>QLOH01000179.1:0-1200000 GCA_026901365.1 Sesbania bispinosa
AGACCAAGCCCGAACAGATAAGTAATGATCAAACATCATCTAGGGGCCCTTATTGATCACTTTGCTTCTATCTTCTTCCAGATCAAATTTTGAGACAAAATAACTGTTGCCAACATCCAACAGCTCAAAACCACTAGATAAATTCCACAACTTCTTCAATCTTGATTGCATTGTAATGAAACCAATATTCTTACCCAATAAATTGACAATGATAGCATCCACCCATGATTTTCGAAGATTATCAAGAACAGAATCTACCACATAACATCTTGGCTTCAACCTGTTACCATCCTCTAATTCAATTCTGAACAACTTATTTCCAATGAGATCCACTTTCTCTTGATGAACACTTGATACCTTACCACCAATGAGCTTACCTCGGAAGCTAGCTTTAGGACTCAGAGATGATTCATTACCATCTGGAGGCTTAGGTTCCATGGTGACATCACTTACCATGGCCATGGTTTCAAAGAGCACCAAACACTTGAAGAACTTCTTGGAGAAAACTCAGAGAACTCAATATTTATTTATTTTCTCTTTAATTTTTGAATGAAACCTTATGATCTGTAAATAAGGAAAAATAATTAATATAAAGAATATATAGAAAAAGGAAATAATGACAAAAATAAAATTTTTAAAAAATAATAAAAAAATAGTGAAAGAATTATAAAGAGATAGTACTACAAAATTTACAAAATATTTGGGGGGGGGGGGAGATTAATAATTAACAAAATATTTTATGTGAGATCAATATAATTTGTAGAAAGATTGAAAAATTTTTAGGGGGTCGTGGCCCCTGCCAGCCCCCCTTGGCCACTACAAGAAAAATGATATTTAGTGACGGCTTAAAGAGGAAAATAACAAGAAATTATTTTTCTGAAAAACGATATTTACCGACACTAAGTAGCGAAGGTCTGGCCGTCGCTAATTATTTTTCTGAAAAAATATCATTTCTTCCCAAATTTATCAATTGTGAGGATCAAACCCACAACCTGCATGATACTAAGAAGGAGCATTACCGTTACGCTATATTTGTTTCTTGAAACATATAGTACAAAATATTGTATATATAGTGAAAAATAACAAGAAATTAGCGACGGTCAGGTCGTCACTAACTTTACGAAGGCCAACGCTAATAATTTTTTTACTTTTAGCGTCGGCCTTTAGCAACGGCCAGGCCGACGCTAAATAAAAAAATAATAAAAAATTATTTTACCATTAGTGACGGCCTAGGTCGTCGCTATTTAATAAAGTTAGCGACGGCCAGACCATCGCTACTAAAAAATGTAAAAAAAATAAAAAATCAACTTAGCGGCTTTGCGACGGGTTGGCCGTCGCTAAATACTCGTCGCTAAATTGCGATTTTCTTGTAGTACGCCCACTTAATAACTCTTTGTAGAGGGTGAATTTAAGATATCCAACCGTCATATTAAAAGTTTTCATTAACTAGATCAAGCCTATCAAATTTTATAAAGTTTAAAAATTATTTATATTTCATCAAAATAACTTCATTTTAACGTATAATATACTTTTTTAAAATATAAGTAAATGTCTACTATAAGATTACAAACCTATGAATGTCCAATTAATTTAAAATTTGGTGTGCATAATCATCTTATTAGTATCACATTATTCAATGGTTAGATTTGTTAAATTCATCTTCTACAAAAAGTTATTAAGCGAAATAATTTTAATTTGTCAGAGTTATTGACTCAAGTAAGTTAATCATCTCTCTCTCACACACAAAGAGATATATATGTACGAGAATTCTATTCGCACCAACCAAGTTTTATGCTCTCGAACTCCATAGCAATGAAGCTAGCCTCTATCGAGATCTAGCGAGAGGTTGTCATCAATTGATAAGGTAGTGGTAGGGGCCCTAGTGGCGGCAGTATGGAGACAGCAAATTCGCAGTCAAGTGGGGCATTCACTAAGAAGCTTAAGTTCAAGATCTCAAAGTCAAGCTCGGTAATGGAAATGTTTATATATGGCGCAAAGGTACCAAAAAAAAAAAAAAAGAGTACTACAAGAAGAAGAATAGTGTGAACATCCTTATCCTTATAAATGTTTGTACATTTACTTTTAATTGATTCTCTATTTCCATCTCTCTCTTCTTTCTATTTCCATTTTTTTCTCTTCTTAATTTTTATCACATTTTATTTAATACCTATAATAGTTATCTTTTTCTTTTTTCCTCTCTTTCTTTTCTTTTGTTTTTTTATTTTTCTTATTTATATCTTCCCTTCACTTCTGCCCCTCATCTTTGAGATGTACATTAATTATTTTTCTAGGGTGAAGCGGACAAGGCTCAATGTATCGGCATGTGCATGGAGGCGCTCTTGGAGGTGGCGTTCAATGATTGGATTAATGACTCTATCTTGTTGAAATTGATAGAAAGGAAGAGATTGTATGTTTCAAAGAAGGAAAAATAAAGTCTCTACTAATTGCGTGGTCTAAATGCTTCATGTAGAAAATATGTAAAGCAAAATACTTGAAAAGAAAATTTAATAGAAATTAATAAATATAAATCATAAACATTAATCATCCCTTAAATTTAACCTTTTAATACATCTTTTATGCTTAAATATCAAGTCATAAGCATATTATACCAATTCAGGTTCACATTGGGCTTAATTACATTTTTCAGCATTACACGGTTTTCGTATTTCAAGCATAACTTAAGTTCTAGACATCTAAATCTTATTTACTTTATATTGTAGGAAAGATAAAAGAAAGCCCTACAACTTTGATGAATAACCCAAAAGCTAAATCGGATGGCTAGTGGATCAAAATGGGCCTGGAAGACGAAATAGTCAACATTATATGAAAACCTGACCAGTACTCAATGATTGGGCTATAAATTGGGCTATAAAATTCCTTTTGGGCTCAACCCAACGACATTTGAAAGCTAAGATCCAAGGCTTTATTTCATCTGAAGACAACTTTCTTGGATTCTGTCAGATTGAGGATGATATGCTCGGTGCAAGTGGGAGACAAGTTGGTGAATAATAGCTAGAGTAGGTGAATAATTCAAAGTAATGGACAAATGCATTAGGTAATTGATCAATAAGTCTATTTGCGGATAAAACATGCTTAGTCATGGCTGAGTGATCATGTTTGGAATGACATCTTTTCCCGGGATTGCTAGGGAGAAGAGCATCCAAGTTGTAGTAGAAATTACTAAGAGTTTCATTTACTTTTGTTCATCTTTTTGTAAAGTCTTCATGGAAGGCTAAGTTTGTATTCAATTCAAGGAGTCAAGCTTATTTTCATCTTGGTTTTGAGGTTTGATCTTCATTTACATGCTCATTGAATTACATCTACCTTGCTTTTCTACTCCACTTACTTCAATTTCATATTTCTTTTATCAAAGCTTGATTGGTTAACATGTTTTGGTTATGAAATTTGTTATTGATGTATGTTGTACTCTTGATTGGTTAATCATCATACAACAATTAAAAAGCATAGAATAAGTAATTGAATTAAAGATGTTCATTTAATTATTTACTTCAACTGGGTTCCGATTATAAAATTGATTTGGATCTAACATAAGATTTTATGGTTATTTGATCTTGTTAATCTTAATCAATTGAATTCTGGAAATTATTTCAGTAGTGAATCCGGGATCATTGTAGGGGTTCTACATGATTCTAAGTTGATAGATTTAATCTCTTGAATGTATGTTATTAATAACCAATGATTAACCATGAAAATAGCCTCTGAATTCCTTGGATTGATATTGTCTTGAATTGATTCAACCTTTACTTTTAACTTGATCTTTGTTTTCTTCAGTTTATTCCATTCAATCAAACCCCCCACAAAGAAGGATTAATTTGAATGGATTTTCAGGGTTCGACCGGTTTATACCATTCTACTACATGTAGTTTGCAGATCAGAGAATTATAATTACAATTTTGTGCCGGTTCGACAACTGTCAGAAATGAGAGAAATATTAAAAGTGAGTGAAAAAGACATAAAATGCATTTAATATAGAAAATTAAAAACAAAATTGTAAAATTTCATGGACTATCCATTATTCGGTTATACTTAAATATAATTATTTATTAATTAAATATATTTATAACTTCTTAAATTTAATAGTTGTGGACAAATCAAATTAAGTTATTTTATTTTAAATTATTTTATGTTGTGATGTTGTTGGCATAAAATAAATTTTACTTGAAGAAAAGGCAAGGGACAAGTAAAAAGATTAAATAAATGTTTTATTTAATTAGGTAAATTACAAGGAAGAGTATAAATTGACTATCTAGTACATCCTTGTTATTCTTCGAATGAATCTCTGCGGCTTCTCATCCTCGAATTTTGTCTTGCTGCTCCTCATCTTCGAGTATGTCTCTGTTGTTCTTCATCTTCGAGAAGACCTTTGTTGCTCCTCATCTTCGAATACCCACTCACCAACTCAAAGTGGTGATCAGGAATACCTTCCCAAGGCATTTTTGAAGAGGTAAGTCTGGTGCTTGGGGTGGAAACAAAAGAGAGTCCCCTGAAGGGCCGGGACTCCCCATTTTGGCTGGCTTGTTCGACCCAAAGGAAAAGTTAAAGAGGAATGGAGGGGCCTTTGGCATTGGACACCTCGTCGACTTGAACTGTGACAAGGCTAGGCAAGATCAGGTCGAACAGAGCAGCCAATAGTAGAAACCACTCCATGAAGAATGAGATTATTAGATTGTGGTGAAGTTAGCAACTATTTAAAAGGGAAGAAGGAAACCCAAAACGTAAAATGCCACCAATTCGGACCAATAACAGAAGGACTGCATTTACTGAATTCAAGTGGTCGGTGGTCAAGGAGTTTCTCTGGACGGTGAGGTATTTAAGGGCACGTGCTCAAAAGGAGGTTGAGGGAGAAGCTATGTGCAAGGTCGAAGCTCACTTGTGAAGGACGTTTCGAAGAGGTTATGTCAAGACGGAAAACAGGCAGAAGCAAACTATCAATCAAAGGCTGGGTTCAGAACTCGAAGGCTTTGAAGTCCTTTTTTCACTCGAAGAGCTTTCAAATCTTAATCCACGTCAGCAATAGCAGATACAAAATAAGTGCCGCATGAGCGTTAAAGAATGTGGGAAAGTGGAGGTTGATGAAGAGCCTGCATGTCAATTATATGTAGTTCTAGAACGGTTTCAAGGGTTGCCTATAAATAGGAAATGAGAAGATTGGAACGTGGTCCACAAACTGAACACTCAAGCACCCTGAAGCCAGAGCATCCATCCAGAGATCAAGGCACCCAGTTGCATAGAGCAAGTAGGGACTGCAGACCGCCATATATATTTTTTTTATGCTTTTATGTTCAACGTACTTTAAATTTCCAGTGTATGTATTCTATTATTTCATTTACTCCAATTAAAAGTTTGTCCATCTTTGGATACACCATTAAAGACTTCTCTTTTTCTTCTCTGAATTTCTTAAAACAACACTGTAAAGAACTCTTTTCAGAGGACTCGTATCTCGTCCCAGATTGCTCTTGAGATACATTTGTTTAGACCGATTTCTAGGATAAACAGATGTAAATTAAGAAAACAAAGTATACATGTTTTATTTTCTATAAATTCCTATAATTTAATGTTCCAAAATTACTTTAATTTATTTTTAAAAATATTAATTTTTTTATAAATTTATGGTATACAAATTTAAAATATAAGTGTTTATATTTTTATAAAAAAAATTCAAATTATAAAAAATGGGGAGTTTGCAATATGGTAAAATATTAAGATATATTATATTAGTGCGTGTGCGCACACACAAATTGCTATTTGGTTCGAAGCATTGTAGAACGAACATTTCACAATGCAATTATTTCACTTTTTAAAATTACAATAATAAAAAACTAATCATGATGCAAGGTAGAGATCAATTGATCAAGCTACTCTCTCCAATCTCAACATTTAGGCTTAGGTTCCTAAACTCTTTCAACAACCCCATTTCATGTACCAACATGGATGACACATGCAAGGACTTCCTACTGAGGGCATCAACCACTACATTGGCCTTTCCCGGGTGGTATCTCAACTCAAAATCGTAATCGTTTAAAAACTCAATCCACCTCCTTTGCCTCATGTTGTGTTCTTTCTTTATCAAAGATGTACTTAAGACTCTTATAATCACTAAAGACCTCAAACCTCACTCCATACAGGTAATGCCTCCAAATCTTGAGGGCGAATACCATAGCCGCTAACTCTAAGTCATGGGTAGGGTACTTCTCCTCATGGGGCCTCAACTGCCTAGAGGCATAGGCCACCACTCTCCTATCCTGAATCAAAACACACCCTAGCCCCTTCCCAGAGGTGTCACTATAGACCTCAATGGTCTTGGACAAATCTGGCAACACAAGTATCAGGGTGGTGGTCAACCTCTCTTTGAGCTCCAAGAAGCTACACACAAAGGCTCGACCCTTACGGTCAATCTAGTGAGGGGCAAGACTAGCTGGGAGAATCCCTTAATGAATCTTTGATAATAGCCAGCCAATCCTAGGAAACTCCTAATCTCCGTTATGGTCTTAGGCCTTTCCCATTCAAGGATGGCTTCTATCTTGCGAGGGTCAACTAACACACTCTCTCTAGAAATCACATGCCCTAGGAAATGGACCTCATCCAAAACTCGCACTTCTCTGGGTTGGCAAATAGCCTCTTCTCTCTCAAAATCCTTAGGACAACCCTAAGATGTCGCTCATGCTCCTCTAAAGTCTGGGAGTAGATCAAGATGTCATTGGTGAATATGACAACAAATTGATCAAGGTAGGGTTGGAAGATCCAGTTCATGTAGTCCATAAACACGGTTGGAGCACTTGTTAAGCCAAACGACATCACCAAGTACTCGCAGTGCCCATATCTAGTCCTAAAGGCAGTCTTGGGTACATTCTCACCCCTAATCTTGATCTGGTGGTAGCTGGATCTCAAATCTCTTAGAGAAGACCGAAGCCCCTCTAAATTGGTCTAGGAGGTCATCTATCCTGCGTAAGAGATACTTATTCTTAATGGTTACCTTGTTGAGTTGCCTATAATCTACACACAACCTCATACTCCCATTCTTCTTTTTCACTAAGAGCACTAGCGCTCCCCAGGGTGACACACTAGGCCTAATGAACTTCTTAGCTATAAGGTCTTTTAATTGGGTTTTAAGTTCACTAAGCTCTAGTGGGGACATTGTATAGGGTGCCTTGGAAATGGGCCATGTTCCCAGTGTAACACCCACAATTTCCCCTACTAGTATATATAAATAAGATAGAGAAAGTTTAGAAATAAAATTATGAGGTATTTAGAAACTATTGATAAACAATCCATTTTATAATTTAGGAACTATCTAACCATGCATAATTTTAAATGATTTTCCTAAAGAGGAGTTTGAGAATATGACTTAAATACCCTTAATAATTGTGCAATTAAAGAAAATATAAATTTAATTATGAAATATTCATAAACTTAAGGAAACCTATATTTTTAGTCAAAATGGTTTAATTATAATTAATAATGAATTTTAGAAATTAATTTTGAATTTTTCTGACACTTTTGGGTAAAATGACGAAAATGTCCATGGTTAGCAATGTAACCCTAGCCAGTATATTAAAATTCGTGAATTAATAGGCAAAATGTACTTTGGACCTTAAAATTATATTATTAACCATATTTATAATTTTATAGAACTTTTGTGTATAACACAATTTTTCTTTCTGCTTACTCTTGTTGAAATTTGATTGTTTGTGTGAAAACTGGGAAATAAGTGAGTTTAAGTGAGAAGTGACTTCCAATCATATTTTTAGGCTTAAAAATAGGTTAGAATAATTATAGGAGTTTTTGTAGAATTTTTTGGTAATTTTTTTAGATTTTTCCTTGGTGGAATGATAATTTTGCCCCTAGGTGTAGTGTGAAGTTACTAGACTGACACTGTCTTATTTCCTCACTGTTATACATAAATTAGGATCAATTATTCACATTCCCTCCATGAAATTCGAATTTGGACAATAAAGCAAAAGGAAAAGTAGATTTGTCCCCTTGTCTACAAATGTCACTTTCACCCTTACCTTTCCTCACCAAAAGAAAAACGCTAAAAACTAATCCCTCCCTCATTTGCACGTCCAGCAGCAGCTAGTGCTCTCTCCACTCTCCCTCAAACACTTCCTCTTCCTCTCCTCCATTCCTCCATAGCCATACCTCCATAGTTACAAAAACCTAGCTTTCTACCTTTATTTTCTACCATTTTCACTCATGTTAAGATCTAGAATCATAAAGGGAACTTTATCCACTCTATACCCTCTACTTAACCAGAGGCAATAAGGGTTAATTGGAGGTCTCATTTTCTCTTTTACACATTCTCAAAGCTCCAAGAGCTCCCTCAACCATTTTCTTATCATTTTATCCCTAGAACCCTATCTTTTATGGTGTTTAGTTTTTTTTTTTTGTCAAGCTTGGAGCTCTCCACCTCCATATTCACAGTTTATACACTTTAGGTAAGGGGGAGAACCCATGAATCTCTACTAGGATTGATGACTAGAGTGAGGGTGATCATTGGCCCTCTTCCTTTTTCATTTTTCTTCTTTGAAATTTTGAATGTCTAACTTGTTCCTATGCATATATAATTCGGTTTTATTAGTATGTATGGCTATGCTTGATTTTAATTTTGTTTGATGGTTGTAATGTGTTAGTATGATGAATATAAGCTTGTATAAATCATCACTTTGAATTAAACAAATTGTTGTATGATTAAATCTTGAAAAATAAAGTGTTTTGGTCATATTTAAAATTATAAACTTTTATATGTGTAAATGTGTTGTTTGATGATTTGATATGATAAAATGGATATTTGGTATGTGTAGAGCATCATACTTGAGTTTTACATTTTTTTTGGAAATTTATTGATTTTTCATGAAATTCATGAGTGTTCTTGAATGTTCATATGTGTTCATGTGATATACATGTTGAGTCCACGAGGATAAAGGTGTTTGATTCATGTGTTTGAGTGAGGATTTATATGGATATGTTTGTAGGCTTGAGTAGCCCATTAGTTTAAGTTAAAAGACTAAAGGTATAAAGCTAAAAGTAAAAGAAAATTTTAAGTGAGTGGGTAACTTAGAGAAATTCGGGTAAAACCATAAATTGACTAAAATGCCAAACAAACACCTTAAATTCAAGACTAAAACATGAATAGTTGGACCCCCTTCGGTTACATAATAGTTAGGCCACTAGTTTGGGCCCTAACACTCAACAAAAACTCATAAAATACCCATTAATAATAAAATAAAATAATTGACTCATGATAAATAATTAGACTTGGATTAGGATTGGGCCTAAAAACTAATTTGATCCATAAGTAATTAAGAGTCTCACTTGATTAAGAAATTTCTTAATCTCAACATCCAAGTTAATCAACTAATCAAGTGTAGTTAAGATTAATCTTAATATCTAAGATTAATATTAAATAATAATTTGATTAAGACTTAAAGGTGATTAAGAATTGATTAAGGATTAAGTAATCATGATTACCCCTAATCAAGTATGATTAAACTTAATCAAAGATTAAAGAGGTAACTAAAAATTGATTAAGGATTAAGTAATCATGATTAACCCTTATCAAGTAGGATTAAAACTTAATCAAGAATTAAGAATGTGATTAAGGTATGATTAAGGTATAATTAAGCATCCAATTAAGGATTAACACTTAATTAAAGATAAATTATGCTTAATTAAGGACTAAACCCAAGATTACTTAATGGATTAAGACTTATTAAGCCTTAATTACCTGAGACAAGACTTAATCAAGGAAGATTAAGTTAAAGATAAGGTAAGTTAAACCTAAAGAAGGAAAGCTTAACATATGGAGATGCAATATACACTCAACCCTAATACGTTATGACTCTAGTTAGAGTTATCTAGTGTTACCCTATTAGATAGAAAACCTTTCTAAGCTTGTAACACTATAATAAAATACTTGAGTGAGGGTGAAGTGAGGTACATAAGAAACATGCATAAGACTTAGTAAATCCTAGGGTATATGTGGAGCTAAATCTCAAGTGTGAAAACAATGGAATGTAACATACCCTAAAATCCTATGAACGACACTCTAAGACTGTAGAAAACTTGTGATTCCTAGCAAGATAGTGTGGTTTAACCTAGTGTATGGGCAAGTTCCTAGAGGGAACTGAGACTGGATTGTTGTGATACCATAGCGAGTGGCTGTGAGTAGCATTCAGAATTTACTCTGCCGGTGTAGCAGAAGGTATTACTGTATGGTGTACAAGTGTATGTGTCATGAATCACGTGCATAGTGACGTCTAAGGTGGTGGACCTTACGACGAGACCGGAAGCTACAAGTGGTACCTTATGAAATGGGAGACAGGCGGCTATGAGTGATACTAGGTGGGTAACTTCACTTGGCCTTGAGGGTGTGGACTGCGGGTCAAGGAAAATTTGCCAAGTGTCACGTGTTGCGCCCCCGTAAGCCAGAATTTCCCCAATATGGCCGGGTTACCCTGACTGGCTCTGACCATCATCTTGATCAGTGGAGATTGTCCGAAAGTTGAGATTTTGGTTGATCAACCTGTGGAATTATGATTATTATTTTAGAGCGGGTGGCTCTATGTACCAGTGCTAGTACGGATTCTAACTCCTTATCGCTTCCTATGACAATGTTGTGTACATTGTGGATGGTGATATTACCTTGGGCCCTCATGCATTGCATGATACATGGTAGTTATGAGAAATCCAAGAGAATGACATGGATGCTTGCATTGCATGAGCATATTCGCACAATTGTTTGACGTTGTGATTCCTATATGAATGATTGGGTGTGTTGTTGTATGAATTGTGTGAATTCCCGTATCTGTTTATTTTAGTCATCATATCCTGTGTTAAGTGACTTCATGTAAAGTGTTCTCACCCCCCTTATTTTTCTTTTCGTTGTATATCACTCTTATGTCACCTAAGTGGGCATGGACTCTGGAAGGATGCACGTTGTGGTGAAGATGGATGTGACATTCAGGTTGAACCGGATCTTGATGAGTCAAGTGATAGTGTTGAGGGGTATATATAAGTAGCAATATACAGTAAAGATAGGGCATAGCTGGATAGAAAGTCCGCTTTCTTTTTGTAATGTATTATACTAAAACCCCAACTTAGATGTATGATATTTTCGTTGTAATTTTGAATAGTAATGAAATGATATTTCCAGTACTTATATGTTTCTTCTTCTTTTATCCCAATTATAATTTATTAATCAAAGATAATGCTTTAAAAAAAATTATCAATTTTCCTCACTTCCTTTAAAGAGTAATTAACAAATCTCAACCGAGTTAGTCGAGTAATACCCGTCACAGGATGAGGGTGTTACACCCGGTACCAAGTCAATGGTGAACTCAATCTGCCGGTCTGGAGGTAAGGTGGTTACCTCACGATGGAAAACATCTTGAAACTCCATAACTGTGGCTACACAGTTCAGATCAATACCGGAACCTAGAAATGAGGAAAGCAACAAAATAAAACAACTACTCCCATCAGTCAGACATTTGGACACTTGGGTGATACTAGATAGAAGTACAGGTGGCCTCTCCCCAGGTAGAGGAGGGAGAACTTGGAAAACAACTTCTATGTTGAAACAATCAAGCATGACCTGGTTCTAAGATAACCAATTCATGCCAAGGATTATATCTATGTCCCTTAATGGAAAACAAAATTAAATCAACCTCAAAGGCCCTCCCTTGTATAACAATGAGGCATTTAGAACACACAAGGGAAGTGGGGATTGCCTCCTTGGTTGGGGTGATGACATTTAAGTTATAGGGCAAAGGGGTAGCATGCAATTTCAATTTCTTCACACAATCATATGCAATGAATGAATGAGTAGCTTCCGAATCATAGAATACAATCAAGGAAATGCCTCCTAAATCACACATACCTCTAATCAGATTATCCACCGATGTTGTTGTCTCGCCACTAAGTGTAAAGACTCTCCCGGTGGCTTGGGCCTTGGGGTCTGGTTGCCTCCTTCCTTTTAGGGCACTCTCTTTCTTCATGTGACCTGGATCCTTGCAGAAGAAGCACTAACCCCGGTGTCCCTTCCCACACTTAGGACACGGGGGTACTCCCCCTTGCCCTATTACAGGTCAGGTGGGCGGGGTGAAATTTCCCTGCCACTTGGGCTTAGAGCCCTTGCCCTGACTATGCTCCTCCAGCTTCCTCTTCCCTTTCTGATACGCTGGCCTGGGGGTTTCATCAGCAATGCTTTGCTCCACCAAGAGACACATGCTGGCAAGGGATGGAAAGTCCCTAAACTCCAAAGTAGTCATACTCCTCCTCAACTTGGGCTTCAGACCCGCCTCAAAATGGTTGCACTTCCATCCCTCATTGGGGACGGTCTGAAGGAATGTGGAGTACTTGGCGAGGCATTCGAACTTGGTCGCATACTGGCCCACAGATAAACTCCCTTGCTTCAGCTGCAAGAACTCCTCCTCCTTCTGCCTACGGACAGTAGCGGGGAAGTACTCCTCTGGAAACACCGCTTGGAAGCTTTCCCAGGTAAGATGGGTACCCAGGGAAGCCAAGCGGGCTTTAGCTCCCTTCCACCAGTCCTCGGTATCTCCCTGGAGCATGAACGCCGCGAATCGAACCCTGAGATGATCAACACAACTCATGACCTCAAAAATCTTCTCAAGGGAATTGAGCCAGGAGACAACTACCTCTGGGTCATAAGCTCCAGAGAAGGATGAGGGATAATGCTTCTGGAACTCTGCTAGGCCTTGGACAAAGGGGTCCGTGGCCACAACTGGGTTAGGCGGGGGCGTCTCCCTCGGAAGCGTTCGGAGCTCTTGGAGGACAATCGTATTGGCAGCGGCCTGCTCCCCAATAGCCGTCGTAAGCATCCAGAAAGCGTCTGCTATGGGATCGGGGTTCGGTGTTAGGGTTGAAGAACCTCGGGGTCGACCTCGTCATTCGCTAGCCATAATCCTAAACACATCATTAATGAAACATTGAGGCGATAAGTCTCCACATTTCACAACAATGCATGTAAGATTATAATTAACTTCAGACGATCCCAATTATCAATAGTCCTAACTTTTAAATCCAAGAATTAAGCCCGTTGGAGGCAAAATTCCCGAATTTCTGAAATTATTTCGCACCATTTAGATATCGCAAGCACAAACATCATATATCGCTTAAGCCCCAACGACTACTTAAACAATATATGAAAATATCAACTAGATATGTATATAAAGTTTCCAACAGGGCTACATTTTCAACCGGTACATAACGATAACTTAGGATACCCTCATACATGTGCCCTAAACAGAAAGAGAAGACCCGAAGGCCGCACATGTACGGTCATATCCCACAAAAGAATAAATGTACAATGTGTCATAATCTAAACATTAGTAGGGCTTAACAAATCAAAATGCACAATATCATAAGCCCACAATCAAAATACATCAAAAGAACCGCTCCCAAGCTCCCTGCTCATGGACCGGTGCAGGGAGGAACCTGTGTATCTAAAATATAACCCACAAAACGTGTGGTGAGACGAGTGTCTCAGTGAATATAACTATGCAACATGTAGTGTAGGTAAGCAATCGAATGCAATGCAACAACAAATAATAAACATCATAGCATGACATATCAATTGGAAATGAACATGTATGCATGACCTGCATTACCCGGCAGAAGGGGTCTTATCACTAAACTAGGGCTAGACCTAAGCTCAGACTACAAGGAACATCTTCCCTAGGCATAACACCGCCAATTAACTGGGGACCGAAACCCGTGTTTTAACTGGGGACCAAAGTCCAATCTTTCTTAATTAGAAGTGAACTGGGGTCGGAGCCAAAACTGGGGCTAAAGCCATTTTTACTACGGCCGAAGCCAAATTCATTTTATCATTATTAACTAGGGCCAAAGGCTATAAATGTAATGCTCAGCCACAAACTCATTCCAAGAATCATGCAGTAAGTATCAATGTACATAAATATAAGGAAGCCCTAGCTAACTTGGGGAAAACCCCTATACATACTCCTAATTCCATACCATAACCCAATGCACCAATATAAAGAGAATCCACAACAAAACAATCATCCATAAGATTAAAAGAAGGGGAAAGGGAGGATAGGGGACATGGAGGAAGAATCACACCAATTTAGTGGAAGTGTGTGAGTTATACTCACCTTAAGAGAGCCCAAATAGAAGAGGGAAAGAGTTGAGGAAGGTTGGAGGGTGAGGTCCTTGGCTTTTATCTCCTTTCTTCAAGCTCCAAGGGGTTTCTCTCTCTAGAGGAACTCTCTCTCTCTCTCTAAAAATGAAAAGATTGGAGGAAGAAATGAAATAAAACCCTAATTTAATGTTTTTAAAGCTGGAACGTGCATTCTCGCTTGAGCGAGAGTGCTGGGGGAATTCAACTCTTCGTGTTCTTGCTCAAGCGAGAAGATTCTCGCTTGAGCAAGACCCTTCTCGCTCAAGTGAAAATCGTCCAGAGAGCACCCCATTTCTCCTCTGTTTCTCGCTTGAGCGAGAACCCCCTCGCTCAAGCGAGAAAACCAGAATTCAATTTTGTCAATTTTGCTGACATTCTCGCTTGAGCGAGTTCCTTTTCGCTTGAGCGAGAACATCAGGACTCAGAATCCTGATTCTCACCCTTAATTACTTTTAACGTAGTTTCACCTCCCTTTTTCCTATTTCATTCTATAAAACCTCTTTCATTACTAATTTTGATTCAAGAAAATAGCTAAAATTTGGGATGTTACAGATGCCATTTGGCTTAACTAATGCTCATGCAGTTTTCATGGACTACATGAACCGGGTCTTCCGACATTTTTTGGATAAGTTTGTGATCATGTTCATCGATGACATTCTTATTTACTCCCAATACTTAGAGGAGCATGGAGTAATGAACTTGTTTAGAGTTTTGGAAGAATACTTAGTATAAGCTCAAGGGAGACTTTGACTTCATAACCTCCATAGTGATGAGGAGATTCATTTTCATTGGGATCCGACTCCTCTAAGTTGAGCTCCTCACTTTAGAGAGTAGAACCCATCTACATTGTTGATGAATTTAAGGGTTGAGATTAATTTAATAATTTCAAAAAAGTGTTTAAAAATAGAGTTATTCCTTTCCCTTGACCAACCTTGTTCTCAACATCTCTTCCTCTCACACTACCACCCAACCTTCTTCTTTCTCAGTCATTGTCACCTCTTGCTATCACTAGTCATTCTTCTTCTCACCACAACTACCCCTTCTCATTGCCATAATATCTTATCTCTCTCTTAAGTTGTTGCACTTATTTGATATCGAAAATCCTCACCAATCACAATGCTTTGGTCCACGACATGGATTGGTTTACCCGATAAACATGAAGCATCCCAAAAAAATGTACATTTTCCCGTTTTTGAATATAGGATTAGTAACTCGAACTCTCGAATAAAAGCCTGACATTACCAATTAACTAAATGATTTTGAGAACATGAAACACAGTTAAATTAAAAGCTTGTAATGAGTTATTATTAGTAAAGGAAACAGATCAAAAGGAGAAGAGCTTCCAATCAGCAAAGCTATCCTAACCCAAAAAAAAGTTTAAGATTAGAAACAACAAAATAAAGGCGAATATGGTGTTTACGAATTGTTAGCCGAAGCAGTTTTTTTAAAATTATTAAGTTTTTAAAAATATTAATCTTAACCATTAAATTAATTAATAGTGTAGATTAATTCACTTTACTCTTTAAGGTAATAGGTTCACTTTAGAGGAGTCAAATCCTTTTCGTTGATATTAGGATCATATTTCTAAGAAGTGTAAAAATATTTTTTGAAGGTTTAGACAATATAAATTAACCTAAGACAATTATTTCAACTTGTCTTAAGCAGTTTGAAATAGAGCTGGCAATTCGAGCTACCTGCTCAACCCCCCTCATTCTTGTCTTTGCTTGTGTATTTAGATGAGCTACCTTAGACTTTGGACCTTTTGCAAATAGGCATCATTAACTTTAACTTTATCCTAATCTTTATCTATTATCTTTTATATATATTAACGTTGACTCGCAAGATATTGCCACATACCTTTATTATCCATTATCTATCATATACATTGTCATGTCATCTCTACTATTAACACACACCTTCATTTGTGCCTCGTCAAGAATAATATGATGTGTAATGACTCTTCATACGATCCACTCATTATAGACCACCCAAAATCTTCTCATATCTATTATCTATCTATTATATATATACATATATATATAGAGAGAGAGTCAAGATCCATTGACACCAGGTGTCAAACTTGAAGAGTTACACCTCTTAATAACTTTTTGTAAAATGAGAATTTGACCAAATGTTGAGTCTCAAAATCAATTTAAGTATTCAAATCAGATTCAAGACTCACATATCCTTAGTTTTAATAGACAACAAATTTGATTTAAAAAGGGATTGCTTTTAAGAACAGTATCAATTGAAGGTATCTTTGCTTTATTGTTTCAGTAAGTGCTATGAAGAAGAAGCCTCAAGATGAACCTACTGACACGAGGGAACCTTCCGAAGAGCCAAGATCTACTGAACTCTTTTCAGCCTTCTGAAGTGTTACGAAGTTCTAGAAGATCTACTTAAGACCTCAGTCGTAAGTGTTGACTAAAGCCTGGAAGCTGCCTGCTAAAGACACAACACTTTCTTATCGTTTGAAGCACGTTTGATCCATTTAAGGAATGAATTCAAAGTTTGACTGTGTAGTCAAAATCACATTACCTTAAATGGAATCTGCTGTTCAAGTCAAAGCAGTGTCATAGTCTGCAACACCTGCACATCTCAAAAGTCTAACGATATCCGAAGAGCTTCTCACAACGACTCTAAAAGCATTTAATGTTATCTCACAATGGTGAATGAAGCTATTCCTCAACGGATTTATTACAAGGCTTTATAAATAGCCTCACGAAAGACTTTGAAAATTGGTGAACCATTGGTGAACCCCTAGCACAACTACAACAATGCCCTGTTCTAACCCAGAATGAAAACAAAGCTGAAGAATGGGCAAACAGAAAAGCACAAGAGAAAATGGCCAAAATTTATCAGAAAACCCTTTCAAGCCAAAACATTATGTTGTAGCGAATTTCCTTGTACTTAGATTTATCCTTTGTATCCTGAGTTATACTTAGTTATCCCTTTGCACAAGAGAACCCGAGTTTAAGTTTCTCAGAAACTTAACCTATTCCTCATTGTAAACACTTTTAAGTGTCTGAGAGCCTGGAGTGGCTTGGTGGAATAAAGAATACTTGTTTCAGCCTGGAGAGGCTGGGTGTACAAAGAATACTTGATTGATCCTGTAGAGGCTTGTTTGTAAAAGAATACTCGTTGAGCCTGGAGAGGTTTGTCTGTAAAAGAATACTCGTTGGGCCTGGAGAGGCCAGGTGTGCAAAGAATACTCGGTGTTTAGCCTGGAGAGGCTGGGTCCAAAGAATACTTGTAATCTTGCGGGATTAGTGGAAAAATCCAGTGGAGTTTTGCCTTGGGACTGGACGTAGCTCACGGTTTTAGTGGGTGAACCAGGATAAATCTTTGTGTTAAGTTCTCTCAACCCTCAACTCTTTACTTTCCACTGTTATCTGTTTATTTCTAACCGAGGAGGGTGCTGAAAAGTGAGTTTATAATTTGCCCAACAAAAACAATTTTATTTAAATCACTTTAAAAGGAAATTTTACTGGACCTACTGAGGTGTTTTAGCAAGTCTCCGAAAACTCATTTTTCAGTAAGTTATTTGAACGTAGAAAATATCTTAGCTTGTTTTCGAAAGGTTTTCCAAAAGTCTGTAAAAATTTTAAACCACTATTCAACCCCCTGATAAGTGCAAATTATATGATAAATTCTTGTATTTTTACTGCACTTATCAAGGTTAAAATAGTAATTTATGCCCCAAAATAATCCCTTTTTAGTAATAATTGTGTTTATTTGATTTGAATTTGAATTTGATGCTATTTTGATAGAAAATCTGTTAAATTTGCAGATTTATGAGAAGATTTGAATGAGGAAAGAAGATAACATTATTTTAGGAGAAGATCTGCAAATTTGAAGTTTAAATCAGAGCAAATAAAGATAAGATCAGCTGTCTTTTAAACAAGGATTCTGCAGGTAACTTTCCAGTTTAAATTCAAAAGTAGAATAAACACAGAATCAAATAAAAAAGAAGGAAACAAGGAAAGCCAAGAAAACAAGGATAAGATCAAGAAGAGATCAAGCTGTTAAAAGAAGAAACAAAGCAATCAGTTACGCGTTCCACGCTTCACTCGCGCTTAGCGCAAGTGAAGCGCAGATTCAGAATTTGCTTACCGTTTCCTGCGCTGCAGATGCGCTGAGCGCAGATGAAGCGCAGCTGCGCGGATTAGTTTTAGATCTATTTTTAGATTTATTTTCAAATCAGATTTCTTCCAGATTCAAGATAGCTTTCCTTAGTCTATAAATAGAACCCTTTGTAAGGAGGCTTTGACACAGTCTACGGAGGTTAGCAAAAGAGCATTTAGGAAGGAGATTAGAGAGACGACAAAGGCAGTGCTAGGATTGGAGCAAGGTGACAGCTTCTCCATTGGGTTGTAATGGCTACCATGCGTAGCTAAACATCTCGATGGGATTGAATGTAGTTGATTCAATCCCCAAAGTGTATGTAAATTCTCATATTTATTTATGAATCCCTATTTTATAATATCGGTACTTTTTTACGTTGCTTAATGCGTAGCTTCCGCCTGTGTGCCGGAGTTATAGGTTAATTTTAGGATTCAGGTGACAGATGTTTCTATAAAATTAACAGTGAGTTTGGGAAAGCCTAGACATAGGACACCTAAAATTCTGATTGGTAAAAGTACTCATAGTAGTTACTATAGGGTCATAGGAGAAAGTGATCATTGAAGAAGAAGTAGACAATCTCTTCATAGCTGACACTATGGGTCTATAGGGCGAATTGATAGTGTTAACGAACGGAAAGATAGAGCAATCAAGCCATGGTAATTTGTCGCTTGGGAGAACCCGCATGAATTACTTTTGAGTATCTCGTGATATGGGACACCAACAGGGGATAACATAGTCTGGCTAAGGTATTATAAAAATATATTCATAAATAATAGTGGGATTCACATGCATAAGGGGTGCGATGATACGAAGTTCAATCCTGATCCAAGTAAAGTATTTTATCTTCTCTCAATCGTCTCTTTCTTTTATGAAAATTTACTTTCCTCAGCATAAAATCTGAAATACCATTTTCTACTTGATAATTTGATCACGAGTAAATACGAAGCGAACCGTTCCCTGTGGATACGATAAACTCATACTTACTATTATACTGCTGGAATTTTGGTACGCTTGCCAGAATCTCATCAAGTATTTTTGGCGCCGTTGCTGGGGAACGATGTATTAATTCGTATAGACTTGGAAGGTCTAATTATCAAGTTGTATATACTCTATCTTAGGATTAGATTTTTATTTTTAGGAAATTTTAGGAATTTTTCTTTTTGTTTTTATTTCTGTTTTTATTCTCTGCCACACTTACCTTTTCCAAGTTTTCTTGTTTGAGTTTTTGAAAAGATAGGTATGGAAAACAAACAACCACAGAGAATTTTGGGAGATTATATCATGCATCAAGGACCACGGTATCATTCAAGTATTGTTCTCCCAATTACTGCAAAGGCCGTGGAATTAAAAGCATCACATATCCTACTCATCAGTGTTTATCAGTTCGCAGGATTGGATAGCGAGGATCCAAACAATCATCTCTCAATTTTTTATGAACTGATTGAAATTATGGGATTTGAAGAAAAAGATAAAGAGACTGCACTCTTACGTTTGTTTCCTTTTTCTCTTACAGGTAAAGCAAAGGAATGGTTAAAATCACATCCCAACCAAAGTCTGAATAAATGGAACGTGGTAGAAGAAAAATTCCTAAAGAGATTTTTCCCATGCACCGGTATATTCAAGCCAAACTTATATATCCATATTCAGACAAGGAGCAAATGAACCGATGTTTGAAGCTTGGGAAAGATACAAATCTCTGTTGCGCAAATGTCCTAATCATGGTTATGATGACGTGACTCAACTCAACATTTTTTGCAATGGGCTCAAGCCAAACTCCAAATCATTCATAGATGCCGCAGTAGGAGGAACTATCATATCAGTGGATGTAGAGAGGGCACTCACAATCATTGACAATTTTGCTCAAAACAATCAACAAGATCAGTTTTGGGATCAACCAGTTCAGAAAAGGGGAGTTGCTCGAGTTGAAGGAGGATAAGTCCATCAAGCAACAACTAAAGAAACTAAGCCAGCAAATGGGAGTACTTATTCAGCAACAGCCAACAGAACAATCCATTTCAGAACCAACTCCAAAATTGATCTGTGATTTTTGCAAAGGCAATCATTCCAATGGCAACTGTTCCTGTCCAGAAGTACTAGTGGAACAAGTCTATTTCATGGAAAGATAGAGGAATTACAGTGAATCCTTCAATGACTACAGTCAAAGTCAAGGTAGCAACCCATCATTGTCTGATGTTAACTTCAGAATTGAGAGAAGCTCGACAGACTCATACAACATATGAGAACCAGTTAGAAAGCAATGGAAGCAAGATTCATAAATCTAGCAAAACAGGTGGAGGTAATAAGAAGGCAGTTTGCTGAGCAACAAGAGTACTGCAAGTCAATATCCACCAGAAGTGGTAAGGAAATAAGAAGAGGCATTGGAGACAATTTGGTGGAAGAAAGAGAAGTTTTAGAGAGAAAAGAACAAGAAACTGTGGATGATGAGAAAGAAATAAACAAAGAGAAAGAAGAACGAGACCAAAAGGCTGAAGCAAATAAGAAGACCAGGGAGAAAGAAGTAATGCAGACACCACATGATAGAGAGCCACCATATCCCAAGAATCCTTCCAAAAAGAACAATGACAGGAAGTTTATCAGATTCATGGATATCATGAAAAGATTGCAAATCAACATTCCGTTAATGGAAGCCATGGAACAAATGCCCACCTATGCCAAATTTATGAAGGAATTGCTGACCAAGAAGAGAAAGTTTACAGATGAGACGATAGAACTGGAAGCTGGGTGTAGTGCCATCATTCAGAAATCATTGCCACAAAAGACAAAAGACCCAGGAAGTTTCACCATTCCAGTGACGATTGGATCTTTACCAATAGGGAAGGCTTTGCTTGACTTAGGAGCCAACATCAACCTAATGCCCCTGTCTATGCTTAAAAGAATAGGAGATTTGGAAGTAAAGCCAACAAGGATGACCTTACAGCTAGCCGACAGATAAATGAAATTCCCATATGGGGCCGCAGAAGATGTGCTGGTCAAAATAGACAAGTTCATGTTCTCGGTAGATTTTGTCATCATGGACATTGAAGAAGATGCTGAAGTTCCTCTCATCCTTGGCAGACCATTCATGAAAATCGCAAAAGTAATTATTGATGTAGATGATGGGAACTTAAAGGTATGAGTACAAGATGTTGAAGTGAGTTTCAATGTGTTTGAAGCAATGCAACATCCAAAGGATAAGCAACAGTGTCTCCAATTGGGTATACTGGAGGAGAATTCACTGGATCAAGAATTACTGACAAAAGCAGATCCTTTGGAAAAAGTTCTAACAGAAGTAGGTGATGCCTTTGATGAAAAAGAAAGATGAGAATATTCAAGGGAATTAGATTCAACCTGTTCAATCCCACCAGAGGAAGCAAGCACTGAAACATTACAAGAGGACAATAATACAGAAAGTCAGAAGCTGGAACTTAAGGTATTACCTTCTCATGTTAAATATGCTTTTCTTGATGAAGCTAAGAGTAAACCTGTTGTCATAAGTAAGTCTTTAACTCCAAGATAGGAGGAAAAGATTCTTTCTGTTTTGAAGGACAATGCAGGAGCTATCAGATGGTCTCTATCAGATCTCAAAGGCATTTGTCCGTCATACTGCATGCATAAGATCCATATGGAGGAAGATTACAAGCCAGTCACTCAACCTCAAAGAAGACTGAATCCTACAATGAAAGAGGTAGTGAAAAAGGAAGTATTAAAACTCCTCGATGCAGGCACGATCTATCCCATCTCTGATAGTGCTTGGGTAAGTCCTGTCCAGGTTGTTCCAGAAAAGGGGGGTATGACTGTCATCAAAAATGATAAAAATGAATTAATCCCCACTAGGACAGTAACAGGATGGAGAATGTGTATAGACTATAGAAAATTAAACCAAGAAACTAGGAAAGATCATTTTCCTTTGCCTTTTATGGATCAGATGTTAGAAAGGTTAGCGGGGCAAGCTTTTTACTGTTTTCTGGATGGCTACTCTGGTTATAATCAAATAGTTGTAAATCCCGAGGATCAAGAAAAGACAGCTTTCACTTGTCCTTTTGGTGTTTTTGCTTACAGGAAAATGTCGTTTGGACTATGCAATGCACCTGCAACTTTTCAGAGATGCATGCTGTCAATATTCTCAGATTTGGTGGAGAAGTGCATAGAAGTGTTTATGGATGACTTCTCAGTCTTTGGAAATTCCTTTGATAACTGCTTAAAGAATTTAGACACCGTATTAAAACTGTGTGTTGAAACCAATCTTGTACTCAACTGGGAAAAATGCCAATTTATGGTAACTGAAGGTGTCGTCTTAGGAGATAAAATTTCTGAAAAAGGCATTGAAGTGGATAAAGCAAAAGTAGAAGTATTCGAGAAGCTACCTCCACCAGTAAATGTGAAAGGCATCAGAAGCTTTCTAGGACATGCAAGATTCTACAGGCGTTTTATCAAAGATTTCTCAAAGATAGCCAAGCCTCTCAGCAACTTGCTCAACAAAGACACTTCTTTTAAATTTGATGATGATTGCTTGGCTGCTTTTAATTTGTTGAAACAAAAACTAATATATGCTCCTGTTATTATTGGTCCTGATTGGACACTAGGATTTGAATTGATGTGTGATGCTAGTGATTATGCTGTAGGAGCAGTTTTAGGACAGAAAAAGTTTAAAGTTTTCCATGTCATACACTATGCTAGTAAGGTTTTGAATGAAGCTCAAATCAATTATGCTACTACAGAGAAAGAGTTGCTAGCAATAGTATATGCTTTGGAAAAATTTAGACCTTATCTGGTAGGGTCAACCGTCACCATTTACACTGATCATGCTGCAATAAAATATCTTTTAACCAAACCAGATTCTAAACCTAGACTGATACGTTGGATTTTGTTGTTGCAGGAATTTGATTTGGTTATTAAAGATAAGAAGGGAAGTGAAAATGTAGTAGCAGATCATTTATCAAGACTAATAAATGAGGAAGTGACCAGCACTCAAGCTGAATTATAGGAAGAATTTCCAGATGAAAAGCCCATGCTGATTAAAGAAAGACCATGGTTTGCTGACATAGCCAACTTCAAAGCAGCAGGGGTGCTTCCAGAAAATCTCACATGGTAGCAAAAGAAGAAGTTCTTGAAAGAAGCAAAAGGATATCTATGGGATGACCCCTACCTGTTCAAATTAGGAGCTAATAATCTGTTAAGAAGATGTGTTTCAGACAGAGAAACTATAAGCATCCTTTGGCATTGTCACAGTTCACCCTATGGAGGACATTTCAACAAAGATAAAACTGCTGCAAAGGTGCTTCAATCTGGATTTTTCTGGAAAACCTTATTCAAAGATGCAACTGAATATGTTCAACAATGTGACAATTGCTAGAGAGCAGGAGGTATTTCCAAACGGAACAAGATGCCCTGGAATTATATTCTAGAAGTAGAGGTATTTGACTGCTGGGGTATGGATTTTATGGGACCTTTACCTTCTTCCAATGGGAAAGAATACAATCTTGTAGTTGTTGAATATGTTTCAAAGTGGGTGGAAGCTGTGGCAACCATGAAAGCTAATGAAAAGACAGTTGTGCATTTTTTGAAAAATAATATATTTTCCAGGTTTGGTGCACCAAGGGTCATAATCAGTGATGGGGGTTCCCACTTCTGTAATGAACAACTACAAAAAGTTTTGGAGCACTATGGGGTAAGACATAAAGTAGCATCACCATACCATCCCCAAACAAATGGACAAGCTGAAGTATCCAACAGAGAGCTCAAAAGGATCCTTGAAAAAATAGTAAGCTCCTCTAGAAAAGACCGGTCAGTAAACTTGAAGACGCACTATGGGCATACAGGACAACCTTCAAGACTTCTACAGGACTTTCTCTATTTCAGTTAGTATATGGAAAAGCTTGCTACTTACCGGTTGAGTTGGAACATAGGGCATACTGGGCACTGAAAACTTTGAACATGGACACAAAGGTTACAGGCAAGAAGAGAATTTTACAGTTACATGAACTGGAAGAGATGCGACTGAATGCTTATGAGTCTTCTAGGATTTACAAAGAAAAGACTACAACATACCATGATAGGAAGCTTCTCAAGCGAAGATTCTACCCAAGACAGTCAGTATTACTGTTCAATTCCAGGCTGAAATTCTTTTCTGGTAAGCTCAAATCTAGATGGACAGGACCTTTTATTGTAAAAGAAGTGAGAACTTATGGAGCTGTGGAAATAGAAGATCCTGACACCAGAATTTGTTGGGTAGTGAATGGACAGAGGCTCAAGCCATACCTGGGAGGAGACATTGACATATCCAAGTCTGTCATTGACTTACAAGACCCTTAAAATAAACAGGCGTCAAGCTATATGACGTTAAAAGAGCGCTTGCTGGGAGGCAACCCAGTGTACAGTTAGTAAGTAGGATTTTAATTTTGTTTTTAGGAAGTTAGGATAGAAGAACAAGAATAAATTTATATACTGATTCCTGCGCTTCATCTGCGCTCAGCGCAAATAAAGCGCAAATTACACTTTTGTCTCTATTTTTCTGCGCTTCACATACACTTAGCGTCGTGAAGCGTAGCAACTCTCAAACGTCTATGTTTTTCACGCTTCATTCTCGCTATGAAAAAGTGAAGCGTAGTTATGCCTTTTGGCTTCTGCTTTTCACGCTTCACTCTCACTAAGCGAAAGTGAAGCGAGTGCGCGCGGGTACTGTTACAACTGTAACACGCGCTCCATTCTCGCTGAGCGAATACAGAGCGCGAGCGCGCGCTCTGATTTAAAAATACATCCAGGCCTGAGAAAATGCCATTCTTCGCAATTTTTTTTCAAGTTTGGACGTTAATCTCACTAGCTTCTTCTGTTTTTCTGTCATCTAAAAAGGATTTCCATCAAGGTAAGGTTTCTACTTCTAATCCTTGATCAATTTTGATGAACATTAGGATAGAAGACATGAATCAATAGAATTCAAGAAGTGTTGTCCTAATCTCATTCTTCTTCCTTTTTGCTGCATATAATTAAGTATATGATGATTCTTGTTCTTGATTCTTGAACTGTTTGATGATGCATCTTTTTGAATAAAATATTGAAATTGTTATGGTGCTATAAATTACTTTTGTAGATGGTTCGCACCATAGTAACCACAAGGAAGAGTGGCTCTACATTGTTGAAGAGAAAGAGAAGGGAGGCAAATCCTATTGTTGGATAAGTGAGGTTTAAAGATTTAGAGGCAGCACTGAACTATACTTACATTAGGAACTGTGAATTCTTGCTAGAAAGACCGGTAATACTAGGGGAAGGGGATTATGAAAAATTTAATGTTGAGATAACCAGGAGACAATGGATAGTTCTAGCTGAACCACAGAGATATTTTGACCCTGACATTGTCAAAGAATTCTACAGTAATGCTGTACTGAGTCTTGATGATACTGCTGATAGAAAGAGCTTTGTGCAGGGATATTGGGTGGCTTATGATAGAGATGCCATCAATGAGCTTTTAGACTGTCCTGCTCCAGAAATCACTGATGATTCTTACAGCAGGTACACCCATAGAATGCAAGAAGTCAGACCATACGGGAATGAGGTAATAGAAACAAACTGCTAGTCGTTTGTGCTTGGAAGGTAAATCCTATGAAGCTAATATCTATGGGGGAAGCCGAGAGGATACCCAGGGAGCACCTCTATGGTTTGTCTAGGATATGAATGGCCTTAATGATTGCCAATATCAGACCTTCACCTGCTTTATCAGATGTAGATATGACCACTGCTCATTTGATATATTGCATAATTAATAAAGAGCAGATAGATGTTGCAACAATTATTTCTGATTACCTACACTGTCTAGTCCGAGTATCTCGTGAAGAAAGGGGACCACATTCAAGAGTTAAATTAGGATATCCTGCTCTGATCACTGCATTGTTCCATTATAGAGGGATTCCTGTTATTCCAAATACACCCATTGGAGCCCCAATTGATAGACAGTACATAGAGTCTCATTGTATTCCAGCAGAGGAGGTCAGGTCAGCACCTGATATTCATGAAGTCTCCCCACATCCCCTTCCACCACCAGCAGCAGATAAACCAGGCATGCATTTCATGGAGCACATGTCCCGACAAATCAGAACCATATACTCTGGCATGATACATTTGCAAGAGTTTCTTTACCATAATGTTCAGGGACCACATCCAGGCATGTCCTTGATTGCTTCCAGGACGCTGTAGAATGGCCTGGGGACAGGCCCAATTTTTCCAGGGGGAAGGAGAGTCAGAGGATGAAGATTACTGAATTGGTCGTTTCTTTTCCTGTTCTTTGTTTCTTTTAATTTTTTTAGGCATTACACTGTATAGAGCATACATCATACATTCATAATACTTTTTCTGTGCAAAATATAGAATTTTGTTTTCATATTAGGACTTGTTAATTTTTACGATTTTTTTTTTTAATTTTTAGGAACTTAAGAATTAGGGATTTAAGGAAAATTTTTCAAAATTCTCTAAATTAGGTAGTTTAACTAACCATATTAGGAAAGAAGAAAGGGTTTTGTGATTAATTCCATAATCAGTTAGGATTAGGATGCTTCACAGGGGAACCTATCAAGATAGTTAATTAAAACCAGTAAGTGTTTTATCAAGGAAAATTAGCCAAAAAGCCGGTGAGTTGTGAGTCCAAACACTTTAATTGAGAGTTTTCATCGCTGCTTGTCAATTGTTATTGATTGAGTTTTTGGATTTTATTTTGTTCATGGAAAATGTGGAAGTGATAAAGGCAACTTTTGTTTACATTATTTGCTCAGTGCCAAAAAGCCAACCCTTGATTAAAATTTTTCCAATTTTTGGTAGCCCATTTGAGCCTGAAAGTTTTTTTTCTAATGCACCCTAGCCATAATTAATATCTATATCCTGTCCCTTACACTTGGGAAAGAGAGCAAGGTGCAATCTTAAAAATGGGAGAAAAGGTTGGTTACTTGAAAGGTAAAGAAAATACAAAGAGTAGGCACAAGAAAAAAAAAAGAAGAGCACTCCCTCAAAAAAATAAAAAAGAAAAAGTACATTAATTGAATAAGTTAGGGGGAGTGCATCTTCAAACAAAGAAAAGAGGCCAGCAAAGCAAGTCAAATCAAGAATGAGATGGAGAATGGATAGAAGTTCCAAGTTCAAGAAAAATCAAAAGATGCTCTCTATTCTAAGTGTTTATTGTTTATCCAGAAAAACCATGATTTCTTGATAACTCAGCCTAATTACAACCGAAGAGAAAGACCTTTTGATCCATATTGACCATGTGCATGTTTAAAAGCTGGAAACGACTATCAATTCTAATTGTTCAACTGTGGTGGAAAAATTGAGGGAAACACTTACCCGTAAGCATGAGAGGATTCCTTGGTTTATCATTTATTGCTTTAATTACTATCTCTGAGAAAGTTTAACTGAATTATTGTATACTATTCTGATTGAGCATTGGTAACATCTCTTAATTCTGATTTTTTCTGATATTTGGAAAGTGACTGCTGCCTAACAAAGAGATAATGAAAAATTTGTCTTTACTTTTGAGAATTGTACATGGGGATTGAATTGATTTTAACTTGCAAAGAGGTTTCTTGCTTGAGGACAAGCAAGAAGTTAAGTTGGGGGGTATTTGATAAGTGCAAATCATATGATAAATTCTTGTATTTTTACTGCACTTATCAAGGTTAAAATAGTAATTTATGCCCCAAAATAATCCCTTTTTAGTAATAATTGTGTTTATTTGATTTGAATTTGAATTTAATGCTATTTTGATAGAAAATCTGTTAAATTTGCATATTTATGAGAAGATTTGAATGAGGAAAGAAGATAGCATTATTTAAGGAGAGGATCTGCGAATTTGAAGTTTAAATCAGAGCAAATAAAGATAAGATCAGTTGTCATTTAAACAAGGATTCTGCAGATAACTTTCCAGTTTAAATTCAAAAGCAGAATAAACACAAAATCAGATCAAAAAGAGGGAAACAAGGAAAGCCAGGCAAACAAGGATAAGATCAAGAAGAGATCAAGCTGTTAGAAGAAGAAACAGAGCAATCAGTTACGCGTTCCATGTTTCACTCGCGCTTAGCGCAAGTGAAGCGCAGATTCAAAATTTGCTTACTGTTTCCTGCGCTGCAGATGCGCTGAGCGCAGATGAAGCGCAGCTGCGCGGATTAGTTTTAGATCTATTTTTAGATTTATTTTCAAATCAGATTTCTTCCAGATTCAAGATAGCTTTCCTTAGTCTATAAATAGAACCCTTTGTAAGGAGGATTTGACACAGTCTACGGAGGTTAGCAAAGGAGCATTTAGGAAGGAGATTAGAGAGACGACAAAGGCAGTCCTAGGATTGGAGCAAGGTGACAGCTTCTCCATTGAGTTGTAATGGCTACCATGCGTAGCTAAACATCTCGATAGGATTGAATGTAGTAGATTCAATTGTTGAGTCTCAAAAATATCATAAGGTTGTTTATGATGTTTTAAGACAACTAGATTCCCAAGTTTTAATTGTTAACAAATTTGACTTAAATTATTTATCATAGATACATATATGCTTTAATGTTTTATCTATGATTTCAGCAAGAGTCACTATGAGCCTACATAAAAAGACTAAGTGTTGAAGCTGTCTGAAGAAGCAGAACTCGTCTGAAGAGTTGAAGCTGTCTGAAGTAGCTCAACCAGTCTGAAGTATCAGTGCCGTCTAAAGTCTCATTAATGACGTGGCACCCTTTGTTGAAGTTTGTGAAGACTTTTCTGAATCTCTACTGCACGTACCTTTTCAAACACGTTTATAGCAAGGAACACAGATACCTTTCCTGGTGTTTTTGAATTTCATACACCATTGAGGAAATCTCTGCAACGCAACCTCTGCAGCAACATTTGTAGCAGCTTTATGGCAGGAGCAACCTTGTCAGAAATATCAGAGCTCTCAGAAGCATGTCTCACAACGGATTAAATAGCATTTAATGCTATCTCTAAACGGTGGTATTTCAACGAATTGAAGATTGGGTATAAATACCCCCTCCTTTGAAGACTATCAAGAGAGAAGAATTTTGTGAAAAAGAACTAAAAACTTTGCAAGTTTTTCGCTGCAAACAACTCTGATAATATTTATCTTTGTACATATATTGTAATATCCTGAGCATACCTCAGTTTTTCTGTACATTTGTAATTGTTTAAGCTTCAAGACTGATATAGTTTGTAAGCTTAAGCATTTTATCTTCTCTGTATTTGTTTGTTGAGCCTGGAGAGGCTTGTCTGAAAAAGAATACTTGTTGGTTTGAGCCTAGAGAGACTTGTCTGTAAAAGAATACTTGGTTGTAGAGCCTGAAGAGGCTTGACTGTAAAAGAATACTTGTAATCTTGAAAGATTAAGAGAAAATCCAATTGCTAGTTGGCATTGGGACTGGACGTAGCTCACAGTGGTAGTGAGTGAACCAGGATAAATTCCTTGGCTAAGTTTTCTTACCTTTATTTCTTGTCAATTCTTTTTATACTAATCAAGGGGTTAGAGTAATTAATCTGATATTTTATAAAGGCACAAAACTTCTTTTAAAATCAGTTTTACAAGCCGTCTGAAAACTTCAGAAAGCCCTTTAAGAGCCTGTCTGAAATCGTGTTTTTAACACCTGTTTGCGAAAAGCTTTCTAAAATATTTAGAAACACTATTCAACCCCCCTTCTAGTGTTTCCCTATGTTCCTACAGTTGGTACCAGAGCTCTACTCAGGGTTGAAGCACCTAACAAGTGTTTGAGGACTGAAAGATCCAAATGGAAGCTTCTAACAGCAACAGGCAATACATCACAGAAGGAGCCTCTATCACAAGACCCCCAGCATTCAATAGAGTGGATTACCACTACTGGAGAGATCGTATGAAGTTGTTCATTGAGAGCAACAACATTGATGTTTGGGATGTGGTCACTGATGGAGACTATGTGCCTATGCAAAATGGTGTGCCTATACCTAAGACTGAATGGACCTTGGAGCAGAAGACTAGAGTCCAGATGAACGCTAAAGCCAAACTCTATCTGATATGTTCCTTGAATAAATCAGAATATGAGAAGGTCCATGGATGCACTTCTGCCAAGGAGATTTGGGATACTCTTGCAGCAGCCCATGAAGGGACTGAAACTGTCAAGCAATCCAAAATCAGCATGCTTATACATTAGTATGAGATATTTAAGATGGAAGAAACTGAAACCATTGACCAAATGTTTGGGAGGTTTCAGACCATAACCAATGGACTCAGGTCCTTAGGAAGAACCTATGAATCTGGAGACAACGACAGGAAGATTCTAAGAAGTCTACCTAAGTCCTGGAGACCCAAAGTCACTGCTATTCAAGAGGCAAGAGATTTGAACTCTCTGAGAATGGAAGAACTGTTGGGATCTCTCAAAGTCCATGAGCTTGAGCTTGGAGAAGAATGAAACAAGAAGAAGTCTCTAGCTCTAAACTCCAAGGCCAAACAGTCTAGGCATGGCAGCATGAAGGCTATGCAAGCTGAGGAAACTTCAGAAGCAGATGAAGATTCTGAAGATAGCTCAGAAGATGACAATGATCTTGCTCTTTTAAGTAGAAAGATTAAGAGAATGTTGCAGAACAGAGGAAAGATCAGAAAGAACGAACCTTCATCATCCAAATCAGGTAAGACAGGTAAAGAGTCTAACACTGATAAAATTATTTGCTTTGAATGTAAGCAACCAGGGCATATGAAGGTTGATTGCCCAAGACTGAAGAAAAACAACTTCAAGAAGAAGAAGTTTTTCAAAAAGAAGAAAGGTCTTATGGCAACATGGGAAGACCTTGATGAATCAACCTTAGAAGAAGAGGAAGACACTTCAGAAGAGGCAAATTTGTGTCTCATGGCTAGTCTACCATCTTCAGACAGCTCTGAAGTTGAGGTATTTCCTCTTACTCTACAAGAAATGTATGATGATCTGGTGGAAAGTTCCAAGGAACTTTTCCAAGAGTATAAGAATCTATCCAAAGCCCACACAGAAATGTGTAACAAATATGAGACACTTGAGATAGAACATATTATGCTCAAGGAAAAGATTCTTGAGACTGAAAACTGCAGTTCACAAGCTGTGTCTGAAGAGAATAAGAAACTTCAGAAGCAGGTTGTGGAACTGACAAAAGATCTGGCCAAATTTGTCAAAGGAACTAAAAATCTGAATATAATGCTTGGAAATCAAAGGCATTCCCTTGACAAAAGTGGACTAGGATTTTGTGATCATAACATGTCTGAACCTCCTACTGTCTTAAATTTTTCTAAAGGCAAAAAGAAGGTTACTGGGTGTTCTCACTGTGGTAAGCCTGGACACAATGTGGCTCAGTGCAAACACAAGAGAAAAATAAGGCCTAAAGCTAACAAGAAAGGACCCAAAAGAATATGGGTACCTAAAAACTTAATTATTCCTGTTGCAGATGTGTTTAACAGGACAAAGGAGACCCCACAAATGGTACCTGGACAGTGGGTGCTCACGACACATGACAGGAGAAAGGTCTTTGTTCCAAAACCTTAGACCTAGAGCTGGTGGAGTGGTCACCTTTGGTGGAAATCAGCAAGGGAAGATCACTAGAATAGGGACTGTAGGTATATCTCCTTCATCCCTTATTAAAAATGTACTCCTAGTGGAGGGAATTCAGCATAATTTACTGATCATAAGTCAATTATGTGACAGTGGTTATGTGGTATCCTTTACTAAGGAAGGATGCATAGTCAAAGACTCCTCTGATCAAACCCTCTTTACTGCTAAAAGACAGCAATGTGTACAAAATTGATCTTAGAGGATCTAGCAAGTCAAAATGTAAAATGTTTCATTTCTGTTGAAGATGAAAAACAGATTTGGCATCAAAGACTTGGCATGCCAGCTTGAGATTAATCTCAAGGTTAGCAAAACACAATCTTGTTAAAGGATTGCCCAAGCTTTCATACAAATCTGACATTTTATGTGAAAGTTGTCTGAAAGGGAAACAAACAAGACACTCTTTTAAGAGTAAGGATGTTGTTTCAACTAGCAGACCACTAGAACTTTTACACATTGACTTGTTTGGTCCTATTAGAACAGAAAGTCTTAGTGGTAAGAAATATGGTTTGGTCATTGTTGATGACTATTCTAGATTTACATGGGTGTTATTCCTAAGAAGCAAGGATGAGACTTTTAGGAATTTCACAATATTCTGCAAGAAGGTACAGAATGAGAAAGGATTTGTATTTCTGTTATCAGAAGTGATCATGGTGGAGAGTTTGAGAATGCAAACTTTCAAATGTTCTGTGATGAGAATGGGATCTCACACAATTTCTCTGTGGCTAGAACACCTCAACAGAATGGGGTTGTTGAGAGAAAGAACAGAAGTTTGCAAGAGATGGCAAGGAGAATGCTCAACTCATGCAGCTTACCAAGATCCTTCTGGGCAGAAGCTGTTAGCACAACATGTTACCTTCAAAACAGAATATTGGTAAGACCAATTCTGAAAAAGACTTCCTATGAATTGTGGAAAGGAAGAAAACCCAACATATCATATTTCCACACCTTTGGCTGTGAATGTTTTATACTCAACACCAAGGATGATCTTGGAAAATTTGATGCAAAGTCTGATAAAGGATTTTTCATTGGATATTCTGAAACATCTAAAGCCTATAGAGTGTATAACTCTAGAACTTTAACTGTTGAAGAAACTATTCATGTTAAATTCAATGATAACAAAGAGACTGATAGGGAACTATCAGATCTAGAGGATGATTTTGCAGGAATGGAGCTGAATGACCACAACAGCTTGAAGGATGAGCAGCTTTCTAAAGTACCTACTGTTACTAAACCTCTTCAGACAAATGTTGAGTCTCAGACAGAACAAACAGATTTGATACCTCCTCAGAAACCTGATTGGAGATACAAATCACATCATCCTAAAGAGCAAATCATTGGCAGCACTTCAGAAGGAGTTAAGACAAGATCAAAATTCAAGAATCTGAATTCTCTTGCTCTCCTGTCTGAACTAGAGCCAAAGAACATTGATGAAGCTCTGCATGATGAAGGGTGGATCCTAGCCATGCAAGAAGAGCTGAATCAGTTTGCTAGGAGTGATGTCTGGACCCTTGTTCCAAAACCCCATGGGAAAACTATTATTAGAACCAAATGGGTGTTCAGAAACAAGCTGTCTGAAGAAGGCAAGGTAGTCAGCAACAAGGCAAGATTAGTTGCTCAAGGATACAACCAGCAAGAAGGTATTGACTTCACTGAAACCTTTGCCCCAGTGGACAGGTTAGAAGCAATTAGAATTCTTTTATCTTATGCTGTAAATAATGGCATCAAGCTATATCAAATGGATGTTAAAAGTGCCTTCCTCAATGGTCTCATTGAAGAAGAAGTCTATGTTAGACAACCCCCTGGTTTTGAAGATATTGCTTTTCTTGAACATGTTTTCAAACTCAAAAAGGCTCTCTATGGTCTGAAACAAGCCCCAAGAGCTTAGTATGACAGATTGAGCAGTTTTCTTATCTCAAATGGTTTTGAAAGAGGAAAAGTGGATACAACTCTTTTTAAAAAACAGTCTAACAAAGATCTTATACTTGTTCAGATATATGTTGATGACATTATCTTTGGTTCAACTAACTCTTCATTATGCAAGGAGTTTTCAGAGTTAATGCAATCAGAATTTGAAATGAGTTTAATGGGTGAACTAAAATTTTTCTTAGGACTTCAGATTAAGCAAGATTCTGACTGTATATGGATCCATCAAGAAAAATATACAAAGGAAATGCTTAAGAAGTTTAACTTACATGATTGCAAACCCATGTCAACTCCAATGCATCCCTCTGCATCTTTAAATAAAGATGAGAAGGAAGAACCAGTGAATCAAACTTTGTATAGAGGAATGATTGGATCATTATTATATCTAACAGCAAGCAGACCTGACATAATGTTCAGTGTATGTCTGTGTGCTAGATTTCAATCTAATCCAAGGATTACTCACTACAAAGCTGTAAAAAGAATTTTCAGATATCTTAAAGGTACTACTAATCTTGGTCTGTGCTATAAGAAAAGTAAGGATTGCAGGTTAATAGGTTACTGTGATGCTGATTTTGCTGGAGACAAAATTGAAAGAAAAAGCACTAGTGGTGGATGTCATTTCTTTGGAGAAAATATGATTAGTTGGTCAAGCAAAAGGCAAAGCACAATTGCCTTATCAACAGCTGAAGCAGAATACATCTCAGCAGCCAGTTGTTGCTCACAACTGTTATGGGTGAAGTATCAGTTAGAAGATTTTAACATTACTATATCTGCTATACCTGTTTTGTGTGATAATACAAGTGCTATTAATTTGTCTAAAAATCTCATTCAACATTCTAGGGCTAAACATATAGAAATAAAACATCATTTCATTAGAGACTATGTTCAGAAAGGTGTTTTTGATATTCAGTTTTTTGATACAGAACATCAATGGGCTGATATATTCACAAAACCTCTGACTGAAGATAGATTTAAGTTCATTAGAAATAATTTGAACATACATGCATTTTGATTGCGTGTGATATGATCTGTTGAAAATGATGTGTCTGAAATTTCAGCTTGTCTGAAACAAGTGACTTGTCTGAAATTTTGGGTTGTCTGAAATCTATATGGGTGTCTGAAATTTGTCACTTGTCTGAAGTAAACAAATGACGTGACTTTCTGAGACGGTTTAATTCCATTTATTTTGTCTCTTCCACTTCACACGTTTTCCTATGTCTGCGCAGCCAGTACATGCCATCATTACTTCATGGGTCTATAAATACAAAAGCTAGTGGGTCAGAGAACTTTACCGTTCACTATTCTGTATTCACCTCTTAAGATCCTTCTTCTACAAGCAAATTTTTTTTCTCAAGTTCTTCAGAAAACTCTTCAATGGAACCTAAGAAATCTACTGGAAGCAACATTGTGAAGACTAAGGGTGTAGTCCTGGAGGATCTTCAATCTCTGGGAATGGACTTAATTGCTGAGTTCGATGCAGCTGGGTGGACTCTGTATTTCAACCACAACTTGACACAGTGGCATAAGCAGAGTGTGCTGGATTTCTGGGCTACTGCCAGAGGAATACCCAATCCTCAGGGTATCTACACTAGCATCAAGGCCACAGTACGTGGTGTCCCTATCTTTGTTGATGAAAATATCCTTGCTCACATCTGTGAAGTCAGGACTGAAGGAGCTGTATTCACTACTGGCTGGGAAGCAAGAAATGGTGGACAAAAGCAGTTCACAGAGTTTCTGTATGGCACCTCTGAACCAGTAAGCTTGGATGCAAAGCATATGTCAGACAAGGCTAGGGTTTTGCATGCCATCTTAGGGTGCCCTATAATCCCTAAGAGTGGAAGCAGAAACCATGTTTCTGAGTTGGAGAGATTTTGTCTGATTCACCTACTGCAGATGAAGAAGGTGAACCTCCCCAACATCATAATGTACCACATGCAAAAGCGTCTCAGAGACTCTGCCGGGAGCTTCCCACACAATACCATCATCACCAAGATCTTGCTGCATTTCAAAGTTCCCATTGAGAGGCTTTTTGATCGCCTTTCACAGTCTGTGTTTGGTGAATCAAACCTAAAGAGCATGGGAATAAAGCTGACTCCAAGACCTCCTTCACCATCCATGAAGGAGAGCATCCTCTTAGAGAAGGCAGAAAGGAGGAACACAACAATGCAGATACTGGAGAATGAACTCATGGGAGACATCAGGAGACATGAGTTCAAGCCATCAAAACCCTCTCCTCAAGCAAAATTAAAGAAGCTACCTGTGAGGAGTTCTGCTAAGGTAGCATCTGCATCTGTGCAGAATCAGGTGTCTGAACCTGTTCAGAAGGCTTCAAAAAGGCCATCTGAAATTGTGGGTCAGTTGTCTGAACCTGTACAGACTCCAGAGCCTACTTCTGAAATGGAAGGATAGGCTCAAGAGGCAGATGAAACTGATGCAGTAGTTGCTGAGCCATTGGCTGCTTGCCCATCTGATCCTGAACTCATTCAGGTGGCTGCATTGGCTACTGCTTTGGAGCAGGAAGAGCTGGAGAAGAAAGCTGAGCAGGAGAAGACTGATCGTGCTCTTGCCATTACATCTCAACTTGCCTATGCAGAGGATGATAGGCAAGCTACATTGGCTGAAGTTTCAAAGAAGAGGAAAAGGTCAAGTGGACCTCAGAGAAAGAGAACCAAAAGCAAGCTACTTCAAACTGCACCTGAACCTAGGGTGACAAGAAGTATTGCTTCTCTACTTGAAGCAGAAGATGAAGCTGGGAAGTATCAAAATTTTGTTAAAGCTCAACAGTACTTTAAGAGGAGAAGGGAAGAAAAGCAAGCACAAAGAGAGAAAGAAGAGAAGGAAGCAAAAGCAAAGGTATCTGAGGTAACCAAGCCTCCTTACAAGAGAATGAAAGTCAGATTTGACAATGTTACACCATCACCTCCCTCCTCACCAGAGAAACCTAAACAACCACCTCAACCTTCACCATAACCTATATCACAACCCTTACCTCAACCTTCTCCAAAACCCCAATCACCAGAAAAACAACCATCTCCACCTCCATCACAACCTTCACCACCTACACAAACAGAAAACCTACCCTCTGAACCCTCTGAACCAACAGAAAACAAACCCTCTGAACCTACCTCACCACAACCTTTAGAGAATCAACTCTCTGAACCTACATTACCTTCCTCATCAGAAAATCAACCATCTGATCCATCATCACCTCAACCAATCCAACCTTCTGAACCTTCACCTCCTCAACCTCAACCATCATCACCACCTTTACTTCATTACCACCATCACCTACACCTTCACCACCATCATCCCCTCCACCTTCTCTGCAAGAAGAGCTCTCTGCTGAAGAAGAGCAAGTCCTTGTTGAAGCTCTACAGTTGTCTCTCCTTCCTTCTTATCCCTGTTCATTGCCTGAGTTTGGCAACCTGTCTGAAGAGCTACAGTATTTCAGACCAGCACCTGCTGTATCCTTGCATCATGGCTTAATCAGAAAAACTGTTGCTGAAGTTAGAAACCAATACAGTGCTCTTTCAGGAGGATTAGAAAAGATCAGGAAGGGTGTTGCCCCTCCTGCACATACTTGGGCTCCCATCAATCCATTCTCAGATGATTCCCTCAGGCTGAATAGTGATGAATGGAGTTTTGTGAGGCAGCTGAACACTGAGTCTGAGCTGTTTCAGAGGGATCTGCACAAGGGAGTTGGGATGAGAGGCTACAGGCCTCCTGGAACTTGTTCAATCAGGCTAACCACTAAAATCTTGGTGAAACCTGATAGAATAGTTCCTAGGTATCCCTTAAAGGAAGGTCAGTGTGAGAAATTCAAAGGAGCTAAAGTTTATTTTGTATTTGCACCTCTGTCTGAAATGATGAGTCCATCAGAGTGGGAATCTTTACCAGAGTTCATCAGAAACCAAGGAGGAGGCCTGGATCAACTACTTCAAGATTGGATGTGGTCCTCTTACTAGAAGATCAGAGAAGATGTTGGATCTTCTTCGGGATCAACTGGTCCTTATGCTGATTCTGAAGTTGGACTTGGAAAGTCAACCAATGTCGAATATCACTATCTGAGAGATCACTTTTCCCCATCTGCTGACTCTTTTAATGAAGACTGGGTAGTACTGAACCCCATTGGCACCTTCTTTTGCCCTGTGTTCAAGCCATCTGAATACAAATTGAAGCCAGTCTTTGGAGTGCTTAGATTTGTTTGCCCCTACATCCAATTGATTTTGTATGAATCTAAGCAAGACTTGTCTGAGGAAAATCTGAAGCTGAAGACCAAAGTTAAGAAACTTGAAAAGAAGTATGCTGATCAAGAGAAGAAGACTAAGCATCTAATTTCTAAACAAGAGCAGATTCTTCAAGAACAGCAGCTTATCAGATCTTGTCAGCAAGAATTGAAAACCTCAGTGGAAGCAGCAATAGACAAGGCCAAGGAAGACTTGATTTCCTTTCTGACTGACGCCTTGCTGAAGAATAAGGATTAAACTGTTAATTTAGCCATTGTCTTTGCTTATTTTCATGTTTATGACAAGTGTCTGATTGTCTATTTCTTTATCTGAACATTCATTAAATACAATCAATGGCTTATCTCATATTTTGAGTTGATTATTTGTGTTCTGATATATATGTTTTATCTGAATATATTGCTCTGTTACTGTTTTGCTCTGATATTCCCTTTTGATTGATGACAAAAGGGGGGAGTATTAAAACTAACAAAATCTAAAGTGGTTACAGGACTCAGGGGGAGTACATATGTTTTCTGAGAAATTTGAGCAAATGAGTAAAATATACCTTAAACAGAACCTGTTAAAGGATATTTCTATCTCAGGGGGAGCTTTCTTATTCTCAAAAACTGATTACAGATTTGTATATTTTAACCAAATTTGTCATCATTAAAAAGGGGGAGAATGTTGAGTCTCAAAAATATCATAAGGTTGTTTATGATGTTTTAAGACAACTAGATTCCCAAGTTTTAATGGTTAACAAATTTGACTTAAATTATTTATCATAGATACATATATGCTTTAATGTTTTATCTATGATTTCAGCAAGAGTCACTATGAGCCTACATAAAAAGACTAAGTGTTGAAGCAGTCTGAAGAAGCAGAACTCGTATGAAGAGTTGAAGCTGTCTGAAGTAGCTCAACCCGTCTGAAGTATCAGTGCCGTCTGAAGTCTCATTAATGACGTGGCACCCTTTGCTGAAGTTTGTGAAGACTTTTCTGAACCTCTGTTGCACGTACCTTTTCAAACACGTTTATAGCAAGGAATACAGAGACCTTTCCTGGTGTTTTTGAATTTCATACACCATTGAGGAAATCTCTGCAACGCAGCCTCTGCAGCAACATTTGTAGCAGCTTTACGGCAGGAGCAACCTTGTCAGAAATATCAGAGCTTTCAGAAGCATGTCTCACAACGGATTAAAAAACATTTAATGTTATCTCTAAACGGTGGTATTTCAACGGATTGAAGATTGGGTATAAATACCCCCTCCTTTGAAGACCATCAAGAGAGAAGAATTTTGTGAAAAAGAACTAAAAACTCTGCAAGTTTTTCGCTGCAACAACTCTGATAATATTTATCTTTGTACACATATTGTAATATCCTGAGCATACCTCAGTTTTTCTGTACATTTGTAATTGTTTAAGCTTCAAGACTGATATAGTTTGTAAGCTTAAGCATTTTATCTTCTCTGTATTTGTTTGTTGAGCCTGGAGAGGCTTGTCTGAAAAAGAATACTTGTTGGTTTGAGCCTGGAGAGGCTTGTCTGTAAAAGAATACTTGGTTGTAGAGCCTGAAGAGGCTTGACTGTAAAAGAATACTTGTAATCTTGAAAGATTAAGAGAAAATCCAATTGCTAGTTGGCATTGGGACTGGACGTAGCTCACAGTGGTAGTGAGTGAACCAGGATAAATTCCTTGGCTAAGTTTTCTTACCTTTATCTCTTGTCAATTCTTTTTATACTAATCAAGGGGTTAGAGTAATTAATCTGATATTTTATAAAGGCACAAAACATCTTTTAAAATCAGTTTTTACAAGCCGTCTGAAAACTTCAGACAACCCTTTAAAAGCCTGTCTGAAATCGTGTTTTTAACACCTGTTTGCGAAAAGCTTTCTAAAATATTTAGAAACACTATTCAACCCCCCTTCTAGTGTTTCCCTGTGTTCCGACATCAATCCCCAAAGTGTATGTAAATTCTCATATTTATTTATGAATCCCTATTTTATAATATCGGTACTTTTATACGTTGCTTAATGTGTAGCTTCCGCCTGTGTGCCGGAGTTATAGGTTAATTTTAGGATTCAGGTGACAGATGTTTCTATAAAATTAACATTGAGTTTGGGAAAGCCTAGACATAGGACACCTAAAATTCTGATTGGTAAAAGTACTCATAGTAGTTACTATAGGGTCATAGGAGAAAGTGATCATTGAAGAAGAAGTAGGCAATCTCTTCATAGCTGACACTATGGGTCTATAGGGCGAATTGATAGTGTTAACAAACGGAAAGATAGAACAATCAAGCTAGGGTAATTTGTCACTTGGGAGAACCCGCATGAATTACTTTTGAGTATCTCGTGATATGGGACACCGGCAGGGGATAACATAGTTTGGCTAAGGTATTATAAAAATATATTCATAAATAATAGTGGGATTCATATGTATAAGGGGTGCGATGATACGAAGTTCAATCCTGATCCAAATAAAGTATTTTATCTTCTCTCAATCGTCTCTTTCTTTTATGCAAATTTACTTTCCTCACCCTCAAATCTCAAATACCATTTTCTACTTGATAATCTGATCACGAGTAAATACGAAGCGAACCGTTCCCTGTGGATACGATAAACTCATACTTACTATTATACTGCTAGAATTTTGGTACGCTTTCCAGAATCTCATCACCCCTTTCTAGTGTTTCCTTTGGAGACAATGTTGAGCCGCAACAAATTTGTATCACCAACTCAAAACTCATAAGTATCATTACTGGTAACGTCATTTAAATTTATGGCACAAATAAATGTCTATTTGAATATCTGAAAATGTGTGTATCTTTGTATGCATATGCATTCCCTCTAAAAAGTATGAACCTTCTGATGTGTGCATATCTGCTGAAAAACATATACTTTCTGAAATTGACACTTTATGACGTGGCACTCTGAGACAGTTGGTTTTTCATCTACCCTTTGAATCTGCACGATTTCACGACTCCCCAAGTCTGCGCAGCCAGTCTCTATCATCATTAGTGCTACCTGAGCCTATATATATCTCAGCAGAAGCTAGTCTCAAGTTACTTTCTCTCTTCTCTCTTGTTGTGAAGTCTCTCTTCATCGTTTGAACTTCCAAGGAAAACCTGGTTTCTCTCAAGTTTCTCTGCAATTTCAAATGGCCCCTAAGAAAAATGTGGATACTGCACCAAAAGCTGGAGGAAAGATTGTTCCATCCAGATGTGTTGATTTTAAAAGCCTTGCTGAACTTGGACTAGACCTCGAAGATTACTTTAGAAGTGTTGGGTGGTTGCCCTTCTTTGACATTATCAACTGTGGCTGGCATGAGGCCGGTGTTTATGAGTTCTGGAAAATTGCCCAGATAGTGGAAAGTAACATGAAGATGTTCTTGAAGGCATCTGTGTTGGGCTGTGAGATCATTATAAACGACAAAGTACTGGAAGAAGTCACTGGTGTCAAAAGTGAAGGAGCTATCTACATGGGTGATTGGGAAGTCAGATTTGGAGCTGCTGGAAGAGTTAACAAAATGCTGTTTGGAAAGGTGGATCCCTTAAACCCTAAGGGAGCAGGTATGAATATTATCCCTAGGCTACTTCTTGCTATTTTGGGTTGTTGTATTATTCCCAAAGGAGGAGGGAAAGATCATATTTCCGATTTAGCCATGTTCTGTGTCATCAACTTGCTAGAGAAAAAGAAGTTAAACCTACCATGGGTTATTCTATTTGGAATGCTGAGGAGAGCTCGTGATTCCGCAGCAAATCTTCCTTACAATACGCTGATAATGAAGATATTGATGCACCATGGGGTACAAATTAAACCCTTATTTGATCACAAAGCCCCAAGTTTCTTCAATGCTACAACTTTGAAGCAAATGGGTATTCTAAAGAAAACCAATGCTGAGCCAAGTCAGAGAACTCAAGATGGTGCCTCTCAAAAGGGTACCTTGAAGATTGTTGAAGGAGAACTTCAAGGAGATGTACACAAAAAGGAGTCTAAACCTGTTGCGGTTACTCCTGAGAAGAAGCAGAAGATAAAGAGGCGAAGAACAGAGAAGATTCTCTCTCCTGCTGATTTGGAACGGGTGAGAGAGGTGGAGGCTTCTTATCAAAGGGCTATTACATCTGAGAAGGTAGCTGGACCAATCACTCAACAAGAATCTGAACCTGTTCAGAAAGTTCAAAATGAACCTTCTGAAATTGTGGGTCAGACTTCTAAAGAGCCTACTAAAGCTACTAAGCCTACCTTTTCTCAAAAGGGACAGGCTCAGATGAAAAGGGCTGAGAGTGAGAGTTCATCTGAACCACTCACAGTTAAACATCTTGCTGCTCTGCACCCAAATTCTGAACTGCAGAAAGTAGTAGAAACTGTTGCTGCCATTGAAGAGGAAGAAGAAAGAAAGAGAAAGGAGCAAGAAGAAAATGACAGAACCTTAGCTGAAGCTGCTCAGAAGGCCATGATAGAAGATGAAGAGCTTGAAAGAAGAGCTTGAAAGAAGAGGAAGAGACCTTCCAAGGCTACCAGAGCCATGAAGAAGAGATGGCTCTTATCTGCTCAAGAAACTGTTCCTGCTCCTTCCCCAATAATCACTAGGAGCAAAACTATCCTGAAAGATGATGAAGGAAATGTCCATGATGCTCTCAAGAAACACAAATCAAAATCGGTCTCGGACATAAGGAGAGAAAGAATCGTAAAAAGGAAGGCAAAGGATCCCACACCTTTTGTCATGCTAGACTAGACTAGGTTGTACCAGAAGAAGATGAGGAGGCTGCCTTGAAAGTTGCACCTGCTAAACAGCCTTACAAAAAAATGAAGGTTCTGTTTGATAACCTTAATGAAGAAGATTTGGAAGAAGAAGAGAATCCAATTGTTGTTCACATCGAGATGGTAGAGCCCTCCACCATCTCAAAAGAATTAAGCCAACCTGTTACTGATGACAAGGTTGAAGAGGTTACACCACCTGGTGGACCTTCTAAAGTAAATAAAGCTGATGAGGTCGCACCTACTGACCACAATAAAGATAAACCTACTGAGCCTGATACTGCTCCATGTACTGAGAATGTAGTTACCCCTGCTGTCATCAACCTAGAAGAACCTGATGAAGTATTTAAAGAAGCATTAAATGTTGACAAGGTTGTTGTAGTTACTGTCAGGAAAGAGGTTGAAGAACCTGTAGTTGATCTCATGGAGATAGAATCAAATACTGAGAAGATAAATCATATTCTTGCTGATCTTACAAGAACTCTCTTTGAAGAAAGCGATGAAGAACCAGAAAATCCATTTGCCATTGTTGCATATGAAGGGCATATTCTCTCTACAGCCATTGACTGGCATTCAAAAGGAAGTTATGTACTGAAGGAGAAAGGTGTCTTTACTTTTGAAGGCAATTTGTCTTTGAGGGAAAGAATGTGGAAGCCCAAGACAAGGGATATTTCTAGAAGACCTACTTTTGACTTTGCTGCTCACATTCTATGTTTTGATGATATATTGAGGGCTGCTGAATTCCCTCACAACTATTATTGGAATGGTCAATATCAAAGTAGGAGGCTGCCCAGATATCCAAACCTGTATGAGGAGCTTCTGAAATTCAAGAATCATCTGCCTCTCAAGCCTCCCATGCAAAAAGGTCTTCATGTAGATTCTCTTGAAGCAGCCAGGATGAGAAGGATGAGCAGAAGCTCAGGGGGAGGGTCTGATCAGATTGAGAAGATCAGACAGGGTGTTCAACTTCCCAGGCATCACTAGAAGAAAATTGATATAGATTCAGCTGTTGCAGCTGTTATACCTACTGAGGACTGGATCCTTATTAGGAAGTTGAGTATGGAAGCCAAGCTCTGCGAGAAATACGTTGCTGGGTATAGAAGATTCAAGCCTCCCTCTCCCATCTCTCTGAAGCCAACCACTAAGATCCTCTGGCAACCAGACAGGATTGTGCCAAGCCTACTCTTTGTAGAAGGTCCTGAATATAAAGTGAAACAACCTAAGTTTTATACTGCCTACCAGAATCATCCTGAACCTCTTACAAAAGATGAATGGGAAAAACTCCCCGAAGTTCTTGAAACCTATGGGGATTTTGACCATACCTACAAAGACAAGATCTAGAAATCCTATTGGAATGAAAGAGAGAAGGAAGGATCATGCTCGGGTACTAGATTTGACTTTGTTGATTGCTTGACCTCGAGATCTCTCTCTATTCAGGAGTTTAAAAACTTGGTTTCCTGGGAATTTTCCCAGTTGTGATCATCTGTTAAAGGAGTATACTAAACAAGATTGGGCCATTGTGCCATATTCCAGAGCTGTCTACATCTGACTGGTAGTCAATCCCACTGAATATGGCTTTCCTGTTGGTTTTGAGGAGATCACATTTCACTGGAAGCATGTCTATATCATTTACAAAGAAGCTGATGTTGCTTATGTGCTTGCCATACGAGAGGAGGATGCCAGAAGATTAAGAAGAAAGAACAATAGACTAGAGGCTATGATGAGACAATTGAATGTTGTTTCTCTTCGCACTCAGAGTGTAGAACCTAAGCCAAAACTCAAGTGAACCAACAATTTTTAATTTGTCACCGTTCAAAAAGTCTATGTGTTTATAACCTATTTTGTGATTGTTTGATACTTCAATGATCTTATATGCTATATGAATTGTCTACGTGAATTAATTAACTCTGTGTAGCATTTATTCTGTTCTGTGCATTTATAAGATTACCTACCCTGTATTTGTTGTCTCGGTACCCTTCTACCCACATTTTTAATAATGAAAAAATGGGGAGTATTAAAAAGGAAAACATCTGAATTGGAAAACATCTGAATTCAATATCTGAATCTAGTCAGAGGAATGAAATTTAATGTGAAACTCTCCGATATTTATTAGAATATATCTCTGGGAGAATTCTTTATTTCAGGGGGAGCCATATTTCAAAACAAGTATATGAAATAAAGGGAGCATATTTCAAGTGACTTTATTTATTTCTCTTCAGATATTTGCTTAATTTCTTTTTAAACAAATTTGTCATCATTAAAAAGTAGAAGAATGTTGAGTCTCAAAATCAATTTAAGTATTCAAATCGGATTCAAGAATCACTTATCCTTAGTTTTAATAGACAACAAATTTGATTTAAAAAGGGATTGCTTTTAAGAACAGTATCACTTGAAGGTATCTTTGCTTTATTGTTTCAATAAGTGCTATGAAGAAGAAGCCTCAAGATGAACCTCCTGACACGAGGGAACCTTCCGAAGAGCCAAGATCTACTGAACTCTTTTCAGCCTTCTGAAGTGTTACGAATTTCTAGAAGATCTACTTTAGACCTCGATCTTAAGTGTTGACTAAAGCCTGGAAGCTGCTTGCTAAAGACACAACACTTTCTTATCGTCTGAAGCACGTTTGATCCATTTAAGGAATGAATTCAAAGTTTGAATGTGTAGTCAAAATCACATTACCTTAAATGGAATATGTTGTTCAAGTCAGAGAAGTGTCACAGTCTGCAACACCTGCACATCTCAAAAGTCTAACGATATCCGAAGAGCTTCTCACATCTAAAAGCATTTAATGCTATCTCACAACGGTGAATGAAGCTATTCCTTACCGGATTTATTTCAAGGCTTTATAAATAGCCTCATGAAAGACTTTGAAGATTGGTGAACCATTGGTGAAACCCTAGCACAGCTACGACAATGCCCTGTTCTAACCCAGAATGAAAACAAAGCTGAAGAATGGGCAAACAGAAAAGCACAAGAGAGAATGGCCAAGATTTATCAGAAAACCCTTTCAAGCCAAAACATTATGTTGTAGCGAATTTCCTTGTACTTAGATTTATTCTCTGTATCCTGAGTTATACTCAGTTATCCCTTTGTACAAGAGAACCTGAGTTTAAGTTTCTCAGAAACTTAACCTATTCCTCATTGTAAACACTTTTAATTGTCTGAGAGCCTGGAGTAGCTTGGTGGAATAAAGAATACTTGTTTCAGCCTGGAGAGGCTGGGTGTACAAAGAATACTTGATTGAGCCTGGAGAGGCTTGTCTGTAAAAGAATACTCGTTGAGCTTGGAGAGGCTTGTCTGTAAAAGAATACTCGTTGGGCCGGGAGAGGCTGGGTCGAAAGAATACTTGTAATCTTGCGAAATTAGTGGAAAAATCCAGTTGAGTTTTGCCCTGGGACTACACGTAGCTCACAGTGTTAGTGGGTGAACCAGGATAAATCTCTGTGTTAAGTTCTCTCAACCCTCAACTCTTTACTTTCCACTGTTATCTATTTATTTCTAACCGAGGAGGGTACTGAAAAGTGAGTTTATAATTTGCGCAGCAAAAACAATTTTATTTAAATCACTTTAAAAGGAAATTTTACTGGACCTGCTGAGGTGTTTCAACAAGTTATTTGAATGTTGAAAATATCTTAGCTTGTTTTCAAAAGGTTTTCCAAAAGTCTGTAAAAATTTTAAAACACTATTCAATCTCCCCTTCTAGTGTTTCCTGTGGTCCTAACAGACCGATCTAACCGTTGAATCACATTATACTACCTTCATGATCATGTATAAAATTTCAGATAATTTGGACATTTGTGGATAAGTTATCTAATAACGGTCTTTTACTTATATTTTAAAAGCATATTGTACGTTAATATAAATTAGTTTGATGAAGTATCAAATAATTTTCGATTTTTATGAAATTTTATAAGTTTGATCTACTCTATAAGAACTTTCAATTCAACGGTTTGATTAGTGAAATTCTTATTTTACAAAAAGTTATCAAGAGGTGTAACTCTTCAAGTTTAACACCTAGTGTCAACGGATCCTGACTCATATATATATATATATATATATATATATATATATATATATATATATAGGGAATGCTTATGCACTCCCATGTGATTTATAGAAAGAGTGCATTAGTAAAATACATCTTTTTATTTTGACAAAAATATCCACATTTTTATCTTTTTGAAGAATCTAAATTTATGGACATGAATGTAATTTAAAATTTAAATATTTTTTAAACTTTTATTTCTCTATCTTCTTTCTTCTCTCTCCAATTAAATTTATTTCTCATGTCTCTCTCATTTCCCCTCTCTCCATTCATTCTTACTGGTCTCCCTCCCTCTTTTTATTCTTTTACCTGCATTTCATATGAACCTTGAAAGACTCCAAATTGATAAATTTTCTAAATAATTTTTGTAGAAAAATTACAAAACCTGCTAACTCAACATAAAGGAAAAAAATGAAAGAATGATTAAATAATAAATCTTAAATTAAACTTTTATTTCACAGTTATAGTGGAATTTACTTTTTTGTTCATAAAATGTTGGTTGGTATTCATTTCGCATCAATATATACTATCACATCGTTGATGATGAAGTGCAGAAAAAAAAAATAAAAGGAAGGAAGGAGGGAGCTAGAGTAGAATGGAGAGAGGAGAGAGATGAGAAATAGAAATTAATTGGAGAGAGGAGAAAGAAGATAGAGAATTATAAATTTTAAAAAAATTAAATTACATTCATATCCATAAATTTAGATATTTTAAAAATAAAGATGTGGGTATTTTTGTTAAAATAAAAGGTATAATTTACTAATGTACTCCTTCTACAAATCATATGGGGGTATATTAGCATTCCCATATATATATATATATATATATATATATATATATATATATGGGTTAAATATGTTTTCGGTCCCTCAAAAATTTCTGGAATTTGGTTTTAGTCCTTGTAATTTAAAACCACTTGTTTTGGTCCCTCAAAAATTGAAAATAGACCAATTTAGTCCTTATTGCTTAGTTTTGCTACAGATTTTGCTACGAATTTGCTACAAATTTTTATTGATAAGTACTAAATTGGTGTATTTTCAATTTTTGAGGGACCAAAACTAGTGGTTTTAAATTATAGTAACTAAAACCAAATTCCAGAAAATTTTTAGGGACCAAAAATATACTTAACCCTATATATATATATATATATATATATATATATATATAAAGTTGACTCGCAAGCTTACACATTGTCATGCCATTTCTACTATTGTTGCATACATTGTTTGTGCCATGTCAAGAATAATATGATGTGTCATGTCTCTCCTTACAATTCACTCATTTTAAACCATCCAAAATCTCCAAATACACACACCAATTCCTTTTCCCACCTTACCTCAAAATAGAGTCAGGTTAATAGCTATCATGACTCCTTTTTTTCACCAGCCACCATTGTTAAAACTCATCCTCTCAAAAACCTCCACATCTATAACAACGAGCCACCTCAAATCATCGACCTAACCAATTTTTGTCTGGATGATATTTCAAAAATAGGTGTAAAAATATCTTTCTTTACGGGTTTTTCTTTCAATTTTAGTCATTCATCATATTGGTAACGTTTTTGGTAAACAATACTACGATTTTCCACTAATTATTTGGCCTAATTTTGCTTTATTATCACCACGCAATTTGTTCGTACCAAATTTCCTCGTGGCCTCCCCGATTGGTGGTGCTGAATGTCCTTGCAATCTACAACTGATCATGGTGGATCCACGACGAGGCAGGGTGTACCTGCAGGGACTCTGACGCTCAAGTCAGTGAGATATTCAATAAAGCGTATGGAACATAGAATGAAAGTGTACCTGAAATGGGCTTCCCGCTGTGTATTTATAGGTGAAAATGGCGGGAGAATTAGTTAGGAGGTTATAACTGATTTTATCCAGTGTAACGACGCGCTTAAGTAAGATGGATGTGCACGCGCCGTGTAGATGCCGGTTTAAGTTGGTCGAGGTCCATTTTCCTCCAGAACAGATGCCCCCCAAGTCGAGTGCTTTGACATAAAGTATCCGACTTGAAATAGTACGGGGGCCATTCAACCGGCTCGATGCATATAGTAGTTGATCGGAGTCCCTTAATCGAATTTGTGAACTTCATCGAAGTCGACAACGTTGGTTAGATGCTAATGAGCCAGTCCAGATAATTTAAGTCTTGTCAAACAGTTAGTGTCGGAGTGAGCGTGGTACCAAGCCCAGGTTGTTTGCACAACGGTTTTACATACAGTCAGGTTCGAGAATAAATCGGCGCTAATAGGACAAAAGGGATGCCTCGGTGCATGTTGTCAACTATTGAAGTTGGTTTTGCTTGGGGGTGCATATATTGAGGTACCTTTCAAGGAGCTGAATCCGAGATGATGAAGAGCAATCTGTGATCTCATGGAACTGGGTCCAGGATGACAATTCGGGGTGTCACGGAGCTAAGTCCAACATGGATATCCGGGGCCTCGCAAGGCTGAGTCGGGGATGTGGAACATAATCCGAAGTGAATCTAGAAACAAATATAATGATAATCAAGGGATTGGGTCCGATATGCTCAAGGGACAAGCCCGAGATGGTCGAGGTGACTACGCCCGAAATTCGATGTTTGTGTCGCGACTCGCGTTCGGGGTTGTACCCCGCTCATATCACGTTTGGGGTTGTACCCGACTCAAATCACGTTCGGGGTTGTAGTCGACTCCAATCGCGTTCGAGATGTCGAGGGACTAGCCCGAGATTGTCGAGGGACTGCGCCCAAAAAGCTTGTGGAACTACGTTCGAGATAGTCAAGGGGCTACGCCCGAAATGCTCCAGGGACTAAGCCCGAGATGTGAAGGCAAGAAGTCCGAGATGTAAAAGAGACAGTCTGTCTTCCAAGGTGTAAAGACCTTAAAATGTTTGAGATGTAAACCATCTGAGAGCTCGATCCGAATGAATTATAAATCTGAGCTGGATGCTCAAGAGACAAAATTTATAGTTCGAGCGTGCTATTCAAGAAAGTCTGAGCAATATGCAAAATAGTCAGTAGGTGATCTGAAATGTATATATAATCTGAGCACGCTATGGTTCTGAGATGTCGTAATCTCGTAATCGGGTAGCCACGAAGAAGGTAAGTAAAAGGATTCATTGTTTGGAAATTAGTGTAGTATTTGTGTGATAGGGATTGCAGATAGAGATTGCCCATACTCTTCACATAACCAAATATCTCCAATAGAGACGTCAGAGGATGTCAATCAGGGAGGCCTGACACCATACTCAAAAATCTAAAGCCCAAGTACAAGATGTGAGGAACTGGGAAAATCTGAGCCCAATGCCAGCGAACCATGATTGTCGAAGATTAGAAACAGCTTCAGCAGCTAGCTTGCTACTTTGTTCATGGGTTTTGGTGGCCTTGCTGGACATGCTCTTGAGAAGCACACGACTTGTGTAAAAGTAGGCTACGATAATGGGTTGAACAACTATCATAACAATAGTAAGCCTCCATAAGATGACCAGGCCCATTGTGTAGGCAATTATCCTCGCTGAAAAAGTTTTGGTCTCGATCAAACCGCCCAATTCCAAAAATGAGTACCTTAGAAAGCACGCTCTCTCTGACCCTTTTAGTCGAATGTTCTCCCATGTAACCAAAGCTATAGTGCTGTCCAATATTAACTAGCAAGGAGATCACGGAGAGGTCCCAAGAGTATAAAGAATTGACCCTTGTCTTTCTTTTAATCTCCTCGGATTCGAAAATAGAATGTTTCCACCCCGAAGGTTCATTGCCAGCAGTCTTGGGTTTAAACACCCGAAAACAGCACGCTTCCATCCCGGGGGGTTCATTGCCAGCGGTCTCCAAAATGCTGCCGCATGCATCAGCTTATTGTCGTCTTCATTGTTATGGTGATCATCTCCAACAGCATGTTGTGTGTATAGGTTGGGGAGAGAGGCTTAACCAGCAACTTATTTATAACGATTAACTCACACATCCCGGACCAGGATAAGATATTGAACGACTAAGATGGTGGAGATAGGCGGCATGTGTTAAATGCTTCTCGTCTATTTCGACATACCATAGACTCCTTAGGGCTCCATTGGTGGAAGGTTTCCGAATTATCACCACAGAATTAATCCCGGAAGGCTTATACCCATCCGGACAATAATTTCTTCAATTTATTGTGAACACGAACGACCAGAATGTTGGAGGCATAGAGAGCGAAAAAGATGAGTATTTGTGCGTGGGGGAACATGAAAATCTGTCAGTCGCTTCTAGCAGCGATCACTCTCAGTTTCATTTAGTCTCGACCGAGATGAGAGAATCAGAGTTGTACTTTGACTATCCGACGGAGAGAATTAAATCACATGTCAACAGCTCAGAATCTCGCTCGGAACAATTGAGAGAACCAAAGAAACAAAACTCGATCCCGGTAATCACGGAATTTCATTCGGGAATTGGGCCATCTTTGTATCACCTAGATTTTTGTCACTAGGCTTCTATTAGCGTTATCATCATCCCAAGGAGCTCAGAGTATCGGATCTCAGAATTATATCACAGCATCTCGGAATGATCGTAGGTGGTCCAATATGCACGAGAATGAGGCGCAAGGCGCAATTCAGATTGAACGAGGCTGGTTTCTCACAATTCAATTTGCTTCCAATCAAGAATGTAATGACATGTGACAACTTAATACCAACTTGTTAATGGCCTCGGTTAGGCCTCGGCATTTGCTTCTCAGAATATTATAAGTGCCCTGAGATTTTGCTTTTCGGCATTTCCCCTGGGCGTGCAGATGTTGCGTGCTGAACCACATGAGGTGGGATTAGAGGACTTCGCATATCTTATCCCGAAACATTATAGGTGGATTTCACTTGGGGGTAACTCGACGAACGAGCATCTCGAAATTTCAACGCTCTCGGTGTAGGAGAATTTAAACATATCAACAGATGATTCTCTCTTAGAATAGGAATGATCTCAGAATTGTTATTCTCGGATGTACAAGTTCCTGGAAACGGATACGGCGGCGACCGGATTTCTCATACTGACTAAGCAATTTGGACATAATAAAGTAAGAGTGGAATGTGAGAACATCCATTACTGTGAGACTCAAGAAGCCAAAGATGGCGACACGCGGCTGTTCTAGTGAAGGACTGTCGCACTGCTTTCTTCAATCCCCTTCCTAATTGATCATTTAATTTTTCTGTTTTACCATTGACCAACCTCAAACTTCACCGTTGTGAGAGCCTCAATAATCAGATTCGAGTTTCGACGGGAATGCCTCCAAGTGATCTCGGAAATTCGTTTGTGTTAATCATTCCGTTAGAGCATCACGGGCATAATCTTAAATCATTCCTCACTATTATGTGAATTCATTCACCTTTGCTCAACTCTTCTCAAAGTCAAAGAGTGAACATACTCTCGCTGCACCATCTCTCCCCCATGTGACGGCTGCTTCTTACTCCTCGAATCTGACATGCCATTATTTCGTCTCAGCCACGTGGATGCTACGGACGACGAATGCGTTCTTGTTTGTGTTGCTCACTATGAGCTATTACATCATTCATTCTCCGCTCCCACAATTCTCCTACGGCGAAGACACTGACAAAGTCAACGCAACAAGTCGGAGAACATGAATTCTCTTAAACTCGAAAAGATCAGCTGCTAGCAACTCGTAGGCCGGCGATCGTCTCGAACATTGAGATCATCTCGGAAATGGGATCGCGGAAAAAGTGATCAGGGAATTACCACGGAGAAGAGCTCATCGTTATTACATGGTTTCCATGCATCTCGGAATTAAGAACCACGGACTGAGGGAGGTTTTCTCCAATAACTATCAATTTCCTTTAAATCTTGTGAGGGCCCTCCTGGTAGAACATATAGTGCCAACCCAGTCTTGCATTGTCAATAATAGCAAAGCGATTTTTATTAGGTTCCAAGAAATGTTGTATCTCGGCCTTAATCATGCTGCTTTTCATCAGATTCATGGAGAGGTTGATTTCGGAGAGCACATAATGTATAGAAATTTATCAGATCAATCACAGCAAAGAGAAGGGGAGCCTGTTGTGGAGCCTCACGCATCCAAGGCCAACCTCGGACCAATCTCGAAATCTCGGATCAATCCCGGAATCTCTGATCTTGGATCTCGGAATTATTCAATCCAGAAACGAGGGCAATATTTCATTGAGACGATTTTGTGCCACGTAATAATAACATGGATGCCACATAATTGATTTAAACCTTAAGTTAATCACACGATAATATACAATATGCCATTGACGATTGTCAATCCAATGAGTAAAGGAATTAACTCGGAATAAGATATAACCAATAACTCGGAATGAGAATTAATATCATTATCTCGGACTTGAACATTACTTGGTGAGTGTCTCGGAAAGTCCGTTTTATCAAAGAGTAATCTCGAGTTAACTCAAGTGCAGTCAAAGAGTAATCTCGGATGCAAAATGATGTACGAGCCACACGCTGTAAACGCCGCCGGAGTACCAATCCCGCCGCACAACCCCCAAAACTTTCAAAGTCATTGACTGAGCCATTGAAATGATGCACCACGAAGCAGGTAAATGCTAATCCAACGCGTCAACAGTTCGAAATGCGTTTAACACGGATGATTCAAATAACTCCATCTCCAAATCTTTAGAACTGATATATTGCCACATATCTATCTCATCGCAATATTAAAGAAATTCTGATAATTATCGTTGCGCTCGCGTAAATCTTGGAATTCAGTTTCGGATGACAAATGCATCTCTCGGGATGCCGCCAGCGCCGTAACAAACAAAAGAAAGCCAAGAAAAGCACGAGACGTTCCATATGTCGGATATAAGAGAAATATATAATTAAATGCGATCTTACCAGGAAAATGAGGGCGGAGCCAGTGGAGGTGCGATTGTTCACCGGAGAAGACGCCACGATCCTAGAGGGGAATTTTCACAAACCAAATGAAACTGAAAGGATGAATCAGGATCCTTCTCGCGGAGACGGTCTTGAAGGTTCTTGAATCCGATTCTCGAAGAAGATGGGATCCGAGAAGTGTTTCTCGTTACTTCCCACAGACGGCGCCAATGTTCGTACCAAATTTCCTCGCGGCCTCCTTGGTTGGTGGTGCTGAATGTCCTTGCAATCCGCAGCTGATCATGGCGGATCCACGGCGGGGCAGGGTGTACCTGCAGGGACTCCGACGCTCAAGTCAGTGAGATATTCAATAAAGCGTATGGAACATAGAATGAAAGTGTACCTGAAATGGGCCTTCCGCTGTGTATTTATAGGTGAAAATGGCAGGAGAATTAGTTAGGAGGTTATAACTGATTTTATCCAATGTAACGACGCGCTTAAGTAAGATGGATGTGCACGCGCCGTGTAGATGCCGGTTTAAGTTGGTCGAGGTCCATTTTCCTCCGGAACATAATTTAAAAGATGACACTTTATATTTTGGTTTTGCTCTGTTATATATATATATATATATATATATATATATATATATATTTAGCTAGCATAAGGTTTTCATACGTATATATAACACTTGAAATTGATAATTAAAGAAAAGAAAGGCTAGGGCTTAAGAATTATTATTATAATTATTAGGCATAATATAAATATACCAAATCACTTCGTATGGTATTGTGCTAACTGAGCAAAAATCAGAGGAATAAGTTTTAAGTCATAAGGAACACAAAAGCAAAATTAGACAAAACTATCATGTGATAGGCTATGTTTTAACAATTATTTTTTATGATTTTCTTGACAAAATTATTTGATTAGTAACGAATAATAAGAACGAAACTAAGACACTTATAATGTTTTCAATTCAAATATTTGGAACATATATTAAAATGTTCATTTTCATCAAAAGTAAATTTAAATAACTTTTTTAATTTTTTAGTATAATTATAGAGCAGTAAACACAATGCCTTAAATTTCAATTGATTAGAAATGAAGTTGGTTGAATAACTCTCTAAGGCTGAATAAAGACCTGAAGATTTTGTACCTGAAAAACTCAAATTCAATCTGAGGTAAATCTCAAGTTTGGGACTTGGAACTCAGATTGAATCTTAACTCAGTAGGAAGTTAAGAATTCAAAAGAGATTAAATTAATTTGAGATGAATCTTAAGTCTGGAACTTGGAACACAAATTAAATTTTAACTCAATCAGAAAATTAAGGATTCAAAAAAGGTTCAGTTTTGAGGTGAATCTTATGTTCGAAACTTGGAACGCAGATCAAATCTTAACTTAACAAAAAATTAAGGCTCAGAACAGATTCAATTTAGGGTAAATCTCAAGTCTGGGACTTAGAACTCATCGAATTTTAACTCAGAAAATTACGATTCAGAACAGATTCAATCTGAGTTAAATCTCAAGACTGGGACTTAGAACCCAGATCGAATATTAACTTAGCATAAAGTTAAGATTTATAAAGTTAAGCTTTCTGATTATATCAAAACGTAAATGAACTAATGATCCAATGAGTATATCTTTTGCAAAACCCTTTATTTTAGTGTAAAAGATTTAAAAATAGTATTTTTATCTTAACAGATTAATCAACTAAAATGATCAAGTAAGAGAGGCATATATGCTCAAATATGAGTTATGCAGAAATGGTCTTTCTTAAAAGATTTGCTTTTGAAAACGTTACAAAAGACAATAAAAGATTGATAGAAAGAGAGAAGGAGAGATCACAAACTCAGATTATACTAGTTCACCCACAACCATAGGCTACGTCCAGTCCCCATACATTGTGAGATTTTCCACTAACTTCGCAAAGTTATAAGTATATTTTATTCTCAACTTCCTCTGCAAGAAACACATGTAGCATTCTTTGTTTCAACTGCCTCTCCAGGAAATGCACACAATATTTTTGTTTTCAACTGCCTTTCCAGGAAACTCAATGAGTATTCTTTCAATACAACTGCTCCCAGTTGATCTTAACTCATAAAGGCTAGCACAACCCGCTTGCTCATATCGCGATCTCTCAAGATCCAATATTACAATGAGTTTATGATGATGGGTAGATCTCTAAATCACTCAAAGAGTGTACATAAACCATTGTAAAGCAAGAGCAAAACCTGTAACATCCCAAGATCTAGACCAAAAGGACGTAACGAAAACCTTAGGCTATGGATCCGGCCAAGAGCAGTAGGACGAGGGTAGAAAGGGAAATCGGAGTGGAATGTGGAATTAAGTAACAATTGGATATCTAAACTAAGGAGGTTGGGTAGTAGGAGGTTCTGGAGGAATAACCAAATGGTAAGTCAAACAACTAAAGATTGGACCTGGAAGGAATCACACCCGGAGTCAGAGGGAAATATGGGATGGTTAAGATTAAGGAAATGAGTCTAGGTAAAGAAGTACTACGTTGAAGGGAAGGGCCGCGAGGAAGAGTTAAGGGAAAAGGAGCAACATCCTAGATCTTAGCCATTAAGTGTGAAAGAATAAGCTTTAAGGTTAAAGGGAATTGAATTATCAAGATTTAGAATGGGAAAGGATTTGGATGAGAAGATTTAAGTTAGAAGAAGGTTTTGGAGGAGAGGAATTAGGTTTGAGAACGAGAGAATTGAATTGGAATCAAAGAGGGGCAAAAACCAAGGTTGTTGCTTAATTTTGGGTTTTAAGCTAAATGACCTTGGTGCACTAATTTGCAAATATCTAGAGTTGTAGGTGTCCAATTACGGTAATTCCACTTGCATTAGAAAGCTAAGATCCGAGGCTTCAGTTAGATATGCTATATGATAATATTCCAAGTTCGTTTGCACCTCCGGACAACAGGTTTATGTTCTGAAGCGTGCGCGTCCCTGCAGCTCTCTGTTTGGAGCGCGCTGAAGCGCACTAAAGCGTGTTGGAGCGCGCGCGCCCCTGCTGCTCCCTGTTTGGAGCGCGCGTGCCAGCAGCTCCCGATTTGGAGCGCGCTGAAGCGCGCGCGGCCCTGCAGCGTTTTAAAAGCGCGTTCTTCTTCTTCTCTCATTTTTCTACCATTTCATTAGGGTTTTTAGAGAGAAGGAAGAAGGTTTAGAGGGAGAAGGTCCAAGGAGGAAGAATGGAAGGAAGATTTGAGGTTTCCACCACCATCTCAAGGCTTGGGAGCATCCCTCTAACTTCTCCACTATCTCCATTTCCCCATCTTCTTCTTCTTCTCCTTTCTCCATGGAGGTGAGTGGTGGTTCTCACTCACTTTTCTTGATTGTATTCCATTGTATGTCCCCTATTCTTTCTCCCCTTACTATTATTGTTGATTAGGGTTGATTTTTATGCAAACATAGAATGAATTATTGGATTGATTGAATGTGTGATTGTAATGCTCAAACCCTAGGTTAGGGGAATTGGGGATTTTATGGAATGTTGGATTGTTGATGTTGAATGTTGAATTAATTGTTGATTATGCATATGTACATGCTTATGGAAGTATCACTATCCTCATGAAATCATTTACTCATGTTTTTGAAAAAGAAAAGGATTTGGGTCTTAGGACCTCATGTTTTTAAAAGGAAGAGTTTTGGGTCTTCTAGACCTCATGTTGAAATTAAAGACCTTTGAATCCTTGGACTTCATATTTAAAAGATTGATTTTTGGGTCCTTGGATTTCATGTTTGAAATGATCATGTAAAACATTCAGATTTTTTGTCCCTGGACTCATGTTTCCGAGACTTTGTCTCCGGTCCTTGGACTCATGTTAAATAATCAAGATTTTGGTCCATGGACTCATGCTTCAAGACTCTGTCTTCGGTCCAATGACTCATGTTAAAAGAAATAAATTCTTATTTGAATCTATCACAGTTAATGGGTTAAGGTCTTATGGCCTTCAGGGACGACAGTCTCTGTTAGTCTGAGCTCAGTCTAGCCTCACACATAAGTGGAAAGACCCCTTGGGTGTTGGGTAAAACACTTCATGACTGACCCTGCATTTATGATTGTCATTGGATGACTAACATTACATGTCTCTAATTGTCATTATGAATGTTTTCTTAATCTATAAAGTGATGTTATATTGTTTATATCTTGTGTCTTGCCTTCCCATACCGCACACACTGTTACCTCACTCACTGGGACATAGTCTCATCCCACGCTGTGGGAATTACTTTCAGTTGGGCAGGTTGTTGTACAAGCTTTTGGCCGAAGAGTAGAGGACTCAATTGAAGTAAAGTGTTAAGGATTGTAATTGTGAATTAGAAGTTTATTGATGTATTAATATAGAGACTTTGGTTTGGCCATGGAGGCCTTATTGTAGATTGATACTATATGGTGATATCATAAACTGTACTGGTACTTTTCTGAGTTTCAGGTTAAGTTGTAAAATTGGGAAATGTCCAATTTTCAGGGGAAACTCTGTCGGATTTCCGGTAGGGGTTTTACGAGCCATAACACTCCAAAGTGTAGGTTCGTTCCCTGGGTTCTTAATTAAGAATCAATATTGAAAATTATGATGTATGAATTTTGTGGAAGCCTGAGCAAATGTTGGATTGCTTAAGCGTTGAGTGATTTGTATGTCGATACACGAAATGCACGAAATAATTTCAGAAATTCGGAATAATGTTTCCAACGAACATTCTTCTTGAATTGAGAAATTAGGACGTTACAAAACCTACTACATGATATTAGCTAAGATAACATAGGTAGTTATTGAGAATAGAGGTGAGAAGAGGTAAGATTGGATTTTTCTGCTATAATATTGTCCACCTATTCTAACCTTTTATTTTTTTCTTAAATCCTTTTTATAGGCTTTGTAAACTAACTATCATGATTTTGTATCTTATCTAAACGTTATGGACGCAAACTAGGGTTACTAGCTTTTACTAGCTGTTATTTTGTCTTTTTAGCGTGTTAGCAAAAGTGGTTTTGTATGTTTGAGTTACACAGTCCGAGTCTGAAGTCATAGTCCGAGGCATCTTTCTGATGTACGTTCTAAAGTACTTATCTGATGTGCAATCTGAGGTGTTAGTCTGATGTACCAGTCTTAAGTTCTAGTTTGAGGTTCCAGTCTGACCTTCCAATCTAAGGTCTAAGTTTGAAGTTCTAATTTAAGGTCTCAGTCTAGCCTTGCAATATGAGGTCTTAGTTTGAGGTACCAATATGATGTATGAATCTGAGTTGGTTGAGTTTTGTTTCATTTTTTTCCTTCTGATTGTAGTCTTTTGTAAATCTTGAATCCACAAGCAATGTAGCAATTTCAAATCATAGAGACAATCTCTCTTTTGAATCAACTTAGATGTATTCATTGCAGGGTGCTTGATATCATCTATATTGATTCTGACCTTTCTCTTATGATCTTCATGAGCTACTATTTTGAAACTCGACTCCATCAAGCAAATCTTCAATTTATACAATACAAGATAGTTTCTCTTATTTATCTTCATCTTCAAATATTTCTACAGAAGGTAGAATCATTGAGATAGAACTTTCTAAATATTTCTAATAAGTTGTTCCATGAGAGTGCTTCTGAGGTTTACTTAAGAATCATTCTGAAGTTTCTTTCTATGTTGCGAATGCACCTTATTTGGACTCATTCTAATGTCTGACATTTCTAATAAAGAACATTTCTTACTATAATTAAGACTACATTATGGTGTGTTGAGATTTTTTATGTGCACCATTCTGAACTTAAGCTATCTTCAATTTCAGCCATTCTGAACTACTTAAAATTTTTCGATTACTTTCTGATTAAGGATTTGTCTAAGGTATTCTTCTCAAATAAACCTTCAGCATATAGATCATACTAAGCTTTGCCTATTTTACATAAATAATTCTATAGTCTAATGCTTCTTAAGATCAGGATTATGATCTTTCAGAGTTCTTTACTCAGCATAAGATTCTTGTCTTTCCAATATCTCACATAAAACATTTGTAACTTCATGTTGATTTCGATCAAAATGTTTGTTTCCATTAAAACAAAATCACAAAGGGTTTTACGCCAACAAGAAATTGATATCAAATCCTACTTTTCACATCTGTGCATGTAAATATTAGTGGATATACATCAGGTGGTAGTAGAGGCATTCAGAGAGTAGATGTGTTTGTTGATAAAGGAAAAACTTAGATGGAAGTTATAAAGATTTAGAAAAGTGGCATTGTCTTTGTACCTAATGATAACAACAATTACAAATGAATGCTATTTGAGGTTACAACTAAAATGTTATTTATTATTTATTAACAAAATATTAATGAATTAAATGCTTTAATTTCAAAATAGTCATTTTAATATATAGCTTCAAACTTAATTATAGATATAAAATTTAATTCAACATCTTTAATCTCATTCAACAATCATATTATCATAGTATAATTGAAACTTTAATATAAAATTCTTAATTTAGTTAAAATTTACGTTATATTACTTGTAATCATTCACTTATCACTTGTAACATCCCAAGAATTAGGATCTTATTGTAAAAGAAAAGTAGTAAATAATAGGGTATTAAGTAAAGAAATGAGAAAGAAAGGTTTTAAAAATGAGAAACTAGGATTTTTAATCCCGATGTTCTTGCTCAAGCGAGAGGCGCTCGCTTGAGCGAGAATATCAGTAAAAATGGGTAAAAGTGGGTTCTGAAGCGAGAGCAAGGAAGTTCTCGCTCAAGCGAGAAATAGGGGAGGAATTGAGTGCTCTCTGGAAGATTTTCGTTCAAGCGATAAGAATTTCGCTTGAGCGAGAATCATCCAGAGGGGGGTACTCTCTAGAGTATTCTCGCTCAAGCGAGAGGCATCTCGCTTGAGCGAGAACACGAAAAGAGGACCCCTTTAGCCGTCTCGCTCAAGCGAGAAATCCTCACTTGAGCGAGAACGCGCGTGATCAGTTTTTAAAAACAAAAAGCCCTAGGTCCCAACCTCATTTATTTCTCTCATAAATAATTTAGAGAGAGTGTGTAGAGAGAGAAAGGAGCTCCAGCTGGGAGATGAAGTAGAGAAGGGGTTTTGGCTCAATTTCACCCTCATCAACCTTTCATTTCCTCATTCTTGGTCACTCTTTGGTGAGTAGAGCTCACACACTTCACATTCCCTTGTGTGAAAATCCTCTCCTGTGCTCTAATCTATCTTTCCCCTTCTATTTGCTTGTGCATGGATTAGTTTGCATGACTATTACTTGTGGATGATTGTACTCCTTAGGGATTGTTCTTGTTTAGGCCCCATTGGGAAGAAACCCTAGATTAGGGCATTTGCCAAAGTGGGTTATGATCATGTTTATTGTTAAGCGTATGCATTCTTATGACTCATGTATAAATGAAGTGAAAATATCCATGTAATCATGTTATCAAGTATCTCAAGCTAAAGGAATTCATGTTAGGCTTCGTGATAACACTCTGCTAGGAGCTTGGACCTGCAAGACCTACATTGGAGGATATGCACCAACTTCAAGCAAGGAAGAGTTGGAGAAATTAGTTTCCTACAAATAAAGGGACACTACCCTACAAAATAAAGGTCACTACCCTACAGAAGGACACCTTGACCCTGGATAGGACCCTTGTCCTATGGACCACCCTTAATTAGGACATTTCTATTTTGATGTAATTTCTCCTACCTTGGGCGCCCCTACCCTTGGGTTTAATGGTTAGTGGGTCACCTTGCTACAAGGTATAGGAGGTCATGGGATCAATTCCCATGTAGGATAGTTTTATTTCATCTTTTCCCTTTTTCCTTAAGAGTGGGGCGCATGGGACATGGCTTTAATGGCTAAGTCATAGATGAGCTAGGAGCCTCTTGGGGAGTGGGTTCAAATCCCACCTTGGATGAGTATTCACTCATCTTTTATTTTCTTTTCTTATTTTTCTTTTCCTTGTAAAGTCCCACATCGCCTAGAGTAGGCCGCCCCTTCCCCCTCCTTCTCCTATATAAAGGAGCTCTCCCTCATGTAACAAAAAATAGAATTTTGAAGTAAAGGCATTATGCCCATTTTTCTCCTCTTTGTGAGTTGAGAATCTCCTCCCTTGTGAGTTGAGTGTGCTTGGTGGTTGTTGCTTAAACCATGGATGAGTCTTATCTAATTCTCCTGAATTAGTGGCGACTGGCGATTGATCTTATCTGCTGCAAGAAAGGACTTGCATCAGTGGCGATCTTCCACTTCTTTCCTCTCCATTTTTCTTTCATTTTCCTTCACTTTCTTTCATTTTCCACGTGAATATAGCTGCTGTTCCAGCACCTATATTTGCATTTTAATTGCTTAATTTTGGTTCTAATTGGTTTGCTTTGCTCAATTCTAGGTCCTTGGCAATTCCTGTCATCACTTCGTCCATCACAGGTCTAGGACCATAATGTTCATGTTAAAAACTAGGCTTCGGTTGTCAGGTAACGGTGACGACTTTATGTCCCCAAGGGAGATATCCCTTGTAATCTGAGCTCAGGTCTAGCTACATGAAAGAGATAAGACCCCTATTGTTGGGTTAGCAATTCATGTTATATTCCATTTCAAGTTATCATTGTTATGTGAATCAATTTCCAGCTCATGCCATTATTACCTTGTTGCATATTATCTTTGTATTCTACGCATGCATTTTTGCTTTGCTCATTGAGGCATTAGTCTCACCTCGTTGTGTGTTTACATTTTAGATCCCCAGGTAGGTCGTTGAGGTTCTTGAAGCAGATGGAGCTTAGTGTTCATTCGGCTTTGGAGCTACCTTTTGATTGTATTTCTTTATGTTAATACATGTATATTCTTTTGGAGGGATATTCAGTACATGTGTATCTTATGATGCTTTCGCTTTGATAGAACACATGTATTGTAATATCCTCATTACAGTTGTTTATGTATATGCTCAGATTATGTATTACTATTATTGATAATGTTCACGAAAAATAATTCCCTAAATTCGGGACTTATGCCTCCAACGGCAAAAATTCTGAGTTACTGTTATTGTAAACGTTGGACTTAGTTAAGCAAATCTGTATTACTCTTATTGATAATGTTCACGAAAAATAATTCCCTAAATTCGGGACTTATGCCTCCAACGGCAAAATTTCTGAGTTTTAGGAATTAGGACATTACATCACTCCCTATTGTATATATTTAAGCCTACATATACATTCATAAAGCTAAATATAACAACTTCTACAACAAACTAACATTCTACTTTCCTACCCTTATAAACAAATTTTTATTTCAAACGAACTCAAAAATAATTTCATTTATTCTTTAATTTCTATTAAGTTTATGTTTTTAATGAGATAAAAAAATATATAAAAACCATTATATGATTATATTATAATAAAATAATAATTAAATACAAAACATTTCAAATATCATGACATGAGTAGAAATAAAAAAAAAGTTCAAAAAGTGATTTGTAAAATTAATAAAAAATATTTTAATCATAATCCAAACAAATTAAATATTGTTACTTCTGTTATAATTAGGTTTTTCAAACTATTTGGAGAAAAAAATACTAAAAATCAATTTTATGTATAATTATTATTTTTTAAACAATTAAATTCAATTTAAGCTAAATATGTTAATTTAAAAATAATTTTAAGAATGATCAATTTTCTTTGAATTGTGTTTAAATTTAAACATTCTTACTCAATAAATTACTAATAAGGAGAGTTAAAAAAGGAGCTAAAAATTTTAATTATAAACAAATTATTATAAAATTTTATACAAAACCTTTTCAAAATAATTTTTTTAGTATATTTTTTTTGCTTATATTATAATTAATATAACCGATTCTTTCTAAACATCTCACAATTTATTATACTTTTATCAATAAAAGTTTATTACTAATGAAAATTAATCTTTCTTAAGCAATGATATAAACTTGATGTATATAATATATGAACCACACTTTAACTTCGAGGAATTTATTATATGTTTTAACTAGCTATTCATTATCTTCAATGTCATTTCTTTTCTAAAAAAAAGGCAATTCTAATAGTTTTCTTTTTGTCAAAATTTCAACTAATAATTAAAATATATACTAACTTATCAAAAAAATTCGCTCAGTAAACAAAAAAAACTTATCAAAATATTCACTACTACAAAAAAAATATAAGAGTAAATCTTTAATTATAATTTCATTTATTTTCATTAATTAATTTATATGTGACAAAAAAAGTATAATTAAACATTTTATTTTTGGGTTAAATGTGTTTTTAGTCCCTGAAATATAGTTGAGATTTGGTTTTAGACCCTGCAATTTAAAATCGGTGGTTTTGGTCCTTCAAAAATTGAAAATACACCAATTTAGTCCTTATCAATAAAAATTCATAGTTAATCGGTAGCAAAATCTATAGCAAATCTATGCAACAAGGACTAAATTGGTATATTTTCAATTTTTGAAGGACCAAAACCACCGATTTTAAACTACAGGGACTAAAACCAAATCTCGACTATATTTTAGGGACTAAAAACATATTTAACCATTTATTTTTTATAATTACATATTTTGAAAAACAAATAAACAAACAAAATCATTTATAATGCAAGTATTCCATTTAACAAAAACTCTTTTATTCTTAAATAGTACTAAATCAGATTTAGTGTTATTGATTTCACAAACATATTATTCAGATTAAAATATTATTATTTTCTTCCACCATTATATTATATTTATACCATACTCTATATTATTAAATAACAATATAGTTCAAGTGTAATATTTTTAACCTACGTTAATTACTATAGATTTTCTCAAACAGGACTTTCAATTACATCCATTGACTCTAGCAGTCTATTTATATTTAATATTATCACCATAACTACATATTTTCTTCTAACTAACTCATTATATGTTGTTCTCATTTATTTTTTCATGGGAAACTCCACTTCATGTAGTCGTTCTATTTTTTTAATTTCGAGCACGTATTACAAGAAAAAAGCATATGTGAAATATGGAATTTAAAAATTAATCAAGAAAATTATACATATAAATAGGTCAATAGTTCTTGCATACAATTACTTTGACCAAAATCAATGACACACTAGACCCATATTTTTATATTCAATGATCTTATTAATGCAAAAAGATGGCTCATTATTGATTGAAATTTCGCAATCAAATTGAATAACATATTGTTTTTCAATCAATTGTAATTTCGCAATCAAATTGAATAACATATTGTTTTTCAATCAATTAAATTAAAGATACCCAAAGAGTTATTACACAACAAGCAATGACCATTGCATGATTTAAGGTGTAGAGATGCTAAGACTAAAATGTAACACTACCCACGAACCCTCTGTACACGACCATCTTCAGGATTAGAGCCATCACAAAGGAGTTGTACAGCGACCATCTGTGCCGCCTTTTCTTATTCCAAATTTGGAACTTGTAACATCAATAGAGCATGAGTCTTTTCCAATACATGCCCTTTCAACCACTGTTGTGCTGTCACGTGATTCCCACTCACCTTTTTGGAATGAACCACACTTTCCTTATGGATCCCCATAGCTAGCGAATTGGATTTCTGAAATAGTTTTCCCACCTTGGCAATTCACTTCTAAGGTGTTTCCATAATCTGCAGTTGCACAAATAGAACCAACTGTAATGGTTTGGACAGACACATTGGATGGGTTTCCGCCCACTTCCTCAAACAAAATCAATGTGTTGGTGTCATTATTTAAGAATGATCTTGGCACATGGTAAAACCTCTGAGATGGTTCTCCACAACCACTTACACACCTCTCAGGTCCATAATTTCCTCTGTAATCACATGTGTCACCGCATCCATTTTCGTCAGCAACCATTGTAGGCCAATATCGTCCAATGCTTTGTCCATTAACCTAAGCGTGCCCTTTTCCGAGGCCTTCCAAATCTAAGACTAGGGAGTCTGTACCTTCAGGGGTCTTAAAGGTGGTCTTATACCAAGTCATTGGTCTTCTAGTAGGTACATTATTTGTGTTCCATTGAACTCCACTAGCGAATTTAGGATCATAGAACCCTTTTGCCTCACCATTCAACCCTACCTTGTAAGACCAAGTGGATGTTGATAAATCTATAATATTATTTGAGTCACTTCCAATGAGTTTCACAGGACCCCCAACAATGCCGGTATCATGTAGATCAAAGAATGCACCATAATTTGCATGCCCAACTGTCCCACTTAATAAGCTCATGACATTGGTCCCTTGATTCAAAGCAATGGGCTTTTCATATATAAATCCAACATTGTTATACTTGCCACATTGTGCAGCAATATATTGTCAATTAATATAAGCGTGAAGAACATGACCCATTGTGTTCACGTGCAAAGTTGCATTTTGCCAAGATGAAGTGTCATTGATGACAACTTCTGTCATGTACCATAAGTAGTCACTGGCATCAACAGTAACTCCCTTTTGCTCTAAAAGTTTAGATGCTTTAAATGTCCCTTGGCCTTGAAGAGTGTCTTCCATTGGGTCAGATGTCCAAACCCATTTGAGCGGGTTGCCCTCTGTGGCTGGTTTCTTAACATATACAGTAGTTTGGGTGTTAACCTTGGCAGTGTTGAAAACCTCCTTCTTACAATCTTGGAGAATAGACACTGACCAGGCAGGCACATTGTACTTGCCATCCTGTTGTAGATCAACTTCAGCATCCTGAGAATTGTGTGAATTGCTCAAGAAGCAAAACTTTTCTCCAGTGGCATTGTTTGTGTATGTAGTCAAGTACACTAAATTTCCATATTGTTTCTCAGTAACTGTGCCATTGGTAAGAATCTTCTCTCCTATCTTTAAGGCTGCATGGAGGTCTTTAAGGTGTCCCCATTTTGGTTGATTCAAATTACCATATTCATTAAGTGGTGAATCATAATCATAAGTAGTAATAATATATGGACCACCTGCTGTTCGTCCAAAATTTGTTCCTCCATGATACATGTAGTAATTTTGGAAGATACCGCCCCTTTGAACGAAACGTGCAACTGAAAATGCTACATCTTCAGCAGTTCTGTGTGGCATCCTTTCACCCCATTTTTGAAACCAACCAACCCAATTCTCTGTAAACATTTTGGGGTTCTTAGGATTGTTTGGCTCAAAATTGTCACAATAATACCCATTGCAAGTGTTGATCATGGGTACTGGAGCATTATTTTGCTTGCACATGATCCACGGGACCCCAATATTTTGAGCCAAAGCCATTTGGGCACACCATTTTATGTATTCATTCCCTGCTTCTCCATAATGACTCATTACATCTCCATATTCATTCTCAATTTGAGCAAGAATAATCGGTTCTCCTTGTGGTGCAAATAATCCCGCTTCTTTGCACATGCTCACTATCTTTGTTGTGAAGGTCTCCATTTCCTCTTTATAAACTGTGTTGTCTGTCCTAAGTTGGATCCCTGGCAAGTTATGTAACCACATTGGGAAACCTCCATAGTTCCATTCAGCACATACATAGGGACCAATTCGCAACACGACATATAACCCTGCTTCTTGAACGTTCTTTAGAAACTTGATGAAGTCTAGATTTCCGGAAAAATCATATTGGCGACGAGCAGGCTCATGAAGGTCCCAAAAGACATATGTTTCAATGGCATCAATGCCACCATCCTTAGCCTTTTTAATAATATCTGGCCACATTTGTGAAGTGCTACGTGGATAATGGATTGCACCAGATATTATGATTCTTCTTTCTCCATTGATGATGATGGCATTTGCATCGTATTGAACGATTGTTGCTAATGAGCAAGCCCACAACAGTGTTGAACATGCAATAAGAAAGGTTCCAATCCCAGGATTAGACATATTGCTTTGTTCTCTAAAATGAAGCTTACGTATTTTCTTCTTTCAAGAGAACCATTTTATATAGTTCCAATTTCTTGCTTGGATTTCCCAATTTTAGTTTCTCTAAGCAGTATGAATAGTCTTCATACAATTCATTACGATGAGAATTTTTCCTTTTTCTCTAATTATCTTCCTACCTTAAAATAGCCTTTTCTTTCAAATAAATTTTGTTGCTTGTAACTTCCATTGAGGTTGTCATTGTTATTTTCTAACAAAAGGTTTTGTGAGGCCGGTAAAATGTTCTTATCTAACATTTATCTTTGCTTGTGAGATTTTGTTTTAACCAGTTGTACATGCATGGAAAGAATGGTGGTTGCAAATTTTAGGAATGAAATTCAAAATCTGTAGTTTAAATAGTCATGCTTTTCAAACACAATTGTTTACACTATTTTTACACCGAGTAGCATATCTTATGTAATAAATTGGGATTTTTATTTCTTATGAATTAATACCCCCATCATCACATGATATATATTGATTAATAATTATTTCCCTGTTGAACATGAGTGTAAAAATGACGGACGCAAAATTTTGTACATCTCATCTTTTTTTGTGTTAAATGATGATAACTAGTAACAAGGAATGTTTAAGTCTTAAGTTTCTACTCTCATACTAATATGAGTGAATTCAAAAATTATTTATTATAAAAATTATCCTTTTTTTGCTTGATTATGAATATTGTCGTTATAAAAACTTTTTAAGATAATAATAATGTTTGAAATGAATCTAATGTATAATGCATTTACTAAAAATTGTAACAACGTGAAATATTGAAGCTCAAAACCTAGAAGGTCAACATACATTCATACATCTTTTATTCAATATCATCACATTTCTCTTATTAGGAATAAAATAGACAAAATAAATTCAATTTGCACCACTTTTAGTTTTCCATATAGTAAAATATTATTACTTTCACGGGTAAATTTAGTTAGGATGAATTATTGTCTTAATTTTCTTATCCAATATTACTGAATAAATGAATAAATAAAAAAAATGTATTTGACATGGATAGATTTTGAGGTGAAATAGAACAAAATCATAAAAATTTACATATATGAAGATTGTACTCATTGAGTATAGCATATTGAAAAATGGTCGTAGAAAGAGTATGCATGGAATTAAATCAGTTGTGTTGTAGATAGAGAAAAAAAAAACTTATTTGGATAGGAAAAACATTAGTTGGGTGTGGTCGTGTGGATGACATTAATTAGAAGCTAGATATGGACACACACTTTGTGCGGTTGGCTTTGATTTTTTCTATTTTAAAAATGAATGATATTAAGAGATATTAAAAAGTATAGATATAATTATCTTTTGATTTGAAATTATGTGATGTATGTAAAATTGAATAGTGGTAATTGAAATATAGATATTTGAAGTTTTTGGCTGTAATAGGTTGACTTGAAATGTAATAGATATTTGAAGGTTTTTGGCTATAATAATCATCTATATAGAATTTTTCTTTATTTTCAATAAATCCAAATTTATCTATAACAAAGTTGTTTATAAAATAATATATAGATGATATTATTGTCTAAATGATTGGTCAATCAATTATACTACTTGTTTCATAATAATAAATGTGAAAATTAAATATATATTTATGGAATTCATTGTATTTTTTAGGAAAAATAATTAGTATAATTTTAGTAATAATTAAAAGACATTTAAATTGATGAAAAAAATAATAAATGTGTGTATTTATGACGTGACATTGCATAGGAAGTAAAAAACACAATACAAGAAAGTATAAAATAGGAAATAATAGAAACAAAAAATAATTTGTAATCTCACAATATGAATTTAAATAAAATGAGATAATTTTGTGAGTTGTATGTGAAGAAAAATTAATGTTAAAAATAAAAGTCTTGTTTCAAAATTCTATTTGAGTTTTTTTTTTTAAGTAAGAATAGACATATAATAGATAAATGTAATAATTTTAGTAACCAATAATCTCGTTCTATGCTAAATTGGTGATGTAGTGTTGTTCCATATAATTTTGTGTAGGTCTTAAGAATAGGATTTTTTTGTTTAATGAATGTGTATGTATGTTTATATATAATTGGGAGTGGTGGTTGAATGATAAAGATTAATTAATACAATGTAAGTTATAACGGTTTGTGTAAATTTTGCATTAAATTTTCAGTTACTTTTTTAAAGTTAAATATGATATAATATGTTTAATTACATTTACATGACAGTTTTGGTGTTTCAAAAGTCTCACATGCATAAGTAATTGATAATGACACATAATAGCAATGTAAATGTAAAACTATGAGTAAATAGAAAAGGAACATAGGATAGGTGAGCTGGGAAGAGTGACACATCATAATTTTATTAATGTGATACAAATAGATAAATGTGGCAATATTAGAGGTGATATGACAATGTCGAGAGTCACGTGATTCAAATTTAATATATTATAATAGATGATAGATACCTCATAATTTACAACATATTTATCTTATTACGATTCTAATATCCATATTTTTTAACATCTACGCTTATATACATTAATATATTAAAATCAATCTGCATAATGTGTGGGTCACTATCAAGTAAGATATTAAAGTTGAGTCATAGAATGATATGTTACCACCTTACCTTACTTATTGCCACATAATTCTATGTTTTCATGTCAAGAAAATTATGAGGTGTCATCTCTATGTTCTTTTCTTACAATCCATCTCCCAAATCCACACACACAATTGGCGTTACTGATATCGTAAACATACAACACATGCAAAGCTTAGGTAACCAACATTTACTTGAGCGGAACTTTCCAAATATAGTTATACAAATAATTTTCATTAACTGGCAACAATACAACAGGATTAGCTAACTCTATTACTATCCTCTTTCTTATACAAAAGTCTAGCTACTCTAGCTCATATAACTTCTAGGGGGAAATTATTCATCCTTAGGCTCAAGTCTACCTTTCCATACTCCAGCTGGATATCCTGCATAACTAAAATGTTCCACAAAATGTGTGGTGAGACTTACGTCCCAATGAGTGTGATAAAACATGCAATGTCGGGGTAGCATACAAATGAGATGCAACAGTCAACATACAGAGCAATTCCAAGACATGAACAATGACTATGAAACTATGCAAACATGACTGTGATGTGTTTTTACCTGACACCCGGGGTCTTTTCTCTAAGTGTGATTGTGATTGAGCGCTCGACCATGTGACCAAGGACTGCCACCAGGGCCACCTATGATTAAGTCTTATTTTCAACAAATAACAATGCATGTTGTCAATTTTAGCTTGACGACCCCCATCTCTTTCTTAGCAGAGAGTTTGATGTGGTTACCTTGTTTTTCTTATAAATAAATGCACAAAGGCTTGTGATGGTCCAGAAACCCTATGATGGTCAGAAGACCCTGTGATAGTCCAAAGACTCTATGACATATTCTTTGATGGCCATTGGCCCATGAATGCTTGGAGGTATTAAAAATGTATCCATGATTATGAATGACATGATGAATACAACAACTAATCCATGGAGATGGTAACTTAAAGACCTAGGTATATTCTAGGGTTTGAGCATATCCACACTATAATCCAAAGAATCAATCAATAACACTCACAAACAAGGTAAATAAGCAAGGGGGAGAAGAATAGTGAGCATATAATAAGTCAATCAAAATGAAAGTGGGTGGGTGACCAGACTCACCTCAAGAGTAGGAGAATGGGGGATGATTGAGGGGTGGATCCAAGTTTCCTTGATGACCTTAAGGTGGTGGAGTGGCTCTTCCTTCTTCCACTTGGCTCCAAAAGCTCTTCTCAGTCTCTAAAAGTGAAGGTATGGAAGAAAATGAGAAAAATGAGCTCAAACCATGTTTTATGAAGTCCGGCTCGCTTGCCCTCGCTCAGGCTCGCTTGAGCAAAAGTGAGCGAGAAAAAAAGGGCTCTCTAGAGTGGAAATTTCGCTCAGTCCCGCTCGAGCGAGCCTGAGCGAGAAAACCATAACAATTTTCCCTGTTTCAGCTGATATTCTCTCTCGGGCAAGGGATTTCTCGCTTGAGAGAGAATGAGCCTGTTTGGAGGTGCAAAAGAGATCAGAATACTATTGTATTATATATCAAACTGAAGCCCCAGATCTTACCTTTCTAATGAAAGTGGAATCACCTCAATTGGATACATTCAACTCTAGATATTATCAAATTAATGCACCAAGGTCATAGGCTTAAAACCCAAAATTAAGCAACAACCTTTGGTTGAAGCCCAACGGGGCACTCTTCACATGAACCAAATGTAAATCATCAATTCACTTCAATAAATCTAAGGTTAAGGGTTCTAAGTGTCCATGAGACTATGCTCCTCTATTTCCTTGTTCCTTTCCATAAAATCACCTTTCTACCCCGGTTCCTTGAGTCTACGCATCTCCTCTTCCTTCCCGCCAATTCATTTAAGCTCAGTTCCTTCCGTCTCAATCTAATTCCCTAGTTCCAATATCTCTATCTCCTTACTCACCTCTTCACCATGCTAGCCTTTCCACCACCGGGTGTGACTCCTCCTAATTTAACTCTACAATCATGTTTGGCTTAATACTTGGTTTTTCCCTTCTCGATTCCCTTAAAACTCACAACTCTTAACCGATTCCCTAACTCTTGTCTTATTTTCCCTTCAAACCTATAAGTCCTTATTTTACTTCTAACTTCTCTTCTTGAGGTGGGATTCACAGCCTAAGGCTTCCACAATATTTCTAGATTCTAATTTCCGGGATGTTATAAGAGACGTCGGGATCAATTGAGGGAGGGAAGAAGAGAAGTGTGAAAGAGAAGATATTTTATTAAATATTAGAAAGCTTACAAAGAAGACAATATCTCTCAGAAGCTATCTCTAGACTCTCTCTATAACTAATTGATTGCCAAGGGTACCTAATAAATGAAGACGAGACCTCCTTTTAAAGACTAGAAAATTATTGTTTCCACAATTCAGATGACCATGATCGGTACTGTAGCTACAGAACAGGTTACAAATGACAAAATGACGAAAATGTCCTTGATGGTTGAAATGTCTAAAATGCCCATGGCGTTAACAATCTTCTCTCAGGTCTATTCCAAAACAATCATCTTCATCTTGGTTAATGTCTCCTGATGAGTGACGAGCCTGACAATGAGGCATAACTTGGAATTTTTCTTGAAGATTCTGCTTCATCATTTTGTAGTAACTTAAGAATGTTCTGCAATTTTTTCCAAAACATTCTTTTGATTGCGAAGCTGCAAGTGCTGCTGTCAGGGACGGATCCAGGATTCATAGGAAGGGGGGCCGAATTTTTTTTAATAATAAATATTAAATAGTAATCAAACTCATCATATTTTTTATTTAAGTTATACATATAGTATATTCATGTTATAAAATTTATGAATAATAACATTTGTATCAAATAAATTTTTGATAGAAATCATTTAAAGAGATTAAATTTCAATAATAAATATTAAATAAAATCTATATTATAAAAATTAAATGTATTACACTCATTTTATTTAATTTGTTTTCAATTATTACACATATATATTGATAATATTTTAATTTTTTTATATGTAGTATATATGTAATATAGTGAGGGAGGGGGGCAAGGCCAATGCTTGCCCCCCTTGCATCCGTCCCTAGCTGCTGTGATTTTACCCTTTTGGTTGAGAAATAGAGAGGTCTCTGGATCAACAACTTTGAGATATTTTTTATTACGTTGGAACCACAATTTGACTTTAGTTGGACTTGCCTTTGAAGTGTCACATTGTGCCCACCACTTTACATAGGCATTTCGCTGGAGCAGAGGCAAATAATTTTGATTCCCTTGCTTTCCATATATTTATATTGCCATGAGAACACCCAGGCTAAAGAGAAAGCTGAGAAAAACTTGAGATCATCCGGAATCCATGATTCTTTATGGTCATACATTTTGGTGAATTATTTCAACTCTTCATTTGCTAGTGATGGAAGGATTACTTCTATTGGCCCAAAAAGGTCCCACCATTAGAGAAACCGGTTTGGAAAATTGTATTGGGTATTTCACTTGAAATACACCAACCAAGTGTGACGATTGTTCTTGTTTTGATGCCAGAAGACTCTTGTCCATGCATCCATGTAATCCTAGTAGTTAAACCTAATGAGGTCAAAGTTCTGGGAGAACTTGGTGATGTTGTTTGGATTTTTTACCATATTGGGTTGGTGTTAGAACCTTTAGAATTTTGATGGTTGAATGAGTAATGTTTGGGGAGTCATTTGGATCCCAATAATATTTGATAGTGATAGAGTCTGAGTCTACTAAAATAAACCCATAAAACTTTCAGGTTTTATTCCTAGCTGTTGGTTTAAAATAAAATCCTTCTGGAAACACTTTTTCTAGTACTTTGTGAGGGAAATTATCCCAAAATTCATGTTCCATTTGAAGGACAGAGGAAAACTTATTTTTTAAAATTTAATGGTTTTAGGTTGATATTAGGTTTTGGGTTGGAACTATTTGGGCTTCTATAGGATCAGTAGCTTGTGATGCTATTTTCTTTTGTTTAGGATCATTGACCACAATTTGACTTTATGGCAGACAACTTGTGAAGGTCACGAGGTTAGTTTGGCTCTCCTCCCCATCCTTTTATGGGGCTATGTCAGCCCAAGTTTTCTTTGGAAGTTGGGTTAGGCCAGAGTCTTGGAGGGTTGAAAGAGTTTGGATTGGAAAGGCATAATCTACTTGTGTTTGTTTGGTTATTTGGGATGATGGGTTTGTTTGTTGGGTTGATTGCCCAGTAGGTTGGCTTGCTAGGTGGATGACCCAGATTGAAGAGGGTTTGAAGAGGCTAAGATGGTTTCCCTTTTAGGCATCAAACTATTTTCCTTGTAAATATTCATGTATAATATAATCAGGGAGAGAGTTTGAGGTGTCTTTGAGATACTCAATTTTAAAATAAAAACACTTAATATTGTTTTGCCATCTTACTGAAATTTGTTTGGATGCTAAATTTTTAACATCTTTTTGTAAATATCTTTTGTGGATTTGCAATCAACTCTAATAAAAAATGATTTAATAAATCATATTGAAATTTTGAAACACAAAGAACAATAGCCAAAACTTCCTCATTTGAAATGTTGATCAATAGATTGGGAAAAGATTAGCACGTCAACAATATATACAACAACAAATTTTGAATATGGATTAAAGATATCATTCATAATTTTCTGAAATTCAGACGATGCATTTTTTAATCCAAAAGGCATTACATTTCATTCGTATTGCCAAAATGGTACTATGAAGATTGTCTTATATTTATCTGTCTCTTGGATTTGAACCAGCCAATATCCTGATTTCATGTCAAATTTTGAAAATATTTTGGCTGAAAGTAAATGGTTAAGGAGATCCTTTTTGTTTGGAATTGGATATCTAATCCATTTAAGCGATTGGTTTAGAGGTTTATAATTTATTACTAGATGAGGAGTTCTTATAACGTCCTAATTTCTTAATTCGAAAATAATGCCTGTTGGAAGCACTATTTCCAAATTCGTGAAATTATTTCCCGCATTATTGATATCAACATACAATACATCACAATGATTAGGTAATCCAACAGTTACTTAAGCAGGAAATCCAATATGTTAATACAAAGACATAATTGTTGCCAACAAGGGCTCATAATACATCATCCAATAACTAGGCATAATGAGATATAACGATACATATGTCCTGGAACATAAAAGGCTTCTCTAAGGCCCCACATGTACTGTTCTATCCCATCAAAACAAATAATACTATGACTATACAAAATAACATCAATCAAAAAGGTTGGGTCACCATAAGACCCAACAACAGCTCCTGCCTCCCGATCAAGCGTCTGGACGGGAACCCTGCACATCTGAATATATATCCCACAGCGTGGGGTGAGACTAGCGTCCCAGTGAATGTGATAAAAACATACAGTGTAGGGAATCATACACATGAGAGGCAACAGGCAAGCATATTACATAATTCCATTATGAGCACAAATACATGAAATCAAGTAAAACATAGATGTGCTATTTTTTTACCCGACACCCGGGGTCTTTTCACTATCTGTGACTGTGATTGAGTGCTCGGCCATGTGACCAAGGACCGTCATCCAGGGTCACCTATGATTAAGTTTTATTAGAACTTAGTGAACAATGCCTGTGATTATTTTTAGGTTGAGAACCCTCATCTCCCCCTTGGCCGAGAGGTCAATGTGGTTACCTCGTTCTTCTTATACTTGATTGCCCAAAGGCATGTGATGGTCCGAAGACCCTGTGACATATACTTTCTTGGCCATTGGCCCATGAATGCTTATAAATACGTACTTTGTTAGGACCACAGGAAACACTAGAAGGGGGGTTGAATAGTGTTTTATAAACCTTTGCGGATTTTCGAAAACCTTTTAAAACAAGCAAGCAATTTAAAAAGATATTCACTCAACCTTCTGAAATTGGAGCTTTCAGCAACTTTCTGATGTAACTCAGAAGGTTGAATAAAAGCCTTTATAAACGTTTTCTCGTGAAGAAAAGATTATTTTTCTGCATTGATTAATAAAACAACTTTTTTTTATACCCTCCTTTGTTAGATATAAACAGATAACAGCAGAAAGTAAAAGAGTTAAGGGTAGAGAGAATTTAACCACAGAAATTTATCCTGGTTCACCCACTAACACAGTGAGCTACGTCCAGTCCCACGGCAAACCACCACTGGATTTTCACTAACCCCGCAAGATTACAAGTATTATTTGCACACCTAGCCTTTCCAGGCTCAACAAGTATTCTTTGCACACCTAGCCTCTCCAGGCTCAAACCCAAGTATTATTTGCACACCTAGCCTCTCCAGGCTAAACCAGAAAACTGATTGAATGAAAGATTGATCAAACTCTTAAACTACACAAGTTTAGAGCTCGAACTGGGTAACTTGTACAAATTACTAAGTAAGACTCAGGATATGGAAGTGTTGTACAAAGATGAAACAATGAAACAGTTGAATATGAATTTCGGCAGCGTTTCAGCAAGTTGTTTTCTCTGTGTTCTCTCTGCTTCTTCTGTTCATGAAGTCTTGGGTATTTATAGAGTGAGAAACTTCAGCCCGTTGAACTCCATTCGATTTCCCGTTGAGAGATAGCATTTAATGCAAATGCTCTCGTTGTGACACATAACCTGAAACCTCTGCAGTAGCAGGTAGTAGAGTCAACAGTGCAGGCTTTACTTTTTCTGAGCAGCTTGTACTTCACAGCAGACTTTGCCTTTTTGGTGAGAGAAATTTGAAATATGCCAAAAAGCAATTTCTCTAACTTTCCAGAAGGATGAGAGGCATAAGTAACTGAGGATGCTACGGTTGTCTTGAGTCTTCAGAGGGAATATCAAAGAATATTGTATTGAAGACAAACAGACGTTAGTACGACGTCTCACAACTTCAGGAGGTTCTTCACCTTTAGCAGGTTGAGATCACTCAGCAGGTTTCCTTACTTCGGAAGGTTTCATTACTTCAGAGGATAAGATTTCTTCAGTTGATACCTTCTGAAATATTAAAAAAAGATACCTTCAGCAAAAACTGTTTCTTTTCATAAACCCGATAACCAGATTTGTTATCCATTAAAAGTTGGGGTTAAGAGACTTAAAACATTATTAATCTTTTAATAACATTTTGAGACTCAACATACTTGTCTATGAGCATGAATGGCATGGTATGCACAAATAGTTATTCCATAGAGATTTGCAACTCAAAAACCTAAGCATAACCTAAGGTTTCAAGGCATCAATACATACCATTTAAGAAAATACTTACTATCCCTATAATCAACCAATAACACTCACAATCAAGGTAAAGAAGTAAGGGGAGAAAGAGTAATGAGCATACAATAGGGCAAGCAAGATGAAAGTGAGTGAGTAACCACACCCACCTCAAGAGTAGGAGAAATAGGAGTGATGGAGGAGTGCCAAGGGGAAAATCCAAGCTTGCTTGATGATCTTGAAGTGATGGAGTGGCTCTACCTTGTTCATTCACTCTCTTTCTCTCTCTCTCTACACTTTTCTCTCTAAGAAAAGGGGGAGAACATAAATGTGAAGCCCTAAATGAGAATCAGCATTGAAAGCTGATTCGCGCATTCTCACTCAAGTGAGGATATGCTCGCTTGAGGGAGAGGGGATATTCCTTGGGAGATTCGGGTTCTCGCTCAAGTGAGAACTCGCTCGCTTGAGCGCAATTCCCCCAGTAAAAACCCCCCAACCTCTCTGACTTGGTCTCACTCAAGTGAGAGCCTCCTCGCTTGAGCGAGAGCAAGTTAGAGAGTAACCCCTGATTTTGGATTGAGTTTCACTTGAGCGAGCCTAAGCAAGCCTGAGCACAATTCAATCATAGAAAGCCCCCCAAAACAACCCTATCTCTCGCTCAAGCGACAGTAAGACAGAGAGCAAATCCTCTATTTCTTGATTAATTGCGCTTGAGCGAGAGGTTCTCGCTCAAGGGACCATATCAGTAACCAGAATTTCTAATTTTTACTTATATGCTCGCTCAAGCGAGGCCTTCTCGCTTGAGCAAGAGTATTAAAACTCTAAACTTCCATTTTCACTCTTAGTTCCTTTTTCCCGCAATCCTTTTTATAAAAACCTCTTCCCTTATTTGTTTGATTTATGAAATTAGATATAATTTGGGATGTTACAATTCCTCTTTCATGTTCCACTTGTTTATTGACATAAAAATGTAGAACATGACCATGGACTCTTACTTTAATGAGTCCTTTGCTAAGGAGATATTTAACATAGCAATATTGAAGCAATTCTTCATTCATTTGAATTGGCCTAACTTTTGTAGGAATATAATTTTCAATAAAATCCTTTTCATAAGGCAAATCTACAATGTGTTTCTTCTTATCCCAAAATGCATGTGGAAGATTAGAATAAATTGATGATTGGATTTGTTCTAATAAAGCTTGTATTTTTCTTTGATTTAGGGTTTGATCTAGTTGAGATTAAATTGTTTTAAAAGAGATTTCTTCTTTTAGAAAAGTGATCTGGTTGGACTTATGATGAATGAGGTTGAGATTTCGGATAATTGGTTTTCTAGTAAATCTAAAAATGATTTGTTTTCCTATATGTCAAGTTGTTATTCCTTCCTTGGAAATTCTAAAGGAAATCATGCTCTAATAAAAGGTGTCCCTAAAATTACCTCATTCCTAAGGTTTTTGACTAATAAAAAAGGGTTTCAATTTAGAATCCTTGGTTATCAATTACTGATTTTGATAATTTGTAGTTAATTTTAAGCTTAGAGTCATTGGTTGTGCTGAGTTTTGCTAAGGTTTTTTAAAAGTATTTTTTTTTGGGATTAGTCCTTCTAAAGTACAATTTGAATCTGCTCCCATGTCAAACACTGCTACTGTTTCTAATACAAAATCTTTGACAATTATTTTAATATTGATATAAATTTTTTGGATTTTTAATTGATTTAATAATCCTAAAAACTCTTCTTCTTTAAGAATTTCTTCCTCCTTTCTCTTGTTAGGTTATTTTCTCCTTTTCTATTCTTTCTTCATCGGAAGTTTCTTCTAATTGTGAAAGAATATAATGATGAATTTGTTGTTGTTCTTTGATTTCTTTTATCTCTTGTTTAATATTGTGAGTTGTAGGTCTTGAGTTGTGATTGGTTTTGATGAAGTTTGTTCTAATATTTTTAGAATTGGCTTAAGATCGAATTTATTTTTAACAATAAGATCTTTTGATATTTTCTCTTCTAAGACTTTCTTGAGTGTTCTAAAAAATTATCTTTTTTCTTGAGCGTCATGGGTTGAATTAATGGTTTCGAACAAAAGATCTCGCTCTTTTGTTAAGACATTGATTCCAAGGGGATTCTTCATTTCCCGAAGAAGATAAATCATTATCTTGTTGGATGTGGTTTAAATCTTCAGAAGATTTCGATGGCTTATTTTCATATTCTTCCTCGGATGTCTAATTTGGTATTCTACAGTTTGTTCTAAATTTAAGTTCCTAATTTTCTTTTTAAGTCTACAATATTTACTAATATGACTAGGTTTGTTACAATTGTATCAAGTAACTGCCTTTTTTTGTACTTTTGAATCTATTGGTGATTTTGCTTTGTTTTCTAGTCTGCGTTTTCTAGCCTGGTTATTGGATTTATGTTTGTAATACTTTGACTTAGGTTTTGTATCATGTTTTGGTTTTGACTTTGGTTTCCCTTTTGAGCAGGATGACAAGCCAAACTACTTACATAATGACCCTAAATCCCTTCTGCTTTGAGCCTTTTCTTTGGCCAATTGATGTTGAATTTCATCATCTTGGCATATTTTTAATGCTACCTTTTAAACAAATGAGATTTATTGTCCATAGCTTAACCTATCATAATGGATTTCTCCATTTGCGGATTGACATCTATTTTTTCCCTAACTTTATCTCCTGATGGTTTTAGGAGACCTGCTAAGAACTTTTCTCTCCAAAAAGGTTGTTGCTATCTTCTCTAGTATAAACCCTGGTTAGGAAGACATCTCTATACCACCTAAAGACTTTTAAGGTTCTAGTTTTAAGGTTGGACAATAATTCTATAGATCGACCTACCTTTCCATAAGGAAGGGTCTCCAATAAAATGTGGAGCTATTGTGAATATTAGGGTGTTCACAGAATCAGGGGCACTTTCCCTGTTATTAATAATCAGTTCATAATTTGAATCAGTTTTGATTGCTATAAAAATCATAGTTTTATCTTTTTTAGTGAGATAATTGTCCCACCATCCTTTTAATTGGTCAGAGAATCATGCTACCAGAATGTTAACTATTACTTCCTCGGAACAGTCATGTGTTGTTTGGTATGCCATGGCAACCATATTCATATGTTGAAGGGTGTTTAAAATATTGTATTATGTTTGGCCATCTATGTTCTATTCATAGATGTTATTGGCATTAAAACTCTTAAAATTTGGATCACTTTCCTCTAAAAGGAGATCAGGGGATGTTGCCTTTTGATAATAAAGCTTGGTTGGGTTTCTCCAACTGGTATTAGCGCTGATGATTGGGTTTATCCTTTCTTCAGAGTGGTTTTCTAATTCTCCATTTGATTATCACTATGGTTTACTACATTTATGGACACACCACCTCTAGTAGCTTGCCTAATATTAGGTCTATTGGTTGATATTTCTTCTGTGGGTTGTGGAGTATCAAAATTGTGTTACTTAATAATTCATTGGCTTTTCCTAATACTTCACTTACATCATTTTGACTTTCTTCTTCTCTAGATTTTAACATAAGGAGTTGTAAATTTTGGTTTTAGCTTATAATATAATTTAAAATGTTTAAACAAATGTTTCTCTATTTGGGGTTCTATCCTGAAATGAGCAAATTTTCAAGTTAAAGCAACTATCTGAAGAATTAAACAACCTGCTGAAAGTATGTGCGTACTGAAATTGTATCTACTGAATACATACTTTCTGAACTATCACACAATGATATGGCAAGTCGAGATTACTCTAAAAGAAGCAACTCTCCAAAGTTGATCAACCTGTCGATATGGAGAACTTGAATCTGCTAAAGACTCTCTCAACCCTCTGATGACGTGTATCATTCTTGATGTTGAGAAGACTTACTAAAGACGTTCAACGTAAATCCTGTCAAATTCAGAAAAGCTTTCTGCGCAAAGACTTAAAGGTCTATAAAAGTTTTCTTCCATCATCTACAAAAGGAAGTTTTTACAGAGTTCTTTCCGCGTCTCAAGAAACAACGTACATGAAAAAGGAACTTCTGTACCTGTTGTGTGTCAGAGCAATACTATCTCTGCACACCTATTCTCTTCAAGTCAAAAGCTATCAAAAGCTATTGGTTGTCTCTCAACGGTAACTAAGCTATCCTTAACGGTCACATTTCTGGATTCTATAAATAGCTTCTCACAAGACTTTGAAGGTGTCGACCATATTCTCAAAAAGATATATTCTGAAGCTGCTGACCAACTAGAGAGAAAGGGGATATTCAAAAAAAATCAAGAAAATATGAAAATCCAGAAAAGCCCATCAGAAAGAAAGACGAGAAGAGAAGAGATAAAGCTTAGCAAAAAGAGTGAATCGGCCAAATCAAAAGAAGATACATTCCAAGCCAAACTCTCTGTTATTTCTCATTTACTTGTACTTAGATTTACCCTTTGTATCCTGAGTTATACTCAGTTATCCCTTTGTACAAGAAGAACCTAAGTTTATGTTTCTCAGAAACTTAAACTTAGTTTATGTTGTAAACACTTTTAAAGTCTCCGAGAGCCTGGAGAGGCTTGGTGAAAGAAAGAATACTCGCTGAGCCTGGAGAGGCTTGTTTATAAAAGAATACTGCTTAAGTTTCCTGGAGAGGCAGTTGAAAACAAAGAATACTCGTTGGGCCTGGAGAGACCAGGTGTGCAAAGAATACTGGATGAGTTGCCTGAAGAGGCAGTTGAAAACAAAGAATACTTGATGTTAAGCCTGGAGAGGCTGGGGTAAAATAATACTTGTAATCTTGCGGGATTAGTGAAAGTCCAGTGGAGTTTTGCCCTGGGACTGGATGTAGCTCACTAGGTTAGTGGGTGAACCAGTATAAATCTCCGTGTTATGTTCTCTCTTCCCTCAACTCTTTACTTTCCACTGTTATCTGTTTAAACTAATCAAGGAGGGATAAAGAAAAGTTGTTTTATTAATCGGAGCAGAAAAACAATCTTTTCTTTAAGAGAAAATTATTTCAAAAAGGCTTTCACTCAACCTTCTGAGTTACATCAGCAAGTTGCTGAACTTCCAGTTTCGGGAGGTTGATAAAATATTTTCAAATTAGCTTTGCTTGTTTCGAAAGGTTTTCCAGAAAATCTGTAAAGATTTTAAAACACTATTCAACCCCCCTTCTAGTGTTTCCTGTGGCAATAACAGTTGGTATCAGAGCACAACCTCGGGTTGAGCATCTAACAAGTGTTGAGGAAGAAGATCCAGATGGAAACCTCAACAAGCTATGGTGTCTTTATCTCAGAAGGAGCTTCTATAACCAAACCACCAATCTTGAACAGAAAAGACTATTCTTTCTGGAGAGAACATATGAAGCTATTCATGGAAAGCTATAATCTAGATCTCTGGAATATAATTACTGATGGTAATTATGTTCCCATGAGAAATGGAATGCCCATTTCAAAAGCTGAGTGGTCTCATGAGCAAAAAACTTAATGTTCAACTCAATGCTCAAGCCAAGCTCTACTTGATATGTTCTCTGAACAAGATTGAGTATGAGATGGTAAAGGGATTCGACTCTGCCAAGGAAATATAGGATTGGCTAGCCTCATATGCTCTTAATGGAGATGAAGATTACACATCCTCAGAAGAGCTAACACCTGAAAAGGAAGAAGATCTGTCAGAAGAAGAGAATGAATGTTTCATGGCAAATCAATCAGAAGATTCTGATTCTAAGGTAACATTCTTAACTCTTCTTGATAACTATGATGATTTAGTTGATAAAACTAAGGAACTCTTCAGAAAGTATAAGAAGCTTTCTAGTGATTATGCTGCCGCATACACTAAAAATAAGGATTTTGAAAAAGAAAATCTTATACTTAAAGAAGAGCTTCTGAAGCAAGAGAACAGTAAGCTCAAAAGTCTACTTGAAGAGAAGCAGGGACTTTAAGGACAGATTTTAGAACTTACTAAAAATCTGGCCAACTTCTCTGAAGGAACCAATAATCTTAACAGAATATTGGAAACTCAAAAAAAAAAAAAGAGGCTTAGGGTTCTCTGGAGAACCATCATCTAAAACATCAAAATCTGATAAGCTTAAAAAGGAAAAGAAAAAGGTTGATGGGTGTCCTCACTGTGATAAACATAGATTATACAAATCTGAATGTAAGCAGAATAAGGAACCTACACCTATCACTAACCCTGTGGACCCAAGAAGGCATGGGTACCAAAATTGTCCATTGTTTCTCTTGCAGATATTCCTAACAAGGGAAGAAAAAATCCAAGAATAACCAAAGAAGAATGGATGAATGGAGAACTAAATGGAAAGAAGGTGTACAAGCTGAAGGCTTTAAGCACAAAGGGTAATCTTCACCTATTCAGAAAGCCATGTTGAGTCTCAATCTTAAAAAAGGATTCCATATTTTATGGTAAAATCTTTCTTATCTCAAACTCTCTGAAAATATATGCATATTTGTGTACTTTCTGAAATAACTATGTGATTATCTTGCTGAATCTTGTATTTTCCAAAAAAAAAAAGTTTTTGAAAATAATTATTTTTACCAAGAAATATGAAAAGCTTTAAGCTCAATCGTTTTGGAAAATATCGTAAACTGGCTCTTGGTAACTGATGGCTTTTCAACTATCCACTCCATGATGCACGATTGCACGACTCTCTATGACTGCACATTTAGTAACCGTTGTGATCATCAATGATGGTGGTTCTATTTATAGAAGTTGAGAGTTCATCATTAAGACTACTTCTCTCCGCAATCAGAAAAGTTCTTCGTATCCAAGAGAATTTCAATCTTCTCCAAGAACTTTAAAAGCTTCTCCTTCTCAGTACAAAATATTCATATGGCTGCAGCACCTCACTTCGATGAAAAGATTGTCCCCACAAAGAGTGTGAGATTAAGTGATTTCGATGGGGTGGGGCACAATATCTCAGAATATTTTGAGGCTGCCGGTTGGACTCCTTTCTTTGAAAGTGTTTCTTCTCCATGGCATGAACAGAGTGTTCTGGAGTTCTAGAACAACTCAGAAGTCATTGTTGAAGACACTTTTCTTGGTCTCAAAACCTTTGTTATGGGTAGACTACTCAAAGTGGACTTCGAGGTACTTAAAAAGGTTATTGGGGTTGAGGATAGAGGAGCTTAGTTTGTCTCATACTGGGAGGTCAACAATGGTGGAATGTGGATATATGATCATATGCTATTTGGTCGCAGAATCTTTGACGCTGCTCAGTGTTCACAGCTCTTGGAGACTCCTAGAACTCTACTGGCAATCATTAACTGTTGCATCCTTCCCAAGGGAAATGGAAAGGATCTCATCTTTGAGCTGGAGAGATTTGTGCTGATTCATCTTCTCCAGAAGAAGAAGTTGAACCTTCCCAGAATTATTCTCTACCATATGATCAGAAAGTCAATAGAAGCTGCTGAAGAATTTCCCCATAATACATTAATCATGAAAATCTTGCAGCACAAGGGATTTCCCATTGACAAACTCTTTGATCAGGCACCGCCTTCCTTCTTCTCTCCTGCAATGCTTGAGCAAATGAAGTGTGCAATCTCTGAGGAAGCTGAAGAAAAGGAAAACTTGGTTGAGACTACTGAAAACCCTACTGCATTGTCACCGATCAGAAGGAGAAGAACCAGAGTCTCTAATCTTCTTGGTGCCCATGGAAGGATAATGAAGGTATTTGGGGCTTACAATTTGAAAAGGCTGCATGCGCGGATTGGACAGTTAGGAAGAAAGCTTAAGGAAACTCAGAAGGAGTTACTAAGGCTGAAGGCAGAGAAGGAAGCGTCCAGTGCTGCTGAGACTGGATCAAATTGAAAGCCATTGATTGTCAAAGAGCCTATTATCAAAATTTTTGTTATTAAAGAAATTAATGAACATTCCTTTTTTATTTTATTCAAAAATTTCTCTATGATTACTTCATTCTGAGTGTTCTATACTCTCAGAATATTTACTTAATCTTCTGAACTGTTGCACGTACTAATTTATAGCTTCAACGCATACCTATCCGTGCATTTTAATAACAACTCTCTAAAGATTATTACTCTTGGTTCACTTATTCTATCTTGGCCCTTTTGAATGATGACAAAAGGGGGAGTAATAACTAACAAATATAGATTATCTGACAAATACCAAATATGCTAAGTTTTTTTAAAGAAAATCTTATAGTCAGGGGGAGTTTCTTACATTCTATCAAGTATCTGAAAGGGGGGAGTAATATTCCTCTTCAATATGACTCGTCAAATTCAATTTATTATATTTGTTAGTCATATCAAATTTTTCATGATTAAAAATGGGGAGAATGTTGAGTCTCAATATAAATTAAGTATTCAATTTAATTCAAGACTCGTTACCCTTGGTTTTAATGGTTAACAAATTTGATTATATATAAACAGATTCTACTGAGAAAGGTAGTTTGTCTTTGTTATTGCAGGTAATCTGAAATGAGCAAATCTTCAAGTTAAAGCAACTATCTGAAGAATTAAACAACCTGCTGAAAGTATGTGCGTACTGAAATTATATCTACTGAACACATATTTTCTGAACTATCACACAATGACATGGGAAGTCGAGCTTACTCTAAAAGAAGCAACTCTCCGAAGTTGATCAACCTGCCGATATGGAGAACTTGAATCTGCTGAAGACTCTCTCAACCCTCTGATGATGTGTATCATTCTTGATGTTGAGAAGACTTACTGAAGACGTTCAACGTAAATCGTGTCAAAGTCAGAAAAGCTTTCTGCGGAAAGACTTAAAGGTCTCTAAACGTCTTCTGTCATCATCTACAAAAGGAAGTTTTTACAGAGTTCTATCCGCGTCTCAAGAAACAACGTACACGAAAAAGGAACTCTTGTACCTGTTGTGTGTCAGAGCAATACTATCTCTGCACACCTATTCTCTTCAAGTCAAAAGCTATCAAAAGCTATTGGTTGTCTCTCAATGGTAACTAAGCTATCCTCAATGGTCACATTTCTGGATTCTATAAATAGCTTCTCACAAGACTTTGAAGGTGTCGGCCATATTCTCAAAAAGATATATTCTTAAACTGCTGACCAAGAAAGGGGCTATTCAAAAAAGATCAAGAAAATATGAAAATCCAGAAAAGCCCATCAGAAAGAAAGAAGATAAGAGAAGAGATAAAGCTTAGCAAAAAGAGTGAATCGGCCAAATCAAAAGAAGATACATTCCAAGCCAAACACTGTTATTTCTCATTTCCTTGTACTTAGATTTACCCTTTGTATCCTGAGTTATACTCAGTTATCCCTTTGTACAAGAAGAACCTAAGTTTATGTTTCTCATAAACTTAAACTTAGTTTATGTTGTAAACACTTTTAAAGTGTCTGAGAGCCTGGAGAGGCTTGGTGGAAGAAAGAATACTCGCTGAGCCTGGAGAGGCTTGTCTGTAAAAGAATACTGCTTAAGTTGCCTGGAGAGGCAGTTGAAAACAAATAATACTCGTTGGGCCTGGAGAGGCCAGATGTGTAAAGAATACTCGTTGGGCCTGGAGAGACCAGGTGTGCAAAGAATACTGCATGAGTTGCCTGAAGAGGCAGTTGAAAACAAAGAATACTTGATGTTAAGCCTGGAGAGGCTGGGGTAAAATAATACTTAATCTTGCGGGATTAGTGAAAATCCAGTGGAGTTTTGCCCTGGGACTGGATGTAGCTCATTGGGTTAGTGGGTGAACCAGTATAAATCTATGTGTTAAGTTCTCTCTTCCCTCAACTCTTTACTTTCCGCTGTTATCTGTTTAAACTAATCAATGAGGGATATAGAAAAGTTGTTTTATTAATCGGAGCAGAAAAACAATCTTTTCTTTAAGAGAAAATAATTTCAAAAAGGCTTTCACTCAACCTTCTGAGTTTCATCAGCAAGTTGCTAAACTTCCAGTTTCGGAAGGTTGAAAAAATATTTTCAAATTAGCTTTGCTTGTTTCGAAAGGTTTTCCAGAAAATCTGTAAAGATTTTAAAACACTATTCAACCCCCCTTCTAGTGTTTCTTGTGGCCCTAACACCATATATATATATATATTTTATATATATATATATATATATATATATAAAAGTTTAAGATGATTTTATTCACGTACTTTTAGTCAAAAAGGAGAGTTCATAGAATAAATTTGTACATCATATTTTTTATCTCTATCACAACACTCATCACATATCTCTCCTCTATTCCCATTTCTTTTTGTTGAATATAATGTTGTACAATTTTATGATACAACTATCACTTCTCTTAAAATATTATAAATATCACTGGATATATAGTAAATTGATAGTTAAAGACATATGTAGTTAATTCAAAAGTTATAGACTGAGCATAATTATACAATTTCTTTATATATTCGTTGTTCCTAATTCCTAAAACACCTAACAGTTCGTTCTACTGCGAATATGTAATAATGTAACTGAATGATATTTCTCTCCTTTTTGGTATAAATTGATGAATTCATGTGATCTTCTTCACGTGAAGTAGAGATGGTCCCACGTTGCTTGTGGTTAACGTCTAAGTACATTCAATGAGGAACTTACAAATCCTTGTTTGAACAAAAAGTTCATGGACCCTTTTAGCTGCCCTTCTACTTTATTTATTTATATATATATATATATATTAGTAAATCCTCAATTTAATCAGTAAAAGATTTGAGGTATATCATTCAATATAGTCCTTTTAGAAATTAAATTGACATTTAAAAAAAAATTTAATGATTAAAGTTAACGACTTTTCATGTTTTAAGAACTAAATTGAATATTTTTTTATATTTCAAGAATAAAAAATGTAATTTCCTTCTTTTAGAACTAGTACGACTGACTTCAAATCTTTCAAGAACCAGAATGAGGGTTTAGGGTGTGTTTGGAAAAACTAGCTGAAAGCTTAAAGCTAGATGAAACCTGAAAAGATATTGAATTTGTTTGGTAAAACTAGTTGAAAATGGTAAAATGACATTTAAGGATAACATTAATTATTAAATAATGATAAGTGGGGGTGGTTGAGGGCTAAACTTGTAATTATTTTCAGCTAGTAGCTGAAAATTGGAGCTTTTTTAAAAAAGCTACCCCACGTAGCTTTCTAAGAAAAGCTTGTAGCTACCCAAAAAAGCTACCTTCCCAAACATTGCTGAAATGGTTTCAGTTACTATTTTCAACTTTCAGCTAGCTAAAATGGCAAGTCAAAGTGTGTTTGGTAAAACTAGCTGAACGCTGAAAAGCTCGCTGAAAGCTTAAGGCTAGCTGAAAGTTGAAAAGGTATATGAATGTATTTGGTAAAACTAGTTGAAAATGGTAAAATGACATTTAAGGACAACATTAATTATTAAATAATGATAAGTGGAGGTGGTTGATGGTTAAAATTGTAATTAATTTTCAGCTAGTAGTTGAAAATTTGAGTTTTTTTAAAAAAAGCTACCCCAAGTAGCTTTTCTAAAAAAAGCTTGTAGCTACCCAAAAAAGCTACCTTCCCAAACATTGCTGAAATGGTTTCAGCTACTATTTTCAACTTTCAGCTAGCTGACATGGCAAGTCACTAGTGTGTTTGGTAAAACTAGCTGAAAAGCTAGCTGAAAGCTTAAGGCTAGCTGAAAGCTGAATAGCTCGCTGAAAGCTTAAGCTAGCTGAAAGTTGAAAAACTATTGAATGTGTTTGGTAAAACTAGTTGAAAAAGGTAAAATGACATTTAAGGACAACATTAATTATTAAATAATGATAAGTGAGGTGGTTGATGGTTAAACTTGTAATTAATTTTCAGCTAGTAGCTGAAAATTGAAGCTTTTTTTAAAAAAGCTAGCCCAAGTAGTTTTTTAAGAAAAGCTTGTAGCTACCAAAAAAGCTATCTTCCCAAACACGCTTGAACTAATTTCAGCTACTATTTTCAACTTTCAGCTAGTTGAAATGACAAGCTAAACACACTCTTAGTTTTTTTTTTTTCCTTGAATGTTATTAGGCTGTGATGCACATATCAATAACATGATTAAATGAAGAAACAAATCAAAGCAGAGGTGAAATGGTGTTGAATCTTGTCTTCCCTGCGCGCCGCTCGTGGGCTCACCAGAAAAATGACAACCTCTAACAAATTGAGGCATGTTGATTTGTTAAGTTGTACACAACAATCATTATTTAATATAAAACAAAATATGTAGGCAAAACCAAACACAAAGGACATCATCAAAATTACTAATCAAACAAACTTTACTTGGTCAAAAATCCCATAAACTACTATGATCATCATAACATATTTAATATTAAAGTTGGGATGCTTATCTAGAAGGTTGTCCGGCATGTCTATTCAATTTTGTAAGCATGCTCTAGTACTAGATTGCTCTCTTAACTTGTTTGCACGTTGCATCACTATATAAAACAATACGTTGCTAAAGTCAATTTTCAGCAATTAACAAGTAGGCGTTTAGAATCTTGTTTGTTGCTTCTGAAAAGGATGCTTTGTGATAGATTATGTTTTTCATCACTATTACCGAGGACGGATTTAGGGAGGGGCAAGTGGGGGGTTTTAGCCCCCCTCCCTTCCTTCAATCATGTATACATAATATGCATTTCATTCATGAACATTAATATTATTTGATAAATAAATTTTAAATTAATATTACTTATATCATTTGTATACTTTCAATCCTTTTAAACATTTCTGGCCCCTTTAAACCATTTCTGGATCCCGACTATTACGTAATTGGAAAATTTTGGCTTATATGCCGTCCCTAGATATGACCAAGTAAGCCAAATTGAAAAGTACTCTCCTGAAAACATGGACATATGCAACTATTTTCTATGTAAGGTGAGTTCCAACTGATCTTGGAATGAAGCTAGGCTAGCAAAAGCAGAGTCACAGAATTTGTAGTTTTGGGGAAAACATCATATTGTGAGGTTGCAAACTTGCAAATATTGATGGAGGCTTCACCATCTGCAACAGCACAATCACCTTTGAAAAACAAGAGTGCATCTGCACATGATATGTTGCTGGGATTTATTGCAGGCATTTCAACTGTAATTGTTTTGGCCTTATTGCACTACCTCTTCAGGAGAAAGGTCATTCCATTTCTTAAGCAACACAAGACACTGAAAGGTGAGTTGCATTTCTCTAAACATGTAAATAAAAAGTCCTTAACCATAAATAAGACTAGCATGTAAACAGAGAAATTCTTAGACTCAATTATTTCATTTACCTAAGGTGCATAAAACTGAATCTTTGAAGTTTTTTTTTTTTTTGTTTTGGTAATTATTGTTGCAGGAAAGGGGTATAAAAGCTTGAAATATGACAAAATATCATTGAGGCGTTTTGATTTTGAGGAACTAGAGAGGGCTACCAAAAATTTTAGCCAAGATTGCTTAGTGGGTTCTGGTGCATTTGGAAATGTCTACAAGGGAACCTTTGACTTAGAAGGAACACTAGCCATTAAGAGAGCTCATTCTGAATCATTCTTAAGTGTGGAAGAATTCAGAAATGGTCAGCCTCAATGAAGATATATCTGCTTGTTTTGACTCCAAAAGAAAGTTCAATCTAATATACTTGACAGTTTTTCCTTTGTTCTTGGCAGAAGTTAGGCTCCTTTCAGCAGTAAAGCACAGGAATCTTATTGGTCTGGTTGGATATTGTGAAGAACCAGGTAACTATATGACAGCCAAAAGTTCTCTCTTAATTTTGCACTAAAAATGGAATGAAAAAAATTGTCTCAGTTAATGTTCTTAATATAGATGAAATTCTTTGCAAAAGCATGTTGCTTTTGTAGCTTGTATTTCTATATAAATATAATATAACACTAGAGCCAGCTTAGATAAACTTCTCTAGAAGAATTTTTAGAAGAAGATCAAGAAGGTGAAATGAATTCAACTTCTTCCTTAAGTTTAAAATAGTCTCTGCAACTCAACTTTTTCATAATTCCTCCCATATAACTTCTACATAAATAACTAATTTCAATTTCAACTTATGGAAGAAGTTGACCTATTTGATTCATTCTGTTTTTTTCATCTAGAAGTTCTTCTACAAAAGTTTTGTCCAAATTCACCCTAATGTTGTGAGGGACGTATTCCAACACAAATTCATGCTAACATGTTCTAATCATGTCTTGATCAGAACAACATGGAGCCAAAATACTAGTCTATGAATATGTACCAAATGGTTCACTCCTTGAGTACATGATGGGTAAGTTTACTCTGTATCCTTCTCAAAGCATTTTATATTACCACAACTATTAATGCACCAAGGAAACTTAAAAGTAAGCAAATATGTGTAGGCTCAAAGATTTTTTTTTTCTCTTTTTCCCAACGTGCTTCCTCACTCATGAAGAAAGGATTTGCTATCATATTAAAGAAGAACCAACAGTACTAATACATTCAAAGGTTTAAGCTATGAATGAATAAGAATATTGGTTTTTGTAGGGAACAGAAGGAGGAGCTTAACTTGGAAGCAAAGAGTAAACATAGCAATAGGAGCAGCTAGAGGTATATCCTTAATCCCCAGATGATTTAACAAGAAATTAATCCTCTAATTAACACAGAATTGCTAGGTACATTTTATAGGCATAGCTTATTTGCATGAAGGGGTGAAGCCAAGCATAATTCATCGTGACATCAAACCAAGTAACATCTTATTAGGGGAAGGGTTTGAGGCTAAGGTGTCAGATTTTGGGCTGGTGAAATCAGGGCCTACTGGGGATCAATCACATGTCAGTAGCCAAATCAAAGGGACACCAGGATACCTTGACCCTGCTTATTGTTCAAGCTTCCATTTGACCAAATTCAGTGATGTTTATAGCTTTGGTGTCATACTTTTGCAACTTATTTCAGCTAGACCTGCTGTGGACAGCACTGGAAACCAAAGCAATCAACATATTATTGACTGGGTAAGCAATGCAAAAAGCCTCACTCTTTCATTATATATATCGAAGTAGGAGTGGTTGGAAGTTTTTGATTTTTGGTTTTTAAAAAATTTCAACCTAATTTTTACAATTTAAAATTACTGAAAATTAAAAATTATTTTTTATGATTTTCAAAATGGACGTTTTAAAAACCACAAAAAGTGATTTTTAGTTTTCAGTTTTGAGTTGTAAAAATTTAGTTGAAATTCTTTGAAAATCAAAAGTTGAAAACTCGCAATCATCCCAAAATGAACAGAAATAACCAAAAACTAAAAAAATATCAAATTTATTCATTGGATTAGATTCAATCCAAATTAATCCAAACCAAACTTTCATGCATATATATAATTTTACTTATAAAGTAATCACATTAAATATATATTTATGAAATTACCATATCAGTCTATATTTTTTGTATACATCTTATCATTTTAATATACTTATAGCTACATCAATTTACAATAATTTGAAATTTGATTCCATGTCTTTTATTCTTCTTCATTTTATAATATTTGTAACTAGCTAAGTTTTTTTAGTCTAAAATGAAATATATTAATTTTAGATATATGACAATTAACTTATGGGATGATACTTTGATATTTTAAATGAGTTTTTTTTAATATTTATTGTGTCATTCATAATTTATCCAATATCTCAAAAAGTAAAACAAAAATTGAAAAATAATCCAATCTGCTTTAGATTGGAATTAAATTTAAATCCAAACAAATAGCTAAACTAGTAAAATTAGATTGAATAAGTTGTTCTCTCAAAACCAATTCAATTTGCCCAACATGCTACTAAAGATTTGCATTTGGTTTCTATGTTATCTGTCCAATTTGGTAAACTAATATCATTAAAATAACTTGGCATGGCATGCAGGCAAGGCCTAGTATAGAGAAGGGTAACGTTGAAGAAATTGTGGATGCAAATTTATTATGTCAAAGTGAACCATGTAATATGAAAGTTATGCTAAAGATGGGGCAACTTGCTTTAAGATGTGTGGCTGAAGAGCCAAAACGTCGCCCTACAATGACCCAGGTGTGTCAAGAGCTAGAGCAAGCCCTTTACTCAGATGATAGCTTCAATAACAAGCACCCTTCTAAAGGTTTGACCCATGGATCAGCGGAACACTATGATTGTTCACAAAGCTTTGTGAGCATAGACGGTGTTGGATTTCAGAAATTCCATATTGATATGGATAGCTTGTCCTTTCAGAGCACAAAATTAATGTGCCTAGAAAATAATAGTATTAGTATTGACATTGACAAGAACAATTTGAGGAGAATACAAGAGAATGAGACCATTTAGGATCCGACGTCTAATGAATTACATTTAAGGCTCCCTTTCCTATCTTTGAATTCAGGATTTCAGGGTATTCAATGAATCTCAACTTGTTTTATACACACAAAAAGAGAGATAACTAAACCAGCAAGTTATGTCACTTTAATTTTTATTTTACAAAAACTAAAAGAAAACGGTGAAAAGTAGAAAACAACCAAATTCTAGAAACAATCCACAGTTTTATTTTTATCTCCTTAATTATAATTGCAACAATTACAACCAAAATTTGATCTCCTTGTTTTGATCTTCTTTTATGTAGCACCTTGTTTGCCATGAAATCTTCATAAAAGTTTAATGAAATTATCAAATTAAAAAATATTAAAAAAAGAACATTTGCTAAGTGTGGAAAATAGTTGAATTTGACAATTATGACATAAAGCAGTTTTTTGGTACAATGATGATTATATGATTTGAATTTAAGATATTATGCCAACTATTTGAACTCTATTACTAACCCTTTCCTAGACTCCAGGTAGTTTAAGTTGTAAGGAGTTTATTTATTTTAAAGAGAAAAGTGAAATATTTTAATTATTAATGACAAAAATCAACATTGTATATAACCAAATGAGCAAGTTATCTTACTTTTCACCTTTTTCTCCATTTTAAAATTGGCAAACAGAAATTATGAAAACAACAAAATTAAGTATCGAAATAATTCAAAGATTTATTTTCATCTCCTAAATTAAAATGGCATCAATTACAACTAAATTTTCATATATTACTATTTTTCTTTTCTTTCATTTATTTTACCATGTAATCTCAAGTCATAAAAAATAGTGTAATTATCAAATTCAATATTATCACATTAAATAAAAGAAAGAATACTGCTAAGTGTGAAAAATAGGTGATTTTGAATTTTCTAAAGGTGATGATATGTACATTTTTAAAAAGAAAAGATAGGTATCTCAATCATTAACGACAAAAATCATGGTAATTGCATGTAATATCAATCATTACTTTTCTCATCAATAGTTAAACTTGCTTACTCTTACTTCTAAAGTAAAAAACTTGCTTACTCTAAATTTTATAATTGGTACATTTATAAAATACTATAATAGAATAAAAAAATAGTACATTTTAATTTCATTAAAAATATTAAATTAAAAAAATTAAAAAACTGCACAATATTGTGTTCCAAATTGTGTTATGTTCGCATGTCAAACACTATCTCAATATGTCTATTAAAAAAATTAATTACCTCTAAAATTCACTTTTAAGTGAAAAGTATATATCTCTATGATTAATGAAAAAAAATAAAAAATTAGATTCCAACAAATCCCTAATTTATTATGTAGGTAATATTATCCATGGATTTTTTTTAATTTTCCCTTTAAAGTGAAAAAAAAAAAACATAGAATACGGACCCAAAAAACCGTTGCGAAAAATATTACAACTGAAATCGGAAGAAATATAATCAGACTTGCGCAAAGTGGATTTCTCTTTTTCTGTTCCGTACCTATTACTAGTTCCAAATTTCACATTCACCGTCCTTTTGGATTTTAGCCTTATTTCAACATAACCTAAAAGAAATAAGGATAACAAAAACAAATACGAACTTGGGATATGCATTCAAAAGAGTGCACGTATAATTTACAGAAATCACTCCCCACTGGAAGGGAAAAATATGATATGTAGACAAGATTGCCTCTGAATGATTAAATATCCAAGCTCACCTTTGGCTTTGGTGCTCTATTACCATGAATCTTTACTCAACGCAAGCTACATAACCCAAGTTACAAGTTACATTGTATTAAATTGACCGGACGTTTTCTCAATCTTTGTTAAATTGGATATACAAGCTGGTGGGTCACCAGAGCTCAATGTCTGCTAAGGGTACAACCCTACATACAAAGGTAACAGATCATACAGCCAGCTTCATCAACCAGAACTAAGTTCCATAGGTGCTGCACAGGGAGCCAAAGTTCTAGAAGGCAGGGGAACACCACCTCCCCTCACTGATAAAGGAGGACCTCTTACTGTGCTGGCTCTACTGACAAGGTTGGAGTCAAGAAATACAACTATGACTGTGATGTCATCGTGGAAATGGCGGCGGACACCGCGGTCGATTTTCTTCAGATCAGAGTACCTCATCTCTCTTTTTTTAGCTGCTTCCTGCAAAGCAGCTTTGATGAGCCTCCGAGCACTTCCCTGCATGATGAAAAGCAAGTAAACCAACATATATTGTTTACTCTCTGATGCTACTATTTAAGTGTTTGATCGTTAGTTATATTATCAATTTGCCGTGAAAATTGTGCATAGTAAGTAATATATGTCACAGCTTTTGCCTATTTACAAAACAAATGAACAGCCTCTCCATTTTAACTTGCAAGTCAGTATCATTTACATGAGGAGGGCACATTAGCATGACCTAAATGAAAACAGTAATGACTTGTTAGTGCATGGAAAAGCATGTTAAATAAATCAAATGCTAAATGCTCCACCAGAGTACATGGATAAATTCCAGAACCAAAAGAAAAGGGGAAGAGAAGTCATGACCAGACAAAGCTATAGTAACTAGGCAATAAAAACATAAATCAAAATAGAAACAACCATATAGTAAATTTATCTTACACTGTGTGGGTGATTTTGAACTATATCAACAGCATCCTGATTGCTAAGGTGTTCCCAAAGACCATCCGAAGCAAATATCAGAAATTGATCATGCTGTTGAAGTTCATGAATAGAAATTGATGGGTCAGAGCTCAAAATTGGCCTTTTGAAAGTTTCCCGAAGACGAAACTTAGCATACAACGGTTCCTTGTTAAATTCTGCCTTTTTAAGGTATACATCCCCAATGGATCTAGAAACCTGCCACACAAAAATTACATAACTAAGATGTACTATACATGTAAAGTCCAAATAATTTATTATCGTATGGAGACCAAATACACTGGAAATTTGCATCCTTTATGTAAATTTCTTTTATTTGCTTTGCTGGAAGATATTTCAATCAAGACCTTATTATTTAATAAAACCTACAACTAAAGCATAGTAAAGATACAGCGGGTACAGGTTTAGGGTCAACTCACCTTGCACTCCTTATCTAAATAAATATTATGCTTATCTTAGTTATTAATCAAGTCAATTATATTAATTTATCTTCTCTAGTTCAACACTTGTCCTTAACATATTTTTTAGTTTGTATCAGATAATAGATTAAAACTAAGATTGTGATTAACTACTGCATAGATATAATATAAAATATTCGTAAGTGCAAGGCAGACCAAGGACTAGGGTGCAAGTTTTAATATTTTCTTCTGGGATAGGGTCAGGTTGGGCTAAAACCCCCTACCCACCCTATTGCCAAGCCTACTACATCTTTTTGTAACTAAACCACACATATGATTCATATTTTAAATGAGATACCACATAAACAAGGTTCACCCACAATGTGATTACATTCTCCATCCTTAAAGATTAGGAGGTTGTCAGCAACCATAGGATTTGATTAGTTCATGAATATAATTCATATAAAGTTCTTTTAAAATCAGATAAGTTTCTTGTGTAGTTTTCATTTTCTACACTGGGAGAATTTTCAGTCATTACCAAGGTAGTTAAAATCGCTGATTTTAATGGCGATTTTACGATATTTTCTGGGTTGAGCGATCCCGTGCACAGAAAAGATCGGGATCGCAACGGGATCGTAGGATCGACGAGGAAGATCGTAGGAACGGTAGGATCGTGCGATTTCACCAAGTTTCCTTACCTTACAAATTTAAAAGAAAAGGTTTGAACCCTAATCTCAGTTTCTTCTTCTGCTGCGTCTTTCTCACCTCAATCTTCCTCTGTTGCGATTCCGACTTTCGTCTTCCTCTGTGAGACTGCTTCTGCGTCTTTTCTTCGTTGCTGGTGATTGCGTCTGTCTTCTCTTCTTTGCTGGTGTGTGCGTCCGCCGTCCGCCGTCTGCTGCGTGGCTGCGTCTTCTTTCTGTGAGTGCGTGTCTGCCGTCTGCTGGTGCGGTCTTCTCTCTGTTTCGTGTTCTCTCTGTTGTGTTCTGCATTCTGCAGGTATATGCTTCTGTCTTCTCTGCTGGATGCTTGTTCTGTTTGTTCTCTTAGTTGTTTAGGGTAAATTCTGTGTTTTTTATACACCTATGCTTCCTATGTTATGTTTGATGATGCATTTTGAATTTAAGCCTTGAAGGATATATTTTCTCATTTACAGGTATTTTGTATGCATATATATGAATTTATATGCATACAACATACATATAAATATGAATTAGGTATTTTTGTAGGATCTTACGATCCGTGTTACGATACCACAATCTACGATCTTGGGACCCCTTTCCGATCTTGAGTAAGATCTCGATCTTAACTACCTTGGTCATTACTACTTTCTGACTTAATGACACTCCCTCGACACCTCAAATAATGTAAGCCTAGACCAACCCTCTCTCACAATAACATTTATAAACACCATTTCCATCCAGAGATATAAAAGATGAACACTGATGTGTAGCAAGAGCTCATCAACCACCAAATTAAGCTCTAGCAATAAAACTTATCCTTCAATTGTTGTGCATATCAGTAATCAACAGCCACAAAAGCATCCAGCAACTCTAGAAATACACAACTTCATCCTTTTCTTAAAATGAAGAGCTTCAGCTACCATTATAACCTTTGCACATTACAACTTCCAACACCATAATTTGTAATCAGAAATCTCTCTCACTTTATAGAACCCACAATTACTCATGAAAATTACAGTACAAATAACACATCAAAAGGTTCAATCGTATCCCTTTCATTACAAGAGGTCTGAAAGACAAGCAGAGCTTTAAGAGTTTGTGTCATTCTCAAACTCAAAAAACTAATCTAATTATCATAAATTTTTTAAAATACGTTTTTAATTAAATTTTTTTTTTTTTCTTTTTTAAAAAAGGCCTAAAGTGAGGAAGCAAAACCATCTTCTGTAGAAAATCCATGCAGAAAATAGGGAAAGTAACCTGCTTTGAACCAACTGGTGGAAACAGACAAAGAGAAGCTGTGTACTGTACCATCCTAACCACTAACTATTATGTCTAGATCAAAGCTCCCTCAACAATTAAGGCTTTTGCTTCAACAGCAATCCTTTATAGTAATAACACTAATGATCCAATACAGATATACAGACCTCACAAGGGCGTATCTCTCGATGTTTGTGTCAAGTGCTTCAAAAGCTCTGAAATAAATAGCTTTCTTTTTTGCATTGTGAAGTAGGGAGCTTTGGGGTCAGGGATGTTTGTACACTACAGGATATGTCCCCTAATTTGGGATTTTCCCTCTACTCATTGTAAAGGTAGGTTCAGGAGGTAGAGAGGTTCTTTTCATATAAAAAAAAAGTGCACTTTTTACTGGAGCACAATTCCAGAATTTAAGCAATAACTATCTTCCTCCACAATTTTTATGGGATAAGCTTGTTTTCTTAATTCTTAGCCTCCTTGAGAGTTTCAGTTCATGGGATTTTCTAAGGGTGTTCCTAGGTCAGGGTTGCAAAGCAACTGGTTGCCCTTTTCTGATGTCTGTTCTCTTTTCTTGCCGTTTTCTTTGCAGCTTTTGGAGGATTCTTGATCCTCCTGTTTAGTCCTATTTCCTTTCTTATTGCATTCTTCCCATTGAAAGTATAGGGCTATGGTTGAAACAGGGATAATTGACAGAATATATCTGACTGTTATTCATATGATGTGATATACTAGATACAAAAAGCTAATACCTATTTATACTACTAATCCAGGTCAAGTGTAGTACAACTAGTACAAATCCAGCCCAATAAGACTACTAACATAACAAGATTCCTATCATATAAATGAATTTAACATTCTAGCACTCCTCTTCAAGCTAAAGCCTTTTAGCTCGTCACAAATAAACACTTGAAAACAACAACCTAAATACACAAGGCGGGTTAAATAAATCATAACTAGAACTTGGAAAGACAACTCAGTGATACGAGGTATTGAAAACACTGCTAAAGAGATGCTGGAGCGGTGATACACAAAAATAAGCATGGTTTGAAAGATGTCTCAGCAACACAGCTGGAGTGATGGACCAATCATAAGAGCTGTTGGAATGGTGCATGGACAAGGAGGAAGAGATACCATGGCAATCATACACAGCAAGACCCATAATTTTCTAAATTCACCAAAAAGAATAAAATAAAAGGCATTTGGAAGCTTTAAACAGTAAGAATAACCTTAAATTTGATGTCAGAAGACCTAAATACCACAGAAAAATAAATCTGAAATGTGAAAAACTGAATAAGGGTTGAATTGGCTCAATAACACAACTACAGAACAAACAATTGATAAAATAGAAGCAACCAAATAAGCCCTAAATAGCCCTAACAGAGACAGAGAAGGATGGAACAGAGACATGAAGGGTAAATAGTGATGCATGACCAAACAAAGATAAACAGCAAAAGAAAATGAAGTAGAGTCACTGGACAAAGACACTATTGGAAAGGAGTTTCAGATTTTGGGACTTGGGTACTCAGCAGCAGAATAGTGATGGTACTAGGTCAATGAGGATGGTAAAACTACAAATGTAAAAATACAGATCTGATTGGTATTTGTATGATATGATATATTCAACAAAGAGAATGCTGGATATGCTAGAATTTTGGACAGGATGAGTTTCCCTAATCCCTACCCTACCACTTTATCTTATCCAACAACCATTCTTGAATTGAATCTAGGATAATTCTGTCAAATTCTGATGAATTTTTATAGTTCTGTAGAATTACTTTATTGGATAAAAGCGAATAATTCCTAGTCAAACTCAAGTACTAGTATAGCACAAACCTAGCCAACAAGACTACTAATATAATAAGACACTTCATATAAATAACCCTAATATAGGCAATGCATCTAACAAAAAAAATATAGTCTCTCTTAATGTTTTGTACATTTTTAAAATCGACTTCATATCCCAATCTAATCTGATAGAAATAGAACCACTAGCACAAAGGGTGTTATGAGTCTTACATTGTGTAGAATAAGAAACTCAAAGGAGAACTTGAACCATAAGGCCCTCCCACCTAATGGACTAATCTTTTGGGTCAGGCTCTCCTCACTTGCTTAAGTTATAACAATTGGTGCTCTCGTTGAGAGTTAGGCTACAGAAAGGGCTACCTACAGACTAGATTAAGGTGTAAAATACCGAATACTGATAGATAAGTGAAGCCAGCAAAAAAAGAGAGGGCTACCATCAGGTTAGTGTCGATAGAGTGAAGCGACCATGGACGTTGGCTCTTAAAGGAGCGGCAATGTTATGAGTCCCACATTAAGTAGGATAAGAAACTCAATGGGGTAATTAAGCCATGAGGCTCTCCCACCTAATAGTATAGTCTTTTGGGTTGGGCTCTCCTCATGTGTTAAGTCATAAAGAGGGAAAATAGAATCTAGTGCTTGTATCTAAATAAAATTATAAAAATGATTTTGGTTACGAAGGAGATGCTCATATCCAATGATCAAACTCTTTTGCCCATTATACGATTAACCATGTTGAGACCTTAGTTACTAAATACACAATAATCTTTGGTATGTGTACTAAGTAAGTGAAACATTATTTAGTCAAATATATGGTACATGGAGATGTGGAGGGTATACCAAGTTGGTACGCTAATTGATCAATGAATAGTCAATACTCTCAATATAACTTTTTAAAAAATTTTGGAAGTTATATAACATATATATACATATTTTTTATTATAAAGTAATAATACATTTATAAGTATTAACATTAATAATTATGATTAAATATTATTTTATCTCTTTTTAATGCTTTCATTTAAAAAGGCACTACCCAAAACTACTTTGTCCCCTCTCCTTTCACTTTGTATTCTCCAGAAACCCCTCCCATTCACTTTGTTTGCGTGTATTTCAAAGAAATGGACCTCTCCTCCTTTTTCCTCTTTAATCTTATTGGAGAGAATAGGGGTTCTCCCCTCCCCATTTTTCCTTTTTATTCATAACAAGAGCTCTCCTCCTCCCCATTTTCCTCTTAGTGTTGTTGGAACATTGAAGCTTGTATCCACTACACATTCCCCAGGTAACTGGGATGAAAAAGCACAGATTTAAATATTGTATTTACCAACAAAAAGATAAATGGCCAAAACAAATTGTTACAGCAAAGTAAATAAATAAAACAAGAAAATAACTCCTCAACAAGACAATAGCCTGAGCATAACAGATCATTTGTGAAGAGACATACTGCATGATCAATACTCACAAACCATCATAATCACAGAAGACATGATGTAGGTATGCATAAACCCCTAAACTAAAAAAATACTGGCAATATGTAGAGTTGTAAACTAATAACACGTCACATCATGCTTTTGATAGACTGCAAAAAAACAAATGAACCCAAAACAAAAGGCCAGAAGAATTTGGGAGAACGAGATGCTGATTGCCTTGTTAGTGAAAAATGGCAATCACTATTCACCAAGGTTGATATAAAAAACTTACCTGTATCAGACCCTTCACACGCCACACGTTGTGCTTCAGAACCACAATTTTTGAGTCATCTGGATGCAAAGAATGCATCTCTTGTCTCACAGATTCTATGGCCACATTATGCTCTGACGAGAGTTGGATCGCCAAAACCTCCCCAGTTGCCCTGACAACCCGCCCAAGCACAGCACGGGAATCACCAAGGTTAGCAATATAGAGGATACCACCACAAATCACACCAACCAAACAACAAGATCCAACAGCAGCAATTTGGGGATTCATAGGCCACAGTTTGGTAACCACTGACAGAAAACCTTCTTCTGTGGCTTGGTACGCCTTCCGAATAACCTCCACAGACATGGACTTCTGCTCAGATGCAAATCCTAAAATATGAAAAAGAAATACACATATACAAACATCAATACATATGTTCTGAAGCAACATTAAACGACAAGCAAGTAAGGGATTTTTCTTGTTTGCTCACTATTATTCAACATGTACCAAATCAATTTTTCGGATCATCAATATCTACATTTTTTTAATGTTATAGCTGATGAATACAAATTCAAAGCATCTAAGAATCCTTCCTGAACAGGGAGATAGAGTAAATAGTCAAATTATTAATCTCTCAAAGATATAGCATCAATCATATTAATCCATGAAAAAATGAAATTATGCTTTAAGGCCCTAAATGTGTATATTTTCAGTCAAACTAGTCCTCATGTCAAGTATTTCGAGCACTATTTGACAAATGAAATACATACTTAAAAAGTTAGACCTTTAGCATAACTTTCATTGCTCAATGACTAATAAAGGACAACCTAGTGCTTTAAAACTCCCTCCATGGCGGGGTCCATGGAAGGATCAAACCCATTATGAATCTATTGCAGTTAGCTTACCTTGTATTTATTTACAATAGACTATTCGTGATCCTAATATGAAAATATTATATCTTTTAAGAACTAATTTGGCTATTTAAGTCCAGATAATTATTAAACATTTATAACATGAGAGTTAAAACTAAAATAAATAAGTACATAAATAAATAACCATTACGTTTTAGATGTTGGAAGAGGTGATCACAAATGTAACGCGATGTCTCAGGTCCACCGTGACCATCATACACACCAACAAAAGTACCATAAGGACCAGTATCGAGGAAGCTAAGGGGACCAGACTCAATCTGGCTCTGATCCTCGAGCAAGTTGTTGGCCTGCACAACCGCCATTGAGTAATCACCAAACAAGTGTTGACCGCCGTCCTTGTACCACAGCAGCCCCTCCTTCCGCCCGGAAACATCGGAACCCTTGCGGTCCGACGATCTTCGCCGCCAGCAGGCGCTCAGGAAGTCCATCAACCTTGATAGCATCCCTCATTTCACCCCCAAAACGACCCACAAATATCTTCACATCCAAAAATGGATGCAATCGACTTCCACAAACACACAAGGTTCAATAATTTCACCGAACAACAGAAACCACCTGGAAAATACAGCACAAATAAATAAATAAAAAAGAAGTGAATTTAAAACACAAAAAAAACACTAATAGAACAGCACAGAGGTGTTGCTAGGAGCAGTACTGGGTTGCAGAAGAAACAGAGCACTACTTGCGGATGCAACAGCGTTAGATCTACAGATCCGAGAAGGTGAAGTGTGTGGAGATAGGGTTTTGTGTTTTGTTCGAATGATTGTGTGCGTTTGCGTTTGTGTTAGGAGTGATGAGAGAGAATAGAAGATAGAGGAAGAAGAAAGTTTGTGATAATTGAAGAGAAAAGAAAAGAGGCTGTTAATGATCAGTCATCAGCTGGGCTAGAAGTGAGTGACCTGAAGCTCAAATCTCTTTCCTTTTTGTTATCTATATACTCTGGTCTTTCTCGACAGGCACCGAAAAAAAAGGGGCAAATTACAGTAACTAACTTTCCCTCAATTTTGTGAATATTACACACATTTCACTCTTTTTCTTTCTTCTTTTTTTTTTTTCTCCTTTTCTTGTACTGGTATGATAGTTACAAATTAATTTTCTTTTTATTTAAAAAAAATAGAATTTATTTTTTTGGTTTATAAAGGAGGATGTATTTAATTTTTTATGTAATTCATTAAACATTTGTGTTAAATTTTAAAATCATAAAATAAATTAATTGATATCTTGATGTCGAAGAAAACTATTCATAAATAAAATTAAACAAATCAATAAATATTGGTTTATTTTAGCACACTTACATACCCGATATTTTGCATGAAAACCCGCAAAAAGAAAACAAGAAAAGAGAAAATAGAGAGAAAAGTGACTTTTCTTTTATTTGGATGACTCTAGTGAGCAGAAAGGAAAAAAGAGAGTTAGTGTGCGGCCATAGAATCTTTTTCGCCTCCTAAGACGAAAAAACTTGCAAGCTAACAAATTTTCTCATCCATTTTCTTTCTCTTTGTCTCAGATGCATTCGTTCACACCCATCCCAAACCTAATTAAACAGAACCCCTTATCGGACAATCACCCTGATGAGGAGGACGTGGAAGATGATTTCATCCTCTAGTCTAAAGTGGTATAAGTGTTGTCATCTTCTACTTATCTTACCTTATGTTCAAAGTGCTTGACGATATGACAAAATCTGGTTGTCATCATATCCGTTTTTGAGACCTAACCGCCGACATCTTAGATGGTTACAAGTGTTACTATATGAGGGCGTGGTTGATGTTTGTTCGGATAGAACTCTTTTGTTCTTTTATTAATAGTTACAAAACTTTTATCTTTTTATCTTTTATTTTTTTACCATAGAATAGCTTGCTTCCCCACTTTCTGTTACTTTATGAGAAATTTTCTTTTTTACATAAGTCTTGGACTTTCTCTAATCTTTGCCAAAATATTTGATGATGCCAGATTTTTACAAGCTAGACAAATTGGAGGAGACGAACAAAAATGACAAAATGGCGAGATATTTTGTTATCAAGAATATATAATATATCTCCTATTTCATCTAAAAAGGTAAAATTGGGTGAAACCAAAGGAGCAGGGGATGAAAACTTGTGTTACGGGTAGAAGGTGACAACACTTATACCCTTTGGACAAAAAGGAACAGAGAATTTTTATCGCCTCCTGAGGAGAAAAAACTTGCAAGCTAATAAACTTTCTCATCCTTCTTCTATATATTTCTACCCTTTTCTTTCTTCCTTTCTTTTTGTCTTAGTTGCATTCGTTCACACCCATGCCAGACCAAATTAAATAGAACCCCTTATCAGAAAATCACCCTAATGAGGAGGATGTTGAATATGCTTCCATTCTCTACTCCAAAGAACAATATGCACTCACATTACGTTTTACAAAAAGGAACTTTTTGTACAAAAAAAACTTGTATTAATGAAAACTCATTCAGAGGATAAAAATTTAATTTTCTATATTACTCTTTTTTTCTTTTTGCATTTCAAGCCAACCAAAAAGTGAGAGAAGAGAGTAGTACTAGGATGGGTGATCTCCGGAGAAATCCTCGTGTTGCACCTTTTTTTAGACACCACTGAATTTGATGGGGAATGAAATAGAGAGAGAAGGGGGGGTAGACCTTGGTGAGACCACAAGGGGGAAAGTGTTGTGATTGGGATCGGAAACAAAATAAGAGAACTCGAGACCACTAAAAGACTATAGTGGAGATCAAAAAAGGAAGAGGATGATGAGAAGGAAATTATATGATGATTAGGTTGCATTTTTTTCACAAATTTTCCGGATGCATATGGGCAAAAGGATCTTTGGAAGGTGTTTACTAAGTGGGGAAGAAGAGTTCTTGATGTTTATGTGCCACAAAAACGTGGTAAAGGATGGAATCATTTTGCCTTTGTCATATTTAAGGATAATGAAGATGTTGCGGTGATGGAAGACATATTAAGGAAGATATGGATTGAAACATATAAACTACATGTTAATATATCAAGATTTGGAAGAAAGAAGGTCACTGGTGAGAGACAATATATAGCGAAGCATGATATAATCATGAAGGTAGGGGGAATATGCGTAATGTGGAGTTAGGTAAATGTTTTACGAACGTCGTAAAACGTGATGATAAGTACAAATGGCAACCAAAACATATTCAAATCGATTCTAATAAAAAGAGTTGGACCAAGTTGGAATTTCATGTTGATGATAAGGATATGGAGTGGTTGAATAAAACTTATGTGGGATAGCTGCATAAAATTGACGAAGTTTTTCTGTTAGAAGACAAAATTATTGCAGAGGGAATTCAAACTATGAAGGTGACTCCAATGAGTGGAGATATGGTTCTCATTCAACCGCATGCAGAGGAATATTTTAAGGAGTGAATGAATGAGTTGGGGAAATGTTTTCATGTTGGTTTACTAATATTCGACAATGGTCTTGTGAAGATGTGGCCCGTGAATGATATCTGTGCTTGTGTTACCAGGGTGTCCCATTGCATGCATGTACAAAGTCTTTCTTTAGTCTCTTAGTTAATCATTTTGGGAGATACGTTTGTATTGATACTATTACTAAGTGTAGAGAAAGACTAGATGTTGCACAGATGTTAATCCAGACTAGTTAAACGGAGATCATTAAAAAGGTATTCAGAATAAAAATTAATGGGTTATTTTACTCAGTTAGTATTGTAGAAGACCCATTTGTTGATCCTTGGAAGGCATAATTTAGAAGTCAAACAATCCAAATGTTCTCATCTAACACCAATGATTCTGAAATAAGTCTTTCTAGTGATGAGGGTGGGAAGACTATGGTAACAAAACCACGAAGGATCATTCAGATTTTGAATTTAAAATTGAAGAGGAGTTGCAAAATAATCTTATGAATAATTTCCTTATTGATAGGGGTAGCGAATTGTAGGAACACACAAGAAACACTAGAAGGGGGTTGAATAGTGTTTTTATAAGCTTTGACGTTTTTGGAAAGCCTTTTTTGTAAACTGAGTTTTAAAGAATTTCATATAGGTTTTGTGAGCTGTCTGAAGTTAAGTACTTTGTCTGAAAGTTTTCAGACAGATGTTTAGAACAGTTTTCGCAAATTATATTTTAAGAATTGCTTATAAGAACTCACTTCAAAACCATCTTCTTATGAATTGAAATCAAATGTAAAGAGTTAAGGGTAAAAGAAGCACTCAGCCAAATTATCCTGGTTCACTCACTCCACTTGTGAGCTACGTCTAGTCCTAGAGCCAACAAGATTCTGGATTTACCACTAATATGAAACGATTACAAGTATTCTTTTCTACCAAGCCTCTTCAAGCTCTACACCAAGTATTCTTTCTTCAACCAAGCCTCTCCAGGCTCTTACATATGTTGAGTCTTAAGACCTTAAATGTCTAAGACACCCCTAACACTTAGTTTTGATGATTATAAACTTAATTAAACTCATAACTTTATGCTTAACTTAAATACTTTCACTTGAAGTTCTGATATTTCAGATTAAGAGATTGTTTGAAGAAAGACTGTCTGAAGTCATGACATAATCTCAAGTTGGTCAAAGTTCTGAAGACTCAAGTTCTAAAGATCAAAGAACTATCTGAAGAGTGAACAGTGTTAAGACAAACTCACTCCTTAAGTGTTTTAATGATAACAAACCCACAAAAGTATGAAAGCTTAAAAAGTGTATCTAAGAGATTATGGTTTTACTAATTGTGTGTTAAAGTGTTTGCAGACTTTAGATTTCTGAGTTGCAGGTTAAGCTTTCAAAGAAATAAGTGGAGCTCAGACGTTGAACTAAGACGTATCCAGGAAAATAACACTTGAGATTCAAAATAAATGAAGCCTAGTGTCAGCAAGAGGATAAGACTGAGAGCAGCAAAGATACAAAGTTGAAAGCTCAAAAGATGCGTTGAGACAACGCATATAAAGACCTAAGACTGGGAGGAAAGAATACTTGTATATATTTAACAAGGTTGTCATAGTGAAAATCACACAAGGTTGTGGGGACTGGACGTAGCCCAAGGTGTGGGTGAACCAGGATAAATTTCTATGCATCTCTTCTCTCTATCTCACTTACTTATAATTGCGCTTACAATTATCTAGAGCTCAACTTGACTCATATAACACAAGTAACGGACCTTAAGAGTAACTTTAACTTAACTATAAAGCTAATCTTTACGCTTCTTTATTTTAATATAACCTAAGCTTTATAACCTGTGTTCTTCAAGTTAATTTGATATTCCAAGCTATTAAGCTTGAGAGCCGAGCTCAGCTTAACCTTAAGTTTTTCAGGAACGAATTTTCAAAAGTCTCTATTCAACCCGTCCCCTTCTAGAGACATCAAACCAACTTCAGTTGGTATAAGAGCTCGGCCTCTTGGGGTTGAGCACACCTGAGTGTGAAGAGGAAAAGATCCATGGCTGGACCAAACGTAAGTCTCTTCATTCCTAAAGGAGAATCCAACAACAGACCACCCGCCTTTGATGGATCAGATTACTACTATTGGAAGGATAGGATGAGACTCTTCATTGAGTCTCATAATGCAGATCTCTGGGAGATCATTGAGGTAGGTCCTTATATGCCTTATATTACTGATGAACTTGGTTTGAGAGCAACTAAGCCTAGGGAAGCCTGTACTGAAGCTGAGAAGAGAAGATATGTTCTCAACTCAAGAGCCAAGTACTTGTTAACATGCGCACTTAGCCGAAGTGAGTATGACAAAGTAGCTGGTTGTGCTTCAACAAAAGAAATATGGGAAGCTCTTGAGACTGAGGATGAAGGAACCAACCAAGTCAAGGAAGCTAATACCAATATCTTAGTGAGACAATATAAACTATTCAAGATGAACGAAGACGAAGGAATTGAAGACACGGTGAGACGCTTCACCGTTATCACAAATGACCTGAAGTCATTAGGGAGGACATACTCAAATCAATATATGGTAAGAAAGATCCTCAGAAGCTTACCTAAACCTTGGAGGCCCAAGGTAACTGCAATACAAGAAACTAAGGATCTGAGCACGCTCATATTGGATGAATTACTTGGCTCTCTTAAAGTTCATAAGCAAGAGCTGATGGAAGAGGATCTCATCAGAAGACCCAAATCTATTTCCATGAAGGCTTCCTCCAGTAACTGTAAAGGTAAGAAGGTAAGCTTTGCTCATTAAGTTTCACTAAACTCTTCTCATGACACAGAAATTGAAGAATGTGAAGATGATGATGGTGAGACTAAGATGGACGATGAGATTGCCTTCATCTCACGGAGAATCAGACAGATGTGGAAATCTAGAGGAAGTGGAAGAAGAAGATTTCCCTCTAGGAGAACTGAGCTCAAGACTGACAAGAAGGGACAAGTCACTTGCTTTGAATGTAACAAGCCAGGCCACTTCAAAGTTGACTGTCCTCAACTGAGAAAGGAGGTCAAGAAGAGTCCCAAGAAGAAGGCAATAATGGCCACCTGGGACGACTCAGAAAAGGAAGAAAGTCAAGATGAGGAATCAGCCAATCTATGCTTGATTGATGATGGTGACTCCTCAGATGAAGAGGTATATGATTCTGACTCTGATCTCTCCTTTAATGAGCTTAAGTCAGCATTTGAAAACCTTCTCTATGATTCAAATCTTCTTGCTTCAAAAATCTCCTTGTTGAAATCTGAGTTAAACACAGCCTTGGAAAAGGTTAAGTTTCTTGTAAAAGAAAATGAGGATTTGAATCATAAGAATGTCAGTCTCATGCTATCTCACATGAAGTTGTCTAAGCGTTTCAAAACTCACACTCAAGCTCAAGCTGAGCTGGACTCAAAGAAAATTTTTGAAGAAAATAAAAAACTCAAACATCAAAACAGGACTCTGATAGATGACCTAGCCATATTTGTAAATGGTACAAAAAACCTGGAGAGACTCATTGGATCTCAGAAGGGTATTTTTTATAAGGTTGGGTATTTTAGAGATAGGGTATTGTGTTTTGTTCGAGTGATTGTGTGAGTTTGCGTTTGTGTTAGGGGTGATGAGGGAGAATAAAAGATAGAGAAAGAAAAAAGTTTGTGATAACTGAAGAGAAAAGAAAAAAGGTTGTTAATGATCAGTCATTAGCTGGGCTAAAAGAAGTGAGTGACCTGAAGCTCAAATCTCTTTCCTTTTTGTTATATATACTCTGGTCTTTCTCGACAGGCACCGAAGAAAAAGGGGCAAATTACACTAACTAACTCTCCCTCAATTTTGTGAATATTACACACACTTCTCCCTTTTTCTTTCTTTTTTTTTCTTCTCCTTTTCTTGTACTATTATGATAGTTACAAATTAATTTTCTTTTTTTTTTTAAAAAATAGAATTACTTTTTTTGGTTTATAAAGGAGGAAATGCATTTAATTTTTTAAGTAATTCATTAAATATTTATGTTGAATTTTAAAATCATAAAATAAATTAATTGATATCTTAATGCCCAAGAAAACTATTCATAAATAAAATTAAACAAATTAATAAATATTGGTTTGTTTTAACACACTTATGCACCCGATGTTTTGCATGAAAACCCGCAAAAAGAAAATAAGAAAAGAGAAAGTGGAGAGAAAAGCGTCTTTTCTTTTATTCGGATGACACTAGTAAGCAAAAAAGAAAAAAAAAAGAGTTAGTGTGCGGCCATAAAATCTTTTTCGCCTCCTAAGATGAAAAAACTTGCAAGCTAACAAACTTTCTCATCCATCTTCTTTTTCTTTGTCTCAAATGAATTTATTCACACTCATCCCAAACCTAATTAAACAGAACCCCTTATCGGACAATCACCCTGATGAGGAGGACGTTGAAGATGATTTCATCCTCTAGTCTAAAGGGGTATAAGTGTTGACACCTTTTACTTATATTACCTTATGTTCAAAGTGCTTGACGACTATGACAAAATCTAGTTGTCACCATATCCATTTTGGAGATCTAACTGCCAACATCTTAGATGGTTACAAGTGTTACTTTATGAGGGCATGGTTGATGTTTGTTCGGATAGAACTCTTTTGTTCTTTTATTAATAGTTACAAAACTTTTATCTTTTATTTTTTACCATAGAATAACTTGCTTCCCCACTTTCTTTTATTTTATGAGAACTTTTATTTTTTACACATGTCTTGGACTTTCTCTAATCCTTGCCAAAATGTTTGATGATGCTAGAATTTTAGAAGCAAGACAAATTGGAGAGACGAACAAAAAAGGACAAAATGGCGAAATATTTTGTTATCAAGAATATATAATATATCTCCTATTCATCTAAAAAGATAAATTTGGGTGAAACAAAAGGAGCAAAGGATGTAAACTTGTGTTATGAGTAGAAGGTTACAACACTTATACCCTTTTGGACAAAAATGAAAGTAGAATTTTTATCGCCTCCTGAGGAGTAAAAACTTACAAGCTAATAAACTTTCTCATCTTTCTTCTATATATTTTTACCATTTTCTTTCTTCCTTTCTTTTTGTCTGTTGCATTCGTTCACACCCATGCCAAACCTAATTAAACAAAAGCCCTTATCAGAAATTCACCCTAAATAGGAGGATGTTGAATATGTTTTCATCCTCTACTCCAAAGGACATTATGCACTCACATTACATTTTACAAAAACGAACTTTCTATACAAAAAAATAAAAACTTGTATTAATGAAAACTCATTCAAACGCATCAGCAAGTTGCTGAAGCTTCTAGTTTCAGAAGGTTGTTCAAATATTTCCAAATCAGTTTGCTTGTTAAAAAGGTTTTCAAAAAATTAGTAAAGATTATGAAACACTATTCAACCCCCCTTCTAGTGTTTCCTGTGGTTCTAACAGTTGGTATCAGAGCTCAACTTCAGGTTGAGCATCTAACAAGTGCTGAAGAAGAAGATCCAAATGGAAACCTCTACAAGCAATTCTCACTACATAGCTGAAGGTGCCTCAGTCTCCAGGCCCCCTGCTTTCAATGGCTCTGATTACCATTATTGGAGAGATCGTATGAAGCTCTTCATAGAAAGTAGCAACATTGATCTATGGAATGTAGTCACTGATGGTGATTATATTCCTTCCAACAATGGTGTGCCCATTCCTAAGTTAGAATGGACGGGTGATCAGAGGGCGCGTGTACAACTCAATGCCAAGGCGAAACTCTACCTGATTTGTTCATTGAGTAAATCAGAATATGAGAAGATGCATGACTGCTCTTCTGCCAAGGATATCTGGGACACCCTAGCCGCGACTCATGAGGGAACTAACAATGTCAAACAATCTAAAATCAGCATGTTGGTGCATCAATATGAAATGTTCAAGATGCATGAATCTGAATCCATTGATAAGATGTTCGGAAGGCTCCAGACCATCACAAATGGACTCAAATCTCTGGGAAAGACCTATGATTCAGGCGATAATAATCGCAAAATCCTTACAAGTCTACCAAAGATTTGGAGGCCCAAAGTAACTGCCATTCAAGAGGCAAAAGACCTCAAATCTTTGAGAATGGAGGAACTTTTGGGATCCCTCAAGGTTCATGAGTTGGAACTTGGAGAAGATGCCCCTAAGAAGAAGTCACTTGCCCTGAATGCCAAGTCCAAACTGGCTAGGTCTGGCGCACAAAAGGCCTTGAAGGTAGAAGAGTCCTCAGAAGGGTCTGAAGACTCAGAAAGTGACTCTGATGACGATGATGATCTCGCTCTGGTAAGTAGGAGGATCAAGAGGATGCTTTAGAAGAAAGCCAAATTCAGAAGTCATCCTCATCTGACAACAAAATAGGTAAGTCAGGTAAAGAAACTCCTTCTTCTGACAAAATAATCTGCTATGAGTGCAGACAACCCGGACACATGAAAGCCGATTGCCCTAAGCTAAAGAAGTTTTCTTCAAAGAAGAAGAAATTTCCAAAGAAGAAGAAAGGCTTCATGGCCCCATGGGAAGATCTTGATGATTCCACCTCTGAAAAGGATGATGATGATGCTGAAGAAGCTAACCTGTGTCTGATGGCTAACCTTCCTTCATCACACAGTTGTGAATCAGAGGTAATTCCACAAACTCTCCAAGATATGTATGATGATCTGGTGGAAAGTTCTAAGGAACTTTTTCATGAGTACAAAGAGCTATCAAGAGCTTTCACTGAAGTTGCTACAAAAAATGAAGCTCTTGAAGCTGAAAATTTGTCACTCAAGGAAAAGCTTCTTAGCTCTGAGATCTGTGATTCAACAAGTTTGAAAAAGGAAAATGAGAATCTTAAAAACCAAGTTGCTGAACTCACAAAAGACCTAGCTGCTTTTGCAACGGAACCAAAAACCTGAATATGCTTTTGGGAGTTCAAATGAATCCCAAAGACAAAAGTGGTCTTGGTTACTCACAGACTTCCTCCCTACATGATGTTTAAATTAAAAATGCTAATAAGGCTAAGAAAGGTAAGGGATGTCTTCATTGTGGCAAGCCTGGACACAATATGTCTCAGTGCCGACACAAAAAGAAAGACAAACTTACTGCTAACAAGAAAGGACCCAAAAAGATGTGGGTACCTAAAGCTTTAATTGTTCCTATTGCAGATGTGTTTAACAGGACAAAGGAGACGCCACAAATGGTACCTGGACAGTGGCTGCTCAGGACACATGACAGGAGAAAGGTCTTTGTTCCAAAACCTTAGACCTAAGGATGATGGAATGGTGACGTTTGGATGAGATCATAAAGGCAAAATCACTGGCGTTGGTTCAGTAGGTATATCTCCTTTATCTGTTATCCACAATGTGCTATTGGTTGAAGGTCTTCAACATAACCTGCTGAGCATAAGTCAGTTGTGTGACAGTGGTTTTGTTGTATCCTTCACAAGGGATGGCTGTATAGTCAAAGACTCCTCTGGCCGAATCATTTTTACTGCCAAGAGACACAGTAATGTGTACAAAATTGATCTTGAGGACCTTGCTTATCAAAATGTGACTTGTCTTATTTCAATGAAAGATGAAAAACAAATTTTGCATCAGAAACTTGGGCATGCCAGCTTGAGATTGATCTCAAAGCTTACAAAACACAATCTTGTAAAAGGCTTACCCAAGCTTTCCTTAAATCTGATATTTTGTGTGAAAATTGTTTAAAGGGAAAGCAAACAAGAAGTTCTTTTAAAAGCATAAATGTTGTTTCAACTGCTAGACCCTTAGAACTACTTCACATTGATCTGTTTGGTCCTACAAGAACATAAAGTCTTGCTGGTAAAAAGTATGGTTTGGTCATCGTTGATGACTATTCTAGATTTACATGGGTGATATTCCTCAAAAGTAAGGATGAGACTTTTGAGAACTTTGCCAAATTTTGTAAAAGGGTGCAAAATGAAAAAGGGATTTTGAATATCTGCCATCAGAAGTGATCATGGAGGTGAGTTTGAAAACTCAAGCTTCAGCATGTTCTGTGATGAGAATGGGATCTCTCACAATTTCTCAGTGGCTAGAACACCTCAACAAAATGGGGTTGTGGAGAGAAAGAACAGAAGCTTGCAGGAGATGGGAAGAACCATGCTCATTTCAAGCAATCTTCCAAGGTCCTTCTGGGCAGAGGCTGTTCACACAGCTTGCTATATCGAAAACAGAATTTTGGTAAGGCCTATTCTCTATAAGACTCCATATGAATTGTGGAGAGGAAGAAAACCCAACATTTCATACTTTCACATCTTTGGCTGTGAGTGTTTCATACTTAACACCAAGGATGATTTGGGTAAGTTCGATTCAAAATCTAACAAGGGATTCTTCATTGGTTATTCAGAAACCTGTAAGGCATATAGAGTTTACAACTCTAGAACCCTAACTGTTGAAGAAACCATTCATGTTAGATTTAATGATGCTAAAGAGACTGATAGGGAACTATCAGATCTAGAAGAGGATTTTGCAGGAATGGAGCTAAACCCTACTTCAGAGACATCAAAGACTAAGGATGAAGCACCTGCTAAAGGACCCTCTGAAGTACCTGCTGAAAAGTCAACTCTTAAACCTGCTGAAACTGATACTCATCAGAGAGTTGATGCTGAGTCTCAAAATGAGCAAGTTTTCCCTCGCTGGCGTAAGTGGAGATACAGAACTCGTCATCCTCGAGAGCAAATCATTGGTGACACTTCAGAAGGAGTAAGAACAAGATCAAGATTTAGAGAAGTCAACAATCTTGCCTTCCTTTCTGAAATCGAGCCTAAGAATATTGAGGAAGCTCTGCATGATGAAAGGTGGATCCTAGCCATGCATGAAGAGCTTAACCAGTTTTCCAGGAGTGATGTTTGGACTCTTGTTCCTAAACCCCATGGGAAAACTATCATAGGAACCAAGTGGGTGTTTAGAAATAAACTCTCTGAAGATGGTCAAGTTGTCAGAAACAAGGCCAGACTTATTGCCCAAGGCTATAATCAACAAGAAGGTATCGACTTCACTGAAACTTTTGCTCCAGTAGCTAGGCTTAAAGCCATTAGGATTTTACTTTCCTATGTAGAAAATAATGGCATCAAACTATATCAGATGGATGTTAAGAGTTCCTTCCTAAATGGTTTCATTGAGGAAGAGGTATTTGTTAGACAATCCCCTGGTTTCGAAAATTTTACTTTTCCTAATCATGTTTTTAAACTGAAAAAGGTTATGTATGGTCTGAAACAAGCTCCCGGAGCTTGGTATGAAAGGCTGACCAATTTCTTACTAAAAAATGATTTTGAAAGAGGAAAAGTTAATACAACTTTTTTCAGGAAAATGTCTAACAAAGACCTAATTCTAGTCTAGATATATGTTGATGATATTATTTTTGGATCAACAAATTCTTCTCTGTGCACTGAGTTCTCCAGGCTTATGCAATCTGAATTTGAAATGAGTTTAATGGGAGAACTAAAATTTTTCTTGGGACTTCAAATTAAGCAAGATTCTGATTGTATATGGATCCATCAAGAGAAATATATAAAGGAAATGCTTAAAAAGTTCAATATGCATGATTGCAAGCCTATGGAAACTCCAATGCACCCCTTATCTATTTTAAATATAGATGAAGGAAAAAAACCTGTTAACCCAACAATGTATCGAGGTATGATTGGATCCTTATTGTATCTTACAGCAAGTAGACCTGACATTATGTTCAGTGTATGCTTGTGTGCAAGATTTCAGTCTGATCCAAGAGTAACTCATTACCAAGTTGTTAAAAGGATTTTTAGATACTTGAAAGGTATTACTAATCTTGGTCTCTGCTATAAGAGGAGTAAGGATTGCAGGTCAGTAGGATTTTGTGATGCTGATTTTGCTGGGGACAGAGTTGAAAGAAAGTCAACCAGTGGAGGATGTCCCTTCATTGGAGGAAATCTGATGAGCTGGTCAAGCAAAAGACAGAGCACAATTGCTCTTTCCACTGCTGAAGTTGAATACATTGCTGCTGCATGCTGTTGTTCACAACTGCTATGGGTAAAATATTAGTTAGAAGACTTTAATATTCTTATCAAATCTATTCCAGTCTTCTGTGATAACACAAGTGCAATCAACCTTTCCAAAAATCCAATTCAGCACTCTAGAGCAAAACATATGAAATCAAACATCATTTTATAAGGGACTATGTTCAGAAAGGAGTTATTGATATACAATTCATTGACACAGAACATCAATGGGCTGATATATTCACTAAACCACTTGCTGAAGAAAGATTCAAATTTATCCGAGAGAATTTGAACATTCTCACACTTTCTGAAAATTGACTTTCACTAAAATTGTTTTACATAGAAAGTGTTGATATGCACAAGTGGTATCCTGAATCTATTTCCTACTTATCTTTCACTTCTTCAGTAAGCTCTGTTTGCCCTTTTGATTGATGACAAAAGGGGGAGTATTAAGAAACTAACCAAAATCTGAAGTTAAGTGTGTTTCAGAAGGATTCTCAGATTCAGGGGGAGCAAGCGAAGAAAATGAAGCAAATGAGGAACAAATGAAGCAAAATTTTTAAGCAAGTTGCAAACAAGTTTTAGCAAAGAAGCTCTGCATAAATACTCTAATTTCTTACTATCTTTTTCCCTTTAGATATTTGATTTAGTTCTTAAGCAGATTTGTCATCATTAAAAAGGGGGAGAATGTTGAGTCTCAAAAAGTTATTAAAAGATTAATAATGTTTTAAGTCTCTTAACCCCAAGTTTTAATGAATAACAAATCTGGTTATCGTTCTTACGAAAAGAAACAGTTTTTGCTGAAGGTATCTTTTTAATATTTCAGAAGGTATCAACTGAAGAAATCCTATCCTTTGAAATAAAGGAACCTTCTGAAGCAAAGAAACCTGCTGAAGAGATTACGACTTGCTGAAGGTGGAGAACCTCTTGAAGTTGTGAGACGACATACTAAAGCTTGTTCGTCTTCAATACAATATTCTCTGATATTCTTTTTGAAGACTTAAGTCAACCGTAGCTGCCTCAGTTACTTGTGCCTCTCATTCTTCTGGAAAGTCAGAGAAAGTTCTTTTTGGCATATTTAAAATTTCTCTCACCAAAAAGGCAAAGTCTACAGTAAAGTACGCGCTGCTCAGAAAAAGTGAAGCATGTGCTGCTGACTCTACCACCTGCTACAGCTAAGGTTTCAGGCTATGTGTCACAACGGGAGCATTTGCATTAAATGCTATCTCTCAATGGGAAATCGATTGGAGATCAACGGACGAAAGCTTTCCTCACTATAAATACCAGACTCCATGAAGAAACAAGTGAGAGAGAACGGAATACAAAAAATTAACTTGCTGAAACGCTGCTGAAATTCATATTCATCCGTTTCATTGTTTGTACAACATTTCTATATCCTGAGTCTTACTCAGTTATTTGTACAAGTTTCCCAGTTCGAGCTCTAAACTTGTGTAGTTTCAGAGTTTGAGCATTTTCCTTGAAACAGTTTTTACTGGGTTAGCCTGAAGAGGCTGTGTTCAAAGAATACTTGGGTTTTTAGCCTGGGGAGGCTGTGTGTTCAAAGAATACTTGGGTAGTTTTAGCCTGGAGAGGCTGTGTCCAAAGAATACTTGGTGTTTACCCTGAAGAGGCTGGGTTGAAAGAATACTTGTATATGATCAGATTGTAAAAAATCCAGTGGAGTGTTTGCCCTGGGACTGGACGTAGCTCACTGAGTTAGTGGGTGAACCAAGATAAATTTCTGTGGCTAAGTTCTCTCAACCCTTAACTCTTTATATTCCGTTTTAGCTAACCAAGGAGAGTTCTGAAAAGTGCGTTTATAAATCCACACAGAAATCAATCTCTTTATCACGCGAAAATATTTCAAAATCAATTTTACACAACCTGCTGAGTCGCATTAGCAAGTTGCTGAAGCTTCCAGTTTCGGAAGGTTGTTCAAATATTTCCAAATCAGTTTGCTTGTTAAAAAGTTTTCAAAAAATCAGTAAAGATTATAAAACACTATTCAACCCCTCTTCTAGTGTTTCCTGTGGTTCTAACAACAAGTTGGCTTTACATGTGGTGATAAAAATTATGGGTTTTGTTTTACTGGTGCATTTTGGTTTGGTTCTTGTCTTTAGTTCTTACAGTTTATGCCAAGAAAAATTCTATTTATTGGTGATGTCTTGGTGCAACAAGCTTTTCTTCTAGCTTTATTAGTTGGAGTTTATGATGTTCTGGGATGGTCTATAGGCACAGTTGTAACGACATTCCAAGCTTTCTTTATTGAAGTTTTTAAAGGTTGCTTCATTGTGATGGTTTCTTGGTTCGTGTGCAACTTGCACTTATTTGGAGCTTAATTTTTGAAACTTTGATTTGATACTAATTTGTTGCTTGGATGGGTTATCAATTTTTGTGTTTGGGTATTCTACAGTGTGTTTGTCATCTGCTAGTATCTATTGCTGTTTTAGCTTCGGATTTGACATGTTCATTTGGCAACCTACTTCATTTTGATTTCAATGGTCCCACCAGGTCTCACTAAATTGATGTTGTGTACTATGGATTTGTGGATTTCTTGAATGGTGGATGCAAATACTTTTAGTTTTTCATCATAAAGCTTTTTGGTTTGGGGGTAATCTAACGTCTATGTGTTGTTTAAGTGTATTTTTTTTTTGTAAACTCTTCATTCACATGTAAACTCTATCCAAATTCTAATAAAAGATGGTAATGTTACTAACGTACTTTTAATATGGCAAGTTATGTGGCATAGTTTACTAACCCTAACATATAAGGTAAGGTTACGTCTAAAATAAAAAATAATCAAATTATTTAAATTTAGGAAAAGAGCTCATGCTCAACCTTTGTTCCATTCTTGCTCGATATTGTGAAACAAAAGAAAAAGGAAACCTCCCAACTAAATAAAAGGTTTGTAAGGCAAATCCTATGCACATCACAAAATTTGTTCTTCATCCTCAAAGATTCCATCTAGGTCATAAAAAAATCATCTACAAATGAGAGGTGGAAATGAAGTCTCTTTAGCATAGGATTATAAGCAAGACAATTTCCATCTCAAGTTATTTAAATTTTATTATGAAATATTTTAAATTAAATTAATAATAAATATTGTAACGTCCTAATTCCTAAATCCAAAAATAATGCCTGTTGGGAGCTGATGGGATTTAGGCAAGCGTACCAAAATTCCAGCAGTATAATAGTAAGTAAAGAGTATCGTATCCACAGGAAACGGTTCAACTCGTAATGATTAGTGATCAGACTATCAAATAAGAAACGATTTTTAATGTTTGTTGTTGCGGAAAATTAAATATATAAAATAAATTGGAGAGTTGAGTAGAGTAAGATAGCGTTACTTGGATCAGGATTGAATTTTGTATCATCGCACCCCTTATGCATGTGAATCTCAATACTATTTATGAATATATTTCTATAATACCCTAGCCAAACTATATTGTTTTACCCCGAGTCACCAACAGCAAAACACTCGAAGATAATCCATGCGGGTTCTCCCAGGCGGCAAATTACCCTGACTTGATTGCTCTACTTTTCCGTTCGTTAACACTATCAATTCGCTCTATATTCCTATAACGACTACTATGAGTACTTTTACCAATAAAAATTCAAGTTTCCTATTCCTAGGCTCCGCCAAACTCGCTGTTGAATTTACAAAACCATTTTCCAATGCATTTTACAAAAACAACCTATAACTCCGGCACACAGGCGGAAGCTATGCATTAAGTAAAGTATGAAAGTACCGATATCATATAATAGGGATTCATAAATAAAAAAGAGAATTCACATACACTTGGGGATTGAATCAACTACATTCAACCCTATTGGAGAGTTTAGCTACGCATGATATCCATACAGACCAATGAAGAAACTGTCACACTTTTCTTCAATCCTAGCGTTGCTATCTCGGCAGCCCTTCGGGGTCTCCTCTGGAGCTTTGAGCCCTAAACCCTAACTCTGCTAACTCCCTTTGATTTTTACAAAAGGTCCTATTTATAGACCAAGGAAGGTTATATGAAATCTGGAAAGAATCTGTTTTAAAATTACAAAAGAAAACAAATCTGTGTAACTGCGCTGTGGAGCGTAACATGTTAGAACCACAGGAAACACTAGAAGGGGGGGTTGAATAGTGTTTCAAACTTTTTGTTAGTTTTTGGAAATCTTTAATTTAAATCATGAAGATGGGCACCGTTAAAAACAAGTCTTAAGATCAGAGATAGTTGAAACATGTGGAAGATAAGAAAAACAGTGTTTCTTCTAATAGTTTAAGATTGTTTTAAACAGAGGCTCCTCAAAGTATCTTCTGAAGATTATTACAAGGAGTATTTTCAAAACGGTTTCTGAAATACTTCAGATGACTAGAGGTTTTCTGAAGTCTGTTCCTGATTTCTGAACTGATCTCTTTCAGACTTACTTCAGAGAATTTATTTCAGAAGTTCTTCAAGGAACATTCTTTGTGAAGCTTCAAATGATATAAGAGACATCTCATGTTTTATTCATATGAAAGATCATTTTATTGAAATAGTTGTGTTAAGTTTATTATAGAAAATACTTTTCAAATCCCCACATAAATATGAAAACTGGAAATAAAGAGATTAAGAAAAAGAGAACTTAGGCATAGAGATTTCAGACAGGCTTTTAAGGGGCTGTCTGAAGTTTTCAAACGGCTTGTAAAAACTAATTTTAAAAGATGTTTTGTGCCTTTATAAAATATCAGATTAATTATTCTGACCCCTTGATTAGTATAAAAAGAATTGATAAGAGATAAGGGTAAGAAAACTTAGCCAAGGAATTTATCCTGGTTCACCCACAAACCCGTGAGCTACATCCAGTCCCAGAGGCAAACCACCACTGGATTTTCCACTATCTGAATCCACAGATACAAGTATTATTCACAGCCTCTTCAGGCCAACACAAGTATTACTTTGTTTTCAACTGCCTCTACAAGCAACATATGCAGTATTCTTTTTCAGTCTAGCCTCTCCAGGCTTTGAAACTAAGTATTCTTTCTTCCACCAAGCCTCTCCAGGCTCTCTGACACATAAAGTGTTTACAAATTAAACTAAGTTTAAGTTTCCACGAAACATAAACTTAATCTTTTCCTGTACTAGAGGTTAACTGAGTACTACTCAGGGTACAATGAATGAGTTCTAAGTACAAGGTTAAGACAGTGATACAAGTGTATAAGTTTAAGTACAATCCCTGTCTCTGATAAGAGGAATAACATCCTCTGAGAATTGGCTCAGTAGATACTGACTTTAAGCACCAGCCTTGTTCTCCAGCCATTGGTTTCCATGGGCTACATTCTCACCCGTATCATTGGAAAAACCAAGGCATACTTGCAGCTTCAAACCATTCTTGGTTTATATGAGATTAAGCACAGCCTGGTTGGTTGTTCAACTGAACAACTACAATTTTGACTAATTGATCAATAGATCAGCAGCATGGTTGATTCAAGTAAGCATGGTCAACAACCAATAAGGTTTTTCTGATACATCTTGATCAACTGATTGAACCAAGTGAATGAGTTCAACATCTTCAAATTCTTCCTTGAGCCTATTTATATGTTCTGTTGGAATATAGCCGTTTGAAGATGATTCATAATACCGTTGAGATGTTGATGATGTGGCTCATATAGCCGTTATGTAATAGTGTCTCAAACGGTTGCTTCTTCTTAAGCAAATAAGTGTTCAGACAGTCTTGTTCTGACACTTCTGTAGATGAGCTCTTTAGAGAGATTTTCTTGATATTATTTTGCATGTTCTCTCTCTTGATATCCTTTTGCTTTTCTTCAGCTGACTTCTGATTTCCTCTGCTTTTCTTAGGAGTGTATATGAGGAGGTATCCGTTGGATTTGTCCTTTTGCTTATTTTGTATATACTCCTTTTTTTTTTTCATTTGCTCCTGACATCATATCTTCTTTGGGTGTGATGTCTTGTTCAATGGTTGTTTCTTGCAGATGATAAAATATGTTTGAATTAAAATATTTCATTCAAACATTTCTCTTTGTTGCTTCTGCTTAGTCTCCTGAGCTTTTCTTGTGCTTTCTTTCGGATTGGTGATGATGATATTTCCGTTGTGATACCACCGTTTAGAGATAGCATTGAATGCTATTCAATCCGTTGTGAGACACGCTTCTGGGTGTTCTGACAATTCTGACAAAGTACAACGTTGGTGTTGCTATAAAGCTGCCACCGTTGTTGCTGCAATGTCTGCGTTGCAGAGATTTCCTCAGTGGTGCATGAACTTCAAAGGTACCAGGAAAGGTCTCTGTGACTTTGCCAATTTAAGCTTTGAAAGTGTTGCGTTTTGTGGAGAACGACTTTTCTTCAGCATACTTCAGAGAGCAAAAAATCTTTGTTGTCTTCAGTGAGTGTGCCACGTCGGATCTCAGACGGCTTCAATATTTCAGACGAGTATTGACACTTCAGATAGCTTCTAGTCTTTCAGACAGCTTCTTTGCTTCAGACAGCTTCTTTGCTTCAGACAACTTCTTTGCTTCAGACAGCTTCTTTGCTTCAGATAAGTTCAATCTTCAGACTGCTTTATGTTGTCTTCATTTCTTCGAGTCTTTACGTCTTCAGATGGTCTTCATGTCTTCAGATGGCTTGCGTACTTCGGACGGCTTCAGCACTTCAGACGGCTTGCGTTCTTCAGACAACCTTTATATTACATCCTGCTTTTGTTCTAATGAATATTTCAACCTGAAACACAATTCAGCAAACCAATACCTTTCTCAGTAGAATCTGTTTATATAATCTTATTTGTTTTTATTATACTCTTATTTGTTAATCATTAAAACTAAAAGATATTAAGTCTTTGAGTCAGGTTTGAATGCTTAAACTGATTAATAGACTTCACATAACACACGTTCCAGTCTTCTCTGTTTCCTTATTTAACAACTTGATTTCTTCCAGATCTTATCCTTGTTTGTTTGGCTTTCCTTGTTTCGCTCTTTTCGACTTGATTCTGTGTTTATCTTGACTTTGAATTTAAATTGGGGAAGTTATCCGCAGAATCCTTGTTTAAATGGCTGCTGATCTTATCTTTATTTGCTCTCATTTAAACTTCAAATCTGCAGATCCTATCCTCAGGTAATACTATCTTCTTTTCTCATTTAAATCTCTCTCATAAATCTACAAAATCAACAGATTTTCTATTAAAATAGCATCAAATTCAAATTTAAATTAAATAAACACAATTATTACAATTATTAATAAAAGGGATTATTTTGGGGCATAAATTACTATTTTACCCTTAATAAGTGCAGTAAAAATACAAGAATTTATTATATAATTGGCACTTATCAAATAACTCCCAACTTAACTTCTTGCTTGTCCTCAAGCAAAAGACCTCTTTGCAATAAAAAAATTTAATTCAATCCCCTGTACAATTCTCAGAAATAAGGACAAATTTTCATCATCTCTTTATTAGGCAGAATTCACTTTCCAAATATCAGAAAAAATCAGAATTAAGAGATGTTACCAATACTCAATCAGAACAGGATACAACATATCAGTTAAACTTTCTCAGAAATAGCAATTAAAGCAATAAATGATAAACCAAGGAATTCTCTCATGCTCACGGGTAAGTGTTTCCCTCAATTTTTCCACCACAGTTGAACAACTAAAATTGATAGTCGTTTCTACTTTCTAAACATGCACATAGTCAATATGGATCAAAAGCTCTTTTATTGGTTGTAATGAGGCTGGGTTATCAAGAAATCATGGTTTTTCTGGATAAGCAAGAAACACCTAGAATAGAAAGCATCTTTTGATTTTTCTTGAACTTGGAACTTCTCTCCATTCTCCATCTCATTCTTGATTTGTTCTCATTTTAGCTGGCCTCTTTCTTTATTTGAAGATGCACTCACCCCAACCTATTCATTTGATTCACTTTTTTTTTGATTTTTTTAGGGTGTATTCTTCTTTTGCTTTCTTGTGCTTGCTCTTTGTATTTCTTTTACCTTTCAAGTAACCAACCTTTTCTCCCATTCTTTCAAGGTGCACCTTGCTCTCTATCCCAAGTGTGTAAGGGACAAGATATAACAATTATTTTGGGCTGGGGTGCATAAGAAGAAACATTCAAGCTCAAACGGGTTACCAAAAAAGATTTGGAAAAATTTTCAAGGGTTGACTTTTTGGCACTGAGCAAATAATTTAAAAACAAAAATTGCGTTTATCACTTCCATATTTTCCATGAGCAGAATAAAATCCAAAAACTCAATCAATAACAATTGACAAACAGCGGTGAGAAACTCTCAATTTAAGTGTTTGGACTCACAACTCACCGGCTTTTTGGCTAATTCCTTGATAAAGCACTTATTGGTTAATAAACTATCCTGATAGGTCTTCCTGAGAAATATCCTAATCCTAACTGATTATGGAATTAATCACAAAACCCTTTCTTCTTTCCTAATCTGGTTAGTTAAACTGCCAAATTTCAGATAATTTTGAAAAATTTACTCCTTAAATCCCTAACTCCTAATTACTAAAAATTAAAAATATCCTAAAAATCCTAAAAATAACAGAAAATGAAAGAAATGCTGAAAATGCACTGCGTAGCAATATAATGTATCAGTGGAGTATATATATAGTACATATCCAGAATTAAAGAAAAATGAAAGAAGAAATGAAATAAAAAGAAAAAGAAAAGAAGAGCACCAAATAAAAAAAATCCAGTCCTCATGTCTATCTGCACCGGCATCAGCTGCTCCATCACCAGCTACTCCTCCCTCTCCGGAAAAACAGCCTGTCCCCAGGCCACTGCATGTATCCATGAAACTCCTCAAGAGTCATGCCAAAGTGGGGGACCTGCCGGAAGCGGTAGTGAATCTCCTGGAAATGGAACATGCCTCTGGCAAGGAAGACATTCTGGGTAATGATGTGTTGAGCCCAGAATGGGATAGAAGCGTCTGCTGGTGGTGGTGGTGGTGGTACCTGTGGTGCATTAACCACTTTAGTACGGGCCATTTGCAAAGCTAAATCAAACCAAGATTATTTCTATGTAAATAATAGACTACTCATAATTAATGAAATATGTGGCCAATTTAATTAAAAAATAAGAGCAATCATCCAATCAAGTACTTGTGCTAAATCTTGATTTTAAAGTTACCCAATGCCAATTAATTAATTTATTAAGAGCATTCTAAAGTGATCAATTAAAGCAAGTCTTAATTAATTTTTAAACAGGGCAAAAATTGGTAACAAAAATTAAGCTAAAAAATCATGTTATCAGTAACATGCAATAAAAGCACAATTATTCAAGTATGGTCATGCAAAAATAGTATGGCATAAACTGAGCATACATGCACCAAACAGAATAATTTGCAATAATTCATTGAGAACTTAAAAAATTACCACCTAAACATATTAAAACACACCATAAAGCATACCACAGTAGCAAGCATACTAAACTAAGACTCTATTGACAAATTTTCCTAATCTAAAGGGTCCTACGAGCCTAAGATCTCTATCCTAAGGTTTCGCTCAAATAAATGAAAAACTGAAAATTTTAATTGGTGCAAAATGAATAAAACTATAAAAACATACCTGGTGTAGCTTAAAAAATTGAAAGGAAGAGGATTTGGAAGTAAAAAGGTCAAGGGTAAGGTTGAAATCTCAGAGAAAAATAGAGTTTAGGAGCTGACCTTCCCTCGCTCCAGGATTCAAATAAATCCTGGAGCGGGAACGCGCGCTCCATTTTCGCTCAGCGAAAGTGGAGCGCGTGCCTCATAGAATATGAAGTGTGACGCGTCGCTTCACTTACGCTTAGCGTAAGTGAAGCACAAAAAACAGTAAAAAAATTTGATAATTCTGTGCTTCACCTACGCTTAGCGCAAGTGAAGCGCAGAAAACAGAATTGAAATTCTATTTTCTGTTTTTTGCTGCTTCCTAACTTTAACTGTTTCTCATCCTTTTCTTATTAAAATCAATCCAATTCCTAATAATTTCTTATTCTACATAGGCATTGACTCTAACACAAAAAATCAAAAACAAAAATCAAAGAAGGAAAAAAAAAGAAAAATTAAAACAAACAATGTTGGGTTGCCTCCCAGGAAGCGCTTGTTTAACTTCCGATAGCTCGACGCCTGGTTCTCTCATGGTGGCCTTAATTAGAGGATAATGGTTGACTCTGTTCCAGTTCTTCCTTTTAATTCCCATCCTCCATGCCAATTTTTTGTTATCACTTTCATCATTGTCTTCCTTTGTGTTTGATGTTGATCTTTTCCTCTTCTTGAATCTGAACTCCATGATTGACTCTGGCTGCTTAACTCTCATTCTTGGTTTCCACAGAAATCTAGAAAACTTTTTCTTCTTTTGCTCCACATTATCTGGAGGAGCTTCTTTCTTTCTTACCTTTGGCAGTTTTGATTTAGATTGAAATTGGTAGATCCCATCAGTAGGATCTATTTTTAATTTTTCTGTTGTTTTCTGTACTTCGGGAATTCCCCTGTCAATATGGAACACAATGCTCTCATCTTTAGAGCTTAATTGGTATTTTCCCCGATTAACATCCACTATTGCCTTGGCAGCTTTCATGAAGGGTCTTCCTAGAATTAAGGGGACATCAGTATCCTCCTCTTCCATCTCTGCAATGTAGAAATCAACAGCATATACAAACTCATCCACTTTGATTGGTAGGTCTTCGATTATCCTATATGGGCTTTGAGTGGACTTATTTGCAAGCAGTAACTTCACGTTGGCAGGTTTGACCTTCAAAATTCCCAGCTTGTTAAAATATGATAGCGGCATCAAATTGATGCTCGCCCCAAGATCCAATAAAGCATGTGTAGTTGGTTGATTACCAATAGAAAGTGGTACAGTGAACTTACCTGGGTCAAGTGACTTACCTGTGGTGTAGACCTCTTCTGGTTCTTCTTCTTCTTCTTGCACTACCTTTGGCTTTTCCTCTTGTTGAACACTCTTCTGGACAATCTCTTCCTTGGGCACTTGCTCTTCAAAGGTGATGTTTTCTTCTATATCACTTTCTTCTGTAAGGTTGCCATAAGTAGCAACCAAATTGCAATGCTCCTTTGGATTGGTCTGAGTGTTTGCTGAAAAGCGACCATTCTTATGTTCTGACATCGTTGTTGCGAACTGGCCCACTTGGCTTCCTAATGACTTGATTGATGCTTCTGTGTTCTTCCTAAATCCATCAAATCCTTGTATGAAGGCATCAATCTTCTCTTCCAAACAGTTTAATCTGTCATGCGTAGTTGGTTGTTGCTGCTAATAAGGTGTCTATCTGTTCCCCCCATTCTGCCCCCATCCAGAGTTGTTTTGGTTGTTTCTCCATCCTTATGAGTACTGATTGTTATTGTTGGAGAAATTCCCTTGCCTTCCCTGGTTACCTATGAAGTTGACTTGTTCGGCTTGATTTTCTTGGTAAGAGCAATGACCATTGGGATGGTTGCCTCCGCAAAAGTCACATATCAAAGGTTGAGACTGAGTGGGTTGGGATTGGACAGCTTCCAACTATTGAGGGAGTGCTTCTAACTGTTTGGTGAGTGCTTCTAGCTGTCTTTTGATAAGCTTGTTCTCTGCTAGAAGAGCATCATTACTGTTGAGTTCCAACAATCCTTTTCTTTTGTAATTGAGCTGGCTGTCATCCAAACTGAGCTTGCTGACCATTCTGAGCAAAGTTGTCAATTATTGCGATCGCTCGCTCTGCATCCACTGATAAGATAGTTCCTCCTGCTGTAGAATCTATGAAAGATTTGGAATCTGGCTTGAGTCCATTGCAAAAAATGTTGAGTTGAGCAATGTCATCATAGCCATGGTTAGGACATTTGCCAGTAAGGATTTGTATCTCTCCCAGGCTTCACATAGTGGTTCATCTGTTCCCTATCTGAATATGGATATGTCTGATTTGGCTTGTATGTATCTGCTTGGTGGAAAGCATCTCTTCAAGAATTTGTCTTCAACCACTCTCTAGTTGTTCAGACTTTGGTTTGGATGTGACTTCAACCACTCCTTAGCTTTACCTATCAATGAGAAAGGAAACAAGCTTAAATATACAGACTCTAAATCACCTTCCTCAAAACCCATAGTGCCAATTAATTCGTAAAAATTTGAAAGATGTGTATGTGGATCCTCAAGATCCAATCCTGGGAATTGATGGGCATTAATAAGATTGAGGTGGGCAGCTTTCAACTCCAAGGACTTCGTTGTTACAGGTAGGACAATGCTTGAATAATGGCGAGGTCCTTGGTGCATGACATATTCTCCCAAGGTTCTTCTTCTTGGTTGTTATTCTTCCATATTTTTGGGTTCTTCCTCAAGTCTTCTTCTTCTCCTTATCCTGTTTCTACTCTTGTTCTTCCTTGATGTCTTTTCTATTTCTAGATCAAATTGTAGCTGATTTAGGGACACCTGGCCTCTCAAAAGCATAAACAAGAAAACTAGAAAAGGGTAAGTGTGGAACAAAATTGTTATAAAAAGAATATAAATAAAAACAAAAAGAAAAATTCCTAAAAAAATGAAAATCTAAAAATCCTAAGATAGAGTATATATAACTTGATAGTTAGACCTCCCAAGTCTATACGAATTGATACACCGTTCCCCGGAAACAGCGCCAAAAATACTTGATGGGATTTAGGCAAGCGTACCAAAATTCCAGCAGTATAATAGTAAGTAAAGAGTATCGTATCCACAGGGAACGGTTTAACTCGTAATGATTAGTGATCAGACTATCAAGTAAGAAACGGTTTTTAATGTTTGTTGTTGCGGAAATTAAATGCATAAAATAAATTAGAGAGTAGAGTAGAGTAAGATAGCGTTACTTGGATCAGGATTGAATTTCGTATCATCGCACCCCTTATGCATGTGAATCCCAATATTATTTATAAATATATTTCTATAATACCCTAGCGAAACTATATTGTTTTACCCCGAGTCATCAGCAACAAAACACTCGAAGATAATCCATGCGGGTTCTCCCAAGCGGCAAATTACCCCGGCTTGATTGCTCTACTTTTCCGTTCGTTAACACTATCAATTCGCCCTATATTCCTATAGCGACTACTATGAGTACTTTTACCAATCAGAATTCAAGTTTCCTATTCCTAGGCTCCCCCAAACTCGCTGTTAAATTTACAAAACCATTTTCCAATGCATTTTACAAAAACAACCTATAACTCCGGCACACAGGCGGAAGCTACGAACTAAGTAAAGTATAAAAGTACCGATATCATAGAATAGGGATTCATAAATAATAAAGAGAATTCACATACACTGGGGGATTGAATCAACTACATTCAACCCTATTGGAGAGTTTAGCTACGCATGGTATCCATACAGACCAATGAAGAAACTGTCACACTTTTCTTCAATCCTAACGTTGCTATCTCGGCAGCCTTTCGGGGTCTCCTATGGAGCTTTGAGCCCTAAACCCTAACTATGCTAACTCCCTTTGATCTTTACAAAAGGTCCTATTTATAGACCAAGGAAGGTTATATGAAATCTGGAAAGAATCTGTTTTAAAATTACAAAAGAAAAAAAATCCGTGTAACTGCGCTTCACTTGCGCTCAGCGCAAGTGAAGCGTGGATTACAGAATGATGCGCTCCAACCTGCGCTTAGCGCATGTGGAGCGTAACACACGTTCCAGTCTTCTCTGTTTCCTCATTTAACAGCTTGATTTCTTCCAGATCTTATCCTTGTTTTCTTGGCTTTCCTTGTTTCCCTCTTTTTGACTTGATTCTGTGTTTTTCTTGACTTTGAGTTTAAATTGGGGAAATTATCTGCAGAATCCTTGTTTAAATGGCTGCTGATCTTATCTTTATTTGCTCTCATTTAAACTTCAAATCTTCGGATCCTATCCTCAAGTTATGTTATCTTTTTTTCTCATTTAAATTTCTCTCATAAATCTAAAAAACAATAGATTTTCTATTAAAATAGCATCAAATTCAAATTCAAATAAACACAATTATTACCATTATTAATAGGGTAAAATATCTTTATGGTCCCTGTAAAATACCTCATTATTGCTTTTGGTCCCTCTAAAATTTTTCGTTTTTAAGTGGTCCTCCTAATTTTATTTTTTTTTGCAAATGGTCCTTCCCCACAAATGGAGTGTGCCTGGTGTTGAGTTGGCACATTCTCTATTCTAGTCACTTTAGGTACGTGTCACCTAGGTGAATAATATTTATTTTCATTATTAGATTATTAAATATGATTTATACTGATTATTTAGGTTAAAATTAGGGTAAATTCTAAAGTAATTAGTAATTAGAAAACCTATTTGCCCGACCCGGTTTTCATTTTGTTGAAGAAACCCTAACATTGACCCTCACCTTTCACATTCACTCTCACCTCTCAAATTCACCTTTCATTTTCTGTAAGATTCACCATATGAACAGTGCGAAGAAGACGTTCACAAGGCAACCACGCAGTGAGGACGCGTGCTTGTTGAAGGCGACCAAGTGCTTTATGGGATTGCAGCGACAAAGCGTGTGAGAACTCTATTTGGATGTCTCGCGTAGAGGTAAGTGTGTTCACTGTTCTTAGATTCCCTTTTATGTCTGCTTGTGGGTAAAGAAGTGGGGACCAAGGGAATCTTAAATGTTGTGTGATGGGTGCCATTATTTATTCAGTTTTAACCCCACCTAATTGTTTAATAGCTTCATTCGGTGCATTCACTGAAGGATGTAGTTATTTAATGGTTTTTGTGATAGCTTGTGCCATTTTTAATTGTACAAAATGCTACCTTTATTTTGCAAGGATGTCCTTTTCAGTAGTTTTCCATGTGAAGGGGTCTTTTGCGACTGACCCGAGGCCTCACTACAAAGGGGGTGAGGTACATGTTGTCAACAAGTTAGATGCGGACAAGTGGTCATTCTTTGAGGCTAGTGGCATACTGGAAGAGGACTTGGGCATGTCTGGGAAGCTAAGTCTTTGGTGGAAAGAGAAAGAAGTGGGCTTTGAAGATGGTTTGAAGAGAATCAAAGATGACAAGGATGCATTTGAAGTGGCTAGGTATGCTATTACTTACAAGTGTGTTGTTGACATATATGTGGAGAGTTATGTGCATGGAGAAAGTGGTATGAGGGTTAAATCTGGTGGTGGTGAAAGGAGTGGGAAAAATGAGAAAAGAGGAAGCAAGTCAGGTATTAACAAGGGGGTCAGGGAAAAGGGTAGTTGCAATGTTATGCCTGGTGGTGTGGGAGTGAAATCTGCTGGTGGTGCTTGTGAAAATGTTGTTGGGCCCTCTAGTGTAAAAGGGCAGAAGAAATCAGGGGGACTAGGGACCAAAAAGAACAAAAAAAAATAGTAGAAGAAGTAGGAGGGGAAGATAGTGAGGACAATGTTAATAGTGATGGAGAGTCTAGTGATAATAGTGTGCGGGATGTACACTTCTCTGACAGTGAGGAAGAGAGGATGGATAACTTGGATGATTTGTTTGAGGTGCCTACTCAGGAGTCTGTTCAGCCTATTTGTTTTGCTTCACCAAAGGGGATAAGGAGGAAATCTATACCAGCAAGGAGGCCAATAGGTAGAGGAAGTAAGAACACTACTGGTTCTAGGAGCGCTGGTGCCCTACAAATTAGGGACTCTACAGCTGCAAGTCCTCACCAAAATATCCCTCAATTATTGGCTGGACCACATGGAGAAGGACATGACCATGACATGGAGGTTGAGTATCACAGTGAAGAGCTGGATAATGAGTATGACAGCTCTGGAGGTGAATGTGAGAATAGGCCAAAGTATGTGAGATATAGGAAAGAAGAGATGCGTAGAGAATTTATGTTCAAGCTAGGAATGGAGTTTGGTTCACTGAAGGAATTCAAGGAAGCTATCTTGGAGTATTCTGTCTTGAATGGAAGGGAGATCAAGTTTGAAAAAAATGACAAGATAAGGGTGAGGGTAAGATGCAAGGAAGATTGTGATTTTATTGCTTTAGTTAGTAAGGTTGGTGGCAAAGTTACATATAGGATGAAGACTTTAGTGGACAACCATACTTGTGGGAGGGTATTTAACAACAAAAATGCCAAATCCAAGTGGGTAGCAAAAGTTGTGGCTGACAGATTTAAGTCTGGGCAACCTGTTAGGTTGTCAGATATTATGGGGGACATAAGGAAAACATATGCAGCTGGCATTTCAGTTTCTGTTTCTTGGAGGGCTAAGAAAATTGCAAAAAGATTGGGGGATGGAGATGCTAAGATGTAGTATAAAATGTTGTGGTCATACAGTGAGGAGTTGAGGCGTGCTTGCAATAGGAACACATGTAAATTACAGTTAAACATTGTACACCCCCCTTTGTTACCAAAATTTGGTAGCTTCTACATGTGTCTTGAAGGATGCAAGATTGGCTTTGTCAGAGGGTGTAGGCCTTTAATAGGTGTGGATGTGACGAGAATCTGAGGGGGGGTGGATTCGTTTTACAGATCTATCTAGGTTGGAATGCTTATAAGTAAGAAAATTGGGGAAATTGTTAAAACAAAAAGATGCGTAAATGGAGAACGCAGAAGATGGAATGGAAATTGATAGACGTTACACTTCCAAGGATGGAAGATAAGCCTAAGAGTTATACACACAAAGGGATGAAGGACCTTTGATAAAACTCAATTCTTGAATTAACAAGAAAATTAGAGAAACACTCTCCAATATGAAATAAAATTCTGATACAAACTTGTATTCTATTTTGCATGCATGTGGCATGAATATTTATAGCCCATGCAAACCATGCAAGGACCCTTACAATCAGCTATGTAGCCGCCCATAAAGCTTACATAAACTCCTCTCCCATTCATTTTCCATTCAGCCTCCTTAATTCCTACTAATATCTATTAATTGGGAAATGAAAAACTAACAAAAATTAGCCTACAAAATTTTGCATGTGGTCGCAACATTTACAAGTCTTTTAGTAACAACCAACAAAGGATTAAAGTTACATAATTCAACCATCAATTGGCCGCCCCTTAAGAGAAACATAACAACTCCAATATTGAATTGTGGCTGCTCCATTCAATGTATAACCGCTGCATTGCAATGCTTGTCTCCCCCTTCAATTTGTAACAACTCTCTTCTTGATGGTTGTAATTTCTTTGTCCCCTTGCATTAATTCAGCCGCAACAATTTTTATAATTGTCCAGACAAAATAAGTCAGCCAAATAAATCCAAGTTGGCTGCCCACATGTAGCTTCTTGTATAGCCCTTTTATACTTGGTTGGATTCACATCATACCCTCCTTCTTCGAGAAGATTCGTCTCGAATCTTAAAGCTTTATTTATTTGCTTAATTTAATTCACTAACTACTGCCAAAACTCAAAAGCTTCCTCCTAGATCAAATACAACTTGAATAAATTTAAATTTGTTACTTTCCAATGGTTGCAATCCGTGGAGCACCTCTCTTGTCAACACTCCCTCACCTTCCTGCAAGTAATAATGATTACCAATACACAACGAACAATAAGTATGCAAAATTTCTTTGTCAAGCACATATGATTTAGCCCCAAAATGTTTATAAAAATGTGCAGCATGGATATTATTCGTAAAAACAAATAACTCCATGTGTTGGTTTTCATCATCCTCAAGAGGTTGTGTTTCAACAACGGGCTGGATGTACAATGGAGCACTTGGAACAATATCAACAATCTTCCTCTTCAAACATAGGGGTTGGTGTATTGCATTCACATGCCCATGCTCTTGTTCCTGTAATTTAACAACACAAACAGTAGAAGAACAATCGTTAACAAATAAAATTTCCTCGCTCTTTTTCTCTAGTTCTTTTTCTATTTCTGCGCTCCGTTTTTCTTCTCTTTCTTTTTCTTCTTTTTCTCTCATTTTTTCTTCACTCTCTCTTGCTTCTTTTTCTCGCCTTTCTTTTTCTATTTTTATTTTCAATGTCAGCTGATCAGCACCTACAGCGTCGGATGATAGACATATCAACTTAATCCTTCGTCCACCATGCATAAAAGAAATAGAAGGCCTCTCAGAATTTATACTTTTTTTAGTCAACCATGGCCTCCCTAATAGCATATGGCATGTCTCCATGGGTGCAATATCACAAAGAACTTCGTCTTCATATTTTCCAATAGAGAATTTAAACGTTGCTTGTCCATTTGCAGTACGCAGGTGTAACTTCTCAACCACCCTGCTGCTCACAACATTTCTAAAGTTGAATTGATCTACTGCAACCAAGAACAAATGACCTTCGAAGGAACACCTGGTATAGTAAATTTCCATCGCCATTCCAAACCCAGAGCCGAAGCTTTGATACCAAATGACGAGAATCAGAGGGGGGGTGGATTCGTTTTACGGATCTATCTAGGTTGGAATGCTCATAAGTAAGAAAATTGGGGAAATTGTTAAAACAAAAAAATGCGTGAATGGAGAAGGCAGAAGATGGAATGGAAATTGATAGACGTCACACTTCCAAGGATGGAAGATAAGCCTAAGAGTTATACATACAAAGGGATGAAGGACCTTTAATAAAACTCAATTCTTAAATTAACAAGAAAATTAGAGAAACACTCTCCAATATGAAATAAAATTCTGATTCAAACTTGTATTCTATTTTGCATGCATGTGGCATGAATATTTATAGCCCATGCAAACCATTCAAGGACCCTTACAATATGCTATGTAGCCGCCCATAAAGCTTACATAAACGCCTCTCCCATTCATTTTCCATTCAGCCTCTTTAATTCCTACTAATATCTATTAATTTTGGAAATGAAAAACTAACAAAAATTAGCCTATTAAATTTTGCATGTGGCCGCAACATTTACAAGTCTTTTAGTAACAACCAACAAAGTATTAAAGTTACATAATTCAACCATCAATTGGCCGCCCCTTAAGAGAAACATAACAACTCCAATATTGAATTGTGGCTGCTCCATTCAATGTATAACAGCTGCATTGCAATGCTTGTCTCCCCCTTCAATTTGTAACAACTCTCTTCTTGATGGTTGTAATTTCTTTGTCCCCTTGCATTAATTCAGCCGCAACAATTTTTATAATTGTCCAGACAAAATATGTCAGCCAAATAAATCCAAGTTGGCTGCCCACATGTAGCTTCTTGTATAGCCCTTTTATACTTGGTTGGATTCACATCATACCCTCCTTCTTCGAGAAGTTTCGTCTCGAATCTTAAAGCTTTATTTATTTGCTTAATTTAATTCACTAACTACTGCCAAAACTCAAAAGCTTCCTCCTAGATCAAATACAACTTGAATAAATTTAAATTTGTTACTTTCCAATGGTTGCAATCCGTGGAGCACCTCTCTTGTCAACACTCCCTCACCTTCCTGCAAGTGATAATGATTACCAATACACAAGAACAATAAGTATGCAAAATTTCTTTGTCAAGCACATATGATTTAGCCCCAAAATGTTTATAAAAATGTGCAGCTTGGATATTATTCGTAAAAACAAATAACTCCATGTGTTGGTTTTCATCATCCTCAAGAGGTTGTGTTTCAACAACGGGCTGGATGTACAATGGAGCACTTGGAACAATATCAACAATCTTCCTCTTCAAACATAGGGGTTGGTGTATTGCATTCACATGCCCATGCTCTTGTTCCTGTAATTTAACAACACAAACAGTAGAAGAACAATCGTTAACAAATAAAATTTCCTCGCTCTTTTTCTCTAGTTCTTTTTCTATTTCTTCGCTCTGTTTTTCTTCTCTTTCTTTTTCTTCTTTTTCTGTCATTTTTTCTTCACTCTCTCTTGCTTCTTTTTCTCGCCTTTATTTTTCTATTTTTATTTTCAATGTCAGCTGATCAGCACCTACAGCATCGGATGATAGACATATCAACTTAATCCTTCGTCCACCATGCATAAAAGAAATAGAAGGCCTCTCAGGATTTATACTTTTTTTAGTCAACCGTGGCCTCCCTAATAGCATATGGCATGTCTCCATGGGTGCAATATCACAAAGAACTTCGTCTTCATATTTTCCAATAGAGAATTTAAACGTTGCTTGTCCATTTGCAGTAGGCAGGTGTAACTTCTCAACCACCCTGCTGCTCACAACATTTCTAAAGTTGAATTGATCTACTGCAACCAAGAACAAATGACCTTCGAAGGAACACCTGGTATAGTAAATTTCAATCGCCATTCCAAACCCAGAGCCGAAGCTTTGATACCAAATGACGAGAATCCGAGGGGGGGTGGATTCATTTTACGGATCTATCTAGGTTGGAATGCTCATAATTAAGAAAATTGGGGAAATTGTTAAAACAAAAAAATGCATGAATGGAGAAGGCAGAAGATGGAATGGAAATTGATAGACGTCACACTTCCAAGGATGGAAGATAAGCCTAAGAGTTATACATACAAAGGGATGAAGGACCTTTGATAAAACTCAATTCTTAAATTAACAAGAAAATTAGAGAAACACTCTCCAATATGAAATAAAATTTTGATTCAAACTTGTATTCTATTTTGCATGCATGTGGCATGAATATTTATAGCCCATGCAAACCATGCAAGGACCCTTACAATCAGCTATGTAGCCGCCCATAAAGCTTACATAAACGCCTCTCCCATTCATTTTCCATGTAGCCTCTTTAATTGCTACTAATATCTATTAATTTGGGAAATGAAAAACTGACAAAAATTAGCCTACAAAATTCAGAATGTGGCCGCAACATTTACAAGTCTTTTAATAACAACTAACAAAGGATTAAAGTTATATAATTCAGCCATCAATTGGCCGCCCCTTAAGAGAAACATAACAGCTCCAATATTGAATTGTGGCTGCTCCATTCAATGTATAACCGCTGCATTGCAATGCTTGTCTCCCCCCTTCAATTTGTAACAACTCTCTTCTTGATGGTTGTAATTTCTTTGTCCCTTTGCATTGATTCGGCCGCAACAATTTTTGTAATTGTCCAGACAAAATAAGTCAGCCAAATAACTCCAAGTTGGCCGCCCACATGTAGCTTCTTGTATAGCCCTTTTATACCTGGTTGGATTCACATCATACCCTCCTTCTTCGAGAAGATTCGTCTCGAATCTTAAAGCTTTATTTATTTGCTTAATTTAATTCACTAACTACTGCCAAAACTCAAAAGCTTCCTCCTAGATCAAATACAACTTGAATAAATTTAAATTTGTTACTTTCCAATGGTTGCAATCCGTGGAGCACCTCTCTTGTCAACACTCCCTCACCTTCCTGCAAGTAATAATGATTACCAATACACAACGAACAATAAGTATGCAAAATTTCTTTGTCAAGCACATATGATTTAGCCCCAAAATGTTTATAAAAATGTGCAGCATGGATATTATTCGTAAAAACAAATAACTCCATGTGTTGGTTTTCATCATCCTCAAGAGGTTGTGTTTCAACAACGGGCTGGATGTACAAAGGAGCACTTGGAACAATATCAATAAGCTTCCTCTTCAAACATAGGGGTTGGTGTATTGCATTCACATGCCCATGCTCTTGTTCCTGTAATTTAACAACACAAACAGTAGAAGAACAATCGTTAACAAATAAAATTTCCTCACTCTTTTTCTCTAGTTCTTTTTCTATTTCTTCTCTCTATTTTTCTTCTCTTTCTTTTTCTTCTTTTTCTGTCATTTTTTCTTCACTCTCTCTTGCTTCTTTTTCTCGCCTTTATTTTTCTATTGTTATTTTCAATGTCAGCTGATCAGCACATACAAAGTCGGATGATAGACATATCAACTTAATCCTTCGTCCACCATGCATAAAAGAAATAGAAGGCCTCTCAGGATTTATACTTTTTTTAATCAACCATGGCCTCCCTAATAGCATATGGCATGTCTCCATGGGTGCAATATCACAAAGAACTTCGTCTTCATATTTTCCAATAGAGAATTTAAACGTTGATTGTCCATTTGCAGTAGGCAGGTGTAACTTCTCAACCACCCTGCTGCTCACAACATTTCTAAAGTTGAATTGATCTACTGCAACTAAGAACAAATGACCTTCGAAGGAACACCTAGTATAGTAAATTTCCATCGCCATTCCAAACTCAAAGGCGAAGCTTTGATACCAAATGACGAGAATCCGAGGGGGGGCGGATTCGTTTTACGGATATATCTAGCTTGGAATGCTCATAAGTAAGAAAATTGGGGAAATTGTTACAACAAAAAAAATGCGTGAATGGAGAAGGCAGAAGATGGAATGGAAATTGATAGACGTCACACTTCCAAGGATGGAAGATAAGCCTAAGAGTTATACACACAAAGTGATGAAGGACCTTTGATAAAACTCAATTCTTGAATTAACAAGAAAATTAGAGAAACACTCTCCAATATGAAATAAAATTCAGATTCAAACTTGTATTCTATTTTGCATGCATGTGGCATGAATATTTATAGCCCATGCAAACCATTCAAGGACCCTTACAATTAGCTACGTAGCCGCTCATAAAACTTACATAAACGCCTCTCCCATTCATTTTCCATGCAGCCTCTTTAATTCCTACTAATATCTATTAATTTGGGAAATGAAAAACTAACAAAAATTAGCCTACAAAATTCTGGATGTGGCCGCAACATTTACATGTCTTTTAGTAACAACCAACAAAGGATTAAAGTTACATAATTCAGCCATCAATTGGCCGCCCCTTAAGAGAAACATAACAACTCCAATATTGAATTCTGACTGCTCCATTCAATGTATAACCGCTGCATTGCAATGCTTGTCTCCCCCCTTCAATTTGTAACAACTCTCTTCTTGATGGTTGTAATTTCTTTGTCCCTTTTCATTGATTCGGCCGCAACAATTTTTGTAATTGTCCAGACAAAATAAGTCAGCCAAATAACTCCAAGTTGGCCGCCCACATGTAGCTTCTTGTATAGCCTATTTATACCTGGTTGGATTCACATCAGGATGGTTGCACCTAAAAACAAAGTATGGGGGTCAGCTTCTCATTGCAGTGGGTAGGGACCTTAATGACCAATACTTTCCACTTGCATTTGTTGTAGTGGAAACAGAGACAAAGGAAAGTTGGAGGTGGTTTTTAACACTGTTATTGGTGGATATTGGAGATGTGACCACCAATAGATGGATCTTTATTTCTGATCAGCAAAAGGTATAACAATATCACTTTAACTTTATTATTTCATTGTTTCACAATTATAGGTATTAGATTAACATTGAATATGTTTGTTGTTATAGGGTTTAATTCCCACATTTGAGGAAATGTTGGAAGGGGTGGAGCACAAATTTTGTATGAGGCATCTTTATGCCAATTTCAAAAAGAAATTTGGAGGTGGGACCATGCTTTGGGATCTCATGACGGGAGCATCTAAGTCTACATATGTGGAGGCTTTTAACAACAAGATGGATCAAATAAAGGAGATTGACTCCAAGGCTTATGAGTGGCTGGCAGCCATCCCCACTAAAAACTGGTGTAAGCATGCTTTTTCATACTACCCAAAATGTGATGTGTTAATGAATAACATATGTGAATCCTTTAACAGTACTATATTAATAGCTAGGGATAAGCCAATAATAACTATGTTTGAGTGGATTAGATGCTACATCATGACTAGGTTTGCTACTTTCAAGGAAAAATTGGGTAAGTATCAGGGTGACATACTACCTAAGCCAAAAAGGAGGTTGAATAGGGAGGTAGAGCATTCTTCATATTGGTTTCCTACTTGGGCAGGGGGTTTAAAATTTGAGGTCACACATAGCATGCAGCCCCAAAAATTTGTTGTTGACTCAGAGAAGAAAACCTGTACTTGTAATTTTTGGGAATTAGTTGGGATTCCCTGTAGACATGCAGTTAGTGCAATTAGTTACAACAGAGAGAGGCCAGAATCATATGTTCATAGTTATTATAGGAGAGAGGCATACGAGTTAACATATGGCCAGACTATCTCTCCTATCAATGGCCAAGACATGTGGCCAAAAGTTTGTCAACCCACAATCCAGCCACCCAATTACAAGCCTGGTCCAGGGAGACCAAAATAGTTAAGAAGGAGAGAGCCTGGTGAGGATCCCAATCCTACCAGGTTGAAGAGGCCCCATACAAAATATGCATATGGAAACTGTAAGCAGTATGGCCATAATACCAGGAAATGCCCAAAGAAACCCAAGGTTCATACAAAAGATGTACCTGTAGCAGCCAATCCTCCATCTGAGACACAGGTATAATACAAGCTCGTATTCTTTTATGCTAATAAATTTAGTTTCTGACTTTTGCCTTTTTTTAATTAAGCAAAGAACAGAGAACACACAACCAAGCAATGGTCAAAACACAGAAACTGGAGAAGCTAGCCATGGGCAGAACAATGTGAGCAATGATGAAAACATAGCAAGTGCACAGGCAAACAATGTAGGTGTTCAACAAAAGCAGAACAAGACATAGGTATAACTATTTTTCTTAACATGTGTAGGCACATGGTTTTTACAAAACTAATACTAATATCTTCTTTGTAGGGAAAGTATAAGGTAGCTACTGGTAACTCAAAAAGGGGCAGGCCTCCCACCAAAAATAAGTCTATTCCAACCAACCAACAACCAATTGCTCCTCCTACTGAAACTGGTGGATAATCTGTTCAAAAAACCCTACTCCAACAGAAGCTACTGGTAGTCAGACATACAATCATGTTCAGCAACTACAAGTCATAAAGAATGCTCATGAAACATCTATGTTTATGATGGTATGACCCATAACTCTTCTGACATTCACTCAACATGTTTATTATATAGGTTCATTGACATTTAATTATTTTGCAAATACAGTCCAAATGTGATTCACCAATGACACCATATATGGTTGAAGCCAATAAAATAGTTCAGGAGCTTTTGGTAAGCACTCACACCCTAAACTGCATATTTACTTTTCCTCTATGCATTTATGATGTTGTTACCTTATTTTACATTGCTTGTGTCAACTAGATGTTGAGTCTCAGAATTAATTTAAGTATTTAAATTAGATTTAAGACTCATTATCCTTAGGTTTTAATGATTAACAAATTAGATCATATAAGAACATGTTCTACTGAGAAAGGTATTGTTCTGTGCATTGTGTTTCAGGTAACAAGATGAAGCATTCATCTGAAGACAAGAAGATGAAGAAAGCCAAGAAAGACAAAGCAAATCTTAACAAGAAGTAACACTGAAAGAAGAAATCTACTAAAGAAGAACAAAGCAGCAAGAGCATTGAAGCAACTACCTGAACGTGACCATTTATCTGAAGAAAATATGGAAAGAAGAAATCATTCATTCAGATGATGCAAACACACTTAAGATCATTCATTCAGATGATGCAAACGTACTTCAGATCATTCATTCAGAAGATGCAAGCATACTTCAGATCATTCATTCAGAAGATGCAAGCATACTTCAAGTGATTCATTTCAGACAAATAAACAATAAACCATGCAGAAGTAGCTCAACCTTCTGAATCAAAGATAGACTTGAAGAGAAGTAACCGACCAAAGAAGGAAGACATACTGAAGGAAGAACAAAGAGGCAATATGCTGAAGAAAGGAACTTGCCAAAAATCAACCAACCTACTGAACCAAAGAAAGAGTCTAGAAGAAAAGAAAGAGTACATATGGGGAAAGCTGAAATGAAGATAAACTACATGCTCCCGAAGAATGAAGATGAAAGAAGCAAACATCCGAAGAAGAAACTCGCTGAAGGAAGGAACTCGCTGAAAGCATCCTTAAGATGAAAAGCTAAATCAAGCTGAAGTAATGCAACCTGTGAAAGTATGTGTATACTAAAGTTGAATCTGCTGAACACATACCTTCTGAACGTGATGGTGTGGCACTTTAGACTCTCTGAAGAAGAAGAAGCCAGACACGTCATACAACTCTCTGAAGACTTATGAGTCAATCTGAATAATTTAATTAAGAGACTCAAGTCTCAGCAAACATGAGTGGTGAAGCTGAATTGATGCAAAGAAAAATAAAGGCCTTCGGGCTCAGCTTCAGAACTCAACATGAAAGAGGAAGCCTATTGCAGAATAGCAAATAGAAGTCAGAGATAGGTCAACGCTGCTGCACACCTTCTACTGTACCAACTCTGCAACACGCTATCAGAAGTCTGAATCCTTACGAGAAGAAAAGCTAACTTCATTATGGATAAAGAAGAAACTCAATGGACAAAATCATCATCTCTATCCAGACTTCATATAAAGAAAAGAAGAGAGAGAACCATCATTCTGAAGAATCAAATAAACTCTCAAAAATACACTCTCAAAGTAAAACCATTGTGTGTGTCAGAATCAACGATACATCTACACACCTATTCTACAAAAGGCTAAGAGAAGCAGAACTCACAACGGTAAAAAAGGAGTAGACTAATGGATCTTTATATCCTATCTCCTTACACTCTGAAGAAGACAAATGAAGAAAGAAGTGAGAGAGAAGAAATTTAAACCTGCTGAAGACGAAGAAAATCTCTCATGATTAAGAGCTTATCTACAGTGTGTCAGAACCAAGACATCTGCACACCTAATCTGCTTAAGAAAGAAGCTACCAAATGAGAAGTTATTTCACAACGGCTCTATGAGCTTAATCATTTCTTCTCAACAGTAAAATCAACAATCTTCAAATGACTATATTTTCAGAAGATATAAATAGCCTCAAGGAAGATGTTGAACTAGATGAAGACATAAGGAAAAAGATAGCAGATGGGTTAGCCAAATTCCTAAAGATTCATCCACTGGGAACTGACCAATATGGGCTGCCATGAACTCTAAATTATCTACCCTTGAGCTATGGCAGTCATCAATCCCACAGAAGACATTGGCCAAGCTTAATACAGATTGTATAATGTCAACCTTCTGATCCTACAGAGATGAATTAGAGCTTAGAATTAAACACTTGTATCTCTGTTATACCTTATACTTAGATTTACTCCATGTATCCTGAGTAGTACTCCGTTAACCTATAGTACAAGATGAACCTCAGTTTAAGTTTCTAGGAAACTTAAACTTTTCTTTGTAAACACTATTAAGTGTCTGAGAGCCTGGAGAGGCTTGGAGGAAGAAAGAATATTCTTGAGAGCCTGGAGAGGCTTGGAGAAAGAAAGAATACTCTTAAGAGCCTGGAGAGACTTGGAGGAAGAAAGAATACTCTTGAGAGCCTGGAGAGGCCTGGAGGAAGAAAGAATACTCTTGAGAGCCTGAAGAGGCTTGGAGGAAGAAAGAATACTTGGTTTAAGCCTGGAGAGGCTTGGTTAAAAAGAAATACTTGGTTGAGAGCCTGAAGAGGCTTGATGATAAAAGAATACTTGTATCTGTGATCAGATAGTGGAAAATCTAGTGGTTGTTTGCCCTGGGACTGGATCTAGCTCACTAGATTAGTGGGTGAACCAGGATAAATTCTTGTCTAAATCTTATCTATCCCTTAAACTATTTTAATTCAGTTTTCATCTAACTAAGGGAATTTAAAAGTATTTAAGTAAGAACTTTGCTTCTGAATTAAACTCGTTTTCAAACTACTTTGAGTCTGAACCCAGTTTAGAAGGTAATCAAAACTTCAGACTGAAACTCATCGTCTGAATATTTTCAGAAGCTATTTTCTCTACCGTTAACCTTTACACTCCGCTATTATCTAATTATTTCTAACTAGGAAAGAGTCTAAAAAGTAAAATCACAATCAACATAATAAAACTCCAATCTTGACCAAATCATTTTAAACAAGAGTACTTACTGAACCATCTGAAGTGGGTTTAGCAAGTTCTTTAACAAAACAGTTTTCAGCAAGTTACTGAAACGTTTAATACATTAGTGTAAATCATTTTTGAAACAACATGTTTTCTATTTTGAAGTCTTTACTTATCAAAATTAGTTTAAACAAGTTTCTAAAATGTTTTCATTAAATCATCTGAAGTGATCTCAGAAAGCACATTAATACTTATCAAGTTCAGCAAGTCTTTGAAAAACTCTCCTTCAATAGCCCACGCTTAACTCTGATATTATTTACTATTTGGCAAAAGAGTTTTTCATTATAACCTGCATAGGTTAATTGATTAATAAGATGTTTTTTTAAAAAAGGGTTTCTGAAAATTAGCGTAAAGTTTTGAAACACTATTCAACCCCCCTTCTAGTGTTTCCTGTGCTTCCAACACTAGAGTGTTGCACAAAAGGTAACCAGTGGCAGCCAATATGACTGGATGGAAGTTGCTACAACTTTAGGGATGACTCACAATGAACAATATATGAACTTCATGAGGACAGTGGTATATGTACAATAACACTTCCAATGCTTTCATATGCCTAACAATGAACTTCTGATTTATTTCCTTAATAATTTATAGGATGAAGCAAAACAAAGTATGGGAGTCAACATTGCTGCTAGTTGTGATGGTGGAGGAACACAACACTCTGATGTTACACACACACAACCACTGGAAGGTTGTAACATCCTAAATTTTATTAAGTGAAATAAATTAAATTAAATTTATAAAGTAGAAGAAATAAATAAATAATAATAGAATTAATATTATGAGTAGTTTTATCCATAAAGCTAGTTCAAAACTTAAAAAGAAGATAAGGAGGTTGAGGATGGGCCCAAGCCCATATAGGAATTTTAGTACGGAGGGGTTATCAGTTCACCCTAATCCTTATTCTTCAAATCGTCAGAGAGCGAAACGCTAAGGAGGGGAGAAACCAAGTCTCAAGAGGAGGTTGCTGCAGAGTGATCATCAAGAATCAAGAAAGAGCCTTCCTTACTGTTATTCGATCTTTACTTAAGGTACGGTGGGGGAGAGGGTGCAACACCCTCATCCCATGACAGGTATTGCACGATTAACTCGATTGCGATTTGTTAATTTATCTCTTAATAAAAATGAGGAAAGTTGGTAATTTTTTTTTGTAAAGCATATTATTAAATTATGTTCGGGATAAAACAAGAAGGAGTACATTGGTATTAAACATATCATTTCATTACTATTCAAAATTTACAATGGACATGGCGTACATCTAGGATGGGATTTTAACATACTACACCACATAAGCAGTGAATCCTCTATTTGACTACAACCTTAGACACTACCATTTGACTTAAACGAGATCCGGTTCGACCTGAACACCGTGCCCTTCTTCAGAACAACGTGCATCCTTCCAGAGTCCATGCCCTTTTAGGTGCCAAAGTAATAACGGACAACAAAAAGAAAGACAAGGGGGTGAGAACACTTTACATGAACTCACTTAACGCAGGATATAGTATAATAGAGCATACACATGGGAATTCCACACAATTTTCACAACAATGAATCTAATCATTCACATAGAAGGCCACAACGTCATAAAATGATATGTTATGCTCATGCAATGCAAACAACCACGTCATTCACCAAGGAATCTCAAGCAACCACTATGTACCATGCAATGCATGAGGGCCCAGGGAAAATCACCACCACAGTGCACACAACAACTGCCCGACCATATATGTACAACGTATCAGGAGTTAGAGTCTGTACTAGCAATCAGTACAAAGAGCATTGCTCATTCATTTTCTTTTGGCCAAATCTTTTATGTGTCCTTCTAGACAATCTCCACTGACCCCAAAACCATGAGAGCGACAGGATAGCTAAGCTTGTACCCCTTCGGACTCGACAGTAGGGCTCTAACCTACGTCTCATGATGTCCTTTCTGGAGCTCGACTATCCTCAGGGCTGGCGTCCTTTACCGGACTCGCTAACCCGGTAAGGTTACAAATATCATTTTCAATCATCTTTTAAGGTTCAAAGTATATTTTCCATATTATTCTACAAATTTTCATATGTTGGTTAGGGTTACACTGCTAACCCGGGGCATTCTGGTCTTTTTGCCCAAAAGTGCCAGAAAATTCTAAATAATTTTCTAAAATTAATTATTAATTATATTAAGACTATTTTGACTAAAAATATTGATCCCTTTAAGTTTTAGCTATTTTTCATAATTAAATCTATATTTTCCTTAACCGTATAATTACTAAGGGTATTTCAGGTCATTTTCTCAAAATCTCTCTAAAAATAAATCATTCATAATTATGGTTGGAAATTCCAAAAATATAATTTTTGATTGTTTATCAATAGTTCCTAAATGCCTCATATTTAACTTATTATTATTATTATTTTAACTTTCTCTATTTTATTTATATACCGATAGGGGAAATTGTGGGAGTTACAGAGGGTGCTGCTTGTATATACATGTGGGGGTGCTTGGGTAGTGAGGGCAACCATAAGACCCTCTAAGACTCTAAATTCGAAATTGATATATATATTGAGTATTGTATGATGAAAACATGTTGATTGATGATTAATTCTGTGAATCTTGGTGAATCTTGATTGAAATAGAAGAGGGTAGCGAGAATAGCGAAAAAGGGGGTAAATAAGGGTTTAATGATTTGGGATTTTGATGGAATAACTGTGCAAATCTGTGTAAAGATTGGTGTTTTTGCTGAGTTTCTTTGATATAAACGTGCATGATTGATGTATTAACCTTAAGGATTGATTAGAGGTTGAATAAGAGGGTTTAAAAAGGGTAAAAATCATAAGAACTGTCATCTCGTGTCGCGGGTAATCGATTACAGAGTGTTCTAGGCAGCAAGGGAGTGATTTTGGCTTGCTGGTAATCGATTACAGGGGTCTGTAATCGATTACCAGAGAGTTTGTTTGCTGGTAATCGATTACAGAGGGTGTGTAATCGATTACCAGAGTTTTGACAGCTTTCTCGCCTGAGAAAGAATGCGTTTGTTAAGGGTGCAAACGAGCTCGGAACCCTATCATATAGCATATCAAACTGAAGCCCCGGATCTTAACTTTCTAATAGAAGTGGAATTATCTTAATTGGACACCTAGAACTCTAGATATTTCCAAATTAGTGCACCAAGGTCATTAAGCTTAAAACTTGAAGACTCCAAAATTGAGGAATCGCCTTTGGTAATCGATTACCAGGTCAAAAATGATTATGAGAGTGTTGTTTTTGTAATCATTGTGACCCTTTAATTATTTGGTTTTAATGTTATAATTTGTTTGTGGAATTAAGAAAGTTAAGTGGCTGTTTATAGAGTATTGATTGTGGATGAGTTGATGATATGAATATCCCATGTGATGTTAGATGTTTATAATATTGAGATGTATGATGATGATGTATTGTTGTATTGAGTTTATGATGATGATGTATTGATGTATTGAGTTCATGATGATGATGTATTGATGTATTGAGTTCATGATGATGATGTATTGAGGTATTGAGTTTATGATGATGAGGTATGAGATGTGTGATGATGATATATTGATGTATTGAGTGTATGAGGTATGAGGTGTATAATGATTATATATTGATGCATTGAGCATATAATGTGTGCTGTGATAATGATGATATAATGATGCATTGAGCATGCGATGAGTGTTATGATCATGATGATGGTGATTAATGATGTTTATGATGATTTATGATGAGGATGACTGATGATGATGATGTACTTGTTATTATGATGTTGATGATGCATCGAGCATATGAGTTGTTGTACTTGAGATACACAAGCCCAGTGAGGGGTGGGGTGTACCTCAGGGAGGTGATTGTACTTGAGATACACAAGCCCAGTGAGGGGTGGAGTGTAACTCAGGGAGGTGATTGTACTTGAGATACACAAGCCTAGTGAGGGGTGGGGTGTAGCTCAGGGAGGTGATTGTACTTGAGAGACACAAGCCTAGTGAGGGGTGGAGTGTAACTCAGGGAGGTGATTGTACTCGGATGCACAAGCCTAGAGAGGGGTGAAGTGCAACTCGGGGAGGTGAACTGATTTGGGTGTGCATGATGATAGATGAACATGCAATGTATTTAATGATGATGTTGATGATGTTTTGGTGTGCATGATGATAGATGAACATGCAATGTATTTAATGATGATGTTGATGATGCTTTGGTGTGCATGATGATAGATGAACATGCAATGTATTTAATGATGATGTTGATGATGTTTTGGTGTGCATGATGATAGGTGAACATGCAATGCATTTCATGATGATGATTGATGATGTTTGGGTGTGCATGATGATTGATGAACATGCAATATGATTAATGATGTTGTTGAATTATATTATGATGTTATGAGAATTATTGATGAGATGAGTATTAAGTATTGAGGATGTGCTTGATGATTTATAAAGTGTGATTCATATAATTGTGATGAGATATGATGTTTGATAATAAAGGTGTAAGATGTTCTGTGTATATTATTACTTGATGAGTATGATGAAAATATGTGGGTGAGGATAGGGTAATCTCCTATGTGTATGTATAAGTTGCTATTCTTTTCCTCACCGTTACACTGTGGTTAATTTTACAGGTGTTGATGATGACACGACTGGTGTCGAGTAGTAATTGAAGGGAATGTCGCTCTGATACTTGTGACATCAGGGCATACCATTGGGGTTTTTACTTTATGTTTTTTTGTTAGGAAGAGATTTTGTAAACTGTTGGAGTGCCTTACATGGCCAATAGGTTATTTTGATGTTGATTCCGCTGCTTAAAATATTTTGAAACATTTGACTTCTATTTCTATTTTAAATGAGTTTACTTTTGAAATAAATGACATTTTATACGATGAGAATTGTGAACCTTTTTACCCGTTGTGGGACGTTACCTTCATGTATTTTGATTTATTTAATGTATAAGAGTTTGGGGTAGAAGGGTGTCACAAAGGTTCTCAAGGAGGAGTGCACCCAAAGCCCAACAACTAAGAGACAAGACAATTAGCATTAGTATAGGGGAATTGCTATGAAGAATGTATTTTGGTTGAATATTTTGTAATGGATCATTTTGGTTTAGTGTAGGGCAAACTGTGTAGGGTGACAATGTATCCCTTATTTTGGAAGCTTTGTATTTTGGTGGCTCATTTTGAATCCAGGAAAACTTAGTATTTTGGTGCCCCATTTTGGAGTATGGAACCAACTTTCTTTTGTACCTAAACATCTTTATTAATGGTCATTTTCTTTTCATCTCTGGATTCCTGCTTCTCCAATAAATATGGTTCATCCATAAATCTATGCACATCAACAGAGAGTTATATATGATTTAATTTTCAGAAATTTCAGACATTGTTCTTAAACAATGAATGATTATCAAACAACATAAACCCATAAAGGAGGAAGTCTGAAGCAAATTTTTCCTTCATTCATAAATACCAATAACATTACAAGAATGGATTTAGTCTTTACGTAAAACTGCAGAATAGAACTTCAACTATAATACTACCCTCAAGACAATTGTGGTTCCATTTTCCCCCTTTCCCCTAATATTTCACCTAAACCTACATAGTCTTCCTCACAGCATCACAATTAACCATAGCCAAAGCACAAACCATAAAGGATAGCCCCATTAACAGAACCACTATACAAACAGCTAACTTCAACCTCCTCCTTTCACAACCTAACTTCATCTGCAACTTGCCTATTTTCCTTTTCAGCTCTTCATTCTCATGCTTCAACATTTGCCATTCCTCAGCTCTGACTCCTTCATCACACAAAGCACCATCAGCCCAGCGAAAAAAATTGCATGTGTTCTCTGTCTGCATAACCATAACACAGGTATCATAAGGTGTTAAACCAGAAAAAAAAAACAATCAAATGTATTCTTTACAACTTACAGCCCAGTTCGGACACCTCCAGAACATCCTCCCTGGGTTCCTCACAGATTCCGACTTCATAAGAAGCAACTCATCCCCACATGCACAGAACAAGCGTCGCGATATGGAGGACGAGGATGACGACTTCGAAGCGGAATACCTTTGCTCAGGTCCACACGTCTTTACTTTCATGGCTGAATGGGAGAAATCGAACACAAGGAGAACGGAGGACGAGAGCTATGGCGGAAATGATAAACTTAGGGCTTGCAAAAATTTTGGGGAAGAAGAACCCCTAAACCTCATGCGTAAATATTGGGGAATTTTGAGAAAAAAATTCAATAAACACATAGACACATGGAAAGTCCATGTAGGACAGAGAATGTGCCAACTCAGCACCAGACATACTCCACTTGTGGGGAAGGACCATTTGCAAAAAAAAATAAATTAGGAGGACCACTTAAAAACGAAAAATTTTATAGGGACCAAAAGCAAAAATGGGGTATTTTACAGGGACCAAAAAGATATTTTATCCTTATTAATAAAAAGGGATTATTTTGGGGCATAAATTACTATTTTACCCTTGATAAGTGCAGTAAAAATACAAGAATTTATCATATAATTGGCACTTATCAGGAGCATATTCCTTAATCTCAGAAATTATTTTGCGCATTATAAATATCAGCAATCACCATATAATAGCTTAGGTATTCCAACAATTACTTAAGCTCAGTATACATACATTCATCCAGTCAATAAACTCAGTTTCTATAGGCATGATGGGATACCCTTGTACATGTGTCCCGGAATAACTAAAAACATCCCCTTGGGAATCACATGTACTAGGATATTCCGTCAAAAGAATACAAAGGTAATGCCAATACAAAAGGAATCTAAATACATAAACAAAAGGGGTCTACATGATCCAACGGAAGTCCTGCATACTCCAGTCAAGCTCAGGGTTGAGAACCCTGCACATTTAAGAATCCACAAACGTGTGGTGAGACTAAAGTCCCAGTGAGCGTGATCATCCAAGCAGTGTAGGTGTACATGCATAAGAAATGCACTACGGAAATCCATATATCTAACTCAAACAATTTCAACAATACTTATTACATTCAACCTCTTGGTATATTACCCAACACCAATGGGGTCTTAGCACTTAATCCTCTGACCTGGACTGAGCTCAGTATCCATACAAGGAACATCTTCCTTGTGGCCTTTTAACCTCCTAATGTGAATCCAAGGGGTGGATTCGTTTTACGGATCTATCTAGATTGGATGCTCATAAGTAAGAAATTGGCAAAATTGTTTAAATGAGAAAATGGAAAGGATTGAAGGTGAATTTGTGAAGGGATAGATGACGCTACTTCCAAGGATGGAAGATAATTCATGTGATGCCACAAGGGAGGTGAATAGTCTTTGATAAGTCCAAAAGTGAACGCCACAAGGAAGAATTTCCTTGATAATTTCTAAGAGAAACAATTCTCTCAAAAGAGAAAACTCAATTTTGATTCATTTCAATCTCGGTTCCTTTTGAATACAATTCAGCTCCTATTTATAGAATAAGTGGGCTGCCAAACATTGTAACTCCTAGGAAATGAAAATGATTTCACTATCATGCAATTACCAAGTCTGGTTAAATTGCATGTTACATTAATTCCTACAATAAAGTAAGCACTAAGGAAAATGACCCACTAGTAATTTTAGTCACTTAGAGCACTACTAGAAAGCACTAATTTGACTTGGGGAATACAAAAGGTCACCAGAAAATTCACCCCAAAAATATATACGAAAATACAAATAAAAATAGAAAAACAAAACTTAATATATTATTTAATCATCCCATTAATAATAAACCACTAATTAGCCCATGTGTGCATCTTGAACATGTGAATTGGACTGTCCAAGTGTTTCCTTCATGTTGAATCCATTCTAGTCGCCTTAAACTTTATTTAATTTTTAGGCACCCCTCTATGTCCGCATCACCTCCTGTCTTAATTTAACACTCAACATTTCATTTATTCTCAATTGAATCCTCTTTCCTCTTGGTCCAAAGACCCATAAGTTTTCATCTTGGTCTGGAGACCCATAAGTTTTCCTCTGATACAGTCATGTACATTTAGTTTAGTTCATAAGCAAGACTAATCAAATTCATACACATTCCTTTATGGTTCTAACATTTAGACAAGGGGGAAACTAAGCAAGGGCACACAATTTCTATTCCTTTTCCTCAAACCCTAGCCACTTCAACCCCTAAATATCCAATCCATACAACCATTCAATCAATAAACTTTTTACTCAATGCAAATACAAGCAATAAAGAAGGGGAAGATAGAGGAGGGAGTTGTTAAGGAGAATACACACAAGAATAGAGTGAGTGAGTGAGTGAATCACACTCACCTCAAGCAAGGAAATATGAGGAAGGGAGGGATGGGGATGGTGATTCCAAGCTCCTTGAATGGTGTGGGAATCTCCAACCAAGCCCTTCTTCTTCCTTCTCTCTCTACATCTCTCTTTCTCTCTCTAAAAGGGCAAAATCACTAAGTGATAAATTCCTTAGCAGAAACAACATTTAAAGTTGTTCGCACACTCCCACTCAAGCGAGGATTTTCTCGCTTGAGCGAGGAGCCATATTCTCTTCATATGCGCATTCTCGCTCAAGCAAGAGCCTTTTCGCTTGAGCGCAATTGCGCAAGAAAAAGACTCATTCCACTCTTAGTTTGTCTCGATCAAGTAAAGCCTTCTTGCTTGAGCGAGAGCAAGTTAGGAAGTAACCCTTGAACGAGCCCAATTGCGCTTGAGCGTAATTCCATCACAGAGAGACCCCATAAACAACCTTGTTCCTCGCACAAGTGAGACCTTCTCGCTTGAGCAAGGATGACAGAACGGAAATTTCCCTCTTTTTACTGATACGCTCGCTCAAGCAAGACCTTCTCGCTTGAGTGAGAGTATCAGAATCCTGGACTCCTATTTTCACTCTTAGTTCCTTTTTCCCCCAAATTTCTTTTATAAAGACCTTTCCCCCCTATTACTTTGATTAATGAAAATAGCTAGAATTTTGGATGTTACAATTATACCCCCATAAATAAATTGTGTCCTCAAAATTGATTACTAAAGATTAGTTACCTGAATGGAATAACTTGGGATGTTGAGCACGGACGACTTCTTCTTTCTCCCAAGTAGCCTCCTCAAAAGTCTGCCCCTCCTAACACACATTCACCATTGGAATGGCCTTGGTCCTCAAGTTTTTGACACTCCAGTCAATGTATGAGAGCCGGAGGCTGATGAGGGCGGGGAGTGATCGCCGGTGCAAAGAGGCACGGACAAGGAGCGGCTCCTGGCAGGCTTCTAAGCACACATGTATGAACCGAACCCACACTCGAATGAGAGGGATCCAGAGGCTGTGCAGGTATGGGATTGTACAGTTGAGGATAACTTAAAGGAAATTGTTGTGGAGAACTATACCAACAAGGTGCATCTTCTTTTCGGAAGCCCATAACATAAGAACTCCATAGTTAAGCGTGCTTGGCTTGGAGCAATTCTGGGATGGGTGACCTTCTGGGAAGTTTCCCGGAAAGTGTGCAAGTGAGGACAACGCATACTGGAAAGACTCGTGTTGGTTTGTGGGGACCCTCATCACTCCTGCAAGCGGCTCGGGGGCATTACAAATGGTTTCAGAGCCGAGCCTCTCCCAGTACGGTGTGGTTCGGGGACGAACCAGGCAGAAGCTGGTGGGCATGTGAGAGCCGGAGGCTGATGAGGGCGGGGAGTGATCGCCGGTGCAAAGAGACACGGACAAGGAGCGGCTCCTGGCAGGCTTCTAAGCACACATGGATGAACCGAACCCACACCTGAATGAGAGGGATCCAGAGGCTGTGCAGGTATGGGATTGTACAGTTGAGGATAGCTTAAAGGAAATTGTTGTGGAGAACTAAACCAACAAGGTGCATCTTCTTTTCGGAAGCCCATAGCATAAGAACTCCATAGTTAAGCGTGCTTGGCTTGGAGCAATTCTGGGATGGGTGACCTTCTGGGAAGTTTCCCGGAATATGTGCAAGTGGGACAACGCATACTGGAAAGACTCGTGTTGGTTTGTGGGGACCCTCATCACTCCTGCAAGCGGCTCGGGGGCGTTACACAATGATCCGCGTGGGTCGAGTAAGAACGGTCAGATTGTAACGTCCTAATTCCAAAAACTCAGGAATTATGCCCGTTGCAATCATAAGTCCTAAATTTAGAGAATTATTTTCGTGACATTAACGATATCGATAACATAATTAAAGACTTGCTTAACTAAATCCAATGTTTAATTAAATATAATCTAAGTGTCTAAATACATATGCATAACATGGTATTACAATACATGTGTCCTAGCCAAACGGAAACAACAAGAGAAACACATGTAGTAAATATCCATACAAAAGAATATGCATCCTTATCTCAAAATATAATCAAAACAATGGGCTCCAAAGCCAAATGAAACACTAAGTTCCAGTTGTGCCATAGTCCTCAACGACCTTCTTGGGGATCTAAAATATAACCCAAAACATGGGGTGAGACTAATACCTCGGTGAGTAAAGCTAAGCATGCATGTGTAGGGTACAAACGAATGACATGCAACAGTAATAACATGTCATAGAAATAGGTCGGATAAACTTCTTCTCTGTTATTACTGCTGCATGGGACCTATTTCTAAGGCGCCCTATAGGATGTCACCACTAGAGTTGAGCGAAGTTAACAGAGAAGAAGTTTATCCGACCTATTTCTATGACATGTTATTACTGCTGTATGTCATTCGTTTGTAGGGTACAAACGAATGACATGCAGCAGTAATAACATGTCATAGAAATAGGTCGAATAAACTTCTTCTCTGTTAACTTCTCTAACTGGGCCTTAACTTCGCTCAACTCTAGTGGTGACATCCTATAGGGCGCCTTAGAAATAGGTCCCATGCCCGACACAAAGTCTATGGAACACTCTATCTCTCAGTCTGGAGGTAAAGCCGTCACCTCACTAGGGAAAACATTTTGGAACTCCTTAACCATAACTATACTACTCAAATCGGAACTAGTGCCTACAGTTGAGGGAAGCATCGGAATAAAACATTCACTCCCATCAAACATGCATTCAGAAATTTGATTACAGTTAGACAATAGAATCACTGGTTTGTCCCCCGGAGTAAGAGGAAGAGCAGGAAAAATAACAACCTTATTAAAGCAATCAAGCAGGACTTGGTTACGAGACAACCAATTCATGCCCAGAATTGTATCCATACCTCTAAGGGGTAAAAATATCAAAACTACCTTGAAGGCTCTCCCTTGAATTTCAATGGAACACTTTAAACATGCAAGGGAAGTGGGGATTGCCTCCGTGGTAGGGGTAATAATATTTAGTTGGTAAGGCAAGGTAACAACAGGTATCTTCATGTTCTTCACACATTCATGAGAAATAAAGAATTGGGTTGCCCCAAATTCATACGGTACAATCAAGGTAGATCCTTTAAATGTACACGTACCTCGCAAAAGATCACTAGCCTGAGATGTCTGTAAGGTCCAATAATCCCTTAAAAAGTGTTTTAATAATGACAACCAATCAAGGTTTACTTGGAATAATTCTGAACTTTAAGGACTAATGATTTTGTTCAAGTGAATGTTCAGAAGATACAGGAAAATATCTGCAGAAGGTACAATTGAGCAGTAAAAGAAATGAATGAATACCACTCATTCTATTAAGATGAGTCTCAGATTTGACAAGAATGACAAATCTATGAAAAATAGATATAATGTATACTGAGAAATCATGAGAAGGTTACTGATATCCTCCAGAAGATAAGAACAGCCCTCTAGAAGAACAAATAATAAAAAATACTTTAGAAGGAAGATTCATTTTGTAAAAGAAAGAGAAAAGCTCATCTCAGGCTGTCAAGCATCAAGATATATTTAAATCATCTTCTGTAAGGAATAAAATTGATTATCAGAAGATAGATGGCTGTCCTAAAGAGAAACCTTAGATCATTAAGTCTGCAGAAGGAGCAAATCATGTCAGGAACCAAAGGACATATTGGATTCTCTATCTTCTAAGGTTACAGCTGCATAATAGACTCAAAAATATTCTCAATCAAGCAAATGATGTATTTCAAGAAGATCTGCAAGAAGAATGAAACTCCAGAAACCTTGCAGAAGGAATGAATTGCTGCGAAGATGCATATAAGGCTAAATTCATATTAATCTTCTTTTTCTCATCTTCTCATAACTCCAGTGGACCAGCTGACTATAAAATAAGTAAAAATACTATACTGGAAGAATTTATCATGTCTGCAAAAGAAAAGCTTTGAGAAATAGCCCAAAAATAGCCTACAGAAGATACTCTGCAGAAGGAAGAGCTGGTGAAACTTGACAGCTGTAAAGCCTGCACTCGCTGCAGGAGAGAAAGGGACATTTCCTTAAGCCAGCTGGATGTCCAACGGCTACTTTACTCCATCCTTCTATAAAAGGAGACTTCCTCCTCACTTTGAAGGCACCTCACTCCAGAATATACATATATTTCTGCTGTTTTACTTCTCCTATCTTCTGGAAATTTTCTCTCTCCTTCATTTCTGTGATTTCTGGTCTGAAAAGCCTTGGAGAAAGTCTTGGCTCATCATTTTGCTTCTGCTGTGCAAGAATTGTATTGATTTGAGCCTTGTATGTTTTTATTCTTTCTCTTTTTCATTGTAAAAGTCTCAAGAAAGGTGTGCAGGTGCATTTCCTTCTTCTGAGCATCAAGGGAAAGTGTGTTCGGTGAGGTTTTACTGAGATTTGGTGATCTCAGTTGGTTTACAGAATCTGCAGAAGGTACTTGCAGTATTTTGGGTACTGAATCTTCTGCAGTAGGTATTCAGTGGAAAATTTGAGTTAGTTGTTGTTAGCCTGAAGAGGCAGGTAAAGAATACTAGTGGTAAGGTTACCCAAGAAAATTGTAATGTGATTAAAAGAGTGAGAAAATCCTACAGTTGTAGGGACTGGACGTAGTCTCAGGTTTGAAGAGGTGAACCAGTATAAAATCTATGTGTGCCATCTTCTTTACTCACTCTTTACTATTATTTATCACTGCCATAATACATAACTAAATATACATCTTCTATGAAATTAAAATCAGCTAACCATTACCTTCTGTGAGTTTATTTCTTTGTACTAAGCCAAGGCAAAACCTTGAGCAGAAAAAGTGTACAAAGAAATTGCAGAAATTTTATTCAATCACAATTCAACCCCCCTTCTTGTGATTGAAACCATAACTTCAATTGGTACGAGAGCTTGCCTCTAGGGTTGAATTTACTTAACAGTAAGAGAGGAAAAGATCAAGGGAAATGGCAAATCATGGAGCTGCAATGTTCATACCAGAAGGTTCATCTACAAATAGACCACCAGCATTTGATGGAAAAGATTACTACTATTGGAAGGATAGAATGAAATTGTTTCTAGAATCTCAAGACATTGATCTTTGGGATATTGTAGAAAAAGGAAATTTTATTCCAGTAGTAAGAAGAACAAGAATTCTTGCCCAGCCTAAAGAAGGAGAATCAGAAGTTCAAGTAGAAGCTCCTCAACCTAAAGCAAGAGAAGATTGGGCCTCAGAAGATAAGCAGAAGTATCTTCTGAACTCCAAAGCCAAATTCTTCCTTCTCTATGCATTAAGCAGTGGAAAATATGATAAAGTTGTTGGATGTTCAACAGCCAAAGAAATATGGGATACACTCCAAATAGCCCATGAGGGAACAGACCAAGTAAAAGAATAAAAAATTAACATATTAATTCATCAATATGAAATGTTCAGCATGGTTGAACATGAATCTATTGATGAAATGTTCAGTAGATTCGCTGTTATTATAAATGACTTAAAGTCTCTTGGAAAAAGCTACTTAAACCAAGAGCAAGTTAGAAAAATTCTTAGGAGTCTTCCAAGAATATGGAGACCTAAGGTAACAACTATCCAAGAAGCTAAGGATCTTGTTGTTTTAAAGCTAGATGAATTACTTGGTTCATTAAAAGTTCATGAGCAAGAGCTCATGGATGAACTACCAAGGAAGGGAAAGTCTATTGCTCTAAAAGCTAGCACTTCCAGAAGGAGCAGTTTAACTCCAACAGAAGCAGATGACTCTGAAGAAGAAGAGACATCATCAGAGAAAGATGATGAACTTGCCTTCATTTCAAAAAGAATCCAGAGACTGATAAGAAGAAAAGGCAGAGGAAGGAAAAGCTTCAACTTCAAGAAGGATGGACAAAAAGCTGAAAATTCCAAAGCACAAATAATTTGCTTTGAATGCAACAAGCCAGGACACTTTAAATCAGAATGTCCACAGCTGAAAAGAGACTCAAAAACCTTCCAAAAGAAGAAATATATGATGACAACTTGGGATGATTCAGACAGCTCATCAGAAGAAGAAGATTCTGGAGAAGAAGCAGCAAATATATGTCTCATGGCTGGAAGTGATGATGAAAATGAGGTAATTATCTATACTCCCACTGCATATAAAGAACTAGAAGATGAATTTGAAAACCTATTATCTGATTCACACACTCTAGCTAAAAAATATGAACTTCTCAAGGAACAACTCATTAAATCCAAAGAAGAAAATGAAAAACTAAAAGAAGACAATGATAGACTAGTTAAAACTAATCATTGCCTGCAGCAATCACACTTTAAACTATCTGAACAGATTAAGCAGAAATCTGCAGAAGATACAGAATCTGCATCACTACAGAAAGAAAACTATCTTCTGCAGAAAAGAATTAGTGAACTGCAAACTGATTTAAGCAAATTTGTTAGTATCACACACAACCTAAACAAATTAATAGGAAATGGTAGAGAAATATTAGATAAAAGAGGTCTAGGTTTTAATGAAATAGGAACATCAAAAATCAAGAAAACAATTTTTGTTCCTGCTAAAAGGCAACCTCCTAAATGTTCTTGGTGTAACAAATTTGGACACATTGCTCATAATTGTTACAAAAGAAAAGGGAGCTTTAAAAGAAAGGTATCTAACCCTTCAGGACCCAAAAAGATTTGGGTACCTAAGTCATTACTTTATTCTGATGTAGGAAAAAGGAAATTCCCTCAAGAAGAAAGAGCTATGGTTCTTGGACAGTGGCTGCTCAAGACATATGACTGGAGACAAGAGCAAATTCATACTTCTCCACAGAATGGAAGGAGGAACAGTTACCTTTAGAGACAACAACAAAGCTCACATCAAAAGTATTGGAAAGATAGGTATAAAGAATTCTACTTAAATTAATAATGTGTATTACGTGAAAGGGTTAAAACATAATCTTCTTAGCATAAGTCAGCTATGTGACAGTGGCTATGAAGTTATGTTTCAACCAACATTGTGTGAAATTAGAGAAGCATCCACAAAGAAGGTCTTATTTTCTGGTATTAGAAGCAAAAACTTATACAACATATGCTTAGAAGAACTATCTGATCATACATGTTTTGCTTCTTTTGAAAATGAGAAATGGACATGGCATAGGAAAGTAGGTCATCTAAACATGAAAAGCATTTCCAAATTGTCTAAGCTAGATCTGGTTAGAGGATTACCAAAAATCAAATTTGAAAAGGATAGAATGTGTGATGCATGTGTAAAAGGAAAACATACACAATCAAGTTTTCATCCTAAGAATGTAATTACTACTAAAAGAATATTGGTACTGTTGCATATAGATTTGTTTGGACCTACTAAAACACCTAGTCAAGGAGGAAAGAAATATGGACTTGTTATTGTAGATGACTACTCTAAATTCACATGGGTTTTATTTCTTACAACTAAGGATAAATCCTTTGATGCTTTCAAGATCTTCTCCAAGAAGATACAAAATGAAAGTAGTCAACTGATAGCTTCTGTAAGAAGTGATCATGGAGGGGAATTTGAAAATCACTCTTTTAAGAACTTCTTTGATGAAAATGGAATTTCACACAACTTTTCTTGTCCTAGAACTCCACAACAAAATGGAGTTGTAGAAAGAAAAAATAGAACCCTCCAAAAAATGGCTAGAACCATGTTAAGTGATAGTGGCATTCAAAAATACTTTTGGGCTGAAGCTGTATCAACTGCTTGCTATATACTTAACAGGGTTTCCATCAGAAGCATCCTAAATAAAACTCCATATGAAATATGGAAAGGAAGAAAACCTAACATTGGATATTTTCATGTATTTGGATGTGATTGTTTCATCTTGAACAACAAGGAAAATCTTGAAAAGTTTGATGCAAAATCTGAAAAAGGAATTTTTCTTGGATATTCTACTACTTCAAAAGCATATAGAATCTATAATATCAAGAATCAAACCATAGAAGAAAGCATGCATGTAGTTTTCAATGATACTAATCCCTCTTGTCAAGAAAAACATAGAAAAGAATCAGATGATGAAGGTGAGCTACTGCAGAAGCAATCTTCTGACAGAAAAGGCTCACCAGAAGATACAGCAGAACAGGAAATTCCTGCAGAAGGTTCTGCAGAAGATACTGGTGTAGCTAAAGAGAGCCTTCCTAAGAGCTGGAAGCTTATCACCAATCATCCTCATGAACAAATCATTGGAAGCACTGCAGAAGGAGTCAGAACCAGATCATAACTCAGAAATAATGAGAACAGTTAAGCATTCTTGTCTTAAATTGAACTAGATAATGTAAATGAAGCCCTAGAAGATGAATCTTGGGTAGAAGCAATGAAAGAAGAATTGGATCAATTTGAGAAGAATAAGGTGTAGACACTAGTACCTTATCCAGAAGATCACCTCATTATTGGCACTAAATGGGTTTTTAGAAACAAAATGGATGAAGAAGGAGTATAGGGGAATGATAGGATCCCTATTATATTTAACTGCTAGTAGACCAAACATTCTATTTTCTGTAGGACTATATGCTAGATTTCAATCTTCTCCAAAAGAATCACATGTTGCTACTGTGAAAAGAATACTCAGATATCTTGTTGGAACCACTGATCTTGGTCTTTGGTACAAGAAAGGTACAAAATTTGACTTAATAGGATATTGTGATGCTGATTATGCTGGAGATAGACTAGATAGAAAGAGCACAAGTGGTGGATGTCAATTTCTTGGAGAAGCATTGATATCATGGTCCTGCAAGAAGCAACCTACCATAGCTTTATCAACTGCAGAAGCAGAATATGTATCTGCTGCAAGCTGCTGCTCTCAAATGTTATGGATAAAGCATCAAAAGGAGTACTATTGCTTAAGGTACACAAAAATCCCTATATTTTGTGACAATACAAGTGCCATAAACTTGTCCAAGAATCCTATACAACATTCTAGGTCTAAACACATTGATATAAAGCATCATTTCATTAGGGATCATGTTCAGAAAAGTGAGATTGAACTTAAATTCATAGAAACCAAGCTTCAAGTTGCTGACATTTTCACTAAACCCCTTGTAAAAGATAGGTTTGTGTTTATTAGAGAGAAATTAAACATGTGCAGATTATTAAATTAAATGCTCTTGAATGTAATAATTGATTGTGTTATCCTTGTTTGAATTTTTAGATCTGTTATGTACACAGAAGGTATTTATACCTTCTGCAGAAAGTATAGGCTTAGGATAAAGTTGTTCCTTCTGCAACAATGTGCAAAACATCTTCCTTCTGCTACAAGAAGAAGAATGTTCTTCTCCAAGGTCTGAACCTTATCTAACCTACCATCATAGCCTTTCTAAATAGTCCTGAAAATCTGTACTAGGAAAAGTCACTGTCAATCTCTTATAATTCTCTCTCTCCTAGGTCAACCTTGAAAGGGACATGACACGGGATGCAGGGTGCTTGGCTTGCTAAGTGAAAGTTAATCTGAAGAAACCTTTTGTCTCTCTATTTTAAAAATAAAGTTAGTTGCACTAATAAGGTAATTGAAAGCAACGTTACCGTTTGCAACAACCAAGCTTCAAAAAACGCGCTATTCTCTCTCATTCTCTCTCATGATCTCTTTCCTATCAAACGGCTAGTTAGATACACTATTTCTTAACCAAGGAACTCAACCCTTCATCTTCATAACCTCTCTGTGTTCCTGAAACTTGCTGCAACCTTGTTCTCACATACTCTGTTTTTCTGCTCGAGAGACAAAATGAGGATGAAAGCAATTGCCTGCAAAAACGCCTCCACTTCTTCTCCTCTCTCAGATAATGGAAGCCAAGAGGAATACGAAAATACTGGAATGGAAATAGTTCCATTTTCTGAACCCCTACTAGTTCAACCTCTATCAACTGAACCTCCCATGGCAGAATCAACTCCAGCAGAACCATTAGTTGAAAAAACTGTTTCAGCACCAGCTGAACCAACACCAGCTGAACCTTCTTCAGCCTCTACTGAATCCCAGTCTGTCTCAGCACCCGCATTCTCAAATGCTCCTCCTACTGATACCCCTATTTTTAGAGTTAGAAGATCTGATAGGCATAAAACCTTATTCCATACAATTGGAAATGATCCAAACAATCCCATTGGGATTGACTCTCCACCTGAACCTACGTCTCCCATTTCCACTCAAGCTTGTCCAGAAGATGAGAAAAATGCTTCAGAAGAAGATAGAAGAGAGGAAAGTGATCCTTCTGAGGATCCAGAAGATAGTGATTTTGATCTATTTGAAGATTCAGAGATGCTCAAGGCATTCTCTGAAAAGTGGAAATGGAAAAATATCATTCCTGGCAGATTCTTCATGTTAAGGGAGATAAAAAGAGGAGGATGGGATACTAATTACTTTCTTCAGAAGCAAGGATGGGGAGACTTTCTTGTCTTTAGAGAACCTATCTATCCAAGGCTGATCAAAGCCTTCTATGCCTCTGCAAGTAACTATAAGAGTGATGGGAACTCACTTGTTGCTGACATCAAAGGATCAACCATCATACTCACTCCAAGCATCATTGAGGGAGTTCTTAATCTTTCTGCCTTTGAAAATCATCTGTATGAAGATACTTGGTATGCTTCTGCAAGCATAACCAAAGAAGAAGTAGTCAGAAAAGTCCTTAGCAAACCTGGCCTACCTCTTGTCTCTAGTAAACTAATCCCAATTTGTAGGCTATTCCATAAAATGTGTTGTTACTCCATTCTTCCTAGAGCTGGAACCCTTGAGAAGGTTACAGACTAAGACTTATTGGTCCTGTATCATTTGCTGATTGGAAAACCACTTTCTCTATCCTATCTGCTTCTTAGAAGCATGATTTACTCGGCCAATCCACAGAGAGCTTATGCCAGCCTACCATACGGCATGCTGCTAACCAAAATCTTCAGATTATATAATGTGCCTCTTGAGGATGAGGAATATGAAGACAGCTGCACCTTCTTTAATAGAAAGAACATTAAGAAAATGAAGATGGTACACCCCACACCTTCTGAGCTATTCTCCAGTAGTAGCAATGAAGCAGAAGGAACTTCAGAAGAAGAAAAGGCTCCAAGAACCAAGTAGAAGAGAGAAGAGCTAAAGACCTTCTCCAGAAAAAGGAAAGGTTTGATTGCATCTTCTGGAGAAGGAGAGCCTAGCAAAATACAGAAGACATCTTCTTCAGAAGTTAAGAAGGATGTTCAAGAATGTATCTCTCCTCCATCACCCTTCAAAGAACCATCATATATTGAAGAAGAAGAAGATGTTTCTCCTTTGTACACTGCTTCCAGAGAAGGTGATTCTGCAGAAGAAGAAAGGGAATCATCACTAGCTTCTGCAGAAGGGTTAGCTGTCAATACCTTGGCCATGCTGGCAAACACTCAATCTGAACCACCCATTCAACATCATTCTCCCACAGTTGTTGTAGCCATTGCAAAAAAAGGGATTGCAAAGGAATCTATGCAGAAGGAAGAAAATCAATCCACTTCTTCTGCAGGCACCTTTGGAACTGATCTGGTGAATCAATTCCTTGCTTCCCCAATTTTGGATTCTTTCATTCCTACTGCTATTCCTCTCAAAGACAATATTCCTGTTATGTCTTCCCATCTCTCATCCATGGAAACATTTCTCCAGCAACTGAGTGCTGAAAAGGAGGATATACGTTCTGAGCCTCCTGCAGAAGGATGAAGTTGCTGCTCCCACTGACAAATCTGAGCCTTCCTCTTCTCAATACATTGAAAGACAAGTGAGGAAGATTAAGGCAGATATAAAAAAATTGTCTCAAATGTCAATATCTTGAAAAATTCAGTAAATGAAATGATAGAGAGGTTTACATAGCACCAATTTTGGCTCAATACCTTTGTTCTGCCTGTCATAACTCCCCAGGAACCACAGACGCCTTTCAATCAATACCAGCCTCCTCAGAATATCCTCCAACCAACTACCTCATCATCTTCTGATCATTCTTAACCCTCCAAGTAGAAGAAGATGATGATTCTGCTTCTCCTAGACCATATTAGTTTCTTTTTTATAGATGACAAAGGGGGAGAAGTAGTAGGACATTGATTATGACTCATGTTTCTGGAATGACCACTTCCTGTCTTGTTTAATGTGATTAATGGAATTGTCTTTTGATGCTCAATTGAATTGTGCTTTCTCTTGCTGCTATGAATGTCTCATGAACTAAAAATGTATGAATTGGTTAACAATTCTGTTAACACATTCTTCAATCAAAATGTGCATTTAAACTAACATTCTCAGCTATAACATCAACAGTAAATTGAATGTCATATCCCTCAAAGATACCTGCAAACATTCAGGGGGAGTATTTTTTCAGAATTATAACAATGTAAAACTTGATAGGTTGTCATCATCAAAAAGGGGGAGATTGTAAGGTCCAAGAATCCCTTAAAAAGTGTTTTAATAATGACAACCAATCAAGGTTTACTTGGAATAATTCTGAACTTTAAGGACTAATGATTTTGTTCAAGTGAATGTTCAGAAGATACAGGAAAACATTTGCAGAAGGTACAATTGAGCAGCAAAAAAAGGAATGAATACCACTCATTCTATTAAGATGAGTCTCAGATTTGACAAGAATGACAAATCTGTGAAAAATAGATATAATGCATACTGAGAAATCATGAGAAGGTTACTGATATCCTCCAGAAGATAAGAACAACCCTCTAGAAGAAGAAATAATAAAAAATTACTTTAGAAGGAAGATTCATTTTGTAAAAGAAAGAGAAAAGCTCATCTCAGGCTATCAAGCATCAAGATATATTTAAATCATCTTCTGTGAGGAATAAAATTGATTATCAGAAGATAGATGGTTGTCCTAAAGAGAAACCTTAGATCATTAAGTATGCAGAAGGAGTAAATCATGTCAGGAACCAAAGGACAGATTGGATTCTCTATCTTCTAAGGTTACATCTGCATAACAGACCCAAAAATATTCTCAATCAAGCAAATGATGTATTTCAAGAAGATCTGCAAGAAGAATGAAACTCCAGAAACCTTGCAGAAGGAATGAATTGCTGCAGAAGATGCATATAAGGCTAAATTCATATTAATCTTCTTCTTCTCATCTTCTCATAACTCTAGTGGACCAGCTGACTCTAAAATAAGTAAAAATACTATACTGGAAGAATTTATCATGTCTGCAGAAGAAAAGCTTTGAGAAATATCCCAAAAATAGCTTGCAGAAGTTACTCTGCAGAAGGAAGAACTGGTCAACCTTGACAGCTGTAAAGCCTACACTTGCTGCAGGAGAGAAAGGGACATTTCCTGAAGCCAGCTGGATGTCCAACGGCTACTTTACTCTAGCCTTCTATAAAAGGAGACTTCCTCCTCACTTTGAAGGCACCTCACTCCAGAAGATACATATATTTCTGCTGTTTTACTTCTCCTATCTTCTGGAAATTTTCTCTCTCCTTCATTTCTGTGATTTCTGGTCTGAAAAGCCTTGGAGAGAGTCTTGGCTCATCATTTTGCTTCTGCTGTGCAAGAATTGTATTGATTTGAGCCTTGTATGTTTTTATTCTTTCTCTTTTTCACTGTAAAAGTCTCAAGAAAGGTGTGCAGGTGCATTTCCTTCTTCTGAGCATCAAGGGAAAGTGTGTTCAATGAGGTTTACCGAGATTTGGTGATCTCAGTTGGTTTACAGAATCTGCAGAAGGTACTTGCAGTATTCTGGGTACTGAATCTTCTGCAGAAGGTTCTGCAGTGGGTATTCAGTGGAAAATTTGAGTTAGTTGTTGTTAGCCTGAAGAGGCAGGTAAAGAATACTAGTGGTAAGGTTACCCAAGAAGATTGTAATTTGATTAAAAGAGTGAGAAAATCCTACAGGTGTAGGGACTGGACGTAGCCTCAGGTTGGAAGAGGTGAACCAGTATAAAATCTTTGTGTGCCATCTTCTTTACTCTCTCTTTACTATTATTTATCACTGCCATAACACATAACTAAATATACATCTTTTGTGAAATTAAAATCAGTTAACCATTACCTTCTGTGAGTTTATTTCTTTGTACTAAGCCAAGGCAAAACCTTGAGCAGAAAAAGTGTACAAAGAAATTGCAGAAATTTTATTCAATCACAATTCAACCCCCCTTCTTGTGATTGAAGCCACAACTTCAATGTCGTCTCACCACTGAGGGTGAAGACCCTCCCAGCAACTTGGGGTTTAGGAGTCTCAGCGGTCCTCTTCGGACAAGCAATCGCCATGTGACCCGACTGGTGACAGAAGAAACACTTGCCTTGCCCCTTCAGACATACACCCTTGTGGGCCTTCCCATAGGAGGTACAAACCGGAGTCGACTGAGTGGAGGGGAGAGTAATTTGCTTACCCTTCCCTCCATGCATAAAAGCCTTGGGATTTTTCCCCACTAATACCTCTTCCCTCTTCCTCTTGTTGTCTATTGGTGGCGGAGCAGTAATCTTCCCTAAATTCTTCTCCGCAATGTAACACTTATTAACCAGGGCAGGGAAGTCCCTGAGTTTAAGTGTTCAAACTTTGTCCATGATCTCTGGCCGTAAACCCCCTTCAAATTGAGTGCATTTCCACTCCTCATTTAGAACCGTCTGGAGGTATCGGGAGTATTTGGCCAACTACTCAAATTTGGCCACATATTGCCCGACGGTCAAGCTCCCCTGCTTGAGTTTAAGAAAGTTCGTCTCCTTTTGTCTTTGGACCGATGCTGGGAAATACTTTCCCAGGAAGGTATTATGAAAGATCCCCCAAGTGAGAGGGGTTCCTGAAGTAGACATCTCGACATTGGCCTCCTTCCACCAGTCTTCTGCTTCACCCCTCAGCATATACACAACGAAGCCCACCTTAGACTTCTCCAAACACCTCAAAGATGTGGTTGAGGTCGCGAATCTAGTTGGACGCCACATCCGGATCATAAGCCCCGTTGAATTGAGGAGGGTTATGTTTCTGGAACTCAGCTAGTCCTTGGACGAACGGGTCCAGCATAGAAGGAGGTGGTGTCCCCGCTGGCTTTCGAACCAGCTCTTGTAAGACAGCAGCATTAGCAACAACCTGGTCACATGTTGCCTTAGCCTATTGGCAATTGGCCTCCACTTGCTCCCGATTGGATGCCACCTGCTCCCCCATCATTTGAGTGAGAATCTATAGGGCCGCCGCCACAGGATCCTGACGGTGATCCCGTGGAAGGGAACGAGGTGGTTAGTCCGAGAACGACCTCTCCTGCCGCGAGTCCTTCTCGCTTGAGCGAGGATGACATAACAAAAATTTTCCTCTTTTTACTGATATGCTCTCTCAAGTGAGACCTTCTCGCTTGAGCGAGAGTATCAGAATCCTAAACTCCCATTTTTCACTCTTAGTTCCTTTTTCCCCTAAATTTCTTTTATAAAGACATTTCTTCTCACTTTGATTAATGAAAATAGCTAGAATTTGGGATGTTACAAATATATTTATCTTTAATGTAAAGATCCTCTCACAAATCACAATGTTTTAATATTAAGAGGAAAACAAAATTGAACTAGCTCAACAACAAGACATTATAACTTCTTTCTACAAAAAAAAATCATACAACTCTTAAATGTTCTTTATATGTGATACTGATACCTTTCTTAAAATTGAGCCAGTCCCTTAAAAAATCTGCTTTTGCTTAACGACTCATGCTATCCCATTCAAAACATCAATAGCCTAAAACATAATAGATCAACAAATATGAAATGAGTCAAGTTCAACGGTTACCTATAATGACATTTTGATCTTGAAATAGATAACTAAAAATATGAAATAGATAAATGAGTTAGAGGGAGAAATTATAGGATAAATAGTTATCAATTTTCAAACAGAGTTAGTTATCCCATTAAAAATATTATATATAAATAATTCTTTGACAAACTACAAAAAAGAATAATAGTGTTTTTTAAAAATGTACTTTTGAAACTTTTAGAATGTTTAAATAATCATTTTTTTAAAAAATATTATGTAATAAATAAATTAAAATAATTTTAAAAGTTACTATAATTTTTAACTTCTTTTAAAAATACAATTTAAAATAGGGTTTAATGGATATACACAGACAATATAAAAAAGTTTACATGTTGGGGTGGAAAGAAGGAAAAAGAGAAGTAGCTGAAGTTGGTTGGGATATATTGTTCAAATGAAAAATTGAAGCAAGGATAAGAATAAAAGATAAATAGAGAAAAATAATCATTCACATTAATATGCAATTTTTAACTTTCATATATTAAGAATTATATTTATTAAAAAATTATTGTATGTCTTTTTCTTCGGTCAAATTATTATTGTATGTCTAATACGAAAAAAAAATGCCATATGCATGGCATGGGTACACTACTAGTTATCTTTAGTTTTAAACTACTTAATGTTGCTAGATACAAAAACAAATAAGAGAATAAATGTCGATCAATCGCAAAGGGAAAAAAAGACCATGTACTATGGTTCCACGAGACCATGAGGAAACATATAGGTTTGTGTACTTCAAATAGTTTATTCAAGTTTAAAAACAATAGAGAGATGTTTTTATTACAGAACAATCTCAAAGTAAAATTGAATTTCTACCTTTGGTAAACATTCCTGTGGACTAGTATCGCTATACATAATGGTCTTATCATCAACCCCCCATCCTTCAAAAGTGAAAACCATTAAACACAATATCACAATATACTTTTTGTATAAGATACCATGACAGATAATTTTCCAAAGAATCACTATAACAACACCACCTAGTCCATCCAATGAAGATGCATCAATGAGAGTAAAGGCTTAATAAAAGGAAGTATGAGCTCAGATATTCTGCAGCAAGAGCAAGACCAATAAGACCTTATTTAAAAATCTACATAAATTTAAGGGCTTGTCTATGGTGGTCCATGGTTCATGTGAACCAAAAGTATTTAATTAATTCATTTCAAACTAGGACCCTCATATATATTAGTATTTTAATCAAGGGTGAATGGCTATTAGGTTGCCGGTTGCTCACACACCAATTCCCTATTTTTACAAATGAGATCCTTAAAAAAATTAAAAAAACCACTTCCGATGAACGAAACGATTTGATATATTGTGGATGGGGTGATGATTCTATGTCTGTTGATTTGAAAATTGGAAGCATTAAATTTATAGCAACAAGAAAAATCGAAAAAAGAAAAGATGAGTTTGAATTGAAATGGGTTCCTAATTCCTACCCAGTCACCCACCACTGAAAAAGCAAAAATGAAGGACCCATTTGAAATGGGTGGCTTGGAAGAGTGGTTTCGGTGAACGGTTGAGTCCGTTGCGTGATGCATCTCTGGGTTCCCAGTTCCTATTGCAGTCCATGAGCCCGAATGGAGGCACAGAGGTTGACGTGTACTGCTTTGGGGTGGTGCTTATGGAGCTACTGCTGAGGAGGGCCAGCACGGCGGAGATGGTGGTTACGGTAAGAAAAACGTTGAGGGAGGGGCGGGGCGTTAGGGTGCTGGACGGAAGGTTGCCACTCGGTGGTGGTTGGGTGCTTTGTTAGGGAAGAGAGTGTTGTGTTATTACTAGCAAATAACTTTGTGGTTGAAATGAAAAATTTAAAACATTTGTGGGTAATATATAAAAATAAACATGCCTCATTACCTACAGAAACCGGTAATTTCTACAATGGTTCACATGGACCAAAATTTTTTTGGTCCACCCAAGATTAGTCCTAAATTTAAATATCTACATCCTAAAGAAATGTAATGTCAAAATTGATACAGTTGAATGAAACTACCCAAACTCATACATTTTTCGTAGAAAGAAACTCAAACACTTATTCAGTCTGCAACTTCTCGAGATGCAATTCAAACAACAGAGGAACTATATACAATAACCTAAAAGCAGAAAAAAAAATAGCCTAAAACCTTATCCTTTGGAATTTCAACAAAAATGAAATAGCACGAAAACACATTGTTTATGGTGAAAAATCTAATTTCGAAAATTAAACTTATCACTTTGATTCTAAGAACAATCTGGGGATTAGAATCAGATCCTCTTACGGGACTCTTTTTAAAAAGTAGGTTTATGGTGTTTCTGATTTATTGAAATAGACTTTTCAAAGTTCAATTTTCTGGGTGAAAATGTTTGATTGGTACAGAATTTCACCAAATCAATTATTATGCTTTCGAAAAAATCCAGAAATGATAAATTCCAGAAAGTTGATTCAGAATTTTAACAAAGAACTTTTCTTTCGAAAGAAATTAGAACTACTTGATTCAGAATTCTATCAAATAAAGTTCTAAATTGGATTTCTTGAAAATCAAAGTTTCATAGAAATAGAAAACATAGAATTTGAAAGAAAGAAAGAAAAAGTACGTGAAATGTAAATTGCAGAATGTAAATTGCGTAAAGTAAACAAAGAAAAGAAAATTGAATTGTAAGAACAATTGCATTAAAAGAAATGGATGGGTTCATCACATACTTATTTCTCCTGATAACCTGTTTGTCGCAGTGAGTTCGGACGTGTAAGGTGTTTTCAGAGAATTTTAGTATGAGTGATTTGCCAACCCTTATTACATTATGGGTGTACCTATTTATAGATTTCTAATCCTAACGGCTAACTAATGCATGTTTGACACATCAGCAACCTATCTATGTTGGCAGCGTGTATGCTTGCCACGTTTTCTGCTATCCAGAAAACTAATTACATTTTTCAAAATGAACCACTAACTTAATGACACCTGTCTTTGTCATTTGTAACTTCCTCTAACTGCTCCTTTGATTGTCTTGTGGCTTCTGTTTCTTCGAAAACTTGTGTTCGGATTTCTCGAAATCCTGTCTTTGGATTTCTTGAAGTCTTCTTTCTGATTTCTCGAAGAAGGTCTTCTGATTTCTCGAAATCTTCTTCTGATTTCTCGAAGAGGTCTTCTGATTTCTCGAAATCTTCTTTCTGGAATTTTGACTTTATGATTTCGAGATTTTGACTACCTTGTGCCACATGTTTAATTTTATTTGGCCTTTTCAAAGGTTACAAAGACCACCGGCCACCGTCCATTTGATTTTTACCATGAGGATTTTTCTTATTGGGCATAGAAATGGTTTCATTAATGGCACTTGAGTTGTTTTACTCCTATAAATAGGAGTATTCTTCTTCATCTTTCTCACAACTCTTCCTTCTTTTCTCTTTTCTTATAATTTCTTTTTAGAGAATTCTTCAGAAAATATGAAGAAGGTAATCTCTTTGGCTATTTTGTGCAATCTGATCTTGAATGATTTCATTTTTATGAGATTGACAAAATAGCCAAAGTCATTGGCTTCTCCAACCTTTGTCTTCGAGTTTTTTCTTTTAGATTGCACAAAATAGCCAAATATCCTTTTATTTAATTAATAAATGAACTTATTTAAAGCTATTTATTCTGATCTGATCTGATCTTCTTCCTCTGGTAAGGGCTGTTCAACAGGTTGGAAGCAATATTCTCCTTTCCCTCTCCCAAGTTAACCACTGAGTTGCTTCTAATAAAGCTTTTCGAGGAGAAAGAAGAGAAAGTGGCAGAGCACCATGAGCTAAAGGCTCTATTAGATTTTAGGATAGTTTCCTTTCTAATGTTCTAGGCATTTAGGATAGTTTTCTTTCTAATGTTCTTTCCATGTATTCGAACTAATATAATTCGAATTTAGAGTTTGAAAGAATTATCCTTTGTACCTCTCTGAATATCAGAAACATTATGTCTTTTTTCTTCGAATTTCTAAAGTCTTTGTATTAACTTCACTTAAGAATTTTTCTAAGTTAACAGACTTGTTATCCAATTCGAAACAAGGTAACTTCATCCTCTTCTGTAAATTCGAAATGACCTTTACTCATAACATTTTGGGAATTCGAACAATTTGGAAATCAAATCCCAACAGATGCCCCCCCAAAAATAGTCTCTTTCAAATAATAATTTATTTTTTTGTAGAAAGAGATATTTTTGGAACAAACTCTTGGTATTCCTTATAACAACTATTTAAAATTAAATGGAAAATTTTAAATATCTGTTCAGATAAACCTTTTATCTTCCAAATAACTTAATATTTCAGTTATTATAAAAGTTAACTGACTTTCCCACAATTTTGGGTTACTGGCTCACGTTCCAAAAACATGATTACCATTTTTAACAGCTGTCTTTTCTTTCTCATATAAATACCAAGCAAAACCCTTTTGGTTTCACTTTTCATCATCTTCAACCTTACACATTCTACTCTTTCCTTTTCATCGGCGTTTTTCTTCTCAAGCTCAAGGTATGATCTTTAACTCTTTTTTATCATCTTTGTCATTTTAAACTTGAGTCTCACCGGTTAAATTCTTCAAAGTTTCTTATTTTACACTCTTTCTGAATTTTCAGCTCTCTTGCACTATTGCATTACTCTTGTCTTTCTATTCAAGAAAACTCAAACTCCATTAATGGCTACCGAAGGTCAAACTCCAGTGCCTCTCGCTGTCTGTAAAGGAGATTAGCTTGCTAGGGACGAGCAAGCTTATGTCCCGGAACCTGAGAATGCTGAAGAAAAAATAGCTATCTGGAATTCCAGGTACTCATTCCTTATTCTATCAAGAAAAAACACTTAGCTTTTCTTGGTCCATACACTCTTCCTTCTTCTCTTGACCAATACAATGAGTTTTTTCCAAGTCTGAGAAAGGAAAAAATTCGAGTTTTTGATTCAATAATTCGAATGGACCATCTTGATCATTCAAGTGATGTGTTTCGAGCATCTCCTCCTGCTCGAAAAGATTCCTATATCATGTGGTTGAATAGGGTAGAAAATACTATGGGAGCTTTGTGGAAGCGACTTGGTATTTTCGATCTTATCCAATTAAGTAGATATGATTTAAGTTTTGATCCTGCCTTAATTCTTTCTTCCCTTCTTTTCTGGGAGAGATCTACCAATTCTTTTCACCTTCCTTATGGTATGATCACCCCTAACACTTTTTGATATCTCAGCTATTACTGGCCTCGACCCGAAGGCCAATTAATTCTCCCTTTTCTCAAAGTTCCTGAACCTCTTGTTGAGCCAAATTTCGAAAAGCTGACTTACTCATTCTTTATACAAAACAATTCGAAACCTGGGAAAGTCTCTGAGAATGAGCACGTTGCTTTTCTTCTCTATTGGTTATCTGCATTTGTCTTTTGCTCCAGGTCAAATCAGATTCCCAAATCCTTTCTCCCTATGGCTCAGATGTTGGCCAAGGGTATCAAAATTGATTTGAACAGGTGTCTCTTGGCCCATGTTTATGACATGCTTTCCGAAGCTGTTGGTGCCCTTAAATTGAGAGATCCTGTTCGAAACTTATGTGGTCCCTTTTGGTTTCTTCAATTTTGGCTTAATGCTATCTTCCAAGACAAATTCGAGAGTTCTAAACCTTCAGATTCTGATCTTCCCAATTCTGTTGAAGGTTATAGATTGTCTTATCTTACCCCAACTTCGAAAAAGAATCGTCAGGAGCACTTTCAAGTCTTATATTTCCTTTTCCTAAGCTTAAAGAAACATTCTCCCAACCTTGCCCCTTTCTCTGCTCGAACTCGAGGACCTGAATGGTTACTCGAAAATTTCCTTGTGACACTCCTGGGGCCCAATCTGAAAGTTTGGAAATCTGGAAACAATTTTTGACTCCTGACCTTCTATATTGTGGTTTTCAACCAAAAGACTTCAAAGTCTTTCTTTACAAACCACAACTTGTAGCTCGTCAATTTGGATTGAGCCAACTTCGTCCTACACCCTTTTACTACTTCCGAAGACCAAATTTTGATTGAAGACTTGGTGGATGGTGAAGAGGGTTTCGAGAAGTTACAACTCTCGAAGGCTCGTAGACCTCTTCTCTCTCGAACCAATCTCGTTCGAACCTTCTTATTATTGCACTTTATCCTTTGAAGAATGGTGGTCGAAATACTATTGTAGTATTCAAGTAGATGAAGCAACATGTTTTTCCAGACTAACCAAAGACATTGCTTCTTCGCAGAAACCGACCAAGAAAACCAAAGGTATGCACATCAAAGAAATTGAAGCTTTTGAGAAATATTTTCATGTGTTCTATATTCCTAATAAAATACATAGAACAATTTCTGAAGCAGCTTCTTCTTTAAAAGAAAAAATTTCTTCGAATCAGCAAAATTTTAAACTTGTAAATCCTAAAGGTACCACAGTTTTCGAAAAGTATTGTCCAAAGTTTCCTCCTTTGGCCAACAGCAAAGTTTGGATTGGCAAAAAGTTTAAATGGTCCAGAATGGACTAGACCTTTAGGTTTTGATCTACTTTTTAATAGTCTAAAACCTCTTTCGAAAAGAGTCACTTTAACCAAGTATACATTGGACAATTATCCTTTTAAACCTCATGTGGATATAGAACATGTGAGAATTATTTCTAAGAACTACATTGTTCAAGGTAATAACAGAATCATTCTTTAATGATTTCTGATTTTATCCCAATCCTGAACTTACAATTCCTTTCTATTTTATAGCTCAAGAGTGCAATCTTTCGAAAGGTGCTGAGGAAGATTGGGAAAGTGATGAGGAAGAGGAGAAAAAATCTAAGAAGCGAAAAGCTTCAATTCTCTTCTCGAAAACCTATGGTAAGCTGTATTTCGAAAATTTGAACTTTTTTCAACTCTGAAATTTCGAAATTTAACTTTTTTATTTGTTTTACTATTTAGACTACTACCCCCAAATCTCGAAAGAAGGCTACGTCTAGTAAGGTCGAAAAAAGTAACGATCCTTCTGACAAGAGCCAATCTGCTTCGGTGGATAAGAAAAGAAAAGTAGATGATTCCTAATACTTCCAAGGAGAAAGTAGTCAAGGTTTCGAAGAAGAAGAAAAAATCTGAAAAAATCTGATGATAGATCTCTCTCAGAGGTATCTTCGAATTCCTTTATCAGTTTCGAAATCTTTATAGAATATGAAGATTCTAGTTGTTTATTTCTTCGAAATCTGATGCCACTTTGGTTTATTTTAACAGGAAAACACTCCTGAACAAACAATTGTTCCTTTGAGAGAGAAAATTTCAAAGAAAGAAAAGAAAGTCCCAAAGTCCAAGGTTCTTTCAGTAATTCCCCCAGGGAAAACCATTGGGGCAGTAAGTTTCGAACTTCCCTTGTACTTATCTTCTTTATTTCTTTTAAAGTCATTTTGAGAACTTCTCTTTCTTTATCTGATTTTCGAAACTTATTTTTCTTTATGTAAAACATCAGAGAGTTGGCCAAAGGTTTAAGACCAAGGCTTATAAGAAACAAATCCCAAGTGGGTTGTAGAACAAGTAAACTTTTTCTCTCTTTTTCAAAATAAAACGTTTACCATCAATCCCTCCCTTCATTTATGATTTTAATCTAATCATTTGTTATTTGTAACTTTTCAGGTCAATCTTTCTTCAAGTTCTCAAATTGAAAGTGGAGGAAATGAAGAAAACACTATAGAAAGCCCACTTCAAGCTATCTCTTCGAAGAAATCACCAAAATTAGCTTTAGACAATATCGAAGAGAATATTGAGAATCAAGAAGAAGAAAAAGGAGAAGAAGAAGAAGTTCAATCTCCTTCTGATCCAAATAATGATGACCCCATGGAAAAAGAAAACAAAGAAGACGATCCTGCATCTTCTCAAAATCCATAATCTGAAAAGACTAAAGATTCTGTCTCGAAGGAGATCCAAACCATCTACACTGAATCAGCTACTCCTGAAAAGGCTCCTGGATTTTCGAGGGATTCATCTAGATCCACGCCCATTTATAATGCTAAGGATTTAGATGATTGCCTCAAAGACCTGGACAAGAATCCTTTCTTGGTTTTGGAAGTGCTTTCAGGGGAAGTTTCCTTATCATCTGCACACTCTGAGGCTACTATTCAAAATCCTTTAAGTGAAAGAGAACTCAATCGAGCAAATCTTCGAAACATTTAAAAAATTAACTTTCGAGAAAACATGATGAGGGAAATCCCCAAGGATCGACTTTATAGGGAAGAGATCGAGAGCTATCTCATTTATTTTGATAAGAAAAATTTCTCAACTCTCCGAATCTCAGAAGGCTTGGGTGAAGGATTTTGCTGAACTCTACGAAGACAGTATCAAGACTGTTAATCAGATTGAGCAAACCAAGTTGAAGTTGGTCGCACAGAAAGGTGAAAAAGCTGAGTTGATCGACAAGATGCAACATAGTAAGATTTCGGTGAATAAACATGACCAGTCCATCAAACAAAATTCCCTAAGAGTTGAAGAATTAGAGAAAGAGAATTTAAGGCTCGAAGGCCTCATAAGGCAATATCAGAGGAGCTTGAGAAATTGAAGAAGGCTAAGAATGAAATTGAGATTACATTTTCAAGGCAACAAACCGCTCGCTCGGATATTATAAGTTCTGTTAAGGATCTTTCGAGAGATGTCGTTCGAATTACCAAACACATTGAACATCTGGAAAATGACGACTTAAGCTTCAAGACTTATTACGAAGACCTGATACACAACTTTGCCAAGCTGAAAAGTGTAGCTCCTTTCTAGCCTATTGTAATTCCTCTTGTTATTTGTTCATAACATTGTTTCGAGCATGGTCTCGAATTTCTAATATTTTTCGAACAATTTTACTCTTGTTATTGTCCAATTTTGATTTCTTGCAAGTTTGGCTTATATTTTTTCAAGTATTTTCCATTTATTGACATTATGCGCAAATCACCAACTAATTCTCGAATTGATACGCATTACTGGAAAACACTTTTTCAATCTCGAAAGGTCCTTCCAATTAGGTGACCATTTACCAAACCTCTTAGATTTTTTATCAATTGGAAAAATCAACTTCCAAACATAATCACCAACTTGGAATTCTTTTTTCTTGACTTTGTTATTATAAGAACGAGCTATTTGCTCTTTTGCCTAATTAATATTTTCAAGAGCAATCAATCTTTCTTCATCAAGTTGATTTAATTCATCGAACATCAAATTCCAATAATCTTGAGAAGGTAACTCATATTGTCTTTGAACCCTTATTGATTGTAAATTTACTTCAACTGGTAATATAGCATCATGACCATATACCAACTTGTAAGGGGTAGTTCGAGTAGCTTCTCTTGGTGAATTTCTATAAGCCCAAAGAATTTGATTCAAAGTCTCATGCCAATTTCTAGGTTTTTGCCCAATATGCCTTTTAATCAAAGCAATAATATTTTTATTTACTGCTTCAACTTGACCATTGGCTTGTGCATAGTAAGGAGTAGAAGAAAGTAATTTTATTCCTTTTGATTCAGCAAACTTAACCATTTCCTTCCAGTAAACACTGTTCCTTGATCTGTAGTAACGGTTTCTGGTAAGCCAAATCTGAATATTATGTTCCTCTTCTATGAAACGGATAATATCTTCTTGAGAAACTTCTCTTAAAGAATTGCTTCTACCCATTTGGTAAAATAATCAACTCCAACTAAAATAAATTTATGGTTTCTCGAAGAAGCTGGTGTATCATTCCAATTAGATCTAAAGCCCACCCTCGAAAAGGCCAAGGCTTTATGATTGAATGCAATTCACTTGCTGGAATTTGTTGTACATTTCCATGTCTTTGACATTCTTCACAAGCTTTTGCAAAATTGTGACAATCTTTGGCCATTGAAGGCCAAAAGAATAGCTTTCTTTTCAGAATCCATTCCATTTTCTTTCCGGCTTGATGAGCTCCACAAGCACCTTCATAAACTTCAACTAAAGCCAAATATGCTTCTGTTTCACCCAAACATCGAAGCAAATTCCCATCAACAGCTTTCTTATAAAGTTCTTCACTCAAAATACAATAATTCAAAATCTTATATTTCAAGTGTTTCTTATTTGCTAAAGAAGGATTTTGAATAAGTTTCACAATCTCTTTTCTCCAATCATTTTGATCTAAAAGGTTTACATTATGGATGTCGAATCCTTTCCTCGGAAACCTTCTTTGAATATCACTAATTTTCTAAGTGTTCCAATAGAGATTCTATATCCAGAAGCTATTTGAGCCAATTCATTAGCTTCGAAATTTTGACCCTCTTGGAATATGTTCAATTTTTACTTCGTCAAACATTTCCAGAAGTTTATTGGCTTGCACCAAATACTTAGCCAATTTTAGATCTAAACATTTATACTCCTTGGTTATCTGTTTGATAACTAATTGAGAATCTCCTCGAATATGAACATTTCTCGAATTCAAAGAAACCAGAATTTTCGAGACCTGCTATCAAAGCTTCATATTCTACTGCATTATTCGAACAAGGATGTTTTATTTCAAACATCATTCGAGTTGGGAATCCTTTGGGGAAATTAATAAAATTCCAATTCCTGATCCATTCTTATGTTTGGATCCATCGAAATATAATTTCCAAGGTTCTAAACCTACATATATTGATTCCTCAATTGGAATCTGGGGATGATCAACCAAGAAATCTGCAACCACTTGTCCTTTCATTGCTTTTAATGGGACAAATTTTAATGAAAACTCAGTTAATGCTAAAGCCCATTTCCAATTCTACTGTGCAATATAGGTTTCAACAACATATGCTTTATTACATCAAAGTGCGAAATTACAAATACATCATGAGGTTTCACATAATACTTAAGTTTAGTACATGAAAAGTATAACATAAGCATAATTTTTCAATGGCACAATATCTAGTTTCAGCATCATTAAGGACTCTACTTAAATAGTAAATAGCTCTTTCAACGCCATTTTCGTCCTCTTGAGCCAACATACTTCCAATTGTGGCTTCTGATGCAGAAATATATAACTTCAAAGGTCTTCCTGGCAAAGGAGGAGTCATAATAGGAGGAGTTGTCAAATACTTCTTGATTTCTTCGAAGGCTTGTTGGTGTTCCTCTTCCCATTTGAAATTTCCTTCTTTCCTCAATTTCAACAATGGAGAAAACACTCTTGTCTTTCCTGAGAGGTTCGAAATAAACCTTCGAAGAAAATTGACTTTTCCCAAAAAAGATTGTAATTGTTTCTTGGTTGTAGGTGGAGATGCTTCGAGAATTGCTTTAGTTTTATTCTTGTCAATCTCAACACCTTTCTTGTGTACAAGAAATCCTAAGAAATTTCCTGCAGATACACCAAAAGCACATTTAATAGGATTCATTTTCAACCCATGCTTTCTCATTTCTCGAAAGCTTGTCTTAAATGGTTCAAATGCAAGCTTTTTGATTCAGATTTAACCACAACATCATCTATATAAACTTGCATAAAATTTCCTATTAAATCATGAAAAATCGAATTCATGGCTCTTTGGTAAGTTGCACCAGCATTTTTTAAACCAAAGGGCATCATTACCCATTCATAAGTACGTATTGCACCAGGACATCGAAAAGCTGTTTTCGAAACATCCTCTTCGGCAATAAAAATTTGATTATAACCTGAATACCCATCTAACATACTTAACAATTCATTTCCTGCTGCCGAATCTATTAACATGTCCGCAATTGGCATTGGATATTCATCTTTAGGAGTTGCGTTATTTAGATCTCGAAAGTCAATGCATACTCTTAGAGAACCATTTTTCTTAATTACAGGCACAATATTCGAAATCCAATCAACATACCTGGCAGTTCTAATGAACTTAGCCTTCAGAAGACGCTCAATTTCTTCTTTGATCTTCGAAACTATTTCTGGAGCGAATCTTCTAGGAGCCTGTTTCACTGGTCTTTTTTCTGGAAAAGTTGGAAGCTTATGTTCTACCAGTTCTCGACTCAAACCAGGCATTTCATGATAATCCCAAGAGAAACAATCTTTATACTCTTTCAACAAGTCAATGATTTCTTCTTTAAAATCTCCTTCGAGATTCTGACTTATGAATGAGGGTCTTTTTTCTTTTTCATCTCCCAAATTTATTCTTCCAAAGGATCTTGAGCTTCCATCTTCTTAATACCTTGAGACAAAAATCCTTCGAAACCTAAAGGGGAATCGTCATATATGCAATCGAGTTTCTCGAACTCCAACCCTTGTGTTTCTAGAACATATGTCTCAATCTTTTTAATCACTTCCTCAAGATATTCCTGTTGAGAATTTTCAACTCCTTCAGAAGGACCCTGATCTTTTTCAGAATCTTCGTTTTTTCTTAATGAAATTTCATCTTGTGAAATTCCTTCTTCTAATATCTCCTCAATAATTATTTTTTCCTCTTGCCACTCGGCCTTGAGGGCCGTTTCTTTTTTATTTTGTTTATTTTGATTGAGTTCGGCTTCGAGAGCCGCCTCTATTCTTTTTTCGGCCACATAGGCCGAAATTCGAGCCAAAAAGCTCGAACTTACTCTGGATCTGACCATTCATTTATTTCTGCGGCCTCAAATGGGCCGACATCACATTGTAGAATAAATTCGAAATTTGGATTTATTCTTAGAGAATATGGAACCTTAGTAGGAGCCAGAGCATATTTATCAATGACTTCGAATGGTCTAATTTTCATGACTCTTTTCTCTGTGCTCCGAATGTCCACTGCATCTTCCTCTACTTTGAAATAGTTTTTGTCCCCATCCACATATATGGGGACACCTTCTTTGTCCACATGCATAACCTTTGATGCATAGAGGATGGAACAGCACTGACACCATGTATCCACTCTCTACCAAGCAACAAATTGTAATTTGCCTTGGAGTCGACCACCACAAACATGGTAGGCCTCATGATAGTTCCCACCGTCAACTCCAAAGACAAAACTCCCTCAGACTTCGAGGTCTTCCCACTGAAATCTGTAATAATCATTTGGTGGGGCATTAAATCAAACTTGGTTTTCCCCAACCTCTTCATCATAAATTTTGGCATTAAATTCACTGCTGCTCCTGAATCAACAAGCACTTTACCAATGCTTTCTTCTTCAACCAATGCTCTAATAAATAGAGGCTTCAAGTGGAGTTGCATTTCCTCTGTAGGCCTTTCGAATACTGCTGATGTATTCTGACAGATTTGCTTGCCAATATAGGTGTAACATACAGGATCCTCACCTATGTCATCTTCCTCGAAGTCTTCCTCTTCTAAACCTTTTCTAATTCTTCAGCGTATTCAGCAGGCAGAATCGAGACCACTGCGCAGATGTCTTCCAGACCATCTGTGAAGCCTGTTTCGAAATTCTCTGTAAGCAAGTCATCTTCATCCTCTTCGAAATTTCCAATAACTTGGAAAGAAGGTTTCTTTTTGACAACTTGAGCATAGGATGGATGATTTGCGTTTGCCTGAACTTGAATTATCTGAGCATTCTTCGCTTGCAAGGTTTAGTTTGTTGTTTTCCTTCCTCAACATTCATATTTTTCTTTTCTTGTTTTTCAAAGGCTGCTTTCCTCATTCTCTGAGCCCTCCTCCATTGGGTCTTCGTCATCTGGGGTCTATTTCCAAAATAAGGTTTTTGATGAAAACTTTGGAAATTGTTTGGTTGCCTCACATACCTTGGTCGAACCCACTGGTTCGGAGGAACTGAAGATTAAGGTATGAAAGTTCGAGGCTTGATCCTTTCTTGAAAACCTTGGGTAACAGGTAATTTTCCCTTCTCGAACCTATTAAGATTCCCAGGTGCCTTTTCTCCGGAAATAGATTCAGACTTAGAGATCCACCCCCCATAAGAAGCATGAGGTTTCTTTTGTTTGACTTCGACCTTTTGGGGTTGAGCAGCCACTTTGTGATAATGCGTCTTCATCTCTGATTCACGAAACGCTTTGGCTGCTGATCTATCAAATAAGGCATGGCACCTTGGGCAAAGATCGATGGAGGCATCCTCTGCCTTCTTTCTGTTCAGAAACTCCAATAAGGATTCTCCTCCCTTTGGAAAACACATCCTGTACCTCTTGGTCTCCATCCAAAGCCATCTCTGTGGCCTGACCCACGGAATTCGAATCCTCAACTTCAACCATGTTAACACTCAAAGGTTCTGCATAGTTTGCATTCACCTGAAGAGGGTCTGAATCAATCTTCATGGCCATTGGGATTTTTTCTTCGAACTTCAATCTCCCTTGCTTAATAGCCTCTTGAATAATATCCCTGAAACGCACACAACTATTAGTCCAATGACCATAAGTATGATGATATTTACAATATTTTCTACCTTTTCTCTGTTCTTGAGAAGGGATTTTATGGTCATCACTTAGAGTTATTTGTTTGTCTTTCACCAATATATCAAAATTTGGTCTGCTTTCGAAATATCGAAACCATAATTTTTCTTTGGGAATTTATCTTTATTGTCATTACTAGTATTTCCATTTGGTTTTAAAGATTGACAAACATAAGGAGGCCCTGGCTTAAGTTCTGCTACATGAACATTATTATCTTCCATATCATATTCGAAGTCACTATCATCAGAAACTTCTAAATATGCCACTTTATCTTTTCGAAAGAACTTTTCAGGTTTCCTGAACCTTTCTTTTTCTTTCTTAAGGTGTTCAATTTGCCTAACTTTATCAGCCAATTGAGCCATATCTCTAAGTTGTTGATTAATCAATTTCTTTCGAATTGAATAATCTAGTCCTCCTGCAGCCATTTGAACTAACTCATATTCAGGAATTTGGGTAAAGCATCTAGCTTTCATTTGTCTAAATCTATTCAAATAATCATCAATTGACTCATTCGAGGATCTCTTAATGTTTACTAAGTCCATAAGAGTAACTTTTGTTTCTCCTCGAAAGAATTGTTCATGAAACTTCTTTCTAATTGATTCCATGTGTGAATCGAATTTGGAGAAAGAGTAGTAAACCAAGTAAAAGCATTCTTAGTTAAAGAACTAGGAAAATATTTCATTTTTAATTCTTCATTGTTTGCCAAATCACCTGCTTCGATTTGGTATCGAGCAATGTGTTCGACAGTAGATTCTCCTACTTCTCCAGAAAATTTGGTAAATTTGGGAACTTTCCATCCCCTTGGCAATTCAGTTTGCAATACCATCTGGGTGAAAGGAGAGACTACATAAGGATGATTCGCAAATCCTACATTAAATCCATGTCTATTCAAAACTTGTTCGACAATTCCAACAACATTTTGTTGCCCCCCTAAGTTATTCGCTCTTATCCTTTCAAGAATTTCATCATCATTTTGATTTCTATTCAGGATAACTCTAGGAGTATTTTCCTCCCTATTTTCGACAGGATTAACAGGATTTGGTATTTGATTATTTTGATCTCCTTGATTTACAGGAGGATTCAAATTAGCCACTTGTCTAACTATAGGATCAGTGGGTGCTCCAAACACATCCGCAATCCTTTCCATTTGCCTAGCCAACAAATTATAATTAGCATTTGTAGTTTGGACTAGGGGATCAAATACTGTGGCCATTTGTGTTGTCAACATATTTACCATTTCATGGTTACTCTCATCCATTTGTTGCCTTAGAGTTTGCAACGTAGAATTTGTAATAGATGAAGAAGAATTTCCCACAAAGGGATTAAACAAGGGTCCACGAATCACTGAAGGACCCATTGTTGACATAGTTGGTGGGGCTGTTCCAGAATTTGGAACAAATCCAAATGGCAACCCATATTGTGGTTGTCCATTTTGAGACAAAGAAATAAAATTGGGAAAAGGGATAGTAGAACCAATTTGACTTATTACAGGCTCCGCCACAGTAGTAGTGGTTGTAGTAACATTTGTTTGTGGTTCTCTGTTAACACTATTATTTCCATTCATCCCATTTTCATTATTATTCACAGACTCATCTCTTTGGGGTGGTGGACTTCCCTGATTATTAACATTATTTTCCCTATTATTATTTCCATTTGCGTTTTGTCTTGAATTATTAGCCATTTGAACAGATATAGTTCGACCACTTCTCAAACGCATACAAGACAAATTTTCAGAAATTCATAACACACACTACTTTTTGGCAAAATTGTCCCACCGGGCGTGCCAATTTGTTTATGGTGAAAAATCTAATTTCGAAAATTAAACTTATCACTTTGATTCTAAGAACAATCTGGGGATTAGAATCAGATCCTCTTACGGGACTCTTTTTAAAAAGTAGGTTTATGGTGTTTCTGATTTATTGAAATAGACTTTTCAAAGTTCAATTTTCTGGGTGAAAATGTTTGATTGGTACAGAATTTCACCAAATCAATTATTATGCTTTCGAAAAAAATCCAGAAATGATAAATTCCAGAAAGTTGATTCAGAATTTTAACAAAGAACTTTTCTTTCGAAAGAAATTAGAACTACTTGATTCAGAATTCTATCAAATAAAGTTCTAAATTGGATTTCTTGAAAATCAAAGTTTCATAGAAATAGAAAACATAGAATTTGAAAGAAAGAAAGAAAAAGTACGTGAAATGTAAATTGCAGAATGTAAATTGCGTAAAGTAAACAAAGAAAAGAAAATTGAATTGTAAGAACAATTGCATTAAAAGAAATGGATGGGTTCATCACATACTTATTTCTCCTGATAACCTGTTTGTCGCAGTGAGTTCGGACGTGTAAGGTGTTTCAGAGAATTTTAGTATGAGTGATTTGCCAACCCTTATTACATTATGGGTGTACCTATTTATAGATTTCTAATCCTAACGGCTAACTAATGCATGTTTGACACATCAGCAACCTATCTATGTTGGCAGCGTGTATGCTTGCCACGTTTTCTGCTATCCAGAAAACTAATTACATTTTTCAAAATGAACCACTAACTTAATGACACCTGTCTTTGTCATTTGTAACTTCCTCTAACTGCTCCTTTGATTGTCTTGTGGCTTCTGTTTCTTCGAAAACTTGTGTTCGGATTTCTCGAAATCCTGTCTTTGGATTTCTTGAAGTCTTCTTTCTGATTTCTCGAAGAAGTCTTTTGATTTCTCGAAATCTTCTTTCTGATTTCTCGAAGAGGTCTTCTGATTTCTCGAAATCTTCTTTCTGGAATTTTGACTTTATGATTTCGAGATTTTGACTACCTTGTGCCACATGTTTAATTTTATTTGGCCTTTTCAAAGGTTACAAAGACCACCGGCCACCGTCCATTTGATTTTTACCATGAGGATTTTTCTTATTGGGCATAGAAATGGTTTCATTAATGGCACTTGAGTTGTTTTACTCCTATAAATAGGAGTATTCTTCTTCATCTTTCTCACAACTCTTCCTTCTTTTCTCTTTTCTTATAATTTCTTTTTGGAGAATTCTTCAGAAAATATGAAGAAGGTAATCTCTTTGGCTATTTTGTGCAATCTGATCTTGAATGATTTCATTTTTATGAGATTGACAAAATAGCCAAAGTCATTGGCTTCTCCAACCTTTGTCTTCGAGTTTTTTCCTTTAGATTGCACAAAATAGCCAAATATCCTTTTATTTAATTAATAAATGAACTTATTTAAAGCTATTTATTCTGATCTGATCTGATCTTCTTCCTCTGGTAAGGGCTGTTCAACAGGTTGGAAGCAATATTCTCCTTTCCCTCTCCCAAGTTAACCACTGAGTTGCTTCTAATAAAGCTTTTCGAGGAGAAAGAAGAGAAAGTGACAGAGCACCATGAGCTAAAGGCTCTCTTAGATTTTAGGATAGTTTCCTTTCTAATGTTCTAGGCATTTAGGATAGTTTTCTTTCTAATGTTCTTTCCATGTATTCGAACTAATATAATTCGAATTTAGAGTTTGAAAGAATTATCCTTTGTACCTCTCTGAATATCAGAAACATTATGTCTTTTTTCTTCGAATTTCTAAAGTCTTTGTATTAACTTCACTTAAGAATTTTTCTAAGTTAACAGACTTGTTATCCAATTCGAAACAAGGTAACTTCATCCTCTTCTGTAAATTCGAAATGACCTTTACTCATAACATTTTGGGAATTCGAACAATTTGGAAATCAAATCCCAACACACATATAAACCTTATGAACTTTTAAGACTGATCATAGTGAAGCTCAACGTAGAATAACAACAATCAAAATGAAAAAAAACACAAAGGTGAAAACGAGTTCAGATCCATCAATGAATCTCTCTCCGCTCTTCTTAGTCTTTGGTCTCCACCTTTAGAGAATATGAATGAAAACAAATAAGAATACGTGAGGAAGCTATTTGGCCACCAGTTTGGCTTCTTATCGCCTAGTACTGAAGTGATTGATCATTACTTAGGGTTCAAAAGGAGGAAGCAACGAAGAAGGATGAAGATATGATTTGAGTTTGGGATTTAGGGTTCATTTGTCGAGAAGAAGAAATGAATCATAAATGATGAGTCACGATCAATGTAAAAGATCATAGAAGATAAGCTAAAAATTCACATGATTCACGACATGCAGATTTTGGGATTTTCTGTATATAAAAGAGAAGAACCAAAAACACAGAGAGAGAATTAGAGATTTAGGTACGGAAGAGAAAAGAGGAGGTCGAAAAGCCAAATATCTTCTGTAGATTTTCGAAAATTAACTTAAAAATAACTTCGATGTTAATTAGTAGCAAATTAACTATAAACCAGCTACAAAAATTATTAGTAGCTATATTTCGTAGCAAGTTTAAAAAATTCTTGTAGTGTAAGTTATGATTTGCTAAACATTTTTTAGGAGATCTAGATGATATCCCCCTTAATGATAATTGATCAAAAAAAATTATTTGGTTTGGTATTTAAGATTTGTGGTTTGATTATTTTGTCAAGGCTCAAGTCGTCTAAGGGCTCATTACAACATTTTTGGCTTCTAGCAACACATTTTTCTCCAACATGTAAAAAATGTAGCCTAAACATGTAATAGGTAACAATGTGTGATTATTGTCAGAAAATTCTTGTTTTATGCAACACATACTTTGTAATATATAAGAATTGTTCCCTTATCTTTATCTTGGAACAATTTTAAATTGTAACATTAATTTTTTTTTTGTAAAAGTCAATATTTTTAAACTGTTTCATTTCAAATTTAATCTTTAAGTACAATTTTAAGCAGTTACATGAATCTTTTTATAAAACCCAACATTTATAAACTCTTGTCTATAAATGTTAATATTGGCTGCAACTTTTTATTTCCCTTTCCCTCCACAAAAAAAAAAAAAACAACTTAAACAAGTTTATTAATAAAAACTAGTCTTAACCAAATTAAAGAAAAAAAGGAAAAAAATAAAATTAATGTAGAAATTTTTTTTAATTAATTAAAATTAAGAATTATAGAAAGTTAAAATTAAATTACCCAGGAAGTAAAAAAAAAACCTTCCCTATCATTTTCTCGTGTTTCATTGCGTCCAACATTGTGCTTCTAGTCTCTAGTAACCATCTTTGCGCTCTCTACGCTCTCAATTTTTTGCACTGTGATCATCTCGTTCTCTCCGCTCTTTACTCAACGTTTTCGTTTGCATCGACATCCACTACAAGTTTTACTCGACAACCACTAGCTAGGGTTCAAGCATACACCAGGTTTCCTTCTATCTCTAAATAAATTTAGGTTATTAAATAATTGGATTGTGTTTGATGGTGATGATAACTTAAGGCATTTTCATTTTCTTGTTGTTATTGTGGTCAATTAATGGGTGGGGCATGGCTTGGGGTTGGAATTTTTTTTGTTGAAAGGGTTCGAAATTTCTTGTATAGGCTGAAATGACGATGATGATGGAGAACGATTAGGGAGTGAAATCTAAATTAATGATGATGATGGGGAACGATTGTTTGAACTTTAGAAATAAATAGGTTTGATATAGGTTAAAATCTGAAATCTAAATCAGGTTGAAATCTGAAAGTTTGAATTCCATACTATTGAGTCTAAGAATTAGTCTGAGCATTCAAACTTAACTTAAGACTCAGTATCCTTAGGTTTTAATGATTAACAAATTAGACTAGATTAAAAGAAAACAGGTGCTACTAAGAAAGGTATTATTTTGTAGATTGTGTCTCAGGTTGAAGTACTCATCAGAAGAAGAAGAAGAACAAATGCAGAATCAGAAGATGAAGCCAAGCATTGAATCTGAAGAAAAGAAAAAACTTTATCATCTGAAGACAATCTGAAGACTTGAAGACGAACTGAAGATCTGAAGATAATCTGAAGACTTGAAGACGAACTGAAGATAATTTGAAGACTTGAAGATGAACTAAAGATCTGAAGATAATTTGAAGACTTGAAGAAGCACTGAAGATCTGAAGACAATTTGAAGACCTGAAGAAGCCTTGATCATCTTAAGACAAGCTTGCATCAGAAGGATAACAGAGGAGAAGAAAAGAAAACTAGACCATCTAAATCATATTCATTGTAACACCTGCGTTTTACCGTTTTTGCCGTTTTTGCCGTTTTAAGTGTTTTATTGAATTTTGAGTGATTAAAATTATTTTTAATCATCAAAATTTATATTTTTGGATTTAGAATTAAATTTCCTATTTTTAGGGAATTTCTGGGAATTTTTGGGGTTTTTCAGTGAAAATGACCTTTTTGCCCCTGCTGTCTCTTGAACCGGGCCCGAATACTCTTGATCCGGGCCAGAAAAATTTGCACAACCCTTCCTTTCCTCCTTCTAGAAGCCGTGCATGTCTTGTGTGTGTGCATGAAGGACATTTGTCCACTTCACACTTTGTTTCTAGACAAGTGTCAAGCTTAGGGAAAAGTAAGACATTAAAACACCAAAATTCATTACTCTTTCTTTTTCCACATGCAAAGCTTAGAAATTCTCTCATTTTCTCTCTTCCTTTTCTCTCCTGGTCGTGAACTCTCCATCAACTTCTCTCAAAATTTTTCATCTCCCCTTAAACACATCAAGCCAAGGTTCCATCTTTGAACCAAAGCTTCCATTTCTAAGCTTTCCAGCCTTGAAAAATCCTTGTTGGTGACTAAAGGAGGCATCTTTGGGGGCTGTTTTGGGACAAGAATTCTGCACTCATTTTCTTGGAAATTTGAGGTAAAGGGGGGGAGAACTTGAACTCTAGTAGGATTGGTAACTAGAGTCAAGGATTTGCCCTTAAAATCCTTGTTTTTACTCTTGTTCTCCTTGAAAAAAATCACTTTTTGAGCTTTTCTTTGAGCAAATGTTTTGGATTCTTGGAGCTGGGTTGTTTACATGTTTTTAAGTTTATTTTGATGATTGGAATGTGCTTGGATTGTGATTGTTGGTGCATGCAAGCCAAGAAACAATTTTGGAAAAATCTTCCCCTTTTTCCTCTAATAGCTCTCGGCCTTGAGGGATTTTGGGGCTGCATGTGTTTCAAAATTTTTTTGGTGCTTGGAATGTGTTTGTATGATGAATCTATGAACATGCATGAAGTTGGTTGAAGGTATACAATTTTTTTGGATGATTGATCTTTGAAAAATAGTGTTTATGAGCTTGAAAATGGAGTTATGAACTTTAATGTGTATGTGGATGATTTTGAGTGGATTAGTATGATATTTGGCATTTAGATTGTTTGTTGATGAATGTGTGAAGTTTTGGTGAAGATTGGATGTTGTGAAAAATTTGAAGTTTTGATGAACATTCAAGTTGTTCTTGATGTTCATGAGTTGTTCTTGATGAAACTCATCAAGAATACCTTTTTGATCTTAAAAAGGTCAAGGGTATGTTGAAAACATGTTTATGGGCTTTGGTGGTCCAAAAGGACTAAGAAGCAATTTTACAAGTAAAAGGACTAAAGTGCAATTAAGAATAAGTCTTTAAAAATAAATAAAACAAATTCGGATTTCCAATTCCAACCAAGTAAAACTCAACTTAAAGGTCAATATTTTAGGTTGCCATGACTAAAAATAAGTTCCTAAGAGTTATAAAACCTTTAGGCTTTTAATTTAAGTTTAAAACCTTTAAGAAAAGGAGTTAAAGACTCATTAAAAGTCAATCAAGATTAGATTATGAAATTAAAAGTTAGATTGGAGTTGGACTTCAACTCTAATCCAAGTTATTAAGAAATTAAAACTTAGAAATTAATTAGTAGACTTAGCTAATCTAATTACCTAAGTTAAATTAACATAATCTACTTAAGTTAATTAAGTAACGGATGATTAATTAAGGTTAAATTTAATTAACCTTAATAAAAGTATTAAGTAAATAATTAGTAATGGTGATTAAGAATTAACTAACTATGATTAACCTTAATCAAATGTAATTAAAAGCTTAGTCCAAAACTAAGGAAGAGATTAAGACTTAAGTAAGAAGGATTAAGATTAATTATAGCCCAGTTAATGAAGATTGATTAAAAGTTAAATCTAATCTTAATTATTTATACAAGAAGAATTAGGATAAGTAATACCATCCATAAGACACAATCATAAGTCTTAGTAAATTATATGACTTAAGTGGACATGATTATTAAGAACATTAGTACAAACTACTATAAAAGATTATAACCAACACCCTCTTTCTTCATAAACTTGAGAAGCTTAGTGAGAGAGTGCGGTTCCAACCCAAGGTAGGGTTCGATTTTCCTTGAAGGAAAGACATTGAATTCGGGCCGTGCCACGGGGATGTGGTGACGTTGAATGGTTCAATGGGCTTTGCCTGTAAGGAGGTGAATGTTGTGAGCATTGTTGTGTGACATGCATCATGAAGCATTGTTGATGTTCGAGGTTGAAAACCTTATGACCTATATAACAGTAGCACTTGGTACAGTGTGAAATCGGTTGGGAAGGGTGCAACTGAGTTTTGCAAAGAACGCCAGTGGGTCCTCAAAAGGGACGCCAGCCCTGAGGATAGCCTAGCTCCCGGAAGATCTCAGGTGACGTAGATTAGCTCCCTACTGTCGAGATTGGGGAACCCAGCTTAGCTATTCCTGTCGCTCTCATGATTTTCGGGTCAGTGGAGATTGTCTGGAAGAACGCTTAAATGATTTGGCCAAAATGTATGAGCAATGCTCTTTGTACCAATGCTAGTACAGACTCTAACTCCTGACGTGCTGTGTATATATGGTCGGGCAGCTGCTATGTGCTCTGCCTATGGTGATGTTTCCCTGGGCCCGCATGCATTAGATATTGCATTATAATAGTAAAAGTTGCGTTCATATGAGTACACCATGATGAGATGTCGTGATTGCTTATTGATTCGACTGTGTGGATTGCCTCTGTGTGTGTGCTCTAGTTTGCTATATCCTACATGCTGTGAGTTCATGCGATGTTCTCACCCTTCTTTTCTATCTCTTCTTTCTATGCTCTTCTCGTCACGTTGATAGTCGGTATCGAGGACTTCCGTCATGACGTCGATACAGGTGCGAATCAGATGGTTGCCGAGGGGCACCCGGAGGGTGACAGATATCCCGCGCAGGTGTGAGTTCTATAGGGGGGAGTTTGTGTCACCATCACGCACCCCAGACTTCCTCTTGTACCTGAAAAGGACTAGGTTGTGTTGAGTCTAGGTAGTACGCAGCTCTGATTTAGGAATCTCTTTTTTTGTATTTTGTTAGAGGTTTCATTTATTTTACTATTGGAACTTATGTTTTAATGTGGTCATGTGGGTATTCGAGAGGTACATCGATGCTACTTAATATGTATGTATGTATTTATGTCATACTGTTTTATGTTCTCTCAAGGTCTTTAACCATGTGTATGTTGTGTATGCGCGTAAGGTGTTAATTCTTTCGACGCTTACGGAAAGATAAGTTTTTGAAAGTGAAGGAAAGGATATTTCATAAGTACTTAAAATAAAGCTAGAGAGATAATAGGTCAATGACACCTAAACCCTTTTCAAAAAAAAAAAAAAAAACTTCCGCATTTTTGACGTTCTACTTCGTTGGTCACGTGTAATGCATGTGGTACTTTTAGTGGTAACTAGGGGTATCACATTCATCGTCTGAAGACTTGAAGACAATAGAAGAACTTGATTTCGTCTGAAGAATGACTATCATCTGAAGATTCGAAGATCATCTGAAGCACTCTGTGCATCTGAAGACGGAAAGTATCAGATTCGAAGTTTGACCTTTTGAAGACGTTGCTAAGGATGTAGAACGATCTTTCAAATGGACTAACCTTATCCAGCTCAAGAATCAAAATCACTTTTCTACCTCGTTCAAATAATTTGCACATATAAGGAAAGTCTGCAAATCCTGCTACACCTGCAACAAAAAGCAATTGCGTGCGCAGACCTACTGCACCTGCTGCTGCCCAGAACGAATTAGACTGAACAAGCAAAATAAACAAAAGCTATCTGGACTAAATCTATTCAATTCAACATCATTTATCTATCTGGATCACAGAAGAAAAGAAAGAGACAAAGAAGAACAGGACCTGCAATAATCTGAAGAAAAGAAGAAGAAATTTTGCTAAGAGAAAGAAACTTGCTGAAAGTGTTCTCAATCTGAAGAACTAAAACAGGCTTGAAGCAATCATCTGAAAGAAGTATATTTTGAATCTGCTAATATCAAGCTGAGTCAAAGCAATCATCTGAAAGTTCATGAATCATCTGAAAGTATGAATTCAATCTTCTGAACACACATACTCTCTGATCAAGATGATGAGATATATCAGACTATCTGAAGATATGAAGACTCTTAACTCTCTGACTACGTGGACAAATCTTAAACGACGAGAAGTCTTAACAAAAGTAGAGACCACGTGATCAATAACTGGAAGATTTGCTCAAATATTTAAGGAACTCTGCTCAAGAAAGAGAAAGGAGAAAATGGCAGAAGCTAAGCAAAAAGAAGTTTACACAAAACGGGGAAAAGGACAAGTTTAACGGATCCTTATACAATATCTCCTCACACTCACAGAAAAGAAAGAAGAATGAAATGAGGAAGCGGAAAGAGAAAGAAGATATCAACCTACTAAAGGAAAATCTCTCAAAAAGAGCTTATCTAAAGTGTGCCAGAGCTAAACTATTTGCACACCTATTCTGCTCAAGAAGAAGCAACCGTTTAAGAAGCTATTTCACAACGGCTATATGAGCCAAATCACTTCTTCTCAACGGTATTATCAACAACCTTCATACACTTATCTCTCTGTAACATCCTTGTACTTAGAATTATCCATTGTATTCTAAGTAGTACTCAGTTAAACTGTAAGTATAGGATGAAATTAAGTTTATGTTTCTCAAAAACTTAAATTTAGTTTATGTTGTAAACACTTTATGTGTTTGAGAGCCTGGAGAGGCTTGGTGGAAGAAAGAATACTCGTGTGCCTGGAGAGGCCTTGTGTACTCGTGTGCCTGGAGAGGCCTTGTGTACTTGTGTTACTACATGAGTTGCCTGGAGAGGCAGTTGAAAACAAAGGAATACTTGTGTTTGAGCCTGGAGAGGCTTGTCTGTAAAAGAATACTGCATGAGTTGCTTGGAGAGGAAGTTGAAAATAAAGGAATACTTGTGTTTGAGCCTGGAGAGGCTTGTCTGTAAAAGAATACTGCATGAGTTGCCTGGAGAGGCGGTTGAAAACAAAGGAATGCTTGTCTTTATGCCTGAAGAGGCTATGGCAAAAGAATACTTGTATCTGAGTTCAGATAGTGGAAAATCCAGTGGTGATTTGCCCTGGGACTGGATGTAGCTCACTAGGTTGGTGGGTGAACCAGGATAAATTCTTGGCTAAGTTTTCCTTTCCTTAAACTCATTTATTTTTAGCTTTATATTTCATAAGGGGATTGAAAAGTAATTTTCATATCAAACTCTAATTCAACAATTTCAATAAAACAAGTTTTAGAAGATAAACTAACTTTTAATTTTTCTCATATCATTTGAAGTATTGCAGAACCTCTGAAATAACCCTCTGAAATGAGTCTGAGCCTTCTGAAGGTTCAACCCGTCTGAAGCGTTGAAGCCGTCTGAAGCGCATAACCCGTCTGAAGTGTTGAAGTTGTCTGAAGTCTCATTAATGACGTGGCACCTTTTGCTGAAGCTTGTGAAGACTTTGAACCTCTGCTGCACGTACCTTTTCAAACACGTTTATAGCAAGGAACACAGAGACCTTTCCTGGTATTTTTGAATTTCATACACCACTGAGGAAATCTCTGCAACGCAGCCTCTGCAGCAACATATGTAGCAGCTTTATGGCAGGAGCAACCATGTATCGTGTCAGAAATAACAGAGCTCTCATAAGCATGTCTCACAACGGATTAAATAGCATTTAATGTTATCTCTAAACGGTGGTATTTCAACGGATTGAAGATTGGGTATAAATACCCCTCCATGAAGACCATCAAAGAAAGAGAAATATAGAGAAATTATTACAAGAAAGCCTAAAAGATATTCCGCTGCAAGCTTTACTTTGAAAAACCCTCTGATTCATCTTCTTTGCACATCATCTGTATATCCTGAGTATACCTCAGTTATTATTGTGCATTGTGTCTGCTTAAGCTTGAAACTTGTGTAGTTCAAAAGCTTAGACACATTTCGTTGTAATACTGCATATTGAGCCTGGAGAGGCTTGTCTGAAACAAAGAATACTTAGTTGAAGAGCCTGGAGAGGCTAGACTGAAAAAGAATACTTGTTGGTGTCTGGAGAGACTGTACTCGTAGTGTCTGGAGAGACTGTACTCGTGGTGTCTGGAGAGACTGTACTCGTGGTGTCTGGAGAGACTGTACTCGTGGTGTCTGGAGAGACTGTACTCGTTGCGTGTGGAGAGATTGTACTCGTTGTGTCTGGGGAGACTGTACTCGTTGTGTCTGGAGAGACTGTACTCATATTTGAGTTTGTAATCTGAATATTCATATAGTGGAAATCCAGTGGTTGTTTGCCATTGGGACTGGACGTAGCTCACTGTGTCAGTGGGTGAACCAGGATAAATTTCTTAGCTAAGTTTTCAATCCCTTATCTCTTGTAAATATTTTTATTCTAATCAAAGGGTGTTGAAAAGCTGTTCTGATATTTTAAAAGCAAAGAAACCTTTTAAAATACTTTTTCAGAAGCCATCTTAAGAAACTTCAGACAGCCCTTAAACCTGTCTGAAACTGTTTCAAACCTGTTGTCTGCGAAAAGCTTTCATAAAATATTAAGAAACACTATTCAACCCCCCCTTCTAATGTTTCCCTACGTTTCTACAGTTGGTATAAGAGCTCAACTCAGGGTTGAGCACCTAACAAGTGTTGAGGACTAAAGATCCAGATGGAAGCTTCCAACAACAACAGGCAATACATCTCTGAAGGAGCCTCTATCACAAGGCCCCCAACATTCAATGGAGTGGATTACCACTACTGGAGAGATCGTATGAAGTTATTCATTGAGAGCAACAACATTGATGTCTGGGATGTGGTCACTGATGGAGACTATATACCTATGCATAATGGAGTGCCCATTCCTAAGGCTGAATGGACCTTGGAGCAGAAGGCTAGAGTACAAATGAATGCCAAAGCCAAACTCTATCTGATATGTTCTTTGAATAAATCAGAGTATGAGAAGGTTCATGGATGTACTTCTGCCAAGGAGATCTGAGATACTCTTGCAGCAGCCCATGAAGGGACAGAAACTGTCAAGCAATCCAAGATCAGCATGCTCATACATCAATATGAGATGTTCAAGATGGAGGAATCTGAAACCATTGACCAGATGTTTGGAAGGTTTCAAACTATAACTAATGGACTCAGGTCCTTAGGTAGAACTTATGAATCTGGAGACAACAATAGAAAGATTCTAAGAAGTTTGCCTAAGTCCTAGAGACCCAAAGTTACTGCCATTCAAGAGGCAAGAGACTTAAACTCTCTTAGAATGGAAGAACTGCTGGGATCTCTCAAGGTCCATGAGCTTGAACTTGAAGAAGATGACAACAAGAAGAAGTCTCTAGCACTAAACTCCAAGGCCAAACAGTCTAGGCATGGCAGCATGAAGGCTATGCAAGCTGAGGAAACTTCAGAAGCAGATGAAGATTCTGAAGATATCTCAGAAGATGATGATCTTGCTCTTCTGAGTAGGAAGATCAAGAGAATGCTGCAAAATAGAGGAAAGTTCAGAAAGAACCAACCTTCAACCTCTAAAGCAGGTAAATCAGGTAAAGACTCTCAAAATGACAAAATTACCTGTTTTGAGTGCAAACAACCAGGTCACACGAAGGCAGAATGCCCAAGACTGAAGAAGATCAGCCTCAATAAGAAGAAGTTCTTCAAGAAGAAGAAGGGACTAATGGCAACATGGGAGGATCTTGATGAGTCTACCTCAGAAGAAAAGGAGGACACTTCAGAAGAGGCCAACCTGTGTCTCATGGCCAGCCTGCCCTCATCAGACAGCTCTGAAGCTGAGGTATTTCCCTTAACTCTTCAAGAAATGTATGATGACTTGATGGAAAGTTCCAAGGAACTCTTTCAAGAGTATAAGAATCTGTCCAAAGCTCACACAGAAATGTGCAGTAAATATGAGACTCTTGAGATAGAAAATATTATGCTCAAGGAAAAGATTCTTGTGACTGAAGTCAGCAGTTCACAAACTGTGTCTGAAGAAAATAAAAAACTTCAGAAACAAGTTGAGGAACTGACAAAAGACTTAGCTAAATTTGTCAAAGGAACAGATAATCTTAACAGATTACTTGGCAATCATAGGCATTCCCTTGACAAAAGTGGTTTAGGCTTTTGTGATTATGGTACCTCTGAACCTCAAATTTTCACAAATTCTACTAAAGGCAAAAAGAAGGTTATTGGGTGTTATCACTGTGGCAAGCCTGGAAACAATGTGGCTCAGTGCAAACACAAGAGAAAAGCAAGGCCCAAAGCTAACAAGAAAGGACCCAAAAGAATATGGGTACCTAAAAACTTGATCATTCCTGCTGCAGATGTGTTTAACAGGACTAAGAAAACCCCACAAATGGTACCTGGACAGTGGGAGCTCGCGACACATGACAAGAGAAAGGTCTTTGTTCCAAAACCTTAGACCCAGAGCAGGAGGTGTGGTCACCTTTGGTGGAAACCAGCAAGGGAAGATCACTGGTATAGGGACTGTAGGTATATCTCCTTTATCCCTTATTAAGAATGTTCTTCTAGTAGAGGGACTTCAGCACAATCTACTGAGCATAAGTCAATTGTGTGACAGTGGATATGTGGTCTCCTTTAACAAAGAAGGATGTATAGTCAAAGACTCTCTTGATCAAATCCTTTTTACTGCTAAAAGACACAGTAATGTGTACAAAATTGATCTAGAGGAGCTAGCAAGTCAAAATGTAAAATGTTTTATCTCTATTGAAGATGAAAAACAGATTTGGCATCAAAGACTTGGGCATGCCAGCTTGAGATTAATCTCAAAGTTAGCAAAATACAACCTTGTTAAAGGACTGGCCAAGCTTTCTTACAAATCTGACATTTTATGTGAAAGCTGTCTGAAAGGGAAACAAACAAGACACTCTTTTAAGAGTAAGGATGTTGTTTCTACTAGCAGACCTTTGGAACTGCTACATATTGACTTGTTTGGTCCTATTAGAACAGAAAGCATTAATGGTAAGAAATATGGTTTGGTCATTGTTGATGACTATTCTAGATTTACATGGGTGTTATTCCTAAGAAGCAAGGATGAGACTTTCAGGAATTTCACAATATTCTGCAAGAAGGTACAAAATGAAAAAGGATTCTGTATATCTGTCATTAGAAGTGATCATGGTGGAGAGTTTGAGAATGCAAACTTTCAATTGTTCTGTGATGAGAATGGGATCTCACACAATTTCTCTGTGGCAAGAACACCTCAGCAAAATGGGGTTGTTGAGAGAACGAACAAAAGCTTGCAAGAAATGGGAAGAACCATGCTCAACTCTTGCAACCTACCAAGATCCTTCTGGGCAGAAGCTATTAACACAGCTTGCTACCTTCAAAACCGAATACTGGTAAGACCAATTCTGAAAAAGACTCCTTATGAATTGTGGAAAGGAAGGAAACCCAACATATCATATTTCCATCCCTTCGGATGTGAGTGTTTCATACTCAACACCAAGGATGATCTTGGAAAATTTGATGCAAAGTCTGACAAAGGATTTTTCATTGATTATTCTGAAACATCAAAAGCCTATAGAGTTTATAACTCTAGAACTTTAATTGTAGAGGAATCAATTCATGTTAAATTCAATGACATGAAAGAGACTGATAGGGAACTATCAGATCTAGAAGATGATTTTGCAGGTATGGAGCTGAATGATCATAATATCTTAAAGGATGAACAGGTGTCCGAAACACCATCTTTCACTGAACCTCTTCAGACAAATGTTGAGTCTCAGACAGATTAGACAATACCTCAGAAAACTAACTGGAGATACAAGTCACATCATCCTAAGGAGCAAATCATTGGCAGCACTTCAGAAGAAGTTAAGACAAGATCAAAATTCAAGAATCTGAATTCTCTTGCTTTCCTGTCTGAAATTGAGCCAAATAACATTGATGAAGCTCTACATGATGAAGGGTGGATCCTAGCCATGCAAGAAGGGCTAAATCAATTCGGTAGGAGTGATTTCTGGACCCTTGTTCCTAAACCACATGGGAAAACTATTATTGGAACCAAATGGGTGTTCAGAAACAAGCTGTCTGAAGAAGGAAAAGTGGTCAGAAACAAGGCAAGATTGGTGGCTCAAGGGTACAATAAACAAGAAGGTATTGACTTCACTGAAACCTTTGCCCCTGTTGCCAGGTTAGAAGCAATTAGAATTCTTCTTTCTTATGCTGTAAACAATGGCATCAAACTATACCAAATGTATGTCAAAAGTGCTTTTCTCAATGGATTCATTGAAGAAGAGGTTTTTGTTAGACAATCCCCTGGTTTTGAAGATATAGCTTTTCCTTGATCATGTTTTCAAACTAAAAAAGGCTCTTTATGGTCTGAAACAAGCCCCAAGAGCTTGGTATGACAGATTGAGCAGTTTTCTTATCAAAAATGGTTTTGAAAGAGGAAAAGTAGATACAACTCTTTTTAGAAAACAGTCTAACAAAGATCTTATACTTGTCCAGATATATGTTAATGACATTATTTTTGGTTCAACTAATTCTTCTCTGTGCAAGGAGTTTTCTGAGTTGATGCAATCAGAGTTTGAAATGAGTTTAATGGGAGAACTAAAATTTTTCTTAGGACTTCAGATTAAGCAAGATTCTAATTGTATATGGATCCATCAAGAAAAGTATACAAAAGAAATGCTCAAGAAGTTTAACTTAAATGATTGCAAACCCATGTCAACTCTATGCATCCATCTTCATCTTTAAGCAAGGATGAAATGAAGAACCAGTAAATCAAACTTTGTATAGAGGAATGATTGGCTCTTTATTGTATCTAACAGCAAGCAGACCTGACATAATGTTCAGTGTGTGTCTTTGTGCTAGATTTCAATCAGATCCAAGAACTACTCATTACAAAGCTGTTAAGAGAATTTTTAGATATCTTAAAGGCACTACTAATCTTGGTCTATGCTATAAGAAAGACAAGGATTGCAGGTTAATAGGATACTGTGATGCTGACTTTGCTGGAGATAAAATAGAAAGAAAGAGCACCAGTGGAGGATGTCATTTCTTTAGAAATAACATGATCAGCTGGTCAAGCAAAAGGCAAAGCACCATTGCATTATCAACAGCAGAAGCAGAATACATCTCAGCAGCCAGTTGTTGTTCACAACTGGTATGGGTGAAGTATCAGCTTGAGGACTTTAATATTCCTATCTCTGTTATACCTGTTTTGTGTGATAATACAAGTGCAATTAATTTATCTAAAAATCCTATCCAACATTCTAGGGCTAAGCATATAGAAATCAAGCATCATTTTATTAGAGACTATGTTCAGAAAGGTGTTTTTGATATTCAGTTCATTGACACAGAGCATCAATGGGCAGATATATTCACAAAACTCCTGACTGAAGATAGATTTAAGTTCATACGCAATAATTTGAACATACATGCATTCTCTAATAATTGATTGTGTATGATATTGTCTGATATGATAAGAGCATCTGAAATTCCAGGGTGTCTGAAATTGTGACATGTCTGAAAATTTTAGGGTTTCTGAAATTTTATGTGTGTCTGAAATTTCTCACTTGTCTGAAATGACTTGCTGACGTGGCTATCTGAGACGGTTGAATTCCATTTATTTTGTCTCTTCCACTTCGCACGTTACCCAATGTCCGCGCAGCCGGTACAGGCCATCATTGCATCGTGGGTCTATAAATGCAGGAGTAAGAGTATCGAGGAAAGTCTTACATTTTCTCTCAGCACTGTTTGAACTTCTTCTCTCTAGCAACCGTTTTCTCTCAAGTTTTTCTGCAACTCATCAATGGCACCAAAGAAGTCTTCCAGTTCCGGTGGAAATGTGGTCAGATCGAAAGGTGTGGACCTTGAAGAGCTTCGAAATCTTGGTATGGATTTGGTTGAGGAATTTGATGCTGCTGGCAGGACTCCATTCTTTGACAACATCTACTGTTCATGGCACGAGCAGAGTGTCATAGATTTTTGGGCTTCAGCTAGAGGAATCCCTAACATCCAAGGGAGTATATGAAAGCATCAAGGCTACTGTTCTAGGAGTCCCTGTTTTTGTTGATGAAGGGATTCTCTCCACCATTCGCCAAGGTCAAGGCTGAAGGAGAAACCTTTACTCCTGGATGGGAGTTGAGAAATGGTGGGCAAAAGAAGTACACAAAATGTTGTATGGTACAGAAGAACCCAAGACTCCTGATTCTAAGTTCTTGCTGGATAAGGTCAGAGTACTTCACTCCATCTTAGGGTGCTCCATAATCCCTAAGAGTGGAAGCAGAAACCACGTGTCTGAATTGGAAAGATTCTGCATGATTCACTTGCTGCAGAAGAAGAAGGTCAATCTTCCCAGCATCATCATGTTCCACATGCAGAAGAAGATTAGAGACTCTGGTGCAAATCTACCTCACAACACTCTCATTACAAAGGTACTCTTGCACTTTAAAGTACCTATTGAAAGACTGTTTGATCATAAGTCATCCCGCATTCTTTGGTGAGTCGAATCTTAAGAGCATGAATCTGAAGAACCCTTTCACTCCAAGACCTCCATCTCCTACTCTGAAGGAGAGTGTCCTCATGGAGAAAGCCTCAAGAAGAGGAAGCACAATAGAGATTCTTGAACAAGAGCTTCAAGGAGACATCAGAAAAGGAGAGTTCAAGGCCTCCAAACCATCCCCTAAACCTAAGCTGAAGAAGCTCCCTGTGAGGAGTGCAGCAAAGGTATCTTCAGCAGCCTCTACTCTGCACACTCAAGCATCTGAACCTGTTCAGAAGGCTTTGCAAAAGCCATTTGAAATAGTGGGTCAGGGTTCTGAAAGTGCAAAACCTCTTAAGCCTACTTCTGACATAGAAGGAAAGGCTCATGAGGAAGAGATTGCTAACCTTGTTGATATTGAAGCTGTAGCAGCTTCACCTTTGGCAGCTTGCCCCTGCTCCAGAATTGATTCAAGTGGCAGCCATAGCTACTGCTTTAGAACAAGAAGAATTGGATATGAAGGCTGAGCAAGAGAAGACATACTATGCTATCATTGTGGCCTCTCAGCTAGCCGTGGCTGAAGATGAAAGGCAAGCTACCTTGGCGCAAAGTAATAAGAAGAGAAAGAGGTCTAGGGTTCAGCAAAGGAGGAGAACCAAGAGCAAGATTCTTGAGATAGCTCATGAACCCACTATTAGGGTTACAAGGAGCATTGCTAGCCAAATGGAAGCTATGGATGAAGCTAGAAAGTACTAGAACTTTGTAAAGGCAAATCTCTATTTCAAGAAAAGAAGAAAAGAAAAACTACCTGAAAGGGAGAAGGTCTCTAAACCTAAGAAGGTCAAACCCCCTGTGAAAAGACCAAGGGTGAGGTTTGACAATGTGACTCCATCACCTCCTTCCTCACCTGAAAAGAAATAAGAGGAGAAAGAAGAAGAAGAAAGGCAACCTATAGAGAAGGAAGAAGAAGCAGCACCACCATCACCATCTTCACCTCAATCATCACCACCATCTTCATCATCATCCTCAGAATCAACACAATCTGAAGATCCCATCGTCGAGATTCAGCAAGGAGAAAGCTCAAAGGTGTGGAAAGGGAGTATGCTGCCTGAACACATTAGGCTAGGACCTAAAAGTAGGGATTTCTTCACAGAACCCACTTTTGATCCTTCTGCATTTCCTTTCACCCAGCATCAGTATGATGAAGAAGCTGAAGTGCCCCATAAGAGGTATGAAGGACCTTTCTTTGAGAGGGAAAGGGTTCCCAAGTTCCCAAACCTCTATGAAGAGCTGCAATATTTCAGAGATACACCCCCTATCTCTCTGCACCATGGGCTAGTCAAACATACTTCAGATGCTGGAAGAATAAAGTATCAAGGAAGCTTAGATCAGATGTACTCAGGGACAACTTGAGAAGATCAGAAAGGGTGTGGTACCACCTGCTCACAAGTGGGCTCTACTTGATCCCTTTTCAGATGCTGATTGTCTGAAGATGAGTAATGAAGACTGGTGTTTTGTCAGGCATCTATGCATAGAAGGTGAACTCTTTCAAAGGGATTATCTTAAGTCTGTTGGCATGAGAGGATACAGGCCCCCTAGAACATTTTCTATCAGGCCAACCACCAAGATTCTAGTGCAACCTGATAGAATTGTTCCTAGGTACCCTCTGAAGGAAGGCCCTACTGATAAGTTCAAGGAACCTAAGGCCTATCCTGTTCCCTTCAAGACTCTGACTCCAAGCGAATGGAAGGAGCTACGAGCAACGATCAAGCGACAAGGTGGAGGCATGGATCATAGCTTCAGAGACCGAGTTTGGTCATCTTACTGGAAGATCAGAGAGGATGTTGGATCCTCTTCTGGGTCAACTGGACCAGATGATGATTCTATCATAGGACATGGGAAATTCATAAATGTGAAATATCATTACATCAGAGGCCATTTCCCACCTCTGTCTGAATCATTTCATGAAGACTGGAAGATTATGTGTCCCATTGGAACATTCTTCTTTTCAGTGTATCATCCACAGGAGTATGGTTTGCTTCCAGGTTTTTATATTCTGAGATTTGTGTGCAGACACATCCAGATTATTCTTTATGAAGCACCACCTGATCCTGAAGAAGAGAACAGAAAGCTCAGGCTAAAGATAGAAAAGCTAGAGAAGAAGAATGCTGATCTCATTGCTAAACAAGATAAGATTCTTCAAGAGCAACAACAGATTAGAAGTGGCCAAGAGGACATTAAGACTGCTCTCATCTCTCAGATTGACAAGGCCAAGGATGAGCTGATTTCCTTCATGAAAGAAGCTTTGCTGAGGAAGGATGGGTAGTCAGTGATGTGTAGCCATGTCTCATGTTTATTTCTGCTAAGTGATCAATTTTTTTTTAACATTTTGATTAATACTATCAGTGTTTCACATCATGTTGTGTTTATGTTTGCTGTTTTCTTTCATACTTCATGATTTTACTATGATTGTTGTTGTTGTTATGCTCTAGAATTCCCTTTTGATTGATGATAAAAGGGGGGAGTATTAAACTAACAAAATCTGAATCAGAAGTGATCACAGGACTCAGGGACTCAGGGGGAGTAAATAAGAAATTGATTTTTGATCAAATCAGTTTAAGAGATCACCATCTGAGGGGGAGCTATCTATTCTTTTATCTTTAAAACTCCTTTTAGATTTATGTATTTTAAACAAATTTGTCATCATTAAAAAGGGGGAGAATGTTGAGTCTCAAAAATATCATAAGAGAAAATATGATGTTTAAGAGAGCTCAATTCCCAAGTTTTAATGCTTAACAAATTTGAGTTAAAATATTTATCATAGATACATATATGTTTTAATGATTTATCTATGATTTCAGCAAGCCACTTTAAGCTTATATATAAAGACTATGTGAAGTGCTTTCAACCTGTCTGAGGAGTTAAGCCTTCTAAAGGTTCAACCCGTCTGAAGCGTTGAAGCCGTCTGAAGCGCATAACCCGTCTGAAGTGTTGAAGCTATCTGAAGTCTCATTAATTACGTGGCACCCTTTGTTGAAGCTTGTGAAGACTTTGAACCTCTGCTGCACGTACCTTTTCAAACACGTTTATAGCAAGGAACACAGAGACCTTTCCTGGTATTTTTGAATTTCATACACCACTGAGGAAATCTCTGCAACGCAGCCTCTGCAGCAACAGATGTAGCAGCTTTATGGCAGGAGCAACCTTGTATCGTGTCAGAAATAACAGAGCTCTCATAAGCATGTCTCACAATGGATTAAATAGCATTTAATGTTATCTCTAAATGGTGGTATTTCAACGGATTGAAGATTGGGTATAAATACCCCTCCATGAAGACCATCAAAGAAAGAGAAATATAGAGAAATTATTACAAGAAAGCCTAAAAGATATTCCGCTGCAAGCTTTACTTTGAAAAACCCTATGATTCATCTTCTTTGCACATCATCTGTATATCCTGAGTATACCTCAGTTATTATTGTGCACTGTGTCTGCCTAAGCTTGAAACTTGTGTAGTTCAAAAGCTTAGACATATTTCGTTGTAATACTGCATATTGAGCCTGGAGAGGCTTGTCTGAAACAAAGAATACTTAGTTGAAGAGCCTGGAGAGGCTAGACTGAAAAAAGAATACTTAGTTGAAGAGCCTGGAGAGGATAGACTAAAAAAGAATACTTGTTGGTGTCTGGAGAGACTGTACTCGTAGTGTCTAGAGAGACTGTACTCGTGGTGTCTGGAGAGACTGTACTCGTGGTGTCTGGAGAGACTGTACTCGTTGCGTCTGGAGAGACTGTACTCGTTGCGTCTGGAGAGACTGTACTCGTTGTGTCTGGAGAGACTGTACTCATATTTGAGTTTGTGATCTGAATATTCATATAGTGGAAATCTAGTGGTTGTTTGCCATTGGGACTGGATGTAGCTCACTGTTTTAGTGGGTGAACCAGGATAAATTTCTTGGCAAAGTTTTCTATCCCTTATCTCTTGTAAATTTGTTTATTCTAATCAAAGGGTGTTGAAAAGTTGTTCTGATATTTTAAAAGCAAAGAAACCTTTTAAAATACTTTTTCAGAAGCCATCTTAAGAAACTTCAGACAGCCTTTAATCCTGTCTGAAACTGTTTCAAACCTGTTGTCTGCGAAAAGCTTTCATAAAATATTAAGAAACACTATTCAACCCCCCTTCTAGTGTTTCCCTGTGTTTCTACACAGTTCTGAAAAGATTTTCTGAAATAATCTTCAGAAGGTACCTTGAGATGTTTTTCAGATAACTCAATTTCTAAATAAGAAACTAAGTTAATTAAAAGATTAATAAAAATATTTCTGAAGTATTTTAGAAAGATTAACAACTTCAGCATACTTACTAAAACCCTGAAAAACTTATTTTCTAAGCTTCCGCACAACACAAATAACTCTGAGTATTTATAAATCAAGTTTTTCAATACACCTTGCCATGATTCATTTAATATTTAAACAAAAGGTTTTCAAAATTGGTTAAAGTTCTTAAACACTATTCAACCCCCCTTCTAGTGTTTCCTTTGGTTCTAACAATTGGTATCAGAGCTCACCTTCGGGTTGAGCATCTAACAAATGTAGAAGGAGTAGATCCTCAGAAGATGGAAACCTCACCAAGCTGAAGCAACTCTGAAGAACAAAGAAATGAGTATGTTCTCTTAAAGCTCATTATTTAAGCTACAGAAGCATCTCTCAGAAGAACATGATGAGAAAAGGAAAGTACACTCATCCCAAGTTACATATTGGTAACATCCTTCCTATCTCAGTTTAGATGTAGTTATTAAACTGCTTTGAAAATTACGAATTGTTATTGAAATTGTTAATGCATGATTGTCTTAATATGTGTGAAAACCATTTATTGTATTGTGTGTTAAGTAGTTGAATAGTCTTTAGTTTTTAAATCATTTTCTCAAAAAATTATGATACGGTGCTATGTGAATCAATGGATCATCAACCGGTTTCTCATAATTCGCACGATGCACAACTCTCCATGTCTACTCAGTGCATGTAACCGTCATCATCAATGCATCAAGCACATCATTTTTCCTATTTATAAGAATTGGAAGATCATCATGAGAACTACACTTCATCAATCCTCAAGAGATAGAGTCTATTGTCTCCAAATCCATCAATCTCTCAGTTCAACCTTTCTCAATTAGCTAACATGTTTGCATCAAGTAACTCAAATTCTTCATTGATCAATGAGAGAATCATTCCTTCAAAAATGGTTAATCTCTCTAACTTCGACGAGGCTGGTTATAGAATTTCTGAGTACTTTGACGCAGTAGGCCGGACTCCATTTTTCAACAGCATTTCCTCTTCATGGCATGAGGAAAGTGTTCTGGAATTTTGGAACAACTCTGAGGTTGTGACTGAACCTGGTCACACTGGCTTACGACGATGGTGTTGGGAAGAACTCTATTTATTGACTGCAAATTGCTGGCTGAAGTGATCGGTGTTCCTGCAAGAGGTGATCAGTTCTTTCAACGATGGGAATCAGTAAATGGTGGAACCATTATCTATGATGAATTACTCTTTGGTGGACGACGTCTTGCTCCTTATAGGCATTCATAGCTCCTGGATACTCCCAGAACTCTTCTTGTTGTACTGAGCTGTTGCATCCTCCCAAAAGGAAGCAAAAACTTGGTTATAAGACAGCTAGAAAGGTTTGTGCTGGGTCATCTGTTGATGAAGAGGAGAATCAGTCTCCCTTGGGTTCTGCTGTTTCAGATGTAATTCCGAAAGGAAATGGGCAATGAGAACCTCTTTCCCCACAACACCTTGATTATAAAAATTTTAATGCACAAGGGCTTTCCTATGGAAAATCTCTTTGACCAATCACTTCCTTCCTTCTTTACTCTGGTTATGTTTGTTGAGTTAAACCAGACTCTATCTGAACGAGAAGAAGCTTCAGAGAACCAGGTGGCTATCCCTTCTCTCTTTGCATCCCATGCCAAAGAGAAAAGAGTTTCTGTTCATCTGAGTGCTCATGGAAGGACAAGGGTGGTGTTGGCTGCATATCATCTGAAAAGGGTAAATGCTAAGGTGAATAGGCTTGAAGAGAGACTGAAGATAGCTGAGAAGGAATTACAAGAGCTGAAATCAGAAAAGGATAATGCACATGCCAATGAGGACCCATCTGCTGATGGTCATTGATTTTGCTTTAGAGTGCCTTGTCATCATCTTAAAATTTGTTTTTCTTTAATAAAATCTTAAACTTTTATTTTGCATTAATCTACAAGTTTCTCTTTATCTGTGTTATTTCATATTTGTGCTCTGTCTATATTATTTGTGTGTTCGTTTAAATGTGTCGTTCACATTATGATAATATTCCTCATAAATAAAAATAATTAACTTGCTGAATTATGGTAAAATAAAATTATTAACTTAAGTTATTTCCTTTAACAATTAACAAATGCTGTAAAATAATCAGATGCTACTGAAAGGTATTTCTAGTTGTACTTGATGCAAATAATAATAATCCTTCTTAAGGCTGATCTTCTGAAGAAAACATCATCTAATAGAGTAGTTGATATAACATCATCTTCACTTTCTGAACCTGTTCAGAAGGTTCTCAATGAACTTACTGAAATTGTGGATCGGAAATACTAAGGTGACTAATACTCAACACTCTAAGACTGCCACAAATCTTGAGAGACAAGTATGACAAGATATCATCCTCATTTGCTAAACATGTTCAGAAAGTTCTCAATGAACTTACTGAAATTGTGGGTCAGGAATCCTAAGGTGATTGATATTCAAGCCATTAAAAGTCTATCTCAATTTTTGAGGATCATACAATGATGATTGCTGCTTATGAAGAAGAAACATCTAAAGCAAGAAGATCAAAGAACAACAACAAGCTATCTCAAAAGATGGAAAGGACATGATATAAAGATTATGTTGCTGATGCGCTACAGACAACTTCAGAAGATGGAAAGGACAAAACTGTCTTTGAAGACAAGATTGAGTCTCAGCAGATAAGTTCTTCAACTTAAGTTTTTATTTTTTTTTTTGGCTTAGGCTCATGATTTCGTAAAAATAACTGCCTCGGTTTGATTTTTTGTCTGCATGAATTTCTTAGCATCGAATTTTTTTTATATATCCTCATTTTTGCAAATAATTCATCTTTAAAATGGAAAATTATTATAATAATCGGTGCTTTGAAAAGACACAATTATAAAAAGTTTTTTTTTAAAACCGTAAACACTGTTGTCATGGATATTTAAAGAAGACGGCCTTTCACCTGTCTGCTACTTGACGCATGTTCTCCCAAGTCGGCGCTTCAACTGCTATCCTTAAGGGCTATCTGAGCCTATTTATACAAGGCAAGAGAAGTAGTTTAAACCCCATCACTCATCTCATTTCCTCTGCAACTTCTCTTCTATCTCTTTCAAGCTCCTGACTCGTTTCAAAATCTCCAAAAAGGATTTATCTCTATTACCTCCCTTATGGCATCCTCTACTCTCATCTTCCAAACTCAAGTGTTAGACTTCAAAAGCCTTGCCGAAGAAGTGTATTCTCTTGCTGATACTTTTGAAAGCGCTGGGTGGTTACCCTTCTTTGAAGTTGTGGACTGCAAATGGCATGAAGAAAGTATTAGAAACTTCTGGAGCACCTTGAAAGTAATAGATGAAGATAGAAGAATCTCTGCAAAGACCCAAGTGATGCGTCGTGAGATTTTGGTAAACACTAACATCATTGGAAAGGTTCTTGGAATTAAGAGCGAAGGAGAAAAATTCTCTTCGATTTGGGAAGCTCATAATGGCGGTGCAGGACGGCTAAACTTGCTGATCCATGGGATGGAAGACACATCCAATGTCCTGTTCAAAATCATAAAATACTGCATGTTTCCAAGAGGAGGAGATAACCATCTCTCTAATGTAGAGAGGTTCTGTGTCATCAACCTTCTGCAAAGAAGGAAGATAAACCTACCTTGGATCATTTTGTATGGAATGATTAGAAGAGAACAGGAGAATGTTGATATCCTTCCCTTCAACACCATTATCATGAAACTTCTCAAATTTCACGGGGTTCACATCGAACACCTCTGTGACCACAGGCGTCCCAGCATCTTCAGGGTAAATAGTCAAACTACATTTGCACATGATGCACTGGAAAGAAGACCAGTTGTGGAAGATCCTGAAGTCAAGAGGCTAAAGATGGAGAACACCTTGCTACACTAGAAGCTAGAGAAGACTCAGAGGCATCTACTGAAGTTGAGAGAAGAAATAGGGGTTGAAGAAGAAGATGAAGCCAGTGGAAGTCAATCTTCCAATTAATTCTTGTCAAAATTGTTCAAAATTTTCTTTCTCTCATAATGTTCTTAAAATTTTAATTAATATAAAGATCTTTCTTTTGTCAATGCCTTAATCTTGGAATCCAGAATCTGAGAAATAATAATAAGGGAGAAATAATGATTCTTAATTAATAACAAAAGGTGGAAACGTATATAACCAACAAAATGCTTTAAGTAAGAAAGAAACTCATAAGATAACAAGCTATATCAAAATATTGTCATAACATGTGGAATTCTTAAATTTTAATAAAGAATAACATGTGGAATCCCTAGATCTTAATGATTAACAAACAATTAACAACTGGTATCTAAAAGATTAACAACTGATATCTGAGAAGCTAACTCAAGAGCTAAAGTCTACCTTCCTCAAATTCTCTAACCTCTCAGTTCATACATACTCATGGCCAACATGTCTACATCATCAAATGACTCAAACACCTCAATGTTTGATGAGAGAATTATACTCTCAAAAATGGTTAATCTCTCAGATTTCGACGAGGCTGACTACAGAGTCTCAGAGTACTTCGAAGCCGTTGGTTGGACTCCATTCTTCAACAATATCTCCTCACCATGGCGTGAGGAAAGTGTGTTGGAATTCTGGAACAACTCTAAGGTGGTGTCTAATCAGGATTGGACTGGGATTAAGACGGAGGTGATGGGAAGACCAATTTGTGTGGACTGCAACTTGATTGCTAAGGTGATCGGTGTGCCTGCTAGAGGAGAGCAATATTGTCAGAGTTGGGAATCCCTTCATGATGGGACTTTCATCTTTGATGAAGTTCTCTTTGGAAGAAGACGTCTAGCCCCTTACAGACCTTCTCAACTTCTGAACATTCCTAGAGCACTCCTTGTTGTGCTGAACTGCTGCATCCTTCCCAAAGGATGCAACAACTTGATAATTAATTAGCTGGAAAGGTTCGTGCTGGGACACCTGCTGACGAAGAAGAGAATCAGTCTCCCGTGGGTGTTGATGTTTCAGATGATTTTCAGAAATGAGATGGGAAATGAGGACCTCTATCCCCACAACACCCTGATAATGAAAATTCTTATTAATGAGGGCTTTCTTATGGAAACTTACTTTGACCAACTGCCTCCTTACTTCTTCACTCCGAAAATGCACGCGCAGCTAGACCGGACCTTAGCTGAAAGAGAATAAGCTCCAGAGAACCAGGTTGTCATCCCTTCTCTCTTTGCTTCACAAAACAAAGAAGAAAGGTCTGCTACTCATCTGAGTACTCATGGAAGGAAAAGGATGGTGATGGTTGCATACAATCTGAAGAGGGTGCATAAGAGGATAAACAGGCTTGCAAAACGGCAGAAAGTAATTGAGAAGGAGTTACAAAAGTTGAAAGCAGAGAAAGAGAATGCAAATGCCATTGAGGACTCATCTGCTGACAATCATTGATCTTGTAGTGCCCTGTCTTAATTATAATATTTTAAAATTAATAAAATTCAATTTTTCCTTGTTCTTTTGCATCTTTTGCATTAACTGTGTTATATTATATAGTTTCTGGTAACTATGCATTCTTCTAAATATGTCGCTCATAATATACACTTCCTTAGAATAATAAAGTTCATTGAAAATAAAATAAACTAACTTACTGAAATTTTGGTAATGTCAAACATATTAATTTAAAAAATATTTCTTAATGATTAACAAATTCAGTTAAGTAATATCAGATGCTACTGAAAGGTACTTTTAGTTTGTGCTTGTTTTAAGGAAACAAGATTTGAAGATAATCTTAAGAAGATCATCAGAAGGCAATACTGTCTGAAGAGATGAATCAAGGTAATATTATCTGATAGAGTAGTTGGTGTAACATCATCTTCATTCTTTGAACCTGTTCAGAAGGTTCTCAATGTACCTGCTGAAATTGTGGGTGGGAAATACTAAGATGATTAATATTCAACACTCTAAGACTACCTCAAAACCTGAGAGGAAAATATGACAAGATATCATCCTCATTTGCTGAACCTGTTCAGAAAGTTCCAAATGAACTTAATGAAATTGTGTGTTGGGAATGTTAAGGTGATTGATACTCTAATCATAAAAGTCTATCTCAATCCTTGAGGAATAAGTCGAGATGATTGTTAAAGGAATCTCTTTGAGCAAAAAGGACAAGAAGCATGCTGAAGACAAGCTACAAGCAACCTCAGAAGGAGAAAGAATCTCTGAAGAAAAGTTAAATGTCAGAGATGCATATTTCAAACCAAAGAACAGTAAGCAGACCTACTGGTAACATCATCTTACCCTATAACTTAGATATCTGTAAAAACTTAACCCTGCTAAAATACTCCAAACTCTTTAATAATTAAAACTAAATTACTTAAAAGACTCAAAATTTCCCAGATAATAATTATAAAAACTTTGTTTTGTGTTTTCTTTTGTGTTGTGTCTGAAAATTTTGTTTTAAAGTTTTCCTTTTATAAAATGTTTTCCCTCGTTTTATTTACTTACTCACAAAAATCATTTCCAAAATGTTTTTCAAACATATATTTATGTATCTCTTTTTTGTCTTCTTTCAGAAACGTTTTCCAAAAAATTTCTTTATCAACGCTAATGACTCAGTTTTCTATGACTATGGCGCTTCATCTATGACCAATCAATGATGTACGTTTTTGGCACTCCCAAGGTCTGAAACCTTCATCATCAATGCTACCCGAACCCTTATGTATCCCGTGATCAACTATCCATTAGGGTCAATCTCTGCACTTCTCTATTTTACCCATGCTTCAAGGTCCTATAAATTCACAAGAGTTCTTCATACAAACTCATCTCTTCAAAGTTCTTCCATAACTTTGTCTAAGAGACTGAGTGTGTTGCTCTCTGAAGAAGGATGAAGAAGCAAAGGAAAACAGAAGAAGGAATTCTGGAACAAGTTGAGGACAAGATCAAGTCATTTTGGATGATGTGTGGAATGACAAGTAAGAGAAAGGCTTCATCTGAAGACCAGTTTCTCTACACTTGGACCATGATGATCTTGTTGCATCACAAATGCACTGGAAGACCACTGGGAGAACCCAAGACATCCAATCTTATGAAGGGAACCACTTCAAAAGTGTTCCTTAAGATTAAGGTTGTGGTTGGTGGTCGAAATACAGTGTTAAATAATGCACCTCCACTGTTTCAGTTGTCACAAGGGGATTGCGTGCTAAACGCACGGTTGGGAGGAGGATACAGGCTCAAGAGGCACCACTGAGGCTGTTCAGCCAAAGAAGTGGTGGTAGCTTTGAAAGAGATGAAGCTGCTATTAAGGCTATGCCTCAGCCTATCATAGGAATCAAGAGAGGCAGCGATGATAAATGTATTTTCATGTATTTTCAAGAAAATTTCTAGTAAAAACTATATATATGTACCTATGTATTTAATTTTTGTTTTCTTCTTTGTAATCTCTCTTATTTATTTCTGTACATATCATCTTGGTTTTGTTCTCTGTAATGTTTCCTTCAGAAGTTGTGTATATATCTGTTGAAATCATTTTCTCTCGTCTGAACTCTTTTAAAACTGCTCATCCTTTTAAAGTATGGTTTTAAAAATTAAATCATGTCTATCAATTTTAACAGTTGGTATTCTTTCAAGTTAATTTATAACAGTATCAAGATAAAATCTTTAACAAGTGGTATTAATGGTTCACGACATAACCTTGAATAATTGGAATCAAGATAAATCTCACAAACAACACCTTTTTACTTAATGACAAAAGGGGGAGAAATATATATCTAACAAAATACTAAAGAGGAGAAACATAAACATAAAGAGAAACATAAAAGGGGAAGAAATAACTAACAAAATACATCAGGATAATACATAAAGGGTAAAATATACATAAAGACTGTCTGAAGTCTAAACAACTACAAGATAACAAGAAGAATCTAACAAGTAAAATCTCTGAAGAGGGATCATCTCTGAAAACAAATAAAAACAGTACAAAAGAAATTGGTGTCATAAAATATAATTCTCAGGGGGAGTATTATAGATAAGGGGAGCTACCTAAAATGTTTAACAAAAGAAATTGGTATCATGAAATATAATTCTCAGGAGGAGTATTATAGATAGGGGGAGCTATCTAAAATGTTTAATCTTTCTTCATTTCATTTCTGGTATATTTATATATTTTGTTAAGAGTATATATCTTATTTGTCATCATTAAAAAGGGGGAGAATGTTGAGTCTCAGAACTAATTCGAGAATTCAAATTTAGTCTAAGACTCGGTACTCATAAGTTTTAATGAATAACAAATAAGATAATATTAAATCAGGTGCCACTGAGAAAGGTATTTTCTTGATTGTGTTTTAGGTTGGAATATTCGTCTGAAGTATCAGAATCAGAAGAAGAAGAATCAGTGAAGAATCAAAAGAAGAAGAACCAGTGAAGAATCAGAAGAAGAAGAACCAATGAAGAATCAAAAGAAGAAGAACCAGTGAAGAATCAGAAGAAGAAGAACAAATCAGAAGAAGAAGAACAAATCAGAAGAAGAACGAAGGAAAATCAGAATATGAAGCAATACAGAATCTGAAGAGAAGAAAAGACTCAATCATTTGAAGCATATTCATCTGAAGCCCAGAAGACAGCAGAGGAAGAAGAGATCCACAATAAAAATGAAGCAACTAGAAGCAAAGGAAGCTACGAAAAAGAATAGAAAAGATTCAACTATCTGAAGACATGAAAGACTCAGAACGTCTCAAGACTCATCATCATCTGAAGCATATCCTCCATCTGAAGAAGTGATTGTCATCTGAAGACTCGAAGACAAAAGTGAAGACCTGACCTCGTCTGAAGAAGTAATGTGAAGACTCGAAGACAAACTGAAGACTTAACTCCGTATGAAGCGTACCTATCATCTGAAGAATGGAAGCTGATCAGAATCACTCTGTATGACTGAAGGACTGAAGGCGTCGGAACCAAAAAATGTTCTCATGAAGATATTGTCAAAGCATGAAGAACACTGTATCCAATGGACTACTTCATCTCGGCACAAAAGTTAGGCATACTTTTCTGCCTCGATCAAAAGACTTGCACAAATAAGGAAATCATGCAATGACTGCTGCACCTGCAATCAAAAGGGTACTGTATACGCAGACATACTGCACCTGCTACTGTCCAAAAGCAAATCAGAAGTCTGGACAAGAAATATCGAGAAAGATGTTTGAACTAATATTATTTAATTCAACATCTATCCAAATATCAGAAGAACTAGAAGAGACAAAGATGAATAAAGCTAGGATCGTCTGGAGTAAAGGAAGAAGCATTCTGCTGAAGTAAAAAAAAAAAGAAGATTTCTGCTAAAAGGAAGAAGCATCTTGCTTTAATCATCTAAAGAAGAGAAGAATCATATTGCCGGAAGAAAGGAGCGAGTTGAAAGCATTTCAATCTGAAGAATTAAAAGAAGCTTGAAGCTATCATCTGAAGGAAGTTATATAAATGGCTTAACAGTCTGAAGAAATGAAACTCTCTGAATGCATGGAACAGATTTCAACATAGAAGAAATCACAAGAGAAGCTGAGACCATATGATTCAACGACTATAATATCATATGTCTTTATTCAAAGAAGAAATAGCAACAACAGCTATTGTCCTTAGGACAAGACACCTCACTCAAAGAAGAAAGAGGAAATTGTGTCAGGAGCAAATGAAAAGGAGTATATACAAATAAGCAAATGGACAAATCCAACGGATACCTCCTCATACATACTCTAAAGGAAAACAGAGGAAAGCAGAAGGAAAACAGAGGAAAGCTGAAGAAAGCAAAAGAAAATCAAGAGAGAGAAGAAGCATAAAAATATCAAGGAATTCTCTCAAAGGAGCTCATCAATAGAAGTGTTAGAACAAGATCGTCTGAACACTTATTTTGCTTAAGAAGAAGCAACCGTTTGAGAAGCTATTAGGGGTGTAAGCGGGTTGGGGTTGACCCGCCAACCCGGTCAACCCGACCCGATCCAAACAGAAAAAGATGGGTTGGTTTGGGTAACAGTACGAGTCGGGTAATTTTGGGTCCAAACCGAACCACTTCGGTTCGGGTATCGGGTCCCAGTTTTTAGAAACCGAGCAACCTGAACCCGATAGCCTGTTAGTGTTTACTTACAGACTTCGCGAGACCCATTCCCTCATTTTACTTCAGAAAACATTTTGTGCCCTAGGTAGCGTCGTTCTCGCCTCTCACCTTCACACACTCACTGCTTCACGGCCAGCCACCCTCTGCCGTCCTCCTCCTCGTCTCGTTGTTACCGATGCCGCTGCTGTGGACGTTACCATCACCGTCACCAACCATCACCGAAGCATATCTCTGCATCGTTCTCAATTCTTAGGTAAGGGTATTTTTTCAGATTGTTTCTCCTCCCTTCTTCGTTATTGCTTCTTCTATTGATTTCTTTCTTCTTCTATTGTACAGATTCATTATTCTCACTGTGCATTGTTCATCGTCGCTTAAGGATTGACAGATTCCTTGCTGAGAAGGGTATAGAAGGGTAAGTGGTTTGATTTTGCTATTCTGTTCAAAGGAATCTTCCTATTTAATGTTTTAGTTTAGGAACAACGATGAATCAGAGCTTAATGGAACCCGTTTTTGAATTGTTGGATAGATTTATGTGGTACTGATCATGAGAAGAGATATTGGTTGTACCATCAAATGCAAGAGAAAATAAACACTTTGAATACCAAATGTAAATTTGAGCCATTTTCCACCCTAACTAACAAGTCTTCCGTGAATGATTGCCACTTTTTCATCTTCTAGCTATTTTTAGTTAATAAGAAAATCCCTCTAGGAAGAAACATAGGATATCTCTGCACTTAATGTTTTTTTATTCTTATCTAAACTCTAATTTAATTAATAAATACTCATTTTTTGTATGCGTATACCATCATTTTAATCATGATTCTGTATTTAAGTATCTACATTTGTTCTCTAGTTTCAATTTCATATTCTTCTTTTATGTAGTTTCTTTTACTCCTTTGCACTTACTCCTGATAGTGTAATATAGGGATTAAGAAGGTCCTCAGATAGATGAAAGTTGCTTTTACATTTTAATCATGATTCTTGCATTGTTTTTTTGTTCATGTTTTTTTTAAATTCATGCAGAATGGAAGAGGTTACAACACCACTTGGAACTCAAAAATCTAGTGGAACCCAAGTGGGAAGTGCTCCATCCCCACCACCACTTGGAGCTGCAACAATGGGTGGCGTAGAGGCACCAACTGAACCAGTTAGAAATGAAGAACCTTCTATGCCAGCCCCTACTCAAGCTCCAACACAAACTGATCCGTCTACACAAGAGGTATGTGGCAAAAGGAAACCTAGTAGGCCACCTTTTAGTTGTTGGACTCATTTTAAAAGGGAAAGGGATAAGGCTATATGTAACTATTGTGGTAAAACCTATGCATGCAATAGTTCTAATCATGGGACCACAAACTTGAACAAGCACCTGAAAGTGTGTCCTAAGAACCCATCTAGGGAAAGTGATAAGAAGCAAAAGACTCTTTATCTTGGAAAACAATGTGAAACTGATTCTGATAATTCCATTTCATTCAAACTTATTGAATTTAGCCAGGAATTGACTAGGAATAAACTTGCTAAGATGATTGTTGTTGATGAGCTTCCTTTCAAGTTTGTTGAGAACTTAGGATTTAAAGAATTCATGGCTACTGCTCAACCTAGATTTAAAATTCCTAGTCGTGTAACTGTTGCTAAGGATTGCATGGAATTGTATGTTGAAGAGAAGGTGAAATTGAAATCTTTGTTGTCTTGTAACTTTCAAATGGTTTCACTTACAACTGTCACCTGGACTTCTATTCAAACATGAATTATATGTGTGTGACTGGGCATTATATTGATCAGGGGTGGGAATTGAATAAAAAGATACTCGGTTTTGGTTTGATTGCTGACCATAAGGGGAAACCATAGGCAAAGCTTTAGAGCAGTGCATCAAGGATTGGGGGATTAGTAAGGTTTGTTGTGTGACTGTAGATAATGCTAGTGCTAACAGCACAACTTTAGCATATTTGAAGAGAAGTTTGAATGATTGGAATGGAACTACTCTATTGAATGCAGAGTATATGCACTTGAGGTGTTGTGCTCACATTTTAAATTTGGTTGTTTCTGATGGGATGAAAGAGATGGATAGTTCTATTGCTAAGATTAAGGCTTCTTGTAAGTATGTGAAAGCATCTCCGGCTAGATGAGCTTCTTTTAGAAAGTGTGCTGAAGAGGCTAACTTATCCACTAAGTTGATGCTTGTGCTTGATGTGCCCACTAGGTGGAATTCCACCTATTTGATGTTGGAAACTGCTGAAAAGTTTGAAAAAGCATTTCGTCGTATGGAATTAGATGATCCTTTTTATTCTCCTGCTGTTGCCAATGAGGGGGGACCCCCTAATAGTGATGATTGGAAACGTGCTCGTATTTTCAGGGAGTTTTTGAAAATTTTCTATGATGCTACGTTGGCTTTTTCTGGTTCATTGCATGTTACCTCTAACAGTTTCTTTCCTCAGTTAAATATCATTCAAGAGACAATTCTATCTTGGATGGAGGGGGATGATGGGGTGTTGAAACGAATGGCAACAAGTATGAAAACTAAATTTGACAAGTATTGGGATTTTAGTAGTGGGAGTGTGAATTATCTCTTGCTTGTGGCTGTTTTCCTTGACCCCATGTATAAATTTGGTTACTTTGAGGACACTTTTCCAGCATTGTATCCAGAAAAGAGTAGTGAGATGATAAAAAAATTGGAAGACATAATCAAGAAGTTGTTTGCTCAATATGTTGAATGGTATCCTCTTCCAACTGATACTCGTGATGTTGTTGTATCATCATTAAATGTTTCTTCACAATCACATATAACACAAGGGAGTCAAAGTAGTGAAAGTGGGGTTGGAAGGGTTGGTATACTTAAAAAGTATAGAGAAAAAGTGAGGAAGAAACAAGGTGAGCACAAAAGAAATGAGTTGGAGAGATATATGGAGGATGAGGTGGAAGATGATTATGATGGATTTGATATTTTAAGATGGTGGAGAAGCAAGAGTCAAAAGTATTATGTTCTTTCCAATATGGCTAGGGATATATTAGCCATCCCAGTGTCCACAGTATCATCTGAGTCTGCTTTTAGCACTGGAGGGCGAGTTCTTGATCCATATCGCAGCTCATTGCATCCTAACACTGTAGAGGCTTTGATTTGCACTTAGAATTGGTTGAAGCCCCTTAAAAAGGTTATTGATTCACAACAGCCTCAATTCATTGACCGGATTGAATCAGGCATGTTTAATTTGAATTCTATTTATCATTGAATTGAAAAATTAAAAATATATAAATATATTTGTGTGGGTGTTTAATTTTAATACATTATTTTCTTGTTAATAGAGATGTCCGGGATTACAGCCTTTGCAGCTATTGAGGAGGTTGGAGTTGATGCCGCGTTTAAAACCTTGCAGTAAGACTACATTTAATATCTAAAATTTTGCATTATAACCTTGCTTACATTTAACTTCTCTTTACATCCAACACTTATTTATGTAGGGGAGATTTGGCTGGTTAAATACCTAGCAGGAATGAAGGTGATTGGAGCATGGAGGATTGAGGAGACTTATTTTAGAGAGACAAGATTCCAACTTTCAAATAGTATTTGTAATTTGTTACTTTTATAACTTAGTGTATGGTAATGCACTTGATGTGTAATGTTTGTGTATTGGTTCTGTTGTTTGTTGTCTTGATTGTTAATTTTATAACTTGGTGTATGGACAATATGGTAATGTTGCACTTGATGTGTATTGGTTTTGGTTTTGTCACTTTGTTTAAATTTGTAACAAAATAATGTGTGGTTGAAGTCCATATAAATTGGTAATTCTATGTGTAAATTGCTAGTTCTATGTATAAAATAGGTTCTGTTGATTTTTTTCAATTTTTTCAGATTTTTTTTGGATTTCTTCATTTTTTTCTGCACAGGACAGAATTTTAATATTATTTTAATCAGACCCGATACCCGACCCGATCCAACCCGCAGATGGTCGGGTTGGTTCGGTTCGGGTTGCGTAACGAAAAATGGTGAAACCGAACCAACCCAAACCGAGGTGAAACAATTGGTTTGGACTTCTATTTACCCTGAACCCGACCCAACCCGACCCGATTACACCCCTAGAAGCTATTACACAACGACTATATGAGCCACATCATCAACATCTCAACGGTATTATCAACCATCTTCAACGGCTATATTTCATCAGAACATATAAATAGCCTCAAGATTGAATTTGAAGAAGTTGGCATTTCTTGCTAACCAGAGGTAGTTACCATGCCAGACAATTCCTTAGAATGTAAAAATAGAAGTGTTGCCATGTATTATCATATTCATCCTTAACCCATGTCATATCATTGATTACGCAGAAGAGTTTGGTTCATAGGAAATCAATTATCATATTCAACCAATCTTCTGAAAGTACAGAGTTGAATTAGAGCTTAGAAGAAAATACTTTCTCTGTAAAACCTTGTACTTAGATTTATTCATTGTATCCTGAGTAGTACTCAGTTAACCTCTAGTACAGGAAGAGATTATGTTTATGTTTCGTGGAAACTTAAACTTAGTTTAGTTTGCAAACACTTTATGTGTCTGAGAGCCTAGAGAGACTTGGTGGAAGAAAGAATACTTGTTGAGCCTTGAGAGGCTTGTCTGTAAAAGAATACTGCACTGAGTTTCCTGGAGAGGCAGTTGAAAATAAAAGAATACTTGTGGTAGAGCCTGAAAAGGCTTGATAGAAAAGAATACTTGTATCTGTGGTTTCAAATAGTGGAAAAATCCAGTGGTGGTTTGCCCTGGGACTGGATGTAGCTCATTGGATTTGTGAGTGAACCAGGATAAATTTTGTGGCTAAGTTTTCTATCCCTTAAACTCCTTAATTTACAGCTTTATATTTCTGATGGGGATTGAACAATATTTTTCATAATAAACTTAACATAACAATTTCAATAAACTAAGTTTTCCAAGATAATAACTCATTCAGTTAATCTTATATCGTTTGAAGTATTACAAAGAATATACTTTGAAGAACGTCTGAAATAACTCTTTGAAGTGGATCTGAAACAGTTTCAGTTCAAAAGTTAGAAGTACACTTCAAACGATGATCAATCATCTGAGGTTACGCAGAAACTGTTCTGAAAAGATTCTTTGTAATATCTTTCAGAAGGTATCTTGAGATGCATCTGAATATCTAAATCAATTTAATCAAAAGTCCAAACAAGTTTTTGATCTAGTCACCTTTTCTTAGTCTCTATGCTTGTCCTTTTTATCTTCCGCAATTTACGTATTAACTCTAGTTATAAACATTTCACATTAATTTGTTTTTAATGATTTAGTAATTTATGTTTAAGATTTCTAAAATGGTAAAAATATTCAAAACATTATTCAACCCCCCTTCTAGTGTTTCCTGTGGAAACTAACATAAATAAGTAATAATTTGTTAAATATCTAAGATTGAGGTTCTTTTGTCAAGTAATATGACTAACATTATATGTAGATATATATATATATATATATATATATATAGACACACACACACATATGTGTGTGTGTGATTGAATTTGAATTTATTGGATTAGGATTTATCTAAATTGGATTTGAATAATGTGCATAATTTGAATTTGAAATTGAGGATTAGAATTTCATTAGCTTTTTGGATATGAAAAATATGTATCCTGATTTTGAGTTTTAAAATTAGGATTTGATTTTGAAATGTTGTTAGGATTTAGTTTGATTTAAATTAAATGATCAACATAATTTGAATTTAGATTAGTTTAGATTTTAACTGTAGTATAAGATGAGTTAAAAGAATGAGAAGATTTTGGTGGATGATGAATTTAAATTTTTAAAATTTGGATTTGTCTGTGTTGAATTTAAATTAGGATATATAATATTTTGAATTTAGATTTCAATATATGGTCTTATTTAGATTTGAATTAAAATGTTTCTAAGGATAGAATTTGTTATATATAAATTTTTGAATCATGTTAATTCCTATGACTGGTTTTAATTGTAAATAATAGACTATCTGTGACTAGAATTGATATTTATATATGTGATTGTAATACTGTTTTCATAAGGAAATCGGAATTTTAGTATAAAATAAGGCAATTAATTTCTAGAGAGAAATCATAGTATTTTAAAATATATTTATTCCATAAAACATTCTTAAGATAAATGAAAATTGTTAGAAAGTAAAAATAATGAAAATATGGAACTAGGAAATTAAGGATAACTATACAAAGTTTATATAATTAAATATTAGGAATTTTCTATTAGAATTTTTATATTATTCATAATTATTTGAAATGAGGACTATAAGTGGATCTTTAGATATTAGGATAACACTATAATGGTCTGGACTTGTACTCAATTAATGAAGGATAAGAGAAAAATATTATAAGAGATGAAATTATTATTTTTGAAAATAGAAACCATTCTAGATTAATTATAAATTATTAGAACCTAGTAAGTTAGATATTGTTTTGCACAAAAGTTTAAATGATCTTTTATTTGAGGAAAACTGTTAAGCAAAATTTTACGGTTTAGATATAGATTTAAATTTTAATTGATAGTTTTATGATAAAGATTTGACATGTTAGGATTTAAGGGATAGAGGTTTAATCTTTTAGAGATAGAGATTTTTAAAATTTGATAGTTTGAAGATAAGGATTTGATGATTTTGAAAATTTTATGGTTATACTTAAAAGGTTTCAAGATAAAAGTCAAATCTTGAGCTTGATAGAAATCTTATCGAGTGTGTATATATATGGTTTAGAGGTGTTGATTGATCATTGGATCTAGGTGGATTTTTTTTATGATGATATATTTTGCAATCTTGATAGTTTTATAATTATGATAGGATTATGAGTCAAAGGCTCACGCATTATCGTTGATTGATGATTAGGTGGATTTAGTTTAGGAATATAATTTATTCTGGACTTTGAATAGTTAGTTTACAATTATTAATAATAGAAACATGATATCTAACTCAAGCTATAGATTATCAATACTTAGTGTCATAGACTTAAATCTAAGAGAATATTAATAAGACAAATTTTGAGGACAAAATTTATTTAAGGGGGTAGACTTGTAACATCCTGAAATTTAGAAATCTGGAATTATAATTAAAATATGTATAATTATATTCCGATGACGTTAGTTGTAAAAATAGAAGTTTTATAATAATAATAGTAAATATTAATATAACCGTATTTAGGATATAATAATAATACAATATTATAAATATTAGCAAACACGTCAGATTATTAAGATCTTAATCAAATTTGATTATATTGAATATAATAATAAAACTATTAGGAGATAAATCATATTATTAAGACTGCAATTAAAATTAATGGTTATAAGCATAGTAATTATTATATTATTATAATAATATCAAGATTAATAAAGATAATATTATGAGAGAGATATGGTTTAGTATTTTAAATTAGGATCAGATTTTAAAATAGGAATAATGAGATCACAAGGATTAAAGATAAGAATCAATACAAATTTAGGATAAGGTTTAATTATAAGATTTGAATTTAAATTGGAATGTAGATTGATAAGGATTCTGTAACATCCTAATAATTCCTAAAATAAAGGAATAAATAAAATAAGATTTATGAAGAAATAATAATATTATTATTATGTTTCAGAAAAATGTATTATTTAATTAAAAAGGGTAACAGGTGGGTTGGAGTAGGCACAACTCAGTTAGATATTTAAATAGGGGGAGGGTTATCTATTTCACCCTATTAGTTTTCAAACCTGAGATAACCAAACCCTAGGGAGGACAGAAGCAACTTCACAAGGGGAAGGTGTAGCAGAGTAGATCATCAAGGGAGTGATGTCATTCGTTTCTTGATGGTCAACTCTAAGGTACGAGGGAGAGGGTGCTGCTTATATGTGTATGTTTGGGTGCTTGGGTAGTGATGGGCAACCATAAGACCCTCTAAGAATTATAAAATCGAGAATTTATCTGTGAATCATGTATTGTGTGTTTGGAATGTGATTGATTTGATGTATAAACGTGATATTATTGATGAATTGAGTGATGGTAACGAGACTATCGAAAAAAGGGTCAAATTAGGATTTGGGGGTGAGATTCATAATTGAACGATTGTTGAATTAACTGTAATCTGTTGAAATAATTGGTGTTTTCAATGAATTTAATCAGTAAAAATGAGTTTAATTGAATTAGGAACTTTAGGATTTGAGTAGGGATTGAAGAAGAGGTAGAGGAAAGTCATTCTCGTTTTTACACAGAGGAGTGACTGTAAAACAGCGACTGCAGATTCGTTCACCGTTGGATCGGGCTGAATTTTGATAGCTAGTTCGGAACAACTGGTTCTTCATTCTGAACGGTTGGATCGTTGATACGAAGTCTGGGTTTAGAGATATTTAGTTCGTACTAGAGGAAAATCATTCCCGTTTTTACACAGAGCTGCGACTGTAAAACAGCGACTGCAGATTCGTTCACCGTTGGATCGGGCTGAAATTTTGACAGTTAGTTCGGAACATCTGGTTCTTCATTCTGAACGGTTGGATCGTTGATACGAAGTATGTGTTGGGATATATTTAGTTCGCACTGTAGCTGTATATTTGGGGCTTTTATTGATGAAATTAAATTGGATGCATAGAGTGTATTAATTGTGATGTGAATATGTTATGTGATATCCTATGTTTATAATAATTGTTATGTGATGTGGTGTGATTATAATAAAAGAGGTTGTATGAGATATATGTGAATTGATGATGATGCATTGAGCATAAAGATTGTATGAGGTATATGTGAATTGATGATGATGCATTGAGCATTGAGATTGTGTGAGAGATAAGAGGTATGATGATGATTGCATTGAGCATAACATTTGAGATAAGATGTGTGTGATTCATAAGCCAGACGTGGCTAGCATATGCCCTAGTCCTAAGGGGGGACGACGAGTAGGGTGATGACCATGATGGGAGACATTCGATCCATTACTCCAAGGGGGAGTGTTTTTTATGCTAGTCATCTAGCCCATAAGGGGTGGGTGATGATGACAGGGGGAGAATGTCTTTGCACGGGCCCAAGGGGGGTGTATAACTGTGCAACCTATCTGCCAAGTGGGCGTTAACAGTAGGGCCATCATTAGTAACAACTAGGGAGATTGATGAGATGCGTCCAATGTGCGGAGTTCCGAATCATGATCCTTAGGAAGAGTTTTGTGCATGAGCATAGAGTGAGCATACATGTCATTTTATGATTGCGTTAGTATGTGAATTTATATTAATTTGTAAAGTGTAAAGAGCGTGTTCTTGATGATCTGAGAAGTGTGAATTATTTAATTGTGATTAGTTAATATGTTGAATACGAAGAGTGTAGGTTGCTATGATTGATGATGATTATGTGATGAGGTGAATGATGATGATTATGTGATGAGATTATTGATGATGATTATGTGATAAGATTATTGATGATAATTATGCGATGATATGATTGATGATGATTATGTGATGAAATTAATGATTATGACTATGTGTTGGGTGAGGATAGGGTAGCCTTCTGCGTGCATGTATGAGTATGTGTTCTTTTCCTCACCGTACTCTCTATGGTTATTTTATAGGTAATGAAGATGACACGCAATGTGTCGAGTATTGAATTGAAGGGATTCCGCTCTGATACGTATGACATCAGGGCATTAGTATTAGGGTTATGTTATTGATTAGAGATAGATGAAAACTATTTTAAGTGCCTTGTATGACAAGAAATATTTTTATGAAGTTGATATTTTAATATTTTAATTTTTGAAAATCGTTGATTTTACCTTTTGTTTACATTGAGTTGATTTGGATTCAAATAGTTGTTTAAAGAGAGAATTGTGAACCTTTTTACCCGATGTGGACTACAATTTTTCCTTATATTTCGATTTATTGATTATATTAGAGGTTGGGGTAGAAGGGTGTCACACAATCATCAAATTGAAATATAAGGAAAAGTTGTAGTCCACATCGGGTAAAAAGGTTCACAATTCTCTCTTTAAACAACTATTTGAATCCAAAATCAACTCAATGTAAACAAAAGGTAAAATCAACGATTTTACAAAAATTAAAATATTAAAATATCAACTTCATAAAAATCTCTCTTGGCCATACAAGACACATAAATTAGTTTTCATCTATCTCTACTCAATAACATAATAAAGTAAACCCTATTACTAATGCCCTGATGTCACACGTATCAGAGCGGAACCCCTTCAATTCAATACTCGGCACATTGCGTGCCATCTTCATTACCTATAAAATAACCACAGAGAGTACGGTGAGGAAAAGAACACATACTCATACATGCATGCAGAAGGCTACCCTATCCTCACCCAACACATAGTCATAATCATTAATTTCATCACATAATCATCATCAATAATCTCATCACATAATCATCATCAATAATCTCATCACATAATCATCATCATTTACCTCATCACTTAATCATCATCAATCATAGCAACTCACACTCTTCGTATTCAACATATTAACTAAACACAATTATATAATTCACACTTCTCAAATCATCAAGAACACGCTCTTTACACTTTACAAATTAATATAAATTCACATACTAACGCAATCATAAAATGACAAGTATGCTCACTTTATGCTCATGCACAAAACTCTTCCTAAGGATCATGATTCAGAAATCCGCACAATGGGTGCACCTCATCAATCTCCCTAGTTGTTACCAATGATGGCCCTACCGTTAACGCCCACTTGGCAGATAGGTTGCACAGTTATACACCCCCCTTGGGCCCGTGCAAAGACATCCGCCCCCTGTCATCATCACCCACCCCTTATGGGCTATATGACTAGCATAAAAAACACTCCCCCTTGGAGTAATGCATCGAATGTCCCCATCATGGTCGTCACCCTACTCGTCGTCCCCCTTTAGGACTAGGGCATATGCTAGCCACGTCTGGCTTATGCATCACACACATCTCATCTCAAATGTTATGCTCAATGTAATCATCATCATACCTCTTATCTCTCACACAATCTCAATGCTCAATGCATCATCATCAATTCACAAATACCTCATACAATCTCTATCATTATAATCACACCAAATCACATAACAATTATTATAAACATAGGATATCACATAAGATATTCACATCACAATACTCATATTACAATTAATACACTCTATGCATCCAATTTAATGTCATCAATAAAAATCCCAAATATATAGCTACAGTGCAAGCTAAATATCTCCCAACCCAGACTTCGTGTCAACGATCCAACCGTTGAGAATGAATAACCAGATGTTCCGAACCAGCTGTCAAAATTTCAGCCCGATCCAAAGGTGAACGAATTTGTAGTCGCTTATTTATAGTCGCAACTCTATGTAAAAAGGGGAATGATTTTCCTCTAGTGCAAACTAAATATCTCCCAACCCAGACTTCGTATCAACGATCCAACCTTTCAGAATGAAGAATAAGTTGTTCCGAACTAGCTGTCAAAATTCAGCCCGATCCAACGGTGAACGAATCTGCAGTTGCTGTTTTACAGTCACTGCTCTTTGTAAAAACGGGAATGACTTTCCTCTACTCTCTTCTTCAATCGCTACTCAAATCCTCAAGTTCCTAATTCAATTAAACTCATTTTTACCGATTAACTTCGCTGAAAACATCAATTATTTCAACGGATTACAGTTAATTCAACAATCGTTCAATTATGAATCTCACCCCTAAATCCTAATTTGACCCCTTTTTCGATAGTCTCGCTACCATCACTCAATTCATCAATAATATCACGTTTATACATCAAATCAATCACATTCCAAACATACAATACATGATTCACAGGTAAATTCTCGAATTTATAATTCTTAGAGGGTCTTATGGTTGCCCATCACTACCCAAGCACCCCAACATACACATATAAGCATCACCATTTCCCCTCGTACCTTAAAGTTGACGATCAAGAAACGAATGGAATCACTCCCTTGATGATCTACTCTGCTACACCTTCCCCTTGTGAAGTTGCTTCTCTCCTCCATAGGGTTTGGTTATCTGACGTTTGAAAACTAATAGGGTGAATTAGATAACCCTCCCCCTATTTAAATATCTAACTGAGTTGGGCCTACTCTAACCCACCCGTTACCCTTTTTAATTAAATAATACCTTTTCCTTAAACATAATAATATATTATTATTATTATTTCTTCATAAATCTTATTTTATTTTATTTATTCATTTATATTAGGATGTTACAGAATCCTTATCTATCTACATTCAAATTTAAATTCCAATCTTATAATTAAATCTTATCCTAAATTTGTATTGATTCTTATCTTTAATCCTCGTGATCTCATTATTCCTATTTTAAAATCTGATCCTAATTTAAAATACTAAACCATATCTCTCTCGTAAGATTATCCTTATTAATCTTGATATTATTATATTAATATAATAATTACTATACTTATAACCATTTGTTTTAATTGCAATCTTAATAATATGATTTATCTCCTAATAGTTTTATTATTATATTCAATATAATCAAATTTGATTAACATCTTAACAATCTGACGTCTCTCCTAATATTTATAATATTGTATTATTATTATATCCTAAATATGGTTATATTAATATTTACTATTATTATTATAAAACTTCTATTTTTACAACTGACGTAATCGGAATATAATTATACATATTTTAATTATAATTCCAGATTTCTAAATTTCAGGATGTTACAAGTCTACCCCCTTAAATAAATTTTGTCCTCAAAATTTGTCTTACTAATATTCTCTTAGATTTAAGTCTATGACACTAAGTATTGATAATCTATAGCTTGGGTTGGATATCATGTTTCTATTATTAATAATTGTAAACTAACTATTCGAAATTCATAATAAATTATATTCCTAAACTAAATCCACCTAATTATCAGTCAAATTTATCATAACCCATAAATCAATTTTCTATCATAAACCTAAGCTCCCTGTCTCCAAGTATAAATTCTAAATATTTTCTTAAGATCAAAGGCATATGCAACTACTAAATAATTAATTTCAACACATTCAAAGTTCATAGCCTAAATAACGATAATGCGTGAGCCTTTGACTCATAATGCTACCGTAATTATAAAACTATCAAGATTGAAAAATATATCATCATGAAAATCCACCTAGATCCAATGATCAATCCACACCTCTAAACCATATATATAAACACCCGATCAGATTTCTATCAAGTTCAAGGTTTGACCTTTATCTTGAAACCTTTTAAGTATATAAAATTTTCAAAATTATCAAATCCTTATCTTCAAACTATCAAATTTTAAAAATCTCTATCTCTAAAAGATTAAACCTCTATCCCTTAAATCCTAACATATCAAATCTTTATCCTAAAACTATCAATTAAAATTTAAATCTATATCTAAACCGTAAAATTTTGCTTATCAGTTTTCCTCAAATAAAAGATCACTTAAACTTTGTGCAAAATAATATCTAACTTACTAGGTCCTAATAATTTATAATTAATCTAGAATGGTTTCTATTTTCAAAAATAATAATTTAATCTCTTGTAATATTTTTCTTCCTATCCTTCATCAATTGAGTACTACTCCAGACCATTATAGTCTTATCCTAAGATCCAAAGATCCATTTATAGTTCTCATTTCAATAAATATGAAAAATATAGAGATTCTAATAGTAAATTCCTAATATTTAATTATATAAACTTTGCATAGTTATCCTTAATTTCCTAGTTCCATATCATCATTTTTTTTAACAATTTTCATTTATCTTAAGAATGTTTTATGGAATAAGATATATTTTAAAATACTATGATTTCTCTCTAACAAATATTTACCTTATTTTATCCTAAAATTCCTATTTTTCTCTAAACAAACTCTAAAATCTATAGGGAATAAGAGATATTATTTACTTATGAAAGTATTATTACAATCACATATGTAAATATCAATTCTAGTCATAGATAATCTACTATTAACAATTAGAATCAGTCACAAAAAATAACATGATCCAAAAATTTATTTAAAAAAAAATTATACTATCGTAAATAAAAATTTATCTTTAATATATCACCACACAAATCATATCTAATTTCATCTTACTATATGTCCTCTTTCCTTCATGATTCTATCTACTTCCAACAGATCTTATCTTTGTTTACAAACATTATTATTTATCTTGCAACATCTATTTCATCTCAGTCCTCGAATGCTATAAAATAGTTTGTTGGTTGCTATTCTCACTACCTTTATCAAAATCTTAGCTATACTTCATAAATTTGTAGCTTCCTCTAAAATTAAACTCATGAGATAATCAAATCCTAAAAATCCTCCAATTTAAATCTAAATAATCCTAACAATTATATATATATATATATATATAACAAATTCTATCTTTAGAAACATTTTAATTCAAATCTAAATAAGACCTTATCTTGAAATCTAAATTCAAATTAAAGAATTATATATATATATATATATATCCTAATTTAAATTCAACATAGACAAATCTAAATTTCAAAAATTTAAATTCATCATCCACCAAAATCTTCTCATTCTTTTAACTCATCTTATACTAAAATTAAAATCTAAACTAATCTAAATTCAAATTATGTTGATCATTTAATTCAAATCAAACTAAATCTTAACAACATTTCAAAATCAACTCCTAATTTTAAAACTCAAAATCATGGTACATATTTTTCATATCCAAAAAGCTAATGAAATTCTAATCCTCAATTTCAAATTCAAATTATGCACATTATTCAAATCCAATTTAGATATATCCTAATCCAATAAATTCAAATTCAATCACACACACATATAGGGGATGTATCCTATGAGAAAGACATCCTTATGTGAGAGTGAGAGGGATAAATATATTTCATTAGATCGAAATTAATGGTGGGATTAAAATGTCACTTTTAAGTGACTCACGTTCATCTCCTTCCCCTCCCCTGTCTCTACCTTCTCCTCTAAACCCTTTCACTGATGAAACCACCGCCAGGGGAACCATCTGTTGTCGCGCCATTGGAACACCTAGAAGCACCACAACGGGAAACGAAGTCGTGTCGCTGGAGCATCGTGAATCACCATCTATGAGCCTCCTCATCCGCCAACCTCTATCGCCGCACCAAATTCACGCCGCCGGTGAACGTTCGAAACTCCATTGCCTCCTTGGTCCGTCTCGCAGAAGAGCTTGCAGTTGGACGAGATGGTGAGTTCATATAAGTGAGCATTTCAATGACTTTCCTGGCATGAGTTTTATTGTCTATTTATTGGGTTTCCGTTTATCTCAGATGGAAGATCAGATTTTGGTCCTGGTCGTTCAAAAGGTGGAGGAATTTATGCAAATGGACAGTAAGCACTGAACTAATGTGTCTTTGCTTTAATCTTTATTGAATTGAGTAATTGCTTAATTTACAAAAATCTATTGCACAAATCTTAGCAATATATAAAGAATACATATTCCAGCGACACGACTTCGTTTCCCGTTGTGGTGCCTCTAGGTGTTCCAATGGCGCGACAACAGATTATTCCTGTGGCGGTGGTTTCAGGTGATCAACAAAACGGCTTGATTCAAGGTGGATCGAATGAAAGGGTTTAGGGGAGAAGATAGAGACAGGGGAAGGAGATGCACGTGAGTCACTTAAAAGTGACATTTTAAACCCACCTTTAATTTCGATCTAATGAACTATATTTATCCCTCTCACTCTCACATAAGGATGTCTTTCTCACAGGATACATCCCCTATATATATATATATACATACATACATATAATGTTAGTTATATTACTTGACAAAAGAACCTCAATCTTAGATATTCAACAAATTATAATTTATTTATTCTTCTCCTACCTCTCTTAAATCTAAATCAATCTAAATCTCAAAATCTCCAAATATTATTTTATCATTATCCACATCACATAAAAATCATCACAATTATATAATTTAATAATCATATCATTCATCCATGTTATACAAGACTTCTAATACACATCTCAGTATGATGCAATGCAGTGCATGCATGTATGCAATCTATATTATACAAAACTCTTTTCAAATCAAGAAATCTAATTTAAAATTTTCTTTCTTAAAATATTTTCGCAAATATTTTCTTCTAGCAATGTTATTGACATTACATTCCCTTTGCAAGTCGTCACTTCTTCCCTTATCAGGTTCAAATCATTAGGGTGGCCAGTCCCAATCACTTGAAGCAAGATAATTAAAGATATATCAACCTTGCAGAACATTGAAAACTAAAAAAAAAATCAATAATGCATCTCACTCAATCAACATCACAATTTAGCACCACGGAAGCACAACAAACACATAACTCAAGGCCGATGATCCGACCAATCAAACAAACAATTAAATCAACGCAATATATTTCACTCAATCAACATCACACATTAGCACCACAGAAGCACAGTAAACTCATAACTCAAGGCCGGTGAACCGACCTGCTCTGATACCACTAAATGTGACACCCTTCTACCCCAACCTCTAAAACAATCATCAAATTGAAATATAAGGAAAAGTTGTAGTCCACATCGGGTAAAAAGGTTCACAATTTTCTCTTTAAACAACTATTTGAACCCAAAATCAACTCAATGTAAACAAAAGGTAAAATCAACGATTTTACAAAAATTAAAATATTAAAATATAAACTTCATAAAATTCTCTGTTGGACATACAAGGCACTTAAAATAGTAACATAATAAAGTAAACCCTATTACTAATGCCCTGATGTCACACGTATCAGAGCGGAACCCCTTCAATTCAATACTCGCACATTGCGTGCAATCTTCATTACCTATAAAATAACCACAGAGAGTACGGTGAGGAAAAGAACACATACTCATACATGCACGCAGAAGGCTACCCTATCCTCACCCAACACATAGTCATAATCATTAATTTCATCGCATAATCATCATCAATAATCTCATCGCATAATCATCATCAATAATCTCATCACATAATCATCATCATTCACCTCATCACATAATCATCATTAATCATAGCAACTCACACTCTTCGTATTCAACATATTAACTCATCACAATTATAAAACACTTCTCAAATCATCAAGAACACGTTCTTTACACTTTACGAATTAATATAAATTCACATACTAATACAATCATAAAATGACTAGTATTCTCACTCTATGCTCATGCACAAAACTCTTCCTAAGGACCATGATTCGGAACTCCGCACAATGGGTGCACCTCATCAATCTCCCTAGTTGTTACCAATGATGGCCCTACCGTTAACGCCCTCTTGGCAGATAGGTTGCACAGTTATACACCCCCTTGGGCCCGTGCAAAGACATTTGCCCCCTGTCATCATCACCCACCCCTTATGGGCTAGATGACTAGCATAAAAAACACTCCCCCTTGGAGTAATGCATCGAATGTCCCCCATCATTTTTGTCGCCCTACTCGTCATCCCCCCTTAGTTCTAGGGCATATGCTAGGCACGTCTGGCTTATGCATCACACACATCTCATCTCAAATGTTATGCTCAATGCAATCATCATCATACCTCTTATCTCTCACACAATCTCAATGCTCAATGCATCATCATCAATTCACAAATACCTCATACAATCTCTATTATTATAATCACACCACATCACATAACAATTATTATAAACATAGGATATCACATAACATATTCACATCACAATACCATATCACAATTAATACACTCTATGCATCCAATTTAATTTCATCAATAAAAACCCCAAATATACAGCTACAGTGCGAACTAAATATCTCCCAACCCAGACTTCGTATCAACGTTCCAACCGTTCAGAATGAAGAATCAGATGTTCCGAACCAGCTGTCAAAATTTCAGCCCGATCCAAAGGTGAACGAATCTGTAGTTGCTGTTTTACAGTTGCAGCTTTGTGTAAAAACGGGAATAATTTTCCTCTAGTTCAAACTAAATATATCCCAACCCAGACTTCGTATCTACGATCCAACCGTTCAGAATGAAGAACCAGATGTTCCGAACCAGTTGTCAAAATTTCATCCCGATCCAACGGTGATTGAATCTGCAGTCGCTGTTTTACAGTCGGTGCTCTGTGTAAAAACGGGAATGACTTTCCTCTACCCTCTTCTTCAATCCCTACTCAAATCCTCAAGTTCCTAATTCAATTGAACTCGTTTTTACCGATTAAATTCGCTGAAAACATCAATTATTTCAATGGATTACAGTTATTTCAACAATCGTTCAATTATGAATCTCACCCCTAAATCCTAATTTGACCCCTTTTTCGATAGTCTCGCTACCACAACTCAATTCATCAATAATATCACGTTTATACATCAAATCAATCACATTCCAAATACACAATACATGATTCACAGATAAATTCTCGAATTTATAATTCTTAGAGGGTCTTATGTGTTGAGTCTCAGAATTAATTTAAGTATTCAAATTAGATTCAATACTCATTATCCTTGGTTTTAATGATTAACAAATTAGACTAGATTAAAAGAAAACAGGTGCTACTAAGAAAGGTATTTATTTTATTATTTTAGGAATTATGTAAAAACAACTTGCTAAAGAGGAATGACATACCGACATAAAGAGACAAGCATTGAAGCAACTCTCAGAAGATGACCAAAGAAAAAGTCCAAAAGAAAGGTGAAGAAAATCTGAAGAGAAGAGAAGAAGCCTTGATCATCTGAAGACGAGCTTGCATCTGAAGGATAACAGAGGAGAAGAAAAGAAGACTAGACCATCTGAAGCATCCTTTCATCAACTGAAGATCTGAAGACAATCTGAAGACTTCAAGACAAACTGAAGATCTGAAGACAATTTGAAGACTTGAAGAAGAACTGAAGATCTGAAGACAATTTGAAGACCTGAAAAAACCTTGATCATCTGAAGACAAGCTCGCGTCTGAAGGATAACAGAGGAGAAAAGAAGACTAGACCATCTAAAGCATATTCATCGTCTGAAGACTTGAAGACAATAGAAGAACTTGATTTTGTCTGAAGATTGACCATCATCCAAAGATTTGAAGATCATCTGAAGCACTTTGTGCATCTGAAGGCGGAAAGTATTAGATTTGAGGATTGACCTTTTGGAAAACATTGCTAAGTGTGAAGAACACACTACCCAATGGACCACACTTATTTCAACACAAAGGTTAGACATGCTTTTCTACCTCGATCAAAAGGCTAGCACAAATAAGGAAACTCTGCAACTACTGTTGCACCTGCAACAAAAAGCAATTGTGTGCGCAGACCTACTGCATCTACTGCTGCCCAGAACGAATCAGAAGTCTGAACAAAAGTGACGAGAAAGATGTTTGAACTAAGTTTGTTAAATTCAAACATCTTTATCCATCTGAATAACAGAAGAATAAGAAGAGACAAAGAAGAACGGAGCTGCAACCATCTGAAGAAAGAAACCTGCTGAAAGAATCTCTAATCTGAAGAACTAAGAAATGCTTGAAACAATCATCTGAGATAAGCACATGGTGAAGCTGATTACATCAAGCTGAAACAATGCAACCATCTGAAAGCTCACTAATCGTCTGAAAGTATGTGAAGATTAAAACCTTTTGAACACATACTCTTTGAACAAGACGATGAGATATATCAAACTATCTGAAGACATGAAGACTCTCAATTCTGACTACATTAACAAAGCTCAAATATGAGAAGTCTCAACAAAGGCAAAGACCATATGTTCTACATCTAGAATATTATTCAAATATTCTTAAGAGAGAAAGAGGAGAAAATGTCAGAAGCTAAGCAGAAAAGAAGCCAGCACAAAACAAGCTAAAAGACAAATCTAACGGATACCTCCTCACGCTCACAGAGAAGAATGGTGAAGGAAATGAGGAAGCAGAAAGAGAAAGAAGATATCAACCTGCTAAAGGAAAATCTCTCAAGGTTAAAGAACTCATCAATAGTGTGTCAGAGCTAAGCTATCTGCACACCTATTCTGCTTAAGAAGAAGTAACTGTTTAAGCAGTTATTTCACAACGGCTATTTGAGCCAAATCACTTCTTCTCAACGGTAACCAAACAATCTTCAACGGCTATATTTCCAGAACTTATAAATAGTCCTAAGAAAGTCTTTGAAGATGCTGATCGGCCTATGGGTTGAACTTATAATCAGTCAGTCAAGATCCTAGAATCTGAATTGCAAACCCACGGTTAAGTGGTGAGAATGTAATCTAGGACTGCTAATGGTCAAACCCAAGAGATAACCGGCTAAAGCTCAAACCATATCTTATCAAGCCAACTCTCTGAAGAAGAAAAATATAGAGAAGAACCCAATTAGAAATTCACACACTTATCTCTCTGTAACATCCTTGTACTTAGAATTATCCATTGTATCCTGAGTAGTACTCAGTTAACCCTTAATACAGGAAGAATCTGAGTTTATGTTTCTTAGAAACTTAAACTTAGTTTATGTTGTAAACACTTTATGTGTCTGAGAGCCTGGAGAGGCTTGGTGGAAGAAAGAATACTTGTTGTTGAGCCTGGAGAGGCTTGTCTGTAAAATAATACTGCCTATGTTGCCTGGAGAGGCAGTTGAAAACAAAAGAATACTTGTTGTTGAGCCTAAAGAGGCTGGTTTGTAAAATAATACTGCCTATATTGCCTGGAGAGGCAGTTGAAAGCAAAAGAATACTTGTTGTTGAGCCTGGAGAGGTTTGTCTGTAAAATAATACTGCATGAGTTGCCTGGAGAGGCAGTTGAAAACAAAGGAATACTTGTGTTTACGCCTGAAGAGGCTGTGGCAAAAGAATACTTGTATCTGAGTTCAGATAGTGGAAAATCCAGTGGTGGTTTGCCCTGGGACTGGATGTAGCTCACCGGGTTGGTGGGTGAACCAAGATAAATTTTTGGCTAAGTCTTCTTTCCCTTTAACTCATTTATTTTCAGCATTATATTTTCTAAGGGGATTGAAAAGTAATTTTCACATCAAACTCTAATTCAACAATTTCAATAAAACAGTTTTCAAAGATAAACTAACTTTAATTTATCTCATATCATTTGAAGTATTGCTGAAAATGTACTTGGATGAACCTCTGAAATAACCCTCTGAAGTGAGTATGAAAAGAACTCAGTTCAGGAGTTAGAAATAGACTTCAGACGATCATCAATCATCTGAAGTTGTTCAGAAACAGTTCTGAAGAGATTCTCTGCAATAATCTTCAGAAGGTACTTTGAGATGTTTCTAAATAACTCTTTTTGAAACAAGAAACTAAGTTAATTGAATGTTTACTTAAAATCTTCTTAAGTATTGTAAGAAAGTTTGTTAAATTTATCTTTCTTATCTTCCGCACGTTTTTATTAACTCTGATCTTAAGTTTTTATTAATAACTTGTTTTAATGCATGTATCATTTATTTCAAGATTTCCCAAATTATTTAAAAAGTTCAAAACATTAGTCAACCCCCCTTCTAGTGTTTCCTGTGGTTCTAACAATTGGTATCAGAGCTCACCTTCGGGTTGAGCATCTAACAAATGCAGAAGGAGTAGATCCTTAGAAGATGGAAATCTCACCAGGATGAAGCAACTCTGAAGATCAAAGAAATGAGGAAAGAGAACATTTTCTTAAAGCTCATTATTCAAGCTGCTGGAGTGTCATTCAGAAGAGATTGATGGGAAAAGAAAAGTACACTTATCCCAAGTTACCTACTGGTAACATCCTTCCTATCTCAGTTTAGATGTAGTTATTAAACTGCTTTGAAAATAAAAAATTGTTATTGAAATTGTTAATGCATGATTGTCTTAATATGTGTGAAAGCCATTTATTGTACTTAATTTAAATCTACCATGTGTTAAGTTGTTGAAGAGTCTTTAGTTTTTAAATCATTTTCTCAAAAATTATGATACGAGGCAACATGAATCAATGGATCATCAACCGGTTTCTCATAATTGGAACAATGCACAACTCTCCATGTCTGTTTAGTGCATGTAACCGTTCTCATCAATGCTTGAAGCACGCTTTATTGCCTATATATATAAGGATTAGAAGATCTGCATGGGAACTACACTTCATCAATCCACAAGAGCAGAATTCTATCTCTTCAAGTCTTTCAATTTCTTAGTTCAAATCTTCTCTGAAGAATCTATATCCTCGTGCAACCCTGCATCATCTCACTTCGATGAAAGGATTGTCCCCACAAAATGTGTCAGATTGGATGACTTTGAAGAAGCTGGGCACACTGTCTCAGAATATTTTGAAGTTGTCGGTTGGACTCCCTTCTTTGAAAATGTTTCTTGTCCATGGCATGAACAGAGTGTCTTAGAGTTCTGGAATAACTCTAAGGTTATTGCTGAAAGCCACTCTTGTGGCATCAAAACTTCTGTAACGGGAAGACCATTGTTTGTGGATGTTGAGGTGTTGGCAGAAGCCACTGGTGTTAGTGCTAGAGGAGCACAATTCATTCCAGACTGGGAGGTTAACAATGGAGGGGTATGGATGTATGACCAAATGCTCTTTGGTCCAAGAATCTTTGAAGCTCCAGAGTGTTCATAGCTCTTGGAGATTTCGAGGACTCTGCTGGCAATCATTAACTGCTGCATCCTTCCCAAAGGAAGTAGAAAGGTTCTCATCTCTGAGTTGGAGAGATTTGTGCTGATTCATCTTCTCCAGAAAAAAGAAGTTGAACCTTCCCAGAATCATTCTCTATCATATGATTAGAAGGTCAATGGAAGCTACTGATGAATTTCCCCATAATACAATAATCATGAAAATCTTGCAGCACAAGGGATTTCCCATTGACGGACTCTTTGATCAGGCACCTCCTTCCTTCTTCACTCTGGCTGAGTATGAACAGATAAAGGGTACCATTGCAGAGGAAGCTGAAGAACAAGACTGGGGTGAAAACGTCCATTCAACCTCTCAAGTCAGAAGGAGAAGAACCAGAGTCTGTGAGCCTCTCAGTACTTATGGAAGGATACAGAAAGTGTTCAGAGCTTACAGTTTGAGAAGGCTGCATACGCGTGTTGGATGGCTAGAAGGAAAGCTTAAAGAAACTCAGAAGGAGTTACTGAAGCTGAAGGCAGAAAAGGAGAATGTCAATACTGATGAGAACCTGCCTGCTGATAGCCCTTAATTAATTCAAAGAGCCTTGTCATTTTCTTTTCATATAATTTTTTTTATAAAGCTCATTGTTTCTTTTACTTGAACAAAATTTCTATCGTAGTTTTCCTATATCTGTTTTATATTCTCTGATTTCGTTGCCTATGTTAAATATACGTTCTTATAACTATGCTTTTTATATTTCCTTAAAAGGATAGAAGTATTTAAAGATAAAAAATCATTAAATTACTGAAGTATGTTATGATAAACTTAAAATTATTCTCTTAAGATATTTCCTTGATGATTAACAAATTTAGTTTAGATAAATTCAAATGCTACTGAAAGGTATTTTTTAGTTTGTGTATGTTTCAGCAAAACAAATTTTAAAGATAATCATAAGATGAAGATGGAACATCAGAAGGCATCATAGTTTGAAAAGGTAGATCAAGACAACATTGTCTGAAAGGATGGCTAGTGTGATATCATTCCCATTCTCTGAACCTGTTCAGAAAGTTCTCAATGAACTTACTGAAATTGTGGGTCAAGAATGTTAAGGTGATTCATACATAAGACTCTACGCCTACCTCAAATCTTGAGAAACAGATCTGACTTGGTACCATCCCTATTCTCTGAACCTGTTTAGAAAGTTCTCAATGAACTTACTGAAATTGTGGGTCAGGAATGCTAAGGTGATTGATATTCAAGCCATTAAAAGTCTATCTCAATTCTTGAGGATCAGACAATGATGATTGCTGCCAATGAAGAAGAAACGTCTAAAGCAAGAAGATCAAAGAACAACAACAAGCTATCTCAGAAGATGGAAAGGACATGATGATCGAGAAGTAGTCAGAAAGGATATAAAGCATGAAGATCAAAGATTATGCTGCTGATGCACTACAGACAACTTCAGAAGATGAAAGGACAAAACTGTCTTTGAAGACAAGATTGAGTCTCAGCAGATATACTTCTTCAACCCAACAATCAATAAATATATCTGATGGTAACATTGTTCTATCTTGTAACTTAGAAATTTGTGTATGAAAACTGCATCTTGCTTGTGTAAGAATATTTGTTGAACTCTTGTGTATTTCGTCTTGAAAGAATTCACATTTTTCTTTGTTTGTGAGTAATTGTTAAAACGTACTTTGTGTCTTTCAGTTAAAACGTTGTTCTCTTTAAAAGTCTCTTATTTCTTGTATAAAAAGTTTTTCTCTAGATCTTTTAAAAGTTTTTTTAATGTATTTATGTATCTTTCCTTTACTTTCTTTCAAGAACGTTTTTCAAAATTTTCTCTATCAACGCTAATGACTCAGATTCTTATGACTGACAGCCTTTCATCCTTCCAATCAATAATGTGCGTTTTGGTATTCCCAAGGTCTGAAACTATCATCATTAATTCTATCCAAGCCCATATGAATCCCGTGAACAACAATCCAAAATATTTAATTCCTTCACTTCTCGCTTTTACCCCTGCTTCAAAGTCCTATAAATTCACAAGAGCTCTTTACATAAACTCATCTCTTCAAAGCTCCTTCATAGCTTTGCCTAAGAGTCTGGGCGTGTTGCTCTCTAGAGGACAATGAAGAAGCGAAGGAATGCAGAAGAAGAAGCTCTGGAACGCTTTGAGGAAAAGATCAAATCATCTTGGATGATGTGTGGAATGATAAGTAAGGGAAAGGGTTCATCTGAAAACCCGTTTCTCTATACTTGGACCATGGAGATCTTGTTGCATCACAAGTGCACTGGAAGACCACTGGTAGAAGCCAATACAACCAATCTTATGAGGGAAACCACTTCACATGTGGTCCTGATGATAAAGGTTGTGGCTAGTGGTCGAAATACAGTGTTAAATGATGCATCTCCACTGTTTCAGTTGTCACAAGGGGATTACGTGCTGAACGCACGGTTGGGATGAGGATACAGGCTCAAGAAGCACTTCTGAGGCTTTTCAGCCAAAGAAGTAGTGGTAGCTTTGAAAGAGATGAAAGCTGCTACAAGGCTATGCCTCAGGCCTTCATAGGAATCAAGAGAGGCAGCGATGATAAATGTATTTTTTAGCTTTTCAAGAGAATTTGTTTTGTAAATAAAGTCTTTCAAAACAAGTGGTTTTTCTGTGTAATTTCTTTTTGCTGACTGTATTTCTTTCCTCTGAACTGTGTTTCAGAGTACTTATCTGTATATTTCTGTACATACCTAAATGTCTTTGGTGTATGTTTCTGTTATATATTTCAGAATCTCTTATTAACTGCTAATTGGTATATATTATCAGTTGATATAATTTAATCACATTTTACTTTTTGGTATCAAGAATCTGAGAAATAATAATAAGGGAGAAATAATGCTGTTTAATTTATGACAAAAGGAGGAGAAATATATAACTGTTAGAATTAGTCACGTGTTGTTTTAAATTAGTAACAGCTAAATAATAATTAGCTGTCAATCCCTAATTAGTTGCTAATTAGGATTAGATTTAGCAATCATGTTCTTATGTATTTATTGCATACATATTATAAATACAACATGTGTGGTCTGAGTAAAACACACAGAAACACACAGAAATTCAAATTCAATATGGTATCAGAGCGGTACCATCCACCGTGACCCGTTTCATCACTTTTCCGCTGCCGAGTTCCCAAGTATGGAACTTTGTTCAGGTTCAAATCCTCTTCTGCCGTTGACACCATTGTCTAGTGCCATCAGTCGCTCTCCTCAGCCGTGTAGTCTTTTCCGACAAGTTTTCGACATTTCCGGATGTTTTTCCGCTATCTTCAGCCGCTGCTGCCGTCTGCCGCCGCCGGAGACGGCAACGATTCCGACCAGCGACCACACCGCTCGAGTCGCCCCTCTAAGACGAGACCAACGCTGCCAGAACCGCCTCGAATGACGTTTTGACGCGCTCACATGCGTCCTATCTTCGCCGACGCGTTTTTCTGTTGCCAGCCTCCGTCTGCCGCGCGTGGCGGCGCGTCCGGCCACCTTTCTGGCCGATCTCACCGTCACCGAACTCGCCCTTCCGTCCTCTATCCCGATCTGGGCATTGTTTGTCTAGTTCATGTCCGGTACTCGGGTCCTTTCTACTTTGGATGCGTTTTCTCTCCCATTTGTCGTTACCCATGATTTTTCAAAACCTAGAAATGTATCTCGAGGCTACCCAGAGCAATCTTCCTGGCCCCGTGGCTTTCCCAGTGCAATCTTCCTGGCCCGTGGCTTTCCTAGTGCAATATACCTGGCCCCACGGTTTCCCAGTGCAATCTTCCTGGCCCGTGGCTTCCCAGTGCAATCTTCCTGGCCCGTGGCTTCCCAGTGCAATCTTCCTGGCCCACGGCTTCCCAGTGCAATCTTCCTGGCCCCACGGCTTCCCAGTGCAATTTACCTGGCACCACGACTTTCCAGTGTTATCTGGGTTCGCGATTTATTATCTTCACTATTGTTAATATGGGTATATTTGTAACAAGCTTAAAGCTTAGTAAGCTTTAGCTTGAGGGGGAGTGTAAGAATTAGTCACATGTTGTTTTAAATTAGTAACAGCTAAATAATAATTAGCTGTCAATCCCTAATTAGTTGCTAATTAGGATTAGATTTAGCAATCATGTTCTTATGTATTTATTGCATACATATTATAAATACAACATGTGTGGTCTGAGTAAAACACAAAGAAACACACAAAAATTCAAACTCAATAATAACTAACAAAATGCTTTAAGTAAAGTAAGAAAGAAACTCAGAAGATAACAAGCTATATCAAAATACTGTCATAACATGTGGTATCCTTCAATTTTAATAAAGAATAACATGCGGTATCCCTAGACCTTAATGCTTAACAAACAATTAATAACTGGTATCTGAGAAGCTAATATTAACAATTAACAACTGGTATCTAAAAGATTAACAACTGGTATCTGAGAAACTAACAATTGACATCTAAAGAATTAATGTTTTTCTCAGGGGGAGTTGACAACTCTTAGAATATAATATCTTTTGGTAAAGTTTTACTTTTGTTGAAATTTACTGTGCCTTTGCTTAATCTATTTCTTTATAAGTGTTATTGATTGATTTTATGATTGGAAATTTCTACTTGAATGGTATGTGTGATGGTTTCGAAACCCTAGAGTATGCCTGGGTCTTGATGTGGATATCTCCATGAAATTGTTATTGGTGTTTACCATGCCATTCATGTTCATAAACAAGTATGTATTCTAAGCATTCCAAGAAAATACATATATCACAAGTCTTCGGACCATCATAGGGTCTTCGGACCATCATAGGTCTTTGGGCAATCATGTATAAGAAAGAACGAGGTAACCATATCGACCTCTCGACCAAGAGGAAGATGGATACGAAAAGAAGAGAGATGGAAAGAAAAAATGAGGTATGAAAGAATTGTATATATTTTATAAATAAACTAGCAAATATCTTATATATTAAAAAATTGTGAAATTAAAAATAAAATAAAATTAAAAATATCACAATTAAAATAATTTTAAATCTTAACATATTTAATAAATCAGTTTAACTAATAAAAAAGTTTTTAGCAGTAATTTTTTCTTATGTATTTATTTAGCATTCATTTTTATTTTTCTCTTTGAATTTTAAAATTAAATAGTTTTTATTAAATATAAAAATAAAATTATTTTAGTGAAAATTAAAGCATTTGTAAATTAATAATCATTAAATACAGTATAATGCTCGTGCATCAAAATTTTGTGTTTAAAATATTAAAATCATATCAAATAAAGTTTCAAAAATTATAAGAAATAAAAAAAGTCCTAAATTAGAAGAGAACACCATCACGTACTTTTAATATACTTAAAATTTTATAAAATTCAAGAATAAAAAAATAAAAATTTTACTCTTTTACATACTTTTAATATTTGAAACACAAAATTTTGAAAGATTGAGATTGGTTATGTTAATTATTTAACTTTGTATTAATGAAAAGACCTATTGTAAAAATGATAAGAGTTTAAGGATTAAATGGGACAAATTAAAAGTTCATTGTGCCTATTTGTAAAATGTCAAAAAGTTCAAGATAATTTTATAATTTTTTTATTATTTAAATATGAATAATTTTATATGACAAATAAATTAGCCTTTAATAATTCACCTTTCTTTTATTTACCCTGAATGATGAAAAAAAAAAGTGGACGATTTAGGTGTTTGATCTAGAAGAGGAAGAGAATGAAATTTTTTCTTTCTATACGGAAATAGCTAGAAAGGAAGTGGAGAAAAAAACTGAATCTGATATGTGAATTTTCATTTATATCCATAAAAATATAATTTTTTTGCTTCTCCTTATTTTAAAGACATTTTATTTTTTATTTTATTTTATCTCCACCTACTTTTCTCTCCAATGAAATTAAGAAATGATATACCTGTGATTAAATAAAAAAAATTAAGAAATGTGAGAGAGAGGTGATTTTTAGCTGTGTTCCACTAACCCCCTAGCCTTATTCATAATCAATCTATATATATAGAGAGAGAGAGGTGGGGATCAAGTTACTCTAGGAGTAGCTCATGGTAAGATTACTCTGCTTAATAACTTATTATGGATGTTGATTTTTGCCAATCTAACTGTTCAGTTGAAAGTTCTCATTAAGTAGATCAAGTATACAAATTTTCATAAAATATAAAAATTATTTGATACTTCATCAAGTAACTTCAAATTAACGTATAATATACTTTTCAAAATCTATATAAATATTGACTATAAAATTACATACCTACAAATGTCCAAATTATTTGAAATTTGCTATGTATGATCATCATATTAATATCACATTATTGAATGGTTAGATTTGTGAATATTCTATTCTACAAAAAGTTATTAAGCAGAGTAACTTATCAAAAGTTACTCCTTAAGTAACTTGATCCCCACCATATATATATTAAAACTGAACCGCGAGCTATGAAGTTGTTACATCAAGTCTCAAATCATCACTTATGGGCTATGGAGTTGCCACATCAAGTCTTAAAACACCACTTATGTCTAATTTTACCACATCAACAATAATATGAGGTGGTATCTTTACATTTTGCCTTCTCTTACCACTCTTATTATAAACATTGTTAACCCAGATTAAATACCATTAAAATAATAGTTACCAAATGTTCTAACCCAAAATACACTCACTGTAACGTCCTAATTTCTTAATTTGAAAACAATGCCTGTTAGAAGCACTATTTCCAAATTCGTGAAATTATTTTGCGCATTGTCGATATCCACATACAAAACAATACAATGCTTAGGTAATTCAACAGTTATTTAAGCGGAACATTCAATATCAATACATATACAAATACTATTGCCAACAAAGGCTCATGATACAAAGTTAAATAAATAGGCATAATGAGATATAACCATACACATGTCCTAGAACATAAATAACATCTCTATGGCCCCATATGTATTGTTCTATCCCATCAAAATAAACATCCTATATCTATACAAAATATTGACAACAAAAGGGTTGGACCACTACAAAACCCAACCAAAAGCTCCCATCTCCCAATCAAGCCTCCGAACGGGGACTCTGCACATCTGAATATAACTCCCACAACGTGGGGTGAGACTAACGTCCCAGTGAGTGTGATAAAAGCATGCAGTGTAGGGAGTCAGGCAAACAGAATGCAACAAATATATATCATACATAAACCCATCAAGAATACAATTACATGAAGGCAAATAAAATAAGACTGTGATGTGTTTTTACCCGACACCCGGGGTCTTTTCTCTAGCTGTGACTATAATTGAGTGCTCGGACATGTGACCAAGGACCGTCGTCCAGGGCCACCTAAGATTAAGTTTTATTAAGCATACATGAACAAGGACTGTGATTATTTTTAGGTTGAGGATCCCCCATCTTCCCCTTGGTCGAGAGGTCGATGTGTCTACCTCATCTTTCTTAAACATGATTTCCCGGAGGCTTGTGATGGTCCGGAAACCCTATGATAGCCTGAAGACTCTATGACATAATCTATGATGGCCAATGGCCCATGAATGCTTGGAAGTATATTAAATATAATCAACAATCCAAAAATTCCCAAACCTCCTATCCTAGGGTTAGAGACACATGAGCATACAACCAATCAATCCAACCATACACCCTAGATTTATCTCTGATCAACCACAATCAAGCAATGTAAGCAAGGGAAGTAAGAATAGGGAGCATACATGGGTATTCATTCAAGAATGAAAGTGAGTGGGTGAACCACACTCACCTCAAATAGGAAGAATGGAGGGATGGGGATGGTGATTCCAAGCTCCTTGGATGATGGTGAAACCTCCAATCAAGCTCTTCTTCCTCCTTCTCTCTCTGTCTCTCTCTATGTTCTCTCTCTCTAGGGCAAAAATCACAAAGTGATTAATGCCCTAGCAGAAACAACATTTTTAAGTTGTTTTCACGCTCTCGCTCAAGCGAGGGATTCCTTGCTTGAGCGAGGAAGAATATTCCCCACCAGATGCTCATTCTCGCTTAAGCAATAGCCCTCCTCGCTTGAGCGAGAGGCAAGTCGGAGAGTACCGCTGATGTTGCAGGAGTCCTCGCATGAGCGAGGAAAGTCTCTCTTGAGCGAAACTCAACTCAGAGAGCACCCCTAATGCTACAGGGGTCCTCGATAGAGCGAGACTCAACTAAGAGAGTCTCCCAAAAATTGCCCGGTCCCTCGCTTGAGCGAGGCCCTTCTTGCTTGAGCGAGGATGACAAAACTCAATTTTCCCCTCTTTCTGATACGCTTGCTCAAGCAAGACCATTCTCGCTTGAGCGAGAATACCAGAGTCCTAAATTTTCCCTTCTCACTCTCAGTCCCTTTCTCCCCATATTCTTTATGTAAAACACTTTTCATCTAAATTTTATCAACTCTCTAACTTAATTCTCTCAATTGCAATTCAATTACCTCCTTAAAACCTCTACTTTCCTCCTCATCTCTACACCTTGATAGTTTCATCATCTTAAGGTGCTATCCCTCCTAAGTTCCACCTACAGTTGTGTTGGGTTTAATACCTGGTTTTACTTCTAAATTCCTTTTTTAAAATTCATAAACTCTCCATGAATTCATTATCTCTTCTTTTAATCTTCCATCAGACTCCTAGATCCTCCTTCTACGCCTAACTTCCTTCTCTTGGTGAGATTCACCACCTAAGGCTTCCACTATCTTTTCTAGGTACTAATTTTGGGATGTTAGAATTCTACACCCCTTTAAATAAATTTTGTCCTCAAATTTTGCTTCATTTATCCTCAATCTCTCTACTTCACCCTAATGAATCCCTTATGATTCCATTCCCATTTAGTGTTCCTACTCTTTTCATTGTAAGGTTTGCTCCATGGATTAGGCTATAGGTCCTCAAGTGTAATCTGTTCAGTCTCAATATAAATTAAGTATTCAATTTAAATCAAGACTCTTTACCCTTGGTTTTAATGATTAACAAATTTGATTGAATAGAAACAGATTCTACTGAGAAAGGTAGTTTGTCTTTGTTGTTTCAGGAACTCTGAAAAGAACATATCTTCAAGCTGAAACAACTACCAAAAGGATTGATCAACCTGCTGAAGAATTGAAAGCAACTATTTGAACAACTTGCTGATGGTATGTGCGTACCAAAATCTGTACATGTTGAACACATACTCTCTCAATTATCATGATGACGTGGCAACCTAAGTCTATTGAAATGTAAGACTCTCTGAAATGTTTAAATTTACTGAAGATCTATCCAACCTTCTGAAGAGTTGCATCATCTATGAGAAGAAGACTTACTGAAGACGTTCAACATAAAATCTACCAAAGTCAAGAGATACTCTGCACAAAAGATTTAAAGGTCTCTAAACGTCTTCTATAAGCAACTATGAAGAGGCTATCTACAAAAGTTCTTTCTGCGCTCTCTGAATCATAGTACATAAAAAATAACTTTTTATGCCTGCTGTGTGTCAGAATGGTACAATTCCTGCACACCTATTCTACTCAAGTCAAAGGCTATCAAAAGTTATGAGACATCTCTCGACGGTAACCAAGCTAACCGCAACGGTTACATTTCTGGTCTCTATAAATAGCTTTATTGAAGACTTTTGAAGATTGTCGAAGCCCAAAAGAGAGATCTGACAGAAGCTCAACATGATATTTTATCAAGCCAACTCTCTGAAGAAGAAAATTCAGATACAGAGAAGAACCCGATTAGAAATTCATACACTTGTATCTCTGTTCTAGCCTTGTACTTAGATTTCATTTAATGTATCCTGAGTTATACTCAGTAATCCCTTTGTACAAGAAGACTCTAAGTTTATGTTTGTTAGAAACTTAAACTTACTTTAAATTGTAAACACTATTAAGTGTCTGAGAGCCTGGAGAGGCTTGGTGGAAGAAAGAATACTCGCTGAGCCTGGAGAGGCTTGACTGTAAAAGAATACTCACTGAGCCTGGAGAGGCTTGACTGTAAAAGAATACTGCATGAGTTTCCTGGAGAGGCAGTTGAGAACAAAGAATACTTGTTACATCCTGGAGAGGCTGGGTGAACAAAGAATACTGCATGAGTTGCCTGGAGAGGCAGTTGAGAACAAAGAATACTTGTTACAGCCTGGAGAGTCTGGGTGAACAAAGAATACTGCATGAGTTGCCTGGAGAGGCAGTTGAGAACAAAGAATACTTGTCGGGCCTGGAGAGGGCAGGTGTGCAAATAATACTCGTTGTAATCTTGCGGGATTAGTGGAAAATCCAGTGGTGGTTTGCCCTGGGACTAGATGTAGCTCAGTGGGTTAGTGGGTGAACCAGTATAAATCTCTGTGTTAAGTTCTCTCTTCCCTTAATTCTTTACTTTCCAATGCTATCTGTTTTTATTTAACAAATGAGGTTTTAAGAAAAGTTGTTTTAATAATCAGAGCAGAAAAACAATTTTTTATTTAAGAGAAATTAATTTCAAAAAGGTTTTTATTCCACCTTCTGAGTTTCATCAGCAAGTTGCTGAAACTCATAGTTTCGGAAGGTTGATCAAATATTCTTAAATCAGTTTTGCTTGTTTCGAAAGGTTTTCCAGAAAATCTGTTAAGATTTTAAAACACTATTCAACCCCCTTCTAGTGTTTCCTGTGGCCCTAACAGTTGGTATCAAAGCTCAACTTCGGGTTGAGCATCTTACAAGTGCTAAAGGAGTAGATTCAAATGGAAACCTCAACAAATATTCTTAACAAGGGAAGGAAAACTCCAAGAAGAATGGATGAGTGGAGAACTAAGAGAAAAGAAGGTGTACATGCGGAAAGCATCAATCTGCTGAAGCAATTCGGAAAGCAACGTTAAGTCTCAATCTTACTCAGACTTCATCCTATGGTAACATCATTCCTATCTTAGACTCTCTGAAAATTTATTGCTTGAATGATGTGTACTCTCTGAATTATCTTGATTGATGTCTTTGTGATAATCCTTCTGAACCATATATGTGTTGAAAAATTATTTTAAAAACAATTATTTTTCTAAGAAATTTGAAAAGCTTTAAGTTCAACCGTTTTTGAAAATTGACGAAAACTGGCTCTTGGCAACTAATGGCTTATCATCTGGCCACTCAAAGTGGCACAACGCACGACTCTCCATGTCTGCGCAGTTATTGTAACTGCTATCTTCAATGCTTCAAATGTGCCTATTTATAGAAATTGAGAAATCATCATAAGGACTACACTTTCCCTGCAATCAAGAAAATCCTTTAAGCATCTAAGAGAACTCTCTCTCTCTCTCTCTCTCCAAGAACTTCAAGAGTTTCTCAAGTCCTAAACGTCCACACCCATGGCTGATGAATCTGTTACCTCATGTGCCACTGCTCCAACTTCCTTTGATAAACGATTCATTCCCACTAAGGCGGTTAATCTCTCTGAATTTGATGAGGTTGGATACAATATCTCTGAGTTCTTTGAGGCAGTAGGATGGACCCCATTCTTCAACAATATTTCCTCTCCATGGCATGAGGAAAGTGTTCTGGAATTCTGGAACAACTCTGAAGTTATTTCAGATGACCACTCTACAAGAATCAAAACTACTGTAATGGGGAGATCACTTTTTGTGGACTGCAAGCTGCTGGCGAAAGTGATTAACGTTCCTACCAGAGGAGAACTTGTTTGTCAAAACTAGGAAGCCTATCATGGAGGCCTTCTGATATTTGATCAAATGCTGTTCGGGGGGAGACGTTTCCCTCCCATCGAGAATTCCCAACTTCTGGAAACCCCCAGAGTCCTTCTTGTTGTTCTTAACTGTTGTATCCTTCCAAAAGGAAGTAATAATATCAAAGAACTTGAAAGGTTTGTGGTGGGGAACTTGCTAATGAAGAAGAAGATCAATTTGCCATGGATCCTTCTCTATCAAATGATTTTCAGAAAAGAGTTGGATGCTGAGGACCTTTTCCCCCACAATACCTTAATTATGAAGATTCTGATTCATAAAGGCTTTCCAATGAACGGACTCCATAATCAAGTGCCTCCTTATTTCTTCACTCCTACTGATTATGAACAGATGAAGGGTATGATCTCTGAGGAGGCTGAAGAAAAAGAAGACGTAGCTGGGACTTCTGAAAATCCTCCTGCATCACCTCCGGTCAGAAGAAGAAGAACCAGGATCTCACGTCCTCTTAGTGCTCATGGAAGGATAAAGAAGGTGTTTAGGGCCTATAACTTTCGAAGGCTACATGCTCGTGTCGATCGGATAACAAAGAAGCTGATGAAAACTCAAAAGGAGTTACTGAAGCTAAAGGCAGAGAAGGATGGTGCCAATGTTGCTGAGACTGGGCCTATTGATAGCCATTAATTCTTCAAGGAACCATATCAAAGTTTTTGTCATTTTGTTTTAAAAAAACTTGTTCAAACTTTTTACTAAATGAATGAACTTTTTGACTTCTCTAACAGTCTCTCATTTTATGATTCTGTATGTGCTATTTAATGCTGCTTAATTTCTGAATTCGCTGAATTTAATTACTGGCTGCTTGCATTTATTACTCTCACACTTAACCATCCTATTTAATCACCTAATCAGTTTCTCATGCTTAAGTTGTTTGAACCCTTTTAAATAATGACAAAGGGGGAAAATAGAACTAACAAATAACAAAGTGAAATATATCTGTTTTATTTCGAAAGGGAAGTTGCAAATTAAATCTTGTGTTAAGAGGGAGTTTCAAATTCAATCAAGTATCTGAATGAGGGGGAGAATAATTTTCTCTTAAGAATGTCGCATTACAAATAATTTTAATTTTCAGATATTTGTTAGTCATATCAAATTTGTCATCATTAAAAAGGGGGAGAATGTTGAGTCTCAATATAAATTAAGTGTTCAATTTAAATCAAGACTCTTTACCCTTGGTTTTAATGATTAACAAATTTGATTGAATATAAACAGATTCTACTAAGAAAGGTAGCTTGTCTTTGATGTTTCAGGAACTCTGAAGAGAACATATCTTCAAGCTGAAGCAACTACCAAAAGGATTGATCAACATGCTGAAGAATTGAAAGCAACTATTTGAACAACCTGCTGATAGTATGTGCGTACCAAAATATGTACATGCTGAACACATACTCTCTGAATTATCATGATGACGTGGCAACCTAAGTCTACTGAAATGTAAGACTCTCTTAAGTGTTTGAATTTACTGAAGATCTATCCAACCTTCTGAAGAGTTGCATCATCTATGAGAAGAAGACTTACTAAAGACGTTCAACGTAAAATCTACCAAAGTCAAGAGATACTCTGCACAAAAGATTTAAAGGTCTCTAAACGTCTTCTACAAGCAACTATGAAGAAGCTATCTACAAAAGTTCTTTCTGCGCTCTCTGAATCATAGTACATGAAAAAAAACATTTTATGCCTGTTGTGTGTCAGAATGGTACAATTCGTGCACACCTATTCTATTCAAGTCAAAGGCTATCAAAAGCTATGAGACATCTCTCAACGATAACCAAGCTAACCGCAATAGTTACATTTCTGGTCTCTATAAATAGCTTTATTGAAGACTTTTGAAGATTGGCGAAGCCCAAAAGAGAGATCTGGCAGAAGCTCAACATGATATTCTATCAAGCCAACTCTTTGAAGAAGAAAATTCAGATTTAGAGAAGAACCCGATTAGAAATTCATACACATGTATCTCTGTTCTAGCCTTGTACATAGATTTCATTTCATGTATCCTAAGTTATACTCAGTAATCCCTTTGCACAAGAAGAACCTAAGTTTATGTTTGTTAGAAACTTAAACTTAGTTTAAATTGTAAACACTATTAAGTGTCTGAGAGCCTGGAGAGGCTTGGTGGAAGAAAGAATACTCGCTGAGCCTGGAGAGGCTTGACTGTAAAAGAATACTGCATGAGTTTCCTGGAGAGGCAGTTGAGAACAAAGAATACTTGTTATAGCCTGGAGAGGCTGGGTGAACAAAGAATACTGCATGAGTTTCCTGGAGAGGCAGTTGAGAACAAAGAATACTTGTTACAGCCTGGAGAGGCTGGATGAACAAAGAATACTGCATGAGTTGCCTGCAGAGGCAATTGAGAACAAAGAATACTTGTCGGGCCTAGAAAGGCCAGGTGTGCAAATAATACTCGTTGTAATCTTGCGGGATTAGTGGAAAATCCAGTGGTGGTTTGCCCTAGGGTTGGATGTAGCTCATTGGGTTAGTGGGTGAACCAGTATAAATCTCTGTGTTAAGTTATCTCTTCCCTCAACTCTTTACTTTCCGCTTCTATCTGTTTTTATCTAACAAAAGAGGGTTTCAGAAAAGTTGTTTTAATAATCAGAGCAGAAAAACAATCTTTTATTTAAGAGAAATTAATTTCAAAAAGGTTTTTATTCAACCTTCTGAGTTGCATCAGCAAGTTGCTGAAACTCACAGTTTCGGAAGGTTGATCAAATATTCTCAAATCAGTTTTGCTTGTTTCGAAAGGTTTTCCAAAAAATCTGTAAAGATTTTAAAACACTATTCAATCCCCCTTCTAGTGTTTCCTGTGGCCCTAACATAATCTCTACATACTCACCGGGAACGTACAACCCCCCGTGATTGCTAACCAATCAGTTTCACATGTTAAGGATTGTTACCAAACTGATTGAACTTGTCTGTTCTAACTCAGATCATAGTCGGTTACCAGAATTGTAACGTGTCCACGAATCCATTCCCCTTGTTCCACTGTCCATCTCGTACCTACCCTTATGGTGCCAATTGTACCAAAAGGTATCTAGTCTAAATTTATATCCCGCACCTAGATTACCTATACCCTTACCTTCTATTTGTTTGCTATGAGATAGCAAAGAGAGGGTTTAGCAAGAGAGAAATACCACAAAGTTATTACAACCTCTGCATTTGGTTATACATAAGAGAGAGAGAGTTTGAGAAGAGTTTAAAGCGGGTCCCATGTACTTTACTTTCTCCTCAAAGCATCGGAGAAATTGAGGGGAGATAAGGTGGTTTTATGGATTTTACTTTCCTACCCTTGTGTATATTTAGAAGCTTATCTCTCTTTCCACCAAAATTGTGAAGGGTAATTTAGTCTTTTTAACTTTTTACACATCTCTTTCTCTCTCATTTCTCCACAACCAAACAACTATAAATTTAATTTCTCTTTTATCTCTCTCATATTTCTCTAATACTAAACAATCTCTATTTCTACTTAAAATCTCTACTATTTCTCTCTTCCTTTTTTCTAATACCAAACAACCTCTATTTCTACTTAATTTCTCTCTTTCCTATTTCTCTCTTCCCTATTTCTCTCATTAAACCAAACATAGGGTTATGGTTGGACATTACCCCTACTATTCTTATATCCCTATTGATTATCCAAAACCGATTATTCATAAGTTTTAACCATTTTGATGCCAAAATAACTCAAACGCCAAGTCTATACATCCATCCAACCAAACTAAAGAATTGCACAATTAGAAAAACACTCAAAATGTAAGATCAACAGTAAAATGACAACAACATTTGTACAAACAGTGAGCAGAAGCTTAAACTTGTTACAACATCTGTAAAATCTAGTAGCGGCAATGAAACAAAAGTAGAAAACAACCAACTTACAGCAACTTACAGTAGTAGTTACATAAAGTAGCAACCCGCAGAAAAATAGCAGCAGTGAAATCCACTAACATATTACTCATCTTGTTTCCTTTTGGTAAATCTTAAACTACACAAAGGAGCAATGCTCTAATTATTTTATTACTATGTTAAATATGAGCTAGAAGGAACCTAGTCAACGTTCTTGATCCAAGGCGGCAAATAAAATCGTTGCAAAAGTGTACATAGGTGATTTCATTATGCTAAAATACCCCAAAGTCTCCATTTTATCTTATAGTTTAATATCATTTTAAGGTAACATCTACCTTATATACTGACTAAGATTTATCAGCAGAATGCATTCAAACTAAACATTTTGACAATTTTTTTAAAAACAAATGGAACAAATTTAAGAGGCAATGCTTTTCGCATATCATGGATTGAATTGATGCATACAAGGCAAATGTTAGGCTTCAAGCATTGATAGAAAAAACATAAGATGTCAAACAAATAATTTTTTTTTTTGTAGCTAATTGCAATAGTACATGGCAGAATTTGTCTCTTGAAATTTACTTCAAATTTCAAGGTAGATGTGAGAATGTGTATACAACCTTAATTTAGCATCACAGACTAATCAATTTGTGAAAGCCATAATTAAACTCTCACTAAGCAAGATCATCAAATTGTGACTAAAGTATGGTGGTTCAACCTTAAATCAAGCATAGGAGGATGAAATACATTAACTATATTAGATATTGCCTCGTTGTGATTTAGAATCTAATAGACAAATTTCTAACCTAACAACAATGTGGAACTCCTCACACCTGACGAAATTGGATTTGTAAGCCATCAAAGCAAAATTGAACTTAAAATTTGAACCTGATAGGAATTTAAAGTTTGGGTTTCAAGTTGCACTTATTACCTTTTATTATTTTACCATTATACTACCACCAAAATAACAATTAAAATTAAATCTCTAATATATTTTTCTAGTCAAAGATCGAAACCCAAGGATCAAATAGGAAGGATTTCTCAATTTTATCAAGAACATAAGAACCACTAAAAACATATGAATGTATTTATAAGATTCCATATCAATTTCATCAAATTTGCATAACCAAACCCAACCATGTTTTTATCAAACTCTAAAAGCACTTACTTGAAGGTTCTAACATCATTATACGATCCTCATACAACCCATTATCAGTAGAAAATCTGCAGCCAAGCTTCTATACTCTTTTTTTTCATCATTCCATGTTCAAGTTCTTACCCTTTAAATGTCATTGTCAATAACTCATGCAAAACTTTATAACTCCCAAACGGAGCCAAAATTCTGAGTTTATAAAGTAATTAATAATGATAAATTGGGATTTTGGTAAAAGCACTTATTTGGCTCCAAGCTAAGTTTACCATAGGCTTCCTTTTTCATTTAGCCTCAAAAGCATGACAAAACATAGGGAAATAGGGATTATGCATTATTAAATTACAAAACATTTTTGAAGAACATCAAACCAACATTAACCAAAATAACAAAATTCACACCCATAACAGAACTACATTCCAAGGTTTACAAGGTAGGGAACACAAGTATATTTCACGCACTAACAATCAAGTAGTGACATGAACATCTATCCCCTATTCATCAAAACTTGAAAGTCAATGAGAATTAAAAGAAACACTCTTTCACAATAAATCTTGAACATTAAGGCATGCAAAGAAAAATAAATAAATAATAATAATAAAATAAACTGAATCAGCAGAACACCAATATTTTTTTTAAAATCTTATAGATATACCAATACCACTATCAAACTCAGATATTTAAGGCTTTTCTCTGCATAAAGATAATTCAAATAATTTGAATCCGTAGACTTCATAAGAGAAACCTACCAAAAAAAATTGAGCAGGGCACCAAACAATCCAACACAATCCATGTTATAGTCAAATTTACACCATTTAGAATAAGAGATAAGGAAAGAAGTAAAAGAAACTATATGCATAAAAATTTAATAACGATTTCACCTTATCATTATAATGCACTTTAACATATTTAGCATTATTCAATTCCCACCAAAGTTAATCCTACTCTAGTAAGACACGTGATGGATGACTTTTAATGCACAATGCATTTTATTTAACAGTATGATTTACCAAAGCAAACAATCACAATCATAAATAAAATGCTACCAAACTATAACATCCTAGTTTTTATCATTTTAATAGATGTAAACAATAATGGAATTAAGTTTTATGAAGGGAATTTAGAAAAATTAGACTTAAGAGTGGTAAATCAGAAATCTGAATTCTGGTGCTCTCGCTCAAGCGAGGTGGTCTCGCTTGAGTGAGCACCTCAAGAAATTTGGATTCTGATGCTTTCACTCAAGCGAGAAAGTCTCGCTTGAGCGAGCATATCAGTAAAATTTAGGGAGTTGGGTATCTGATGTGGTCGCTTGGGCGAGGACCTCCCGCCCAAGCGCAATTCAATGTGCAAAATGTGTTTTTCTCTCTGACTTGCTCTCGCTCGAGCGAGAAGGTTCTCGCTTGAGCGAGGCAAAGTCAGAGAGTTTGGGGGGTTTTTTGGTGTGAATTTCGCCCAAGCAAGAACATTCTCGCTTGAGCGAGAATATCACTATTCCTCCTCTCGCTCAAGCGAGAATCCCTCGCTTGAGCGAGGACCCGCGAATAAGCTTTTAATGCTGATTTCAGTTATGGTTTTCATTAGGTTATAATTTTCCCCCTTCTAGAGAGAGACGTAGAGAGAGAAGGAGAGGTTCTAGAGAGAGAATCATCTTGGGAGCTTAGAGAAGGCTTGAATCACTCAAGGATCCATATTCCAACCTTCTCCAACCTTCCTCCCCTTCCTTCTTGCTCCTTTAAGGTGAGTATAACTCACACACTCACGCACTACTTTGGTTGATTTTCTCTTGTATGCGCCCCTTTCTTCCATTCCCTCTTCTTAACTCTTATGAATGATTGTTGTATGATATTTTGCTTATTGTTGACATAAAAATTTGCATTATGGTATGAGAACATGTGTAGGGGGATTTTCCTCAAGTTAGGGTTTACCCATAACCATGTATTTCGATATTGTTGCATGAGTTCTTGTACCCTTTGTGTTGAGCATTTCATTTTAGGCCTTTGGCCCAGTTATTAACTTGAAGGACAGTTTGGCTTCGGCCCAGATAAATCTAATAAAGATGAGAATGTAACTCAGTTGATGTTTTAAGACTTGGGGAATTAGTACCCAACTAATAAGGGTGATTAGTACCCAGTGGTGGTGATTAGTACCCAAGGAAGGCATTCCTTGTAGTTTGAGCTCAGGTCTAGCCACACAGTTATTTAAGTGATAAGAACCCACCGGCTGGGTTATGCCGGTTATGTGCATTCATTCTTATGTTTAAGATTATGTTGAGTTGCTAATTGTTGCATTGTCTTTATTTTTCTTGCGTATCATTTGTTGTATATCCCCACACTGCATGCTGCATGGTTATATTCACTGAGACATTCTGTCTCACCACACATTTCGTGGACCACAATCTAGATGCGCAGGTACCCCACACACAGACACATGAGCTAGGAGCTTGGAGTGGCTATCATATTTTTTTGGGGAGTACAAGATTCTTATTTAGACTTGTTAGGTCTTGATGGTTGTATTTTGATGTATTAGGTGTATATTTTGGGAGGATATGACCGTACATGTATATCCCTCAGTTCCCTTTTGTTATAACACATGTATGGGGGTATCCTCAGCTTGAGATTATGTATTCACTGATTGTGACCATGATGCCTTTTTTAGTTATGTATCTAGCATTTGAAGTCATATATTATTTAAGTAATCATTGGCAACTTGAATTATATACGATTATGTTTTTCACGATATCCAAATGGTGCGAAATAATTTCAGAAAATTCGGGATTTGGTTTCTAGCGGACTAAATCCTCAGATTAGAAGTTAGGATGTTACATTTTGGTATCAAAGCAGTTCAATCCAATTGGACTGTGGAATTGTTTGTCTTCTGAAGTTAGTTGTATCTTTATACATTATTATAAAATTGAGAGACTGATCACCTCGATGTTTTATTAATGATGTGTAGAGAATCATGGCTGGCTGTTGAAGAGGTAGACCCAGGATCAATCACCAAACGTCTACACCCCATAGTTTTGCCACAGACCCCGTAGTTGCAACCCTTCAGATGATGTCTTAGATGATGGGGCAACAAGTTGCAGCAGCGAGGGAGCAGGCGCCGGCCAATGCCGCCATGCTCCAAGAGTTGGCTCGACGACCGACGGAGACCCCACCTTCATCCCATGTGGTAGTGATGGATCCATTTGTCCAGGGTTTGGCTGAGTTCAGAAAACATCACCCTTCAGCCTTCTCTGGAGCCTATGATCCAGAGGTGGCAAACTCATGGCTGAATGCCATGAACAAGATTTTTGAGGTCATGGCATGCTCTGATGACTTCAAGGTCCACTTTTCCACCTACATGCTGCAAGGTGAAGCGGAGAACTGGTGGAAGAGCGCTAGACTAGGGGCAGCTGCAGCAGAGACACCCTTCTCTTGGGATGGATTCCAGACGCTATTCCTAGAGAAGTACTTCCCAGAGCCAGTCAGGAAGAAGAAGGGGATGGAATGCCTACAGCTCAAACAGGGCAACTTGTTGGTGGGCCAATATGTGGCAAGATTTGTGGAGCTCGCCAAATATCACACCCTCCTCCAAGCAAATCCTAATGAAGGTTGGAAATGCTCCCACTTCGAGTCCGACCTCAAACCCGGGATTAAGAAGGTGGTGGCCGCTTTCCAGCTGAAGGAGTTCCCGGCCTTGGTCACCAAATGCGTGGTGGTGGAACAGAGTTTGGTGGAGGAAGCGCCTAAGCCCGTTACTAGGACTTGGGTGGAAGGCAAGAGGAAGCGAGAAGATGCACCTATAGGGATCCCAAGTGTGGCAAGAACCATGGGGGCGAGTGTTTGGCGGGACAACGCCTTTGTTTCTCCTGCAAAGAACCTGGTCACATGCGGCACGAGTGTCCAAAGAGGAAGGAAGTTCCAAAACCCCAAGCCACCAGGAGAGTCTATACCCTCAGTGCTGAGGCAGCTGCGTCGACCGATAATCTGATTAGAGGTATGTGTACTTTAAGAGGCATCCCTGTGATTGTACTTTATGATTCGGGAGCTACTCATTCTTTCATTTATTTTGATTGTGTGAAGAATTTGGAATCGCATGCGACCCCTTTGCCTTATAGCTTAAATGTGATCACCCCAGCCAAAGAGGCAATCCCCACTTCCCTTGTGTGGTCTAGATGCCCCATTGTGATACAAGGGAAGGCCTTCGACATTGACTTTATTTGTTTTCCATTAAGGGGCATAGATATAATCCTTGGCATGAACTGGTTGTCCATGAACCAGGTTGTGCTTGACTGTTTCAATAAACAGGTTGTCTTTCCGGTTCTCCCTCCTCTTTCGGGGGAGAAACCACCAATACTCTTGTCCAGTGTTACCCGAGTGTCTAAATGCCTGACTGATGGGAGTAGTTGTTTTATCTTATTACTTTCCTCAACTCTAGAATCGGTTATTGACTTAAATAGTGTAGCAACGGTTAGGGAGTATCAAGATGTTTCCCTAGTGAGGTAAGCACTTTGCCTCCGGACCAGGAGATAGAGTTTACCATTGACCTGGTACCGGGCACAGGGTCAATTTCCAAGGCACCCTATAGAATTTCCCTACTAGATCTTAGTGAACTTAAGACCCAATTAGAAGACCTTATAGCTAAGAGGTTCATTAGGCCCAATGTGTCACCCTGGGGAGCACCGGTGCTTTTGGTGAGAAAGAAGAACGAAAATATAAGGTTGTGTGCAGACTATATGAAGCTAAATAAGGTTACCATTAAGAATAAGTATCCCTTACCCAGGATAGATGACCTCTTAGATCAACTTAGAGGGGCTTCAGTCTTCTCTAAGATATATTTGAGATCTGGTTATCACCAGATCAAAATCAAGGGTGAGGATATACCCAAGATTGCCTTTAGGACTAGATATGGGCACTATGAGAATTTGGTGATGCCTTTAGGCTTAACTAATGCTCCTGCCATATTAATGGATTACATGAATCAGATTTTCTGGCCCTACCTTTATCAATTTGTTATTGTGTTCATCGATGACATCTTGATCTACTCCTGAAGCTTAAAGGAGAATAAGCAGCACCTTAGGGTCGTACTGGGAATTTTGAGAGAGAAGAAGTTGTTTGCCAACCCAGAAAAGTGTGAGTTTTGGATGGACAGGGTCCATTTCTTAGGACATGTGATCTCTAGGGAAGGTGTGTCTGTTGACCTTAGCAAGGTAGAATCCGCCCTTGAATGGGAAAGGCCTAAGACCATTACGGAGATTAGGAGTTTCCTAGGATTGACCGACTACTACCGGAGATTCATTAAGAGATTCTCCCAGCTAGCTCTGCCCCTCACTAGATTGACCCGTAAGGGTCAAGCCTTTGTGTGGGACGAGAAGTGTGAGAGGAGCTTCTTAGAGCTCAAGGAGAGGTTGACCACCGCTCTGGTACTTGTGTTACCGGATTTGTCCAAGACCTTTGAGGTTTATAGCAATGCCTCTGGGAAGGGGCTCGGGTGTGTTTTGATGCAGGATAGGAAGGTAGTGGCCTATGCCTCTAGGAAGTTGAGACCCCATGAAGAGAATTACCCCACCCATGACTTAGAATTTGCGACTGTGGTTTTTACCCTCAAAATTTGGAGGGATTACCTCTATGGCGTGAAGTTTGAGGTCTTTAGTGATAATAAGAGCTTTAAATACCTCTTGGATCAGAAATAACTCAACATGAGGCAAAGGAGGTGGATGGAGTTCCTTAAGGATTATGATTTTGAGTTAAGGTACCACCCAGGCAAGGCCAATGTAGTGGCTGACGCCCTTAGTAGGAAGTCCCTCCATGTATTCTCGATGATGGTGCATGAGATGAATTTGTTAGAGGAGTTTAGAAACTTAAGCCTTAATGTTGAGTCATCGTGGACCGGCTGACTAAGTCGGCCCACTTCCAACCAATTAGGAATACCTAGTCCCTGAACAAGTTAGCAAACCTGTATGTCAAGGAGATTGTTGTTAAAACAAACTCACTCCTAAGGTTTTTAATGTAGTTAAACCATTAAGTTAAAATGATCACAAAAGCAAGACTGAGATGCATCTTGTTATTTACTAACTGTGTGCTCAAGATTGTGACAGAATTTCTAGACTTTAAATTTGTAGTAAATGATCAGAAAAGGAAGCTCAAAGACCATGTTCGAGGACTTGAAGCATAAAAGTCAGAATCAAGATCTGCCAAGACAAAAGACTTAAATCAAAAGTGTTGAGCAAAGAAGAGATTCAAAGTCAGCTTGAGACGCTGACTCAAGATCAGACGCAGACTCAAGCACAAATGCTAACTCATGTTCAGATGCAGACTCAGACTAAGACTCAACTTGAGACAAGAGACTTATATACAAGCTTGATGAGAAGGATCAAAAGTCAGATGAGAGCTAAAAGACTAAGACCAACACTTGGACTCAGATGAGAAGCAACCAAAGATTGAGACTCAGACCCAGCTTGAGATCACAAGACACATGGGTCAACAAGAGTCAAAGAAAAGGACACTGTGCGTTAACACAATAACAATACACAGAAGACAGTGTACCTCTTGACAGAAAGATCTTCTCTCTCTTTCCAACGGCTCTTAACGGTCATAAACGACTAGTTTCCATTTCAAATAAATGCTGGAAGCCAACAGTGAAGAAGAGAGAGACTGCGCTGCCTATTGAACATTTTATGTATCTCATCTTACATCTCAAGTCTATTTCATCATCAGATCCCATCTCAACTTGAGATCAATCAGTAGTCTCACTCATTCTCTTTTAAGATCCTAACTTTTTATTCTTGTAAAAGAGAATACTAACCTAGATACACTTACTGTCTATCCATACATTGTATGTTGTAAGCTAGATCTCAAAAAATCAACCAAACCTTTGTAACCAGTCTCAACTGGGATAAGAAGAAGCCTAGTCTCAGTGTGGGTGTGAGCGTCCTTAAGAGGCTGTAAGAATACTTGTAACTCAACCAAGGTAGGGGTGCCTAAGCTTGGTGTGAGAGACGTCCTGAAGAGGCTGTAAGAATACTTGTAATTGATAGGGTTGTCAATAGTGGAAATCTCACAAGTTGCGGGGACTGGACGTAGCCCAAGGTGTGGGTGAACCAGGATAAGATCTGTGTACATCTCTCTCCCTATCTCTTTATTTATATTGCACATCTTACGTCTCAAATCTGTTTGCTAAAATAAATTAAATATATTTAAAGGAAACTAAGTTTTAGTAACTAAAGAATCATCTCTACTTGGTTACAGAATTACTGTTAATTAAAAGTTGAAATTACATCTCATCTAACTTATTTGAGACTCCAAGTTATCAAACTTGACATCACATCTCAGCTTGAATTTAAGTGCGTGTTTTCAGGAACAGAATTTTAAAGTCTCTATTCAACCCCCCTTCTAGAGACATCCAGCCAACTTTAGTTGGTATCAGAGCTCGGCCTCTTTGGGGTTGAGAACACCTACGTGTGAACAGGAAAATATCCATGGTTGGACCAAGCACAAGCTTGTTCATCCCTGAAGGAGCATCCACCAACAGGCCTCCTGCCTTTAATGCAACAAATTACTATTACTAGAAGGACAGAATGAGATTGTTTATTGAATCTCAACATGCCGACCTATGGGAAATCATTGAGCTGGGTCCTTATGTACCCTACATCACAGATGAACTAGGTCTGAGAGCAGAAAAGCCTAGGGAATCTTGGACATAAGCTAAAAAGGCAAGATACATTCTCAACTCAAGAGCCAAATACCTACTCACCTGTGCACTAAGCCGCAGTGAGTATGATAAGGTAGCCGGTTGTGCATCAGCAAAGTAGATATGGGATGCATTTGAGGTAGAACACGAAGGTACAAACCAAGTCAAGGAAGCCAAAATCAACATACTGGTCAGACAATATGAGCTCTTCAAGATGAATGAAGATGAAGGCATTGAAGACATGGTAAGCCGGTTCACAGTCATTACCAATGATCTCAAATCCTTGGGAAGGACCTACTCAAATCAAGATTTGGTAAGGAAGATCTTAAGGAGTCTGCCTAAGCCTTGGTGACCAAAGGTCACTGCAATCCAAGAAGCCAAGGATCTTAGAACCCTCAGATTAGATGAGCTCCTTGGATCTCTCAAAGTCCATGAGCAGGAGCTGATGGAAGAAGATCTCATTAGGCGTCCAAAGACAATTGCTTTGAATCTGACTCTGATCACTCTTTCAATGAACTTAAGTTTACCTTTGAAAACCTTTTATATGATTCAAATCTTCTTGCTTCCAAGAGAACTTTGATAAAATCTGAGCTAAGCTCAGCTCTTGAAAAGGTCAAGTTTCTTGAAGAAGAAAATGAAAATTTGAATCATAAAAACAACAGTCTCATGTTGTCTCACATGAGACTGTTTGAGCACATCAAGGCACAGACTCAAGTTCATGTTGAGCTGGAATCAAGAAACCTCCTTGAAGAAAATAAGAAACTTAAAAATCAAAATAGAATTCTCATAGATGATCTAGCAAAATTTGTAAAAGGACCTAAAAACCTTGAGAGATTAATTGGATCTCAAAAAAGATTTTTGATAAAGCTAGATTAGGCTATGAAAAGTCTTCAAGTGAAGTTTGGTACAAGGATTTCTTTGTTCCAGCAAGAGAAAAGAAAAAGGAGAGATGTTCATACTGTAGTAAGCTTGGCCATAAGACTTCAGATTGCTACATGAGACAGGTAGCAACAAAGGGAAAGAAAACTAACCCCACATGACCCAAATACAAATGGGTACCTAAAAACAAATCTCTTTGTGTAACAGATGTGCCTGGCAGCAGCAAAGTCAAGAAAGATGTGGGTGCTGAACAGTGGGTGTTCAAGGCACATGACAGGGGACAAAAGCAAGTTCCTATCACTTGAAGAGAAAGCTTCAGGGGTTGTCTCATTTGGAGACAACAGTAAAGCCCAGATCAAGGGCATATGTAAGATTGGTAAGACAAACTCAACCCAGATTGAAAATGTGTATTTTGTTGAGGGTCTGAAACATAACTTGCTGAGCATCAGTTAGTTGTGTGACAATGGTTACCATGTTAATTTTCAACCCACCTTCTGTGAGATCATTGACTCAAAGACTGGAAAAATTGTTTTCTCTGGAGAAAGAAATAAAAACCTATACTCAGTCTCACTTGAGAGCCTATCTGATCTCACCTGTCTTGTGTCTCATGACCATGAGAAGTGGCTATGGCACAAGAGAATTGGATATATTAACATGAGAACTATGAATCAACTTGCAAATCAGTCTCTTGTCAGAGGTTTACCAAAAGTAAAATTTCACAAAGACATGAGATGTGAGTCTTGCATGAAAAGCAAGCACAACAAATCAAGTTTCAAATCTAAGTCTCATGTCAGCACCACCAGACCTCTTGAGATCCTCCACATTGATTTATTTGGACAAACTAAGACAACCAGTCTCAGTGGTTTTGTAATTGTGGATGATTATTCAAGATTCACCTGGGTTCTGTTCCTATCTCAGAAAGATGAATCTTATGAAACTTTCAAAATATTTTGTAAAAAGATTCAATCTGAGAGAGGATATGGAATTGGTTCTGTGAGAAGTGACCATGGAGGAGAATTTGAGAATGCCAAGTCCAAGAACTTCTTTGACAAAAATGGCATCACTCATAACTTCTCATGTCCAAGAACACCCCAACAAAATGGTGTGGTTAAAAGAAAGAACAGGACTCTTCAAGAGATGGAAATAACTTTATTATGTGACTCTGGTATTGAAAAATACTTTTGGACAGAAGCTATAAACACTTCTTGCTATATCATAAACAGAGTTACCATAAGAAAGATCTTGAACAAAACTCCATATGAATTATGGAAAGGAAGAAAACCCTCAATCTCTGACTTTCATGTGTTTGGATGTGACTGTTACATCCTAAACACAAAGGATCAGATGGGAAAATTTGACACAAAGTCTGATAAAGGAATTTTCCTTGAATATTCTCTTTTCTCTAAATCTTACAGAGTGTATAATTTAAGAACAAAAACTACTGAAGAATCTGTGTATGTAGTCTTTAATGAGATACAGGGCAATCCACAGAAGAAAGTAGACGAAGAAATTGAGGAAATGATAGGAGAGCTGAGGATCTCAACTCAAGAAGCTGAGGAAAGATCCTCACCAGAACAGAAGCACATGAGAACTCCTCAATCTGAACCGAGAAGAGAAGTTCAGACTGAGACCTGGAGGTCAGCTCAGACAGGGTCTCACAGAAGTCTCCAACCTGAGATGGATAACAACTGTCAAGCTGAAGACAAGCTTGAAGAACAAATAGAGACTCAGAGAATAAGACAGGGAGCACCTGAGATTCAAAATGAGCATGAATCTGAGCTGCCCAAAAGCTGGAGATTGGTGAGATCTCATCCAAGAGATCAGATCATAGGAGAGACTTCGGGTAGAGTGAGGACAAGATCATCTTTCAGGAATAATGAAAACATGATGGCTCTCTTGTCTGAAATAGAACCAAAATATATACATGAAGCTCTAAATGATGTCTCATGGATCAAATCCATGAAGGAAGAGCTCAACCAGTTTGACTAGAACAAAGTCTGGGATCTGGTTCCTCCACCATCTCATCAATATATAATAGGAACCAGATGGGTCTTTTGAAACAAACTCAATGAAAAGGGCAAGGTTATAAGGAACAAAGCAAGACTGGTAGCACAAGAATACAACCAATAAGAAGGAATAGACTATGATGAGACCTTTGCTCCAGTGGCCAGACTTGAGGCCATCAGAATCCTCTTAGCCTTTGCAGCTCATAAAAACTTCAAGATTTATCAAATGGATGTGAAGAGTGCATTCCTGAATGGAATCATTAAAGAGGAAGTCTATGTGAGACAGCCCCCTGGGTTTGAAGATCCACACCATCCAGAATTTGTGCTCAGATTGAAGAGAGGTTTATATGGTCTCAAGCAAGCTCCTAGAGCTTGGTATGACAGATTGAGCTCTTTTCTAGTTGAGAATGGCTTTTCAAGAGGTCAAATTGACACCACATTATTCAAAAGGGAGTATAACAAAGACCTATTAATTGTTCAAATCTATGTAGATGATATTGTCTTTGGATCAACTAATGAATCTCTTTGTCAAGAATTCTCAAGTCTCATGTAGGGAGAGTTTGAGATGAGTCTGATGGGTGAGCTGAGATTCTTCCTAGGTCTACAAATCAATCAACAATTTGATGGCATATTCATCCATCAAGAAAAATATGCAAAAGATCTACTGACAAAATTCAAGATGAATGATGCAAAGTCAATGAAGACTCCTATGCATCCTTCAACTCAGATTGACAAAGATGAAAAGGGTAAGTCAGTCTCATATAAGCTGTACAGAGGTATGATTGGATCTCTTATGTACTTAACTGCTAGTAGACTTGATATTCAGTATGCTATAGGGATATGTGCTAGATACCAATCTGATCCTAAAGAATCTCATCTCACAGCTGTGAAAAGAATCTTTAGATATTTAATTGGAACAACTAATCTTGGTCTTTGGTATGAGAAAGGATCTAGATTTGATCTTATAGGCTATAGTGATATTAACTTTGCTGGAGACAAGACGAATAGGAAAAGAACAAGTGGAACTTGCCAGTTCCTAGGAAAGTGCCTTGTCTCATGGTCTTGCAAGAAGCAGAACACAATAGCCTTATCCACTACTGAAGCTGAATATGTCTCAGTTGCAGCATGTTGTACACAGATCTTATGGATCAAATCTCAGATGCTTGATTATGCACTATGGTACTCTAAAATCCCAATCTTTTGTGATAACACTAATGCTATTAATCTTGTAAAAAATCCTATTCATCACTCAAGATCTAAACACATAGACATTAAGCACCACTTTATAAGAGACCATGTTCAAAAGGGAAATATTGAAATAATTTTTGTTGACACTAAAATTCAATTAGCTGATATTTTTACTAAACCTTTAGTGGAAGAAAGATTTGTTGAAAATTTGAAACTGTTGAATATGTGTGCCTTTGATTGATTGTCAAAATCATATTTGTATTTTATGACATTAAATCCAGAGCTGAGATGCGCTCTAAGACTCAGTCTAAGGTAAGACGAGACTCATAGTGAGACATTATGAAAGACCGTCTCAACATATGGTCTCAAGTATCAATGAGACCATATGAGAGAGAGCGTCTTAATGAAGCATCTCAAACGTCAAAGAGACGTTACTAGAGAGTGCCTTTTAACCGTTGCTAACGGCTAGTGAGCACAAAACGGTAACTTCATGAACGTGCGCACTACTAGCCGTTGCGTATAAAAAGGAGAGCCCAACCACTTTCAACCGCTCATTAACTGCCCACCAAGATGCACGTTTTCTCTTTCTCTCTCTCAGAATCTCTCAATCTATATAAACCAAAAAACTTCACTCAATCTCATCTATTTCTTTTCTAAATGTGCATCAAAGTCACTGCTGATAAACTCTCATACTCAGACATCTCATCTTCATCCTCCTCACCAGAACTCAATATGTCTGCCTCCAACTCATCTGATGCCATGGGAAGCATCCATTCAAGCCAGGAACGTCTGAGCAGATCATCCTCACCACAGCCAAGCACTGACTTTGAGACCACACAAACTCAAACACAACATTCACCATCCTCTAAATCCACCTCATCTAAGAAAAACACTCATCTTCCCAGTAGACCATAATCTCAAAGAATCACCTCTAATGGTTTTCAGACCTCTGCTCCAAAAGCTCCAAAATCCCCTGTTCATATAAACCTCACCCAACCAGAACCTTCCAAAAAGGGCAAAGAGAAGACCACAAAAGAAAGCAAAGGAAAGAAGCTATCTTTCCAATCTGATCTATTTGAGAATGTTGTTATTGAGGACAAATTCACGAAGAAGTTCCAAGAGAAGAGGATTGTGATTGGAAGGGTCACCTCTCTTGAGGAACTAAAGCAAGAAGACTGGGACATTGGTCCCTATCTTAGGAAACAAGGGTGGGAAGACTATCTGTGTATGACAGAGCCAGTCTTTCCCAAGATGACCCGTGCATTCTACGCTGCCTGTTCTATTGCCAAAGGTGCCTCTCAAGGTCTGCCTCATGTTGTGGCCAATATTAGAGGTGTCCATGTTGAACTTACAGAAGAGACCCTGGGAGCAATCATCAATGCCCCAGTTGCTGGGAACCGACTTTACAGTGAAGAACAGTGGTGGACTCAACTAGGGATTCCAGCTAAAAGCGTTGGCACATCTCTGTTCAAAGATGCCACCATCAGCACCTCTACCTCATCTCTCAATCTCTTTGGCAAATTCCTTTTTTATTTAGTTGCCAAATGTATTATGCCTCGGGCAGGGACTTTTAACAAAGTTTACTCTACTGAACTTATGGTCATGTATCATTTAAAGCATGGAATTGCTTTAAATCTTCCCTTCATCATTCTCAAGCATATGGAGCATGCTTTTGACAACCCAAAGGTTTCTGCTTCTCTTCCTTTTGGAATGCTCACCACAAGGATCATGAAGCATTTTAAAGTAGACTTGAGTGGCTATGAAGAGACAAAGGAGAAGCCTGGGTTCGTAAGCAAGTCAAATCTCAAGTCTCTCAACTTAGATGGTAAGTTTATTCCACCTCCAACCTTTCCAATTGATATTCCTGCTAATATTCCTCCCAGTGTGCAAGCTTCCCCTTCCTCTAAGATGTCTAAGACCATAAAAAAGAAAAAGAAGAAGAAGGCTATGAAAGAAACAACTGTTGGATCTCAAGAAAGATTTAAGATCCTGAAAGAGAAAGAGAAGAAGAGAAAGGCTCAACTTGCCGTCTCAACTGATACTAAGACGAGGAAAAAGAAGAAGAAAAACAAGTCAGAGCACGTCTCTTCTACTCTCACGCAGCCTGACCCTCAGCCCATAAGAACTGAAGAGACTACAAGAGATGAACAAATCCCTGAGACTGAAGAACCAGAACATCAGACCCAGTCTCATCCTACCTCACTACATCAGAATCCTACTCCACCTCCATCTCCTAAACAGACAACCTCACAAGCCTCACCTTCTCCCATCACCAAGATTGTAGTTGAAGCTCTTACTAGCATGGACTAAGAAACAACTACCTTAACCCCCGGGGTTATGCAAGAGGAAAGATCTCCTGGAGTTGAGACTGAGGAAGAAGTACCAGTCTCACAGCAGAAGTCTCCTGTCTCGTCTCAACCCTCTCATTCTTATCAGACATCTCTACCTACACCAGGAAAGTTCTTTGTTGACTCAATCTTCGCCTCTCCTCCACCAAAGTATGATCAGTCTGCACCTCATCCTTCTGCCCCTTCTACTACAAGTGATCCATCTCGGCCAACTCATCTCTCCAATTCAATCAATACTTTTCTCAATCAGCTTCAAAAAGAGCAACAGCAACAACAACAAGAATTCAACGCTGAGCAACAAGGCACCCACAAGAAAATTCTCAAAGAGCTGAAGAAACACAAGAAGCAATTTTGAGTGGGCTTGACATAGTTCTTCAAGTCATACATGCTTCAATTGAATTTCACAAGAAAATGCATCTGCATCTCTCCAACTTGCCTCCTCTTCCTGAGTTTCCTCAATCTATGCTTTGGCCACCAGCGTCTTCTACTGACTCATCCTCTTCCCCATCTAGCTAGGCTAGTTTCTACTGCACTTTTGATAATGGAAAAAGGGGGAGTGTTGGTTAGGTTCTTGAACCTGATAAGAGTCTTTAGAAGTTTAAGTTAAGATGTGAGCTAAAAAGTTAAGATGTGATAGCATCTGTCTGTTATTTTTGATAAGATGAAATGGCATCTTTGCTAAATTTCTAATTTCTTTGTTTTGTGGTCTATGAATCTCTTGGATAATTAATGTAATTCTTCGCTTATCAATGAATTATCCTCTTGAATGCATTACTGTCTCAAGATTATCATTTCTCTATTAATGGTTCTTAGAGCATTTGAAATTAAAATTCTACAATAAGAGCCTTAGACTCAGGGGGAGCTAAACTCTTAAAATTTGATAAGATCCTCTAAAAAAGAAAATGGTAAAATTCAGGGGGAACTAAGTCTTATGACTTACACTTAAAATTGATTCATACATAACTGAAACTTCATGGTTTTCCATCATAAAAAAGATGGAGATTGTTAAGACAAACTCACTCCTACGGTTTTTAATGTAGTCAAACCATTAAGTTAAAATGATCACAAAAGCAAGTTGAGATGCATCTTGTTATTTACTAACTTTGTGCTCAAGATTATGGCAGAATTTCTAGACTTTAAATTTGTAGTAAATGATCAGAAAAGGAAGCTCAAAGACCATCTTTGAGGACTTGAAGCATAAAAGTCAGAATCAAGATCTGCTAAGACAAAAGACTTAAATCAAAAGTGTTGAGCAAAGAAGAGATTCAAAGTCAGCTTGAGACGCTGACTCAATATCAGACGCATACTCAAGCACAAATGCTAACTCATGTTCAGATGCAGACTCAGACTAAGACTCAGCTTGAAACAAGAGACTTATATACAAGTTGTGGATGCATTACATGCAGGTTTTTGATGGTGCCAATGGAATGAAAACAAAATCACAAGATTGAATAAAGTGGCAAAAATAGAGCATGAAGCAAATCTGATACAAGATCAAACTACAAATTTTATTAGATAAGTCTCGATCTACTTAGCTTCGTTTGTTAAAAGAATCTCTAGTTTTTTGCAAAGTGATTTGGCCTTAAAAATAAAGTTTAACAAAAATGTATTTTTTTATGAACCGAAATAAGTTCAAAATAAATGTTTTGATCTGGTAATCGATTACCAGATAAATTGTAATCGATTACCAGCAGTATCAAAGTTCAAAAATAAATATTTTGGTTTTGGTAATTGATTACCAGATGCTTGTAATCGATTACCAGTAGCTTCAAAACTTAATATTTTAAATGGAAACTCCAACGGTAAACAATAATTTGAATTTTGAACATTGTAATTGATTACGAAACTGTTGTAAACGATTACCAGCGTTTGAAAACTTATAATTCAAATTGAAGTTCCAACGATGTAACATTTATTTGAATTTTGAAAGTGGTCATCGATTACCAGACCATTGTAATCGATTACCAGCGAGGTTTTTCAGAAAAATATGAAAAGTTACAATTCCTCATCAAGAGACACAAAGCTTCTTTTTTTTTCTAGTATAAATATATGTCTCCATTTCAAAAAGGTAGCAGAACATATAAGAGCAAAAAGAAAAAGTGAAAAATCTCTTTAAAAACTAATTTGGCCAAACACTTGCAAATTGCTTGAGAATTCTTATAGGATCTTCAACTTGTATCATCTACTCTTCAAGAGAGTTTATCTTGTTCAAAAACTTTCTTTTCATCCTGGTGTAATTAAGAGAGGACGCGTCTCGTTAGTTGCAAGTGAAACTCAACACAAGAGAAAGGGATCCCAAGGTGTTTGAGTGTTCATCATTTATAAAGGATTTTATAAAAATAGTGGAAATCTCAAGTGGGTGACTTGAGGACTGGACGCAGGCAAAGGGTTGGCCGAACCAGTATAAATTGAGTTTGCAATTCTTCTTCCCTAATCTTTTACTTATTTACTGTGATTGCTAAGTTAATATATATTGAGAAATTAGTATTTGCATACATATTTCATCATAAAAGAATTATTATAAGCATAGTAAAAGATAGAAAAAGTAAGGGAACAAAAACAAGGAAATTTTGATTAACTTAATTCACCCTCCCTCTTAAGTTACTTGAGGCCACTTGTCTAACACAAGCTTGATGAGAAGGATCAAAAGTCAGATGAGAGCTAAAAGACCAAAACCAAGACTTAGACTCAGATGAGAAGCAACCAAAGATTGAGACTCAGACCCAGCTTGAGATCACAAGACACATTGGTCAACAAGAGTCAAAGAAAAGGACATTGTGCGTTGACACAGTAACAGTACACAGAAGACAATGTACCTCTTGACAGAAAGATCTTCTCTCTCTTTCCAATGGCTCTTAACGGTCATAAACGGCTAGTTTCCATTTGAAATAAATGCTGGAAGCCAACAGTGAAGAAGAGAGAGGCTGCACTACTTATTGAACATTTTTTGTATCTCATCTTACATCTCAAGTCCATTTCATCATCAGATCCCTTCTCAACTTGAGATTAATCAGTAGTCTCACTCATTCTCTTTTAAGATCCTAACTTTTTATTCTTGTAAAAGAGAAGACTCACCTAGCAATACTTACTGTCTATCCATACATTGTATGTTGTAAGCTAGATCTCTAAAAATCAACCAAACCTTTGTAACCAGTCTCAACTGGGATAGGAAGAAGCCTAGTCTTAGTGTGAGTGTGAGCGTCCTGAAGAGGATGTAAGAATATTTGTAACTCAACCAAGGTAGGGGTGCCTAAGCTTGGTGTGAGAGACGTCCTGAAGAGGCTGTAAGAATATTTGTAATTGACAGGGTTTTCAATAGTGGAAACCCAAGGTGTGGGTGAACCAGGATAAGATATGTGTGCATCTCTCTCCCTATCTCTTTATTTATATTGCACATCTTACGTCTCAAATCTGTTTGCTAAAATAAATTAAATCTATTTAAAGGAAACCCAGTTTTAATAACTAAAGAATCATCTCTACTTGGTTACAAAATTATTGTAAATTAAAAGTTGAAATTACATCTCATCTAACTTATTTGAGACTCCAAGTTATCAGACTTGAGATCACGTCTCAGCTTGAATTTAAGTGTGTGTTTTCAGGAACAGAATTTTAAAGTCTCTATTCAACCCCCTTCTAGAGACATCCAGCCAACTTCAATTGTTAAGCTCCATGGCATTCCCTCTAGCATCATATCAAACAGAGACCCAAGGTTCACCTCTAGGTTTTGGAGTTCGCTCCATCAGGCCTTTGGGACTAAACTCAAGTTTAGCACCGCTTACCACCCTCACATTAACGGTCAGTCTGAGAGGACCATCCAGACCTTAGAGGATATGCTTAGGGCGTCTGTTTTAGAGGAGCAGGGTAGTTGGGATAGGTACCTACCCCTCATAGAGTTTGCCTACAACAATAGTTTCCATAAAACATAAGCATGGCACCAGATGAGGCGTTGTACGGTAGGTAGTGCAGATCTCCTTTGTGTTGGTATGAGGTGGGTGAGAGGACCATGTTAGGTCTGGAGTTAGTGCAGGGAACCACAGAAAAGATCAGTCATTAGGGAGAAACTTGTTTCTGCCTGTTGGGATCTTGGCATGCGTACCAATATCGCAATAGTATAATAGTTTTAAAAGTAGGGGTTGTCGTACCCACAAGGAACGGGTCAAAATAAATCCTTAGGAATAAAACTTACTAAGTAAATATGGTTGCAAAAGATTGAATTTCTTTTATGAAAAGTAAATTTAAAAGGTGCAGTAAAAAGAATCTAAAACAAAGAGAAACTTGGATGAAATAATGCAGTTGAGAAACTAGGATTGAACTTCATCTATCGCACCCCTCTTGTATTTTGGGAACCCAATAACATATAGAAATTTGCAATTAACAATACTGAAGCACAAATAATTTTCATTCATATTGATTTTCTCAAATACGAAATTCTTAGAACAATCTCTTAAACACCGATCCCTCGGATATTTAACAAATTGCCTAGCATTAAGAAAAGCTGTTTTAAAGCTATCAATATATTGAACCCTATCCCTAGTGATTCAATCTATTGAGTATTTTTATCCAAATTTGATTTAAAGAAGTGCTTCCTAGCCAAATCAAGAAATCGAAATCAAAACTCTATTGAATAAATTGAATTTAGCATTAAGTGCTGAATAAAAATACCAATATTGGTAAAACAAGAATTCCTATATATTAGAGATCCAAAATAAAATTGGGGTTTGAATCGACTACATTCAATCCCACAGAGAAGTTTAGCTACTCATGGTAGCAATTACAAACCACAAGAATTAAGAGAAAGATGGCAGCGAAGCCTTCCAGCTCTGTTGTCTTCTCTCTCTTGCTCCAGAATGGTCTCTATTCTTCCCCAAAAACTCTGTGTATCTGAAAAACTGTCTGACGGCTCATTAAAACGCTAGGTTTACGAGTCCTGCGCTCAAGCGCAGGTGAAGCACAAGAAACAGTAACAATTGGGCAAACCTGCGCTCAGCCTGTGCCTAGCGCAGGAGACAGTAACTAATTCCTTGGATTGGTAATCCTGCGCAGGAAACAGTATCCTTTAAAACTTGCTCTACACTGCTGCTATCTCTGCTCACTGCTCACTTGATGCTTCAACTTGTACTTTAACTCCTCATCTGTAAAAATCAACAATTTCTTCATTAAAATAAAATAAAGTTCAAATTAGAATTCATTATTTACAACTGCCACAAACTAAGCAAAGAAGGGTGACTTTGGAGTATAAATTCATGCAATTATTACTCACGAGTGATTTATTTATACAGAAATCTATTAAATTTTAGCACTTATCACTGCCTAAAGCCAACAGAAAAGCTATGCTCTCAAGAGAAGGAAGCATTTAGAGTTTGAGGAAAAGGATAATGTATTTTTAAAAGTAACTCCCGTCACAGGCATTGGACGAGCCATTAAAGCCAAAAAGCTTAACCCCAGATTCATTGGCCCATTCCAGTTTCTACAGAGGGTTGGCCCTCTAGCTTATAGAATATCCCTGCCACCTCACCTTTCCCGGCCCCGCATCCATGATGTATTCCACGTTTCCCAGCTTAGAAAGTATATCCATGACACTTCACACATCATCAGCTCCGAACAAATACAACTGAGGGAGTACCTCACAGTTTTGATGAAATTCTGGAAAGCGTACCAAAAGTTCAACAGTATAATAGTAAGTATAAAGTATCGTATCCACAGGGAGCAGTTCACTTTGAAAGATTTTAGTGATTGAATTACCAAGTGAGCAACTTTTTAAGAGAATGATTAATGTGCGGAATATAAATGGCAAAAAGAAAAGTAAGCAATAAAAAAAGGGAAGATAGATTTACTTGGAGATTGGACTTCACTTCTTCGCACCCCTTATGTATGTGAATCCCTTCTTTTAATTATAAATTTGTTATTAATTATACCTTAGCCAAACTGAATTGATAAAACCCCGAGTTACCAGTAGCCTACCAATCAAAGATAATCCATGCGGGCTCTCCCAAGCGACAAATTACCCTCGGCTCATTAAGCTCTTAATTAATTAATGATTGTCCGTTTGTTTGAATCGTCCATTAATTGTACTTCCCTAAAAATTCTCTTCATTCAAGGGCTGTCACTACCCCATCAATCACAAGATCCCGTTTATCCCTCATATACAATTAACTTTCAATTATGTTACTATCAATTAACTATATGTTCCTATAGATGCTCCTATGAACGGGTTGTCACTCACCAAAACAATTCAATCATCAGATTCCACCTATATTTCCATATAATTAACGAGTACTTTTAGCAATCGGAGGTTAGGTTTCCTATGTCTAGGCTCCCCTTAACTCAATACTAGCCGGAAATCTCATTCCTGATCACTAGCCTACAACTCCGGCGCACGCGTGGAAGTAATGTATTAAGAACAACATAAAAGTACCGATATAATTAAAAACAGGGATTTATAATTAAAAACAAGAGAATTCACATACACTTGGGGATGGAATCCACTACATCCAATCCTACTGGAGAGCTTAGCTACTCATGGTAGCCATCATAAACCACTGAAGAATCTGTCACCTTCTTCAATCCTTGTGCGTCTATCTTTCTATTCTACGACTCTCTCCTCTGTACTTTCTAAAAGCCTTCTCTGTACTCTCTAAAAGCCTCCTTTAGGTCTGTGCAAAAAGTACTACTTATAGACTAAGGAAAACCCTAATTTAAATCTGGAAGAGATCAATCTGTATTTGAATTTAAAAAGCTGGTGCGTGACTTGCGCTTCACCTGCGCTAAGCGCAGATGAAGCGTGTCCCTCTGTAAGTTGCGCTCCACCTACGCTAAGCGCAGGTGAAGCATGAAACACGTTGTAGACTTTCTTCAATTCCTCATTTATCCACTTGATCTCTTTTTGATCTTACCTTTGCTTGATTGGTTTTCCTTATTTCCCTTTTCTGGCTTGATTTTGTATTTATTTGAACTTGAATTCAAATTGGGGAATGTTATCCACAGGATCCTTTGTTTAAATGGCTGCTGATCTCATCTTTATTTTGTCCTCATTTAAACTTCAAATCTGCAAACAATCTCCCCATTTAATGCTATTTTCTCTTCTATTTCAAATCTTCCATAAATCTGCACAAAATAACAAATTTCTAATAAAATAGCATCAAATTCAAATTCAAACCAAATAATTACAATTATTCATAAAAAGGGATTATTTTGGGGCATAAATTGTTATTTTAGCCTTGATAAGTGTAATAAAAACATAGGAAAATATCACATAATTTACACTTATCAAATACCCCCCAACTTAACTTCTTGCTTGTCCTCAAGCAAGATACCTTTTGCAATCAAAATCAAATCACTGTCATGTAAAATTCTCATAATCAACTACAAGGAAAAATTTACATAATCTCTTTGTTAGGCAGTTGTCACTTTCCAAATATAAAAAAAAAACAGAATCAAGAGATGTTACCAATTCTCAATCAAAAACAGAACACAATCAACAGTTGAACTCTTTTAAAAGTAGCATTTAAAGCAATAAATGATAAACCAAGGAATTTCACTCATGCTCACAGGTAATGTTTCCCTCAATGTTTTCACCACAGTTGAACAACTAAGATTGATAGTCGTTTCTAGTTCCTAAACATGTTCATGGTCAATATGGATCAAAAGGTCTTTCTTTGGTTGTAATGAGGCTGGGCTATCAAGGAATCATGGTTTTTCTGGATAAACAAAGAACACCTGGAATAGAGAGCATCTTTTGATGTTGCTTGACTTGGAACTTTTCTCCTTCCACCATCTCATTCTTGATTTTTCTCATTTTTGCAGGCCTCTTTCTTTTTTTGAAATTGCACTCCCCTCAACTTATTCATTTTATTCACTTTTTTCTTTTTGATTTTTGGGGGAGTGATCTTCTTTTTGCTTTCATGTACCTGCTCTTTGAATTTCTTGATTTTCAATTTACTAACCTTTTCTTCCCATTGTCTCAACTTGCACCTTGCTCTCTATTCTAAAATGTGTAAGGACAAAATATATATATATATATATATCAATTATGGCTTGGGTGCACAAGAATAATCATTAAAGCTCAAATGCGTTATCAAAGAATTGGAAAAATTATATCAAGGGTTAGCTTTTTGGCACTAAGCAAATATATTGAAAACAAAAAAATTGTCTTTGTCACTTCCATATTTTCCATAAACAGAATAAGATCCAAAAACTCAATCAATAAAAATTGACAAGCAGCAGTGAAAAACTCTCAATTCAAGTGTTTGGGCTCTCAACTCACCGGTTTCTTGGCTAAATTCCTTGATAAAGCACTTACTGGTTTTAATTAACTACCCTGATAGGTTCTCCTGTGAAGTATCCTAATCCTAACTGATTATGGAATTAATCACAAGACCATTTATTCTTTCCTAATTTGGTTAGTTAAACTGCCTAATTTTAGAAATTTTAAAAAATTTTCCTTTTATTTCCTAATTCCTAAATCCTAAAATTTTTAAAAATCCTAAAAATTGAAATGAAAAATAAACAAAAATCCTGATTAACTAAAAAAAATTTAATCCTATAAAAGAAAATAGAAAATAAAAGAACGAAAAGAAAGAAAAACACCAGTGTCAATCTTCATCCTCTGTATCCTATAAGTCCTTGTCCTTTTCTCCAGCTGCTACTGCTTCACCTCCCCCTAGAAGAATAGGCCTGTCCCCAGACTACTGCTAGAATATCCGGAACTCTTCAAACAGCATGCCTGGGTATGGGTCTTGCAGCAGCCTGTGCACTCTTGAATCTCATGGGATCATATTTTATGATCCTTTTCCTCATGCCTTCTCCTTGTGAGCTAAAGCCGCGGGAAAGACTAGCAATTTAATCCTAGGCATCTGAAAAGTCAAATAACAACAATTAGTTGCTAAAAACACATTTATTTTAATGATGCCTTATTGCAAATACCAATCCATGAAGAACATGGAAGCCTATCATTAACCAATTTGCATGCATAAATAATTACTCTCTTCACAACAAAATTTCACTGCACTTGGTAATGCCTTCCTAAAAATAGAATATACTCATTTGTTTTGCAAGCATTCAATCAATCCATGGAAAAGTGAAAGTAAATTTTTTTTGAAAGAATTAGAGCATAACACTTTCAAATTCAATAACTTACAAAACAAAGAGCATTCCAATCAAGCAAATTGTTCTTCATGTTCAACACAGCCAAAGATAGCAATAATCAACAATATTCACAATCCTAAAGTTGCTATCCAAAAGTGCAAATCATAAAAACAGAGTAGATGAAGATTTCAATTGGTAAAAATTAGAGAAAATATGCATGAAATTTGAAAGTTTCAAAATTGATTAAAGTTTGTGAGTGGGAAAATTGAAAAGAAAAGCTTAGGAAGTAGAGAAACAGTACATGAGAAAACAAAAGATTTTTTAAAATTTCGTACTGTTGCTCTTCAGCTGCGCTCAGCGCACGTGAAGCGCAGAAAACAGTGACTAAAACTCCAATTTTACACTTCTCCTGCGCTTGGCGCAAGTGAAGCGCAGAAAACAGAATGAGCTTTTCAATTTTCAGTCACGTTTTCTGCTACTTCCTATTGTTTAAAAATTTTATTTTCCACAAACTTATTCCAATCAATTTTGAAATTTCCTAAATCCTAAAAAAAATGAAAAATCCTAATTAACAACAAGAAAATAAAATGAAACTAAAATTAATTAAAAACTTTAAAAATCTCTGGGTTGCCTCCCAGAAAGCGCTTGTTTAACGTCTGATAGCTCGACGCCTGCTCTGTCAAGGTGGCTGAAACTGAAATCTTTTGGTGAGCTTGTACGCTGCACCCTTCCTTTCTTTGGCCAATAAACCTCCCCATAATCTTGCCTTGGAGCAACCTGTAGTGTGAAATGACTTTGACCATTTGGGCTTCTTTCTGGAATTAGACCATGCCTCTGACTCCCTTAGCTTGATTTTCCTTTTCTTCATTATCTTGCTCTCATGTGCATGAGTCTTCTTTTCCTGAAGTTTTGATGATTCACAATTGATTGCTCTCAATTTCCTTGGTTCGCAGGGGTCTTTGATATGAAACACACCTGACCAGTTGATCTTTAATCTGGCTCTGGGCTCTGAATTTGATTCTATCTTGATCTTTCTTCTCTTTGCCTTGTTCTGGTCAATGTGATTGCAGGCCTTTCTTTTGTGAGGTCTGGAAGGATTATCACTTGCACCATGTCTTTCTTGATCTTCCTTTGGAGGACTGGTTGGATAAGGCAAGGTCTTTGGTCTTGGTATTATTTCCCTTCCTTCCTTGGGCTTTGATTCACCATCTCTCTGTTGACTCTTTTTCTCATTTTCTTGATCTTTTTCATCATGTACACCCTCATATGTGTTGTTCTCTTTCTACCTTTCACAGTCAGGCTCTTCTTCAAGCACAATCTTTGTTGTTTCACCCTCTCATTTTTCTTTTTTTTCTTCTGCTGCACCTTCTTCTTCTTTTTCTTCATCAGCTTCTTTTGATTCCCTTTCTTCAGCTTTTCTTTCTTGTATTTCTTCAGTTTCTTCTTTTTCTTCTTCTTTTTCATTTTCTTCTTTTTCTTTTTCTTCTTCATCAGCCAGATTGTCATTGATTTCCTCCCCTATCAGCTGAACAATGTCATCGCACTGCTCTTCGGGGTTGGGCAATTGCATTTGCTGAGATTGGTTCTGACTATTGTTTGACCCCTATTTCTTTTAATTGCTTCAACAAAGCGTCAATCTTTCTTCTTGCTTCTTCTCTGTCCTTCTGAAATTGTATATTGTATCAATTGAGTTCTTCCAAAAACTCATCATATTTTGAGTATCTTTGTTGATATGAAGAGTAACTTTGCTACTGTTGAAAAGAAGGTTGCATGTGGAGTGAAACATCATCTTGGTGCCATCCAAAATTCTGATTCTGGCAACTTCCCCAATCCTGTGAAAAATTGTTAGAATAATTGTTGTAATTAGAGAAGTTACCTTGAATCGGTGTATGTGAGAAATCTTTTGGTTCTTGATGTCTAACTTAATCTCCAAGGGTTCTTCTTGGTGGATTTTGCCATACAAAAGCCATTCAACATTTACTTCACTTGGGGTGGTTGAACAGAGAGTGTTGAGATTGTCTCCTTGCCCTTTTTCTATCTCTCCTTTTGTTCCTTCTAGTTGTCTCTTCTATCAATTGATTTTGAGACACCTGTCTTCACAAGAGCACTATTCAAGAATCTCAAACAAATGTTAGCTCAGAAAGGTGGAACAAAATAAAAAAATTAATATTTTATTTATTTATTTATTTAATTTTTTTTTAAAAAACGAAAATAATTTTTTTTTTAAAAATCCTAAAATCCTAAGATAGAACTTGATAAAACCAAGTTTGAATTTGAATTATGATATACATTTATCCTAAAATCCTAAAAGAACTCGAAGAGGATAAGTGTTGAAGATAAGATAAGACCAATTTGAATTTCAAATTTCAAATAATTTTTTTAATTTTTAAAAACGAAAATAAATTTAAAATAAAAGAAAATTAAAGATAAACTTGATAATTCGACCTCCCAAGGTTATACGAAGTGAAACACCGCTCCCCGGCAACGGCGCCAAAATTACTTGATGAAATTCTAGCAAGCGTACCAAAAGTTCAGCAGTATAATAGTAAGTATAAAGTATCGTATCCACAGGGAGCGGTTCACTTTACAAGATTTTAGTGATCGAATCACCAAGTGAGCAACTTTTTAAGAGAATTATTAATGTGCGGAATTTAAATGGAAAAAAGAAAAGTAAGCAATAAAATAAGGGAAGATAGATTTACTTGGATTAGGATTGGACTTCGCTTCTTCACACCACTTATGTATGTGAATCCCTTCTTTTAATTATAAATTTGTTATTAATTATACCTTAGCCAAACTGAATTGATAAAACCCCGAGTTACCAGTAGCCTACCACTCAAAGATAATTCATGCGGGAACTTCCAAGCGACAAATTACCCTCGACTCATTAAGCTCTTAATTAATTAATTATTGTCTGTTTGTTTGAATCGTCCATTAATTGTACTTCCTTATAAACGCTCTTCATTCAAGGGCTGTCACTACCCCATCAATCAGTAGATCTCATTTATCCCTCACATACAATTAACTTTCAATTATGTTACTATCAATTAACTATATGTTCCTATAGATGCTTCTATGAATGGGTTGTCACTCACCAAAATAATTCAATCATCAGATTCCACCTATATTTCCATATAATTAACGAGTACTTTTAGCAATCGGAGGTTAGGTTTCCTATGTCTAGGCTCCCCTAAACTCTAATATTAGCCGGAAATCTCATTCTGTGTTATCCTGATCACTAGCCTACGACTCCGGCGCACGCGCGGAAGTAATGCGTTAAGAACAACATAAAAGTACCGATATAATTAAAAATAGGGATTTATAATTAAAAACAAGAGAATTCACATACACTTGGGGATTGAATCCACTACATCCAATCCTACTGGAGAGCTTAGCTACTCATGGTAGCCATCACAAACCACTGAAGAATTTGTCACCTTCTTCAATCCTTGTGCATCTATCTTTCTATTCTATGCCTGTGTTTATGGTGAAAAAATCTAATTTCAAAAATTAAACTTATCACTTTGATTCTAAGAACAATCTGGGGATTAGAATCAGATCCTCTTACGGGACTCTTTTTAAAAAGTAGGTTTATGGTGTTTCTGATTTATTGAAATAGACTTTTCAAAGTTCAATTTTCTGGGTGAAAATGTTTGATTGGTACAGAATTTCACCAAATCAATTACTATGTTTTCGAAAAATCCAGAAATAATAGATTCCAGAAAGTTGATTCAGAATTCTATCAAAGAACTTATCTTTCAAAAAGGCTTAGAACTACTTGATTCAGAATTCTATCAAATAAAGTTCTAAATTGGATTCTTGAAAATCAAAGTTTCATAGAAGTAGAAAACATAGAATTTGAAAGAAAGAAAGAAAAAGTACGTGAAATGTAAATTGCAGAATGTAAATTGCGTAAAGTAAACAAAGAAAAGAAAATTGAATTGTAAGAACAATTGCATTAAAAGAAATGGATGGGTTCATCACATACTTATTTCTCCTAGTAACCTGTTTGTCGCAGTGAGTTCGGACGTGTAAGGTGTTTTCAGAGAATTTGAGTATGAGTGATTTGCCAACCCTTATTACATTATGGGTGTACCTATTTATAGATTTCTAATCCTAACGGCTAACTAATGCATGTTTGACACATCAGCAACCTATCTATGTTGGCAGCGTGTATGCTTGCCACGTTTTCTGCTATCTAGAAAACTAATTACATTTTTCAAACTGAACCACTAACTTAATGACACCTGTATTTGTCATTTGTAAATTCCTTTAACTGCTCCTTTGGTGTCTTGTGACTTCTGTTTCTTCGAAAACTTGTGTTCGGATTTCTCGAAATCCTGTCTTTGGATTTCTTGAAGTCTTCTTTCTGATTTCTCGAAGTCTTTGTCTTCTGATTTCTCGAAATCTTCTTTCTGATCTCTCGAAGAGGTCTTCTGATTTCTCGAAATCTTCTTTCTGGAATTTTGACTTTATGGTTTCGAGATTTTGACTACCTTGTGCCACATGTTTAATTTTATTTGGCCTTTTCAAAGGTTACAAAGACCACCGGCCACCGTCCATTTGATTTTTACCATGAGGATTTTTCTTATTGGGCATAGAAATGGTTTCATTAATAGTACTTGAGTTGTTTTGCTCCTATAAATAGGAGTATTCTTCTTCATCTTTCTCACAACTCTTTCTTCTTTTCTCTTTTCTTATAATTTCTTTTTAGAGAATTCTTCAGAAAATATGAAGAAGGTAATCTCTTTGGCTATTTTGTGCAATCTAATCTAGAATGATTTCATTTTTTATGAGATTGACAAAATAGCCAAAGTCATTGGCTTCTCCAACCTTTGTCTTCGAGTATTTTCTTTTATATTGCACACAATAGCCAAATATCATTTTATTTAATTAATAAATGAACTTATTTAAAGCTTTCCATTATGATCTGATCTTCTTCCTCTGGTAAAAGTTGTTCAACAGGTTGGAAGCAATATTCTCCTTTCCCTCTCCCAAGTTAACCACTGAATTGCTTCTAATAGAGCTTTTCGAGGAGAAAGAAGAGAAAGTGGCAGAGCACCATGAGCTAAAGGCTCTTTTAGATTTTAGGATAGTTTCCTTTCTAATGTTCTAGGTATTTAGGATAGTTTTCTTTCTAATATCTTTCCATGTATTCTAACTAATGTAATTCAAATTTAGAGTTTGAAAGAATTATCCTTTGTACCTCTCTGAATACCAGAAACATTATGTCTTTTTCTTCGAATTTCTAAAGTCTTTGTATTAACTTCACTTAAGAATTTTTTCTAAGTTAACAGACTTGTTATCCAATTCGAAACAAGGTAACTTCATCCTCTTCTGTAAATTCGAAATGACTTTTACTCATAACATTTTGGGAATTCAAACAATTTGGAAAACAAATCCCAACAGCCTCTCTCCTCTGTACTCTCTAAAAGCCTTCTCTGTACTCTCTAAAACCCTCCTTTAGATCTGTGCAAAAGGTACTATTTATAGACTAAGGAAAACCCTAATTTAAATCTGGAAGAGATCAATCTGTATTTGAATTTAAAAAGCTGTTGCGTGACTTGCGCTTCACCTGCGCTAAGCGCAGATGAAGCGTGTCCCTCTGTAAGCTGCGCTCCACCTGCGCTAAGCGCAGGTGAAGCGTGAAACACATTGTAGACTTTCTTCAATTCCTCATTTATCCACTTGATCTCTTTCTGATCTTACCTTTGCTTTATTAGTTTTCCTTATTTCCCTTTTATGGCTTGATTTTGTATTTATTTGAACTTGAATTCAAATTGGGGAAAGTTATCCGCAGGATCCTTTGTTTAAATGGCTGCTGATCTCATCTTTATTTTGTCCTCATTTAAACTTCAAATCTGCAAACAATCTCCCCATTTAATGCTATTTTCTCTTCTATTTCAAATCTTCCATAAATCTGCATAAAATAACGGATTTCTAATCAAAATAACATCAAATTCAAATTCAAACCAAATAATTACAATTATTACAATTATTCATAAAAAAGGATTATTTTGGGGCATAATTTATTATTTTAGCCTTGATAAGTGTAATAAAAACATAGGAAAATATCACATAATTTACATTTATCAAGTTCCCACTAGATCTGCACGGATTATCGACCGGAGTATCAAAACACTGAGGAATAAGCCAATCCCCTTGGTGAAGGTGTTTTAGGAGGGTCAATCTTTAGAGGAGGCCACATGGGAGATGGAAGAGGACCTTCGTTCTCAATTTCCAGAGTTATTCAGTTAAGGTAAAGATTTTGTGTTCAATTTCCTATCTAGCCAATTTTGAGGAAAAAATTGTTTTAAGGGGGTAGAATTGTAACATCCCAGTTTTTATCACTTTAATAGATGTAAACAATAATGGAATTATGTTTTATAAAGGGAATTAAAAAGAATTAGACTTAAAAGTGGTAAATCAGAAAGTTTGGGGGGGGGGGGTTTGTGGGTGTGAATTTCGCCCAAGCGAGAACATTCTCGCCTGAGCGGAATATCACTATTCCTCCTCTCGCTTAAGCGAGAATCCCTCGCTTGAGCGAGAACCCGCAAATCAGCTTTTAATGCTGATTTCAGTTAGGGTTTTCATTAGGTTATAATTTTTTTGTTGAGTCTAAAAAATATCTTTAAGTGTTTAATAATGATTGAGTCTCATTTTCCTAAGTTTTAATGAGTAACAAATTTTGTTAAAATTATAATTGCAACAAGTGCCTATGCTCTTAATATGTTTTTCATGTTTCAGCAAGATGACCACCTAAAGTGATCTACTGCCTGAAGAAGTAGGATCATCTGAAGTGGTTTGTTCGTCTGAGGCATGGGATCATCTGAAGTCAAGGAGACCATCTAAGGACGTGTGATGTAGCAGATTGTCTGAGATGAGAAACCATGTGAAGAGTGAAGCCCTCTGAAGATCTTTCATAAAGACTCAAGTCAGTTCAACACCTTCTGTAACAAGTCTTTGGTTTAACCTTATTAACGCAAGCTGCAAAGAGACTTTCCTGTATATTTGAAATACTTGCACCAAAATGGAAATATCTACAACGCAGTCTTTATAGTGCTCAGAGCAGAGACATTCTGCACCATCTACCTTGTACTGTGTCAGAAGGTATCAGAAGTTGTTTCACAATGGGATTAATAGCATTAAATGCTATCTCTCAACGGTGATCTCAATGGACTTCATCTCAAGAAATTATAAATAGCTTCATGCATGTCTTTGCAAAGTAGAGAACAACCTAAGAAAGAAAGAGCCATTACGCTGCAAGTTGTACGCTGTAAAACACTCTGATAAAATCATTCATGTACAATAACTTTCATTCCCTGAGTCTTACTCAGTTTATTTGTACATCTTTCAGTTTAAGCTCTGAACTGTTTGTAGTTCCTTAGCTTGAACAAATTCTTTCATTCTTAAACACTTGGGTGTTGAGCCTGGAGAGACTTGTTTGTTAAACAATACTTGGTTGTGAGCCTGAAGAGGCTTGTTGGGAAAGAATACTTGTTGTTGTAGAGCCTGAAGAGGCTTGATAGAAAAGAATACTTGTAATCTTCTGAAGATTAGTGAAAATCCAGCTGTTATGTTTTGCTCTGGGAGTGGACATAGCTCACTGTGGTTGTGATCTCAACCAGGATAACTTATGCAATTCAATCCAAATCACACCAAATCAATTCTATTTTCATCTAAACAATTTTTAAACATCAAAACATGACTAAACACACTAATTAGAATGACTCAACACATCACACAACTTAAAACACAAGTTGGATTTCACAAAAAGCAATGAAACAATAACTTTGCAAGTGACATATTAGGCTACTTACCTCAAACTGTGTACAAAATTTGATCAAGCTAAATCTGCACAAACCAAGTTAGCTATACCAAAACACAATATGACATATAACTATACTTCCTAAACACAGAACAATACAAAAATTTACAGAAAACAGAATTGAAACTACATTAAACAATGACAGAAAATTCACACAGAATTGAAAATCGAATTTGAATTGAATTCCCCGGCAACGACACCAAATTTGATCAAGGTCGTACTCAATCAAATAAAATGAATTAAAATGCAGTAGGTTGATTAACCCAAAGTCGTCTCTCTCAAGGAATCCAATTACAATTTCAGAATTTCAATCTCAAAGGTACCCACAGAGGGGATTTTGATTGTTGTTCATGTTAATTTCTCAATTTCTAAAACAGAATTTAAAATTCAGAAAACAATTCAAGAAAAACGTATTTGTTCTCTACCTCATTCACAAATTGGATCTGTCATTGGTTCATACAAAATTCCTAAAGTCCTTGACAAAATCAAATTCGGATTAAGCATCCTCATTAATTTTCACACTAGAATTAAGCAAACTAGCATGAATCCTAATTTCTAAACCTTAGAATTAAGCAAACCTAGAATTCATTTCTGATTAAGCAACCTAAAATGTGACTTAGATTCAGATTAGAATTCAAATTTCATAAAACATGCAACTCAATTTCAAATTCAAACCTAAACATCAAGAAACTAGGAGAAGGAGAAATCATGAATCTGTCCAAGAAATTATAAGATGAAAATCGAAATTAGAACCTCAATTTCCTTTGTGAATTCAGTAGAGAAACAACCCTTGAAGCTTAGACTTCCATTTCCATGGAGGAGGAATTCAAAAATTGAATAAGAGGAAGAAGAAGAGCCAAAATTCGAAAATGGAAGAAGAGAGAAAAAGAGAGGGAAAATGAAGAGTCTATTTTCTAAAATCTGAAAAAAAATGAGGGAAAAGTGTTTAAACTATTCAGCAACACACCTATTTATAATGTCTAAATCACTAACAATCTGATTAGGCCTTAATTGGGCCGAAATTAATTAAAACAGGCCCACAAACTAATTACAAAACTAAGCAAATTCGGATTTGCAACAGACAACAATCAGTAGGCAATTTTGAAACACAAACTGCTCCAAATTCCTTCATGGGAATATAGTCATATAGAATATCAAATTAAAGCCCTGGATGTTAGCTTTCCAATGCCACTGGAATCACCAAAAAATTCCACCTATAACTCCAGATTTGATCAAAATAAGACAGGTAGGTCAGTAGGCTTAAAAATCCGAATTTAAACAACATTTACAGTTAAAGCCCAATTAAGCCTAATTTGGTAAATTCCAATTAAAACGGTGGAATTAATCACAATTATAGTCCAAGAAAGCTAAGATTAATTATACAAAGTGTGAACAAAAATGTGATCATCAAAGAAGTAGGATCGTCTTAAGTGGTTTGTTCGTGTGAGGCATGGGATCATCTGAAGTCAAGGAGACCATCTAAAGACGTGTGACGTGGCAGATTGTCTGAGATCAGAAACCAGGTGAAGAGTGAAGCCCTCTGAAGATCTCTGATAAAGACTCAAGTCAGTTCAACGCCTTCTGTAACAAGTCTTTGCTCAGAGACTTTCCTGGATATTTGAAATACTTGCACCAAAATGGAAATGTCTGCAACACAGTCTTTATAGTGCTTAGAGCAGAGACATTCTGCACCATCTACCTTGTACTGTGTCAGAAGCTATAAGAAGTTGTTTCACAACGGGATTAATATATTAAATGCTATCTCTCAACGGTGATCTCAACGGACTTCAACTCAAGAAAGTATAAATAGCTTCATGCACGTATTTGAAAAGTAGAGAACAACCTAAGAAAGAAAGAGCCATTACGCTGCAAGTTTTACGCTATAAAACACTCTAATAAAATTGTTCCTGTACAATAACTTTCATACCCTGAGTCTTGCTCAGTTTATTTGTACATCTTTTAGTTTAAGCTCTGAACTGTTTGTAGTTCCTTAGCTTGAACAAATTCTTTCATTCTTAAACACTTGGGTGTTGAGCCTGGAGAGGCTTGTTTGTTAAACAATACTTGGTTGTGAGCCTGAAGAGGCTTGTTGGGAAAGAATACTTGTTGTTGTAGAGCCTGAAGAGGCTTGACAGAAAAGAATACTTGTAATCTTCTGAAGATTAGTGAAAATCCAGCTACTGTGTTTTGCTTTGGTACTGGACATAGCTTATTGTGGTTGTGAGTGAACCAGGATAAATCATCTGGCTAAGTTCTCTCTTATCTAATCTCTTTAAATTATGTTTAAAGCTAACAAGAAGGGATTTGAATTGGTAGATATAAAAGCTTTTAACGCAAACTTTGTTTTCAGCAAAACAAGTTCTTCAGTCTGAAGGTGTTTCAGATGGAACGTTAATCTTCAGATTATATCTTTCATCAAAAAGCTTTTATAAAAACTCCCTGTTTTCAAAAAGGTTTCAAAAAACGTTAAAGTTTTATTGAACCACTATTCAACCCCCTTTCTAGTGTTTCCCTGTTTGTTTCTACAGTTGGTATCAGAGCTCAGCCTCGGGTTGAGCATCTAACAAGTGTTGAGGATAAAGATCTAGATGGAAACCTTAATAAGTAACAGGCAGTACATTACAGAAGAAGCCTCTATCACCAAGCCTCCAACCTTCAATGGAGTGGACTATCATTACTGGAGAGATCGTATGAAGTTGTTCATTGAGAGCAACAACATAGATATTTGGGATGTTGTACTGATTGTGATTATGTTCTAATGCACGGTGGAGTGCCCATACCTAAGTCTGAATGGACTATGGAGCATAAGGCTCATGTTCAGCTAAATGTCAAGGCTAAACTCTATTTGATATGTTTTTTGAACAAATCTGAATACGAGAAAGTTCATGGTTGTACTTCTGCCAAGGAGATCTGGGACACATTAGCATCAACCCATGAAGGGACTGAGAATGTTAAATAGTCCAAGATCAGCATGTTTGTACATCAATATGAGATGTTCAAGATGCATGACTCTGAAACCATTAATCAAATGTACGGGAGGTTTTAGACGATAACAAATGGACTGAAGGCTTTAGGGAGAACCTATGAATCTAGAGATAACAATCGAAAGATTCTAAGGAGTCTACCTAAAACCTAGAGACCCAAAGTCACTGCCATTCAAGAAGCAAAAGACCTCAATTCATTAAGAATGGAAGAACTATTGGGCTCTCTCAAGGTCCATGAGTTAGAACTTCGTGAAGATGAATCCAAGAAGAAATCACTGGCACTGAACACAAAATCCAGATAGCTTAGGTATGGAAGCATGAAATCCATGTAAGCTGAAGAAACTTCAGATGGTGATGAAGAGTCTGAAGTGAGTTCAGAGGGAGATGAAGATCTTGCCCTTCTTAGCACAAAAATAAAGAGAATGCTTCAGAAGAAAGGGAAGTTCAGAAAGCATCAATCCTCTAGATTTAAACAATGTAAGTCTAGTAAAGATTCTTTTTCTACTGATAAAATTACCTGTTTTGAATGTAAGCAGCCGGGACACATGAAGGCTGACTGCCCCAAGCTTAAGAAACCTTCCTTCCAAAGAAGAAATTCTTTAATAAGAAGAAGGGGTTGATGGCCACTTAGGAAGATCTTGATGATTCAACCTCAGAAGAAGAGGAGGAAGCTTCAGAAGAAGCAAATCTGTGCCTGGTGGCAAGCCTCCCATCGTCTGACAGCTCATAATCTGAGGTAATGCCTCAAACTCTTCAGGATCAGTATGATGATTTATTTGAAAGTTCCAAGGAACTTTTCAATGAGTATAAGGAGCTCTCAAGAGCATTTACAGAAGTATGCAACAAAAATGAGATTTTGGAAAAAGAAAATCTTATACTCAAAGAAAAGCTTCTGAAACAAGAGATTGGTAGTTCCAATGATCTTTCCAAGGAAAATAAAAAACTTCAAAGAAAGATTGAGGAACTTACTAAGGACCTGGCCATATTTGTCAAAGGAACCGATAATCTTAAATGATTATTAGGAAGTCAAAGGTATTCCCTTGATAAAAGTGGCTTAGGCTTCTCAGATTATACATCATCTGAACCTTCTGTTTTACAATTTCCTAATTTATAAAGGTAAGATGAAAGGTAATGGGTGTTCCCATTATGGCAAACCTTGGCACAATGTGTCATAGAGTAAACACAAGAGGAAATCTAGGCCCAAATTTAACAAGAAAGAACCCAAGAAAATATGGGTACCTAAGCATTTGATCATTCATGTTGCAGATGTCTTTAATAGGACAAAGGAAACCCCTCAAATGGTACCTGGACAGTGGATGCTTGCGTCACATGATGGGAGAAAGGTCTTTGTTCCAAAGCCTTAGACCAAAGGAGGGAGGAGTGGTCACCTTTGGAGGAAATCAATAAGGGAAGATCATTGGCATAGGGACTGTAGGTATATCTCCTGAATCCCTTATAAAAATGTTCTTTTTTTTGAAGGGATGCAACATAACCTTTTGAGCATAAGTCAATTATGTGACAGTGGATATGTTGTATCTTTTACAAAAGAAGGCTATATAGTCAAGGACTTCTCAGATCAAACCCTCTTTTTAGCTAAGAGACACAACAATGTGTACCATTGATCTAGAGGAACTTGCAAGTCAAAATGTGAAATGTTTTCTTTCTATAGAAGATGAAAAACAGATTTGGCATCAGAAACTTGGGCATGCCAATTTGAGATTGATCTCCAAGCTAACAAAACATAACCTTGTTAAAGGTTTACCCAAGCTCTCATTCAAATCTGACATTTTATGTGAAAATTGTCTAAAGGGAAAACAAACAAGAAGCTTCTTTAAGAGCAAGAATGTTGTGTCTACCTGCAGACCTTTAGAACTTCATCACATTGACTTGTTTGGACCAACTAGAACAGAAAGTCTTAATGGAAAGAAATATGGTTTGGTTATAGTGGATGACTGTACTAGATTTACATGGGTGATATTCCTCAGAAGCAAGGATGAGAATTTTGAGAATTTCACAAAATTATATAAGAAGGTGCAGAATGAAAAAGGATTCTGCATATCTGCCATAAGAAGTGATCATGTTAGAGAGTTTGAAAACTCAAGCTTCAGATTGTTCTGTGATGAGAATGGGATCTCTCACAATTTCTCAGTGGCTAGAACACCTTAGCAAAATGGGGTTTTTGAGAGAAAGAACATAAGCTTGCAGGAGATGGGAAGAACCATGCTCATTTCAAGCAACTTACCAAGATCCTTCTGGGTAGAAGCTGTTCACATAGCCTGTTACATTCAAAACAAAATTTTGGTGAGACCAATTCTCAAAAAGACTCCTTATGAATTGTGGAGAGGAAGAAAGCTCAACATATCTTATTTCCATATCTTTGGGTGTGAGTGATTTATACTTAACACTAAAGAATATCTGGGAAAATTTGATCCTAAGTCAGACAAAGGATTTTTCATTGGATATTGTGAAAAATCGAAGGCGTATAGAGTTTATAACTCTAAAACCTTAAATATAGAAGAATCGATACATGTAAAAGTCAATGACATGAAAGAGACTGATAGGGAACTCTCAGATCTTGAAGATGTCTTTGCAGGTATGGAGCTGAATCCTTCACCTGAAAGGAAAGATGTCAAAGATGAAGAACCTGTTGAGTCTCAAAAATATTATTAACTGATTAATAATGTTTTAAGTCTCATAATCCTGAGTTTTAATGTATAACAAATTTGGTTAAAGTATCCTTAAAGAAGGAACAGATTCTTCTAAAGGAATTCTTTGTGTTTCAGCAACCCTCTGAAAAAGAAACTCTCTGAAGTTATGCAACCCTCTGAAGTGGTTCAACCTTCTGAAGGAGAGGAACCTGCTAAAGCCAGTGAAATTTCTGAAGTCGGGAGACGTCGTACTGAATATTGTATCTTCTTGGAAGTGAGTTTCTCTGATAATCCGTTTTGAAGACTCAAGTCGTCTCTTTGCTTTCTGTCAGCTGTCAGCACCTCACTCTTTCTGGCAAGGCAAATCAAAAACTTTTTGGTATATTTCAAATTCCTATTCACCAAAAAGGTAGTCTCTGCTGTGAAAGTACACTTTGCTCAGAAAAGTAGAGTCAGCGCTGCTGCACACCTGCCTCTACTGTGTTTGCTGTTGCAAGCAATCCGAAGCTTGTGTCTCAACAGAAATAAAGCTCTCATAACGGGATTTATAGAGAAGTCTAAACGGTCTCAATCTCTCTCTCTATAAATAAAAAAGGGAACGAACATCAACTTGCTGAAGTGCTGCAAAATTTCTCTAAGAAATATTTACACTCTCTTTCATTTGTAGTCAAATTTCATATCCTGAGTTCAACTTAGTAGATTGTACATCTTACCCAGTTTAGGCTTTAAACTTGTGTAGTTTAAAAAGCTTAGGCAATCTTTCTTCTAAACAGTTTTTCTGTTTGAGCATGGAGAGGCTTGTCTATAAAACAATACTTGGGTTTGATCCTGGAGAGGCTTGTATGTAAAACAATACTTGGGTTTAGAACCTGAAAAGGCTTGACTGTAAAAGAATACTTGTAATCTCAGATCAGATAGTGGAAATCCTTAGTTGGTTGGCTTTAGGACTGGATGTAGCTCACAGTGGTGGTGGGTGAACCAATATAAATCTTTGGCTAAGTCTTCTCTTACCCTTAACTTATTTAAATTTAATCTATACTAGCGTGGAGGGTTTTGAGTTGGTTGTTTTATAACTTAAAGCTGAAAAACTATCATAATAGATTGAAAGATAAGTTTTATAAACTGTTTTACTGAACCCGCTGAAGTTACTTCAACAAGTATAAAACTTCCAGTTTCATCAAATTATAAAAATCTCTTTGTGAAAAGTTCTACTTGTGAAAGGTTTTCCAAAATCAGTTTGAGATTTATAAAACACTATTCAACCCCCCTTCTAGTGTTTCCTGTGGTTTCTACAGTTGGTATAAGAGCTCATCCTCGGGTTGAGCATCTAATAGTGCTGAGGAAGAAGATCCTTGATGGAAACCTCTACAAGCAACCCTCACTACATTGTAGAAGGTGCCTCTGTTTCAAGGCCCCCAACTTTTAATGGTACAGATTACCTTTATTGGAGAGATCGTATGAAGTTGTTCATTGAGAGCAGGAACATAGATCTATGGGATGTAGTCACTAATGCTGATTATATTCCCACACATGGTGATGTGACCATACCCAAAGCAGAATGGACTGGTGAGCAAAAAGCTCGAGTTCAACTCAATGCAAAAGCAAAACTCTACTTAGTTTGCTCCTTGAGTAAATCTGAGTGTGAGAAGGTGCATGGATGCTCTTCAGCCAAGGAAATCTAGGATACTTTGGCATCAACCCATGAAGGGACTGATAATGTCAAACAATCCAAGATCAGCATGCTTGTTCATCAATATGAGATATTCAAGATGCAAGAGTTTGAAACCATTGATCAAATGTTTGGTAGGTTTCAAACAATAACTAATGGACTCAAGTCTTTAGGAAGAACCTTTGATTCTGGTGATAACAATCGCAAGATTATGAGGAGTTTACCAAAGGCTTGGAGACCCAAAGTTACAGCCATTCAAGAGGCTAAAGACCTCAATACATTGAGAATGGAGGAACTCTTGGGATCTCTTAAAGTTCATGAGTTAGAACTTGGTGAAGATGCTCCTAAGAAAAAGTCATTAGCCTCGAACACCAAGTCCAAGCTGCTGAAGCATAGGCCACATAAAGCCATGAAAGTTGAGGAGACTTTAGAAGGTAGTGAAGATTCTGAGGTTAGCTTTGAGGATGATGATGACTTGGCTCTTCTGAGTAGGAAGATCAAAAAGATGCTTCAGAAGAAGGGAAAGTTCAGAAAACACTCATCATTTGAACCTAAAATGGGTAAGTCAGGTAAGGAATCATTTTCTACTAACAAAATTATTTGCTATGAATGCAAACAGCCAGGTCATATGAAGGCTGATTGTCCCAAGCTGAAGAAACCTTCCTTTAAGAAGAAGAGATTCTTGAAGAATAAGAAGGGTCTGATGGATACATGGGAGGACCTGGATGATTCAACTTCAGAAGAAGATGAATCTGCTGAAGAAGCTAACTTATGTTTGATGGCAAGCTTACCTTCTTCAGACAGCTCTGAATCAGAGGTAATCCCCCAAACCTTGCAAGACATGTATGATGATTTACTGGAAAGTTCTATGGAGCTTTTCCAAGAGTACAAGGATTTGTCTCGAGCTTATACTGAGGTTGCAACTAAAAATGAAGCTCTTGAGATTGAAAATCTTTTACTCAAGGAAAAACTCTTGAACTCTGAAGCTAGTAGTTCAGAAGGTTTGACTAAAGAAAATGAGAAACTTAAAAAACAAGTTGTTGAACTTACTAAGGACCTTGCCAACTTTGTTAATGGAACTGAAAACCTCAACAGAATGTTAGGTATTGAGAAAAATTCCAAGAACAAAGGTGGCTTGGGATATTCAGACAGTGAATCATCACATGATTCCAAGTTTAAACCTACTAATAAAGCTAAGTAAGGTTGGGGATGCTCACATTGTGGGAAGCATGGACATCACGTGTCTCGGTGCAAGCACAAGAAGAAGGGCAAACCTGTTACTAACAAAAGAGGACCCAAAAAGATATGGGTACCTAAATCTCTGATTGTTCCTGTTGCAGATGTGTTTAATAGGACAAAGGAGACACCACAAATGGTATTTGGACAGTGGTTGCTCACGACACATAACGGGAGAAAGGTCTCTGTTCCAAAACCTTAGACCTAAAGATGGTGATGTGGTCACCTTTGGAGGAAATCAGAAAGGAAAGATCACAGGTATAGGATCTGTAGGTATATCGCATCTCTCTATTATTCAGAATGTTCTCCTTGTGGAAGGTCTTCAACACAACCTGCTGAGCATAAGTCAATTTTGTGACAGTGGATATGTTGTGTCCTTCACCAGGGATGGTTGTGTAGTCAAAGATACTTCAGATTAAATCATTTTTACTTCCAAGAGACACAGAAATGTGTACAAAATAGATCTTGAGGAACTTGCATATCAAAATCTGACTTGTCTTCTTTCTATTAAAGATGAAAAACAGATTTGGCATTAGAAACTTGGGCATGCCAACTTGAGATTAATCTCAAAGTTAACAAAACACAACCTTGTTAAAGGACTGCCCAAGCTCTCTTTCATATCTGATATTTTATGTGAAAACTGTCTTAAAGGTTAACAGATAAGAAGCTTTCTTAAAAGTAATAATGTTGTGTCTACCTCAAGACCTTTAGAACTACTTCACATTGATTTGTTTGGTCCTACAAGAACTGAAAGTCTTGCTGGTAAGAAATATGGTTTGGTTATTGTGGATGACTACTCTAGATTCACATGGGAGTTATTCCTCAAAAGCAAGGATGAGAATTTTGAGAATTTCACAAAATTTTGTAAGAAGGTGCAAAATAAAAAGGGATTTTGCATTTCTGCTATCAGAAGTGACCATGGTGGTGAGTTTGAAAACTCAAGCTTCAACATGTTCTGTGATGAGAATGGGATCTCACACAATTTCTCTGTGGCAAGAACACCTTAGCAAATTGGGGTTGTTAACAGAAAGAACAAAAACTTGTAGGAGATGGGTAGAACCATGCTCATTTCAAGCAACCTACCAAGATCATTCTGGGCAGAGGCTGTTCACACAACTTGCTACATTCAAAATAGAATTTTGGTAAGGCCAATTCTCAAAAGAACTCCCTATGAATTGTGGAGAGGAAGGAAACCCAACATTTCTTATTTCCACATCTTTGGTTGTGAGTGTTTCACACTTAACACCAAAGATGATCTTAGAAAATTTGATTCTAAATCTGACAAAGGATTCTTCATTGGTTATTCATAAACTTCCAAGGCTTATAGGGTTTATAACTCTAGAACCATGACAGTAGAAGAATTCATTCATGTTAGGTTTAATGATGCTAAAGAGACTGAAAGGGAACTATCAGATCTAGAAGATGATTTTGCAGGAATGGAGTTGAATCCAACTTCAGAGAAGACGGAGGTAAAAAATGAAGAACCTGCTGAAGGACCCTCTGAAGTACCTGTAGAACAACTTTCTGGTCAACCTGCTGAAACTGATCCTCTTCAAAGAGCTAATGTTGAGTCTCAGATTGAGCATGTATTTCCTCGCAGACGTGAGTGGAGATACAAGTCTCATCATCCTCGAGAGCGAATCATTGGTGAAACTCCAGAAGGTGTAAGAACAAGATCAAGACTTAGAGAAGTCAATAATCTTGCCTTCCTCTCTGAAATTGAGCCAAAGAATATTGATGAAGCTCTGCAAGATGAAGGGTGGATCCTAGCCATGCAGGAAGAGCTGAATCAATTTTCCAGGAGTGATGTCTGGACTTTTGTTCCTAAACCCCATGGGAAAACAATTATTGGAACCAAATGGGTGTTAAAAAACAAGCTCTCTGAAGATGGACAAGAGATCAGAAACAAAGCTAGATTGGTTGCTCAAGGCTACAACCAGCAAGAAGGTATTGACTTCACTGAAACCTTTGCACCTGTATCTAGGCTTGAAGCCATTAAGATTTTACTTTCCTATGCAGCCAATAATGGCATCAAACTATATTAGATGGATGTAAAGAGTGCCTTCCTAAATTGATTCATTGAGGAAGAGGTGATTGTTAGACAACCCTCTGGTTTTGAAAATTTAACTTTTCCAGATCATGTTTTTAAATTGAAAAAGGCTCTATATGGTCTCAAACAAGCTCCCAGAGCTTGGTATGACAGATTGAGCAATTTTCTTCTCAAAAATGGTTTTGAATGAGGAAAGGTTGATACAACCCATTTTAGAAAAATGTCTAACAAAGATCTAATTCTTGTTCAGATATATGTTGATGACATTATTTTTGGATCAACAAATTCGTCATTATGCACAGAGTTTTCAAGGCTAATGCAATCCGAGTTTGAAATTAGTTTAATGGGTGAACTCAAGTTTTTCTTAGGGCTTCAAATTCAGCAAGATTCTGAATGTATATGGATCCATTAGGAGAAATATACTAAAGAAATGTTTAAGAAGTTCAACACGTGTGATTGTAAACCTATGTCAACTCTTATGTATCCTTCAGCCATCTTAAGTAAAGATGGAGGAGAAGAATGTGTAGACCCAACCATGTATAGAGGTATGATTGGATCTCTGTTGTATCTTACAGAAAGCAGACCTGACATTATGTTCAGTGTTTGTCTGTGTGCAAGATTTCAATCAGATCCAAGAATAACTCATTACAAGGTTGTAGAAAGAATTTTCAAATATCTCAATGGTACTACTAATCTTGGTCTATGCTATAAGAATAGTAAGGACTGCATGTTATTTGGATATTGTGATGCTGACTTTGCTGGAAATAGAGTTGAAAGAAAATCAGCAAGTGGAGTATGCCACTTCATTGGAGAAAATATGATCAGTTGGGCTAGAAAAAGGCAAAGCACCATAGCTTTCTCAACTGCTGAAGCTGAGTATATTGCTGCTGCATGATGTTGTTCGCAACTGCTTTGGGTAAAGTATCAACTTGAAGATTAAAACATCTCTGTTAAATCTATTCCTATATTCTGTGATAATACAAGTGCAATAAATCTTTCCAAAAATCCCATCCAGCATTCTAGGGCTAAGCATATAGAAATCAAGCATCATCTCATTAGAGACTATGTTCAGAAAGGTGTTTTTGATATTAAGTTCATTCACACAGAGCATCAATGGGATGATATATTCACTAAACCCCTTGCTGAAGATAGGTTTAAGTTCGTAAGAGATAATCTACACATTCTTGCACTCTCTGAAAAATGAACTTGTTGATATATGTGTACCTGCTGAACTTGATTGCTCTTGTTGTATTCTCTTTAATACCCTGAATTCATTGCTCTGTTGCACATTTATTACTTCAGCAAGCTCTAGATACCTTTTTAGTTGATGACAAAAGGGGGAGTAATATAAACTAACAAAATCTGAAGTCTAAGTGTTTTTTAGAGATGAAATCTTCTATTCAGGGGGAGCAAGCACTTATCTAAGTATCTGACACAAGGGGAGATTCTTTTTAAACCTAATACTATTTAAATTTCCCTTTAAATATTTGCAAGTTTAAGCAAATTTGTCATCATTAAAAAGGGGGAGAATGTTGAGTCTCAAAAATATTATTAAGTGATTAATAATGTTTTAAGTCTCATAATCCTGAGTTTTAATGTATAACAAATTTGGTTAAAGTATCCTGAAAGAAGGAACAAATTCTTTTAAAGGAATTCTCTTTGTTTCAGCAACCCTCTGAAAGAGCAACTCTCTCAAGTTATGCAACCCTCTGAAGTGGTGCAACCTTCTGAAGGAGAGGAACCTACTGAAGTATCAGGACCTGCTGAAGCCAGTGAACCTTCTGAAGTCGGGAGACGTTGTACTGAATATTGTATCTTCTTGGAAGTAAGTTTCTCTGATGATCCTTTTTGAAGACTCAAGTCGTCTCTTTGATTTCTGCCAGCTGTCTGCACCTCACTCTTTCTGGTAAGGCAAATCAAAAACTTTTTGATATATTTCAAATTCCTATTCACCAAAAAGGTAGTCTCTGATGTGAAAGTACACTTTGCTCAGAAAAGTAGAGTCAGCGTTGCTGCACACCTTGTTAGGACCACAAGAAACACTAGAAGGGGGGTTGAATAGTGTTTTATAATCTTTGCAGATTTTTGGAAAACCTTTCGAAACAAGCAAAACTGATTTGATAATATTTGGTCAACCTTCCGAAACTGAGAGTTTCCGCAACTTGTTGATGCAACTCAGAAGGTTGAATAAAAGCCTTTTTGAAACTATTTTCTCTTTAAAGAAAAGTTTGTTTTCTGCTTGAATTAGTAAAACAACTTTTCTTTAACCCTCCTTGGTTAGTTTAAACAGATAATTGCGGAAAGTAAAGAGTTTAGGGAAGAGAGAACTTAACACAGAGATTTATAATGGTTCACCCACTAACCCAGTGAGCTACATCCAGTCCCTCGACAAAACTCCACTAGATTTTCCACTAATCCCGCAAGATTACAACGAGTATTATTTGCACACCTGGCCTCTCCAGGCCCAACCGAGTATTGTTTGCACACCTGCCTCTCCAGGCCCAACAAGTATTCTTTGTTTTCAACTCCCTCTCCAGGCAACTCTTGCAGTATTCTTTTACAGACAAGCCTCTCCAGGCTCAACGAGTATTCTTTCTTTCACCAAGTCTCTCCAGGCTCTCAAACACTTAAAAGTGTTTACAATATAAACTAAGTTTAAGTTTTTGAGAAACTTTAAACTCAGATTCTTCTTGTACAAAGGGATAACTGAGTAAGACTCAGGATACGATAAATCTAAGTACAAGGATATGACAGAGATACAAGTGTATAATCTTGGCTCATTCTCATCTCTGTATGAGGGTTTGCTTCCTCAAAGAGTTGGCTTGACAAGATATCATTTTGAGCTTCTGCCAGTTCTCTCTTGGGCTTTTCTATTGTTTATCATGAGATTCATTCAAGCCCATGGTTCACCAAAGGTACGCCAATCTTCAAAGTCTTTCATGAAGCTATTTATAAGTTCTGGTAATATAGCCATTGAAGATTGCTTAGTATACTGTTGAGAAATGTAGCCGTTGAAGATTGCTTGGTATACCTTCTCAGAGCCGTTGTGAGATAGCTTCTCTTTTGCTTCTCTTCTGACTTGAGCAGAGTAGGTGTGTAGGTATGGATTTGTTCTGACACACAACAGTTTGGTTCTTAATCTTTCTTGAGAGAATTTCAAATGCTTCAGCAGGTTGATGCTCCTCTCTCTCTCGTTTTCTTTTATAGCATGAAGTCTTTTTTCCTGATAGAGATGATGAGATTCTTTAGGCTTCACTTTTGTCCCATTATGATTTTAACTTTTCTTCTTATTGGGATGTGCATGCTTCTGATAGCGTATCACAGAGATAGTACAGGAGTAGGTATGCAGCAGCGCTGACTCTATCTCTGACCTCTGTTTGCTTTTCTACAGCAGGTTTCTTCTTTTGTGTCAGGACATAATGTTGTGCCAGAAATCCTTTGTTTCTCCTTACATCGATTCAGCTTAACCATTAATATTTGCTGAGACTTGAGTCTTTTAATGCTTTAATCAAATTGACTCACAAGCCTTCGGAGAGTAGCATGGTATCTCAGACTTCAGAAGGCAGATTTTGAACTTTCAGAAGGTCATCTTCTTCAGTAGGTTTACCATCTTTAGCAAGTCCTTTCTAAGTATGCTTTCAGCATGTTGTCTTCTTCAGATGATTCTTCTTCAGCAGATTGTACTCTTTTATTCAGATTCTTCCTTTAGTATGATGTTCGTCTTTCAGCAAGTTGCTTCTCTTAAATAGATTCCTTTCTTCATTAGACAATAATCTTTTATAGATCTATGTGCTCTTTGATTGGTGATTTTCCACAAGCTTTAAGACCAACTTCATTTCAGCTTGCTCGAATGTACTTCTTCTCTTCAGTTGATCGATTCTTTTTATTTCTTCCTTCGCATTTCTTGTAGTAGGTTGCTTCTTCTCAGTAGATTGTTCTTTTCTTCAACTAGTTGGTCTCTTCACCTGATTGCTTTCTTCAGTTCAGCAGGTTGATCTTCTTCAGATAGTTGCTTCTACAGATCTGCTGAAACACAAAGAAAAATACCTTTCTCAGTAGAACCTGTTTTTATACATTCTAATTTATTAATCATTAAAACCAAGGATAATGAGTCTTGAATCTAATTTGAATAAAATTAATTCTGAGACTCAACACACCTACCTCTACTGTGTCTACTGCTGCAAGCAATCAGAAGCTTTGTGTCTTAACGGAAATAAAGCTCTCACAACGGGATTTATAGAGAAGTCTAAACGGTCTCAATCTCTCTCTATAAATACAAGTCCTCATGCAAAGAAGAATAAAAAAAGGGAACGAACATCAACTTGCTGAAGTGCTGCAAAATTTCTTTAAGAAATATTTACACTCTGTTTCATTTGTACTCAAATTTCATATCCTGAGTTTAACTCAGTAGATTGTACATCTTACCCAGTTTAGGATTTAAACTTGTGTAGTTTAAAAAGCTTAGGCAATCTTTCTTTTAAACAGTTTTTCTTTTTGAGCCTGGAGAGGCTTGTCTATAAAATAATACTTGGGTTTGAGCCTGGAGAGGCTTGTCTATAAAACAATACTTGGGTTTAGAGCCTGAAGAGGCTTGACTGTAAAAGAATACTTGTAATCTCTTATCAGATAGTGGAAATCCTTAGCTGGTTGGCTTTGGGATTGGACCTAGCTCACAGTGGTGGTAGGTGAACTAATATAAATCTTTGGCTAAGTCTTCTCTTACCCTTAACTCATTTAAATTTGATTTATACTAACGTGGAGGGTTCTGAGTTGGTTGTTTTATAAATTAAAGCTGAAAAACTATTATAATAGATTGAAAGATAAGTTTTATAAACTGTTTTATTGAACCTGCTGAAGTTACTTTAGCAAGTATAAAACTTCCAGTTTCAGCAAGTTATAAATACCTCTTTTCGAAAAGTGCTACTTGTGAAAGGTTTTCCAAATTCAGTTTGAGATCTATAAAATACTATTCAACCCCCCTTCTAGTGTTTCATGTGGTTTCTACAGAACCTTCTGAAGAATCATCTGAAGGTCCATCTGAACAACCTTCTGGTCAATCTTCTGAAGCTAGACCTCTTCAGACAGTGAATGTTGAGTCTCAGACAGAGAATGTATTCCCTCAGAGAAATGAGTGGCTATACAGATCTCATCACCCCAAGGAGCAAATCATTGGTGATACCTCATAGGGTGTAAGAACAAGATCCAGATTCAAAAATATGAATAATCTTGTATTACTTTCTGAGATTGAACCAAAGAACATTGATGAAGCTCTGCGTGATGAAGGGTGGATCCTAGCCATGCAAGAAGAGCTTTATCATTTTGCGAGGATTGATGCCTGGACCCTTGTTCCTAAACCCCATGAGAAAACAATTATTGGAACCAAATGGGTGTTCAGAAACAAGCTTTCTGAAGAAGGAAAAGTGATTAGAAATAAAATCCAGATTAGTTGCTCAAGGATACAATCAACAAGAAGGTATTGATTTTACTGAAACCTTTGCTCCTGTAGCTAGGCTTGAAGCCATTAGAATTTTGCTTTCTTATGCAGCCAATAATGGCATCATACTATATCAAATGGATGTTAAGAGTGCATTTCTTAATGGATTCATTCAGGAAGAAGTAATTCTTAGACAACCCCCTGGTTTTGAAGATACTACTTTTCCTGAACATGTTTTTAAACTTAAGAAGGCTTTGTATGGTCTTAAACAAGCTCCAAGGGCTTTGTATGATAGATTGAGCAACTTTCTTATCAAAAATGGTTTTGAGAGAGGAAAAGTAGATACAACTCTGTTTAGAAAAATGTCTAACAAAGACTTTATTCTTGTTCAGATTTATGTTGATGACAATATTTTTGGTTCAACAAATTCTTCTTTATGCAAAGAGTTTGCTAAGCTTATGCAATCAGAATTTGAAAGGAGTATGACGGATGAATTAAAATTCTTTTTGGGACTTCAGATTAAGCAAGAATCTGATTGTATATGGATCCATCAAGAGAAATATACAAAAGAAATGCTTAAGAAGTTCAATATGAATGATTGCAAGCCTATGTCAACTCCTATGCATCCTTCTGCCATCTGAAGTAAAGATGAAGGAGAAGAATCTGTTAATCAAACTCTGTATAGAGGAATGATTGGTTCACTATTGTATCTTACAGCAAGCAGACCTGACATTATGTTCAGTGTATGTCTCTGTGCAAGATTTCAATCTGATCCAAGAATTACTCATTACAAGGCTGTCAAAAGAATTTTCAGATATTTAAATTGTACTACTAATCTTGGTCTGTGCTATAAGAAGAGTAAGGATTGCAGGTTGGTAGGATACTGTGATGCAGATTTTGTTGGAGATAAAGTAGAAAGAAAATCAACTAGTTGAGGTTGTCACTTTATTGGTGATAACATGATAAGCTGGTCCAGCAAAAGGCAAAGCAAAATTGCACTCTCAACTGCTGAAACTGAGTACATTGCTGCTTCCAGTTGTTATTCACAACTGCTTTGGGTAAAATATCAGTTAGAGGATTTTAATATTGAATTATCTTCTATACCTGTTATGTGTGACAATACAAGTGCCATTAATCTGTCTAAAAATCCAATCCAACATTCTAGGGCAAAGCATATAGAAATCAAGCATCATTTCATTAGAGACTATGTTCAGAAAGGTGTTTTTGATATTGAGTTCATTGATACAGAGCATCAATGGGCAGATATATTCACAAAACCTCTTGCTGAAGATAGATTTAGGTTCATAAGGGATAATCTGATCATTCTTGCATTGTCTGAAAAGTAATAATGTTTGACTGCCTGAACCTATGCTTTATCTGAAATATATGCTTTATCTGAATTGTGTGCATCTGAAAAAATGCTATCTTCTGAGATTATGTTTAATCTTAACTGGGCATTATCTGAAAAGTCACATTCTGAGTGACGTGGCAAACTGAGACGGTTGGTTTTCCCACTTTTTAAACCCCCAGCATGATGCACAGTTAGCCATGTCTGCGCAGCCTGTAACTGCCATCATTACTACTCATTTGATGACTATTTAAAGGTGGTTAAGGAGCCAATGCACGTTTACACTTTCATTCATCCAACTCTCAAAATTCCTTGCCCTCGAAGAACCTTAGTTTTTCTCTGTGTTCAAGTCTTCTTTCTTCTACTTCAAGCTTTCTTCAATGGCACCCAAGAAATCAGCAAGAGGTCAGGTTGTTCCCAGCAGGGGAGTAGATCTTGATGCTCTCGGAGACGGTGGTGTTAACCTGATAGATGTTTTTGATGTTGCTAGATGGACTCCATTCTTCAATGCCTTGAATTGTGCATGGCATGAATAGAGTGTAATAGACTTCTGGAAGACTACTCAGTCTGTATCCAGTTAAGATGGGAAGTACACCTTCATTCAAGCTACAGTCTTGGGAGTGAAGGTGTTTGTTGACGATGCTATCATTGCCACTGTTACTGGAGTAAGATCTGAAGGAAAGATGTTTGTTCCTGTGTGGGAATACAACCATGGTGGCCCCAGAATATATACAAAGATGTTGTATGGCATAGAGGAGCCTGGTGACTTGAGAGCTTCTCTGATGCACCCTAAAGCTAGGGTCTTGCACGCCATTTTGGGTTGTTGTGTTCTCCCAAGGATGGGGAGTAAGAATCACGTATCAGAAGTGGAAAGGTTCTGTGTAATCCACTTTCTGAAAAAGAAGCAGCTGAACTTTCCCAAACTCATCCTCTACAACATGCTTAAAAGGGTAAGTGACTCAGCAACAAGCTACACTCATACCACTCTCATCACTAAGATTCTGCTTCATTTTAAAGTCCACATTGAAAGATTATATGACCATCAAGGTCCTGTATTCTTCTCATTGGTAAACATAAAAAAGATGGGGATTTCAGTCAAGAAACCCTCTCCTGAGCGCATACTCAAGGAGATTGTTGTTAAAGAAAAAGTTGTTTCTACTGGATGCAACACATTGGAGATTCTAGATAATGAGCTTCATGGAGATGCTCAAATGAGTGAGTTTGTACCTGCTCAAGCTACTCCTACAAAGATTGTTAAGAGGAAGAGATCAAAACCTGTTCAGAAGATTATTGATTCTGAACCAACTCATATGGAAGCTCATACTGAAGCAATCACTGTCAGACAGTCTGAAGGTAATACACAACTCAGACAGTCTGAACCTGCTCAGAAGGTCCCCTCAGGGCTAACTGAGATTGTGGGTCAGACCCATGAGGAACCAGTGGATCATGAAACTGAGCCTACATCTATTCCTAAAGGACAGGCTATTATTTCTGATCAAAAAAAGTTCTGCTACTGTAGTTCTTGAAATAGAATCAGATGATTCTGAGAGAACTATTAATGCTATACCTTTGGCTGCCAGCCATCCAGACCCAGAGTTACAACAAGTGGCTCCTATTGCCACAACCTTGGAAGAAGAAGAGACTCAAAGGATCAAGAAGCAAGAAGCTCAAGATCATGCCCTTGTTGTTGCTGCACAGCAAGCCATATTAGAAGATGATGTTGGTCCCAGAGGGAATCTAGAAGGGGGGGGGGTTGAATAGATTCACAAAATTTTTGCTTCTTAAAACAATTTATATAAAATTTCTTTATACCCCTTTTAATTTTCCTTCCAAATTACCTTTTCAAAAACTATGAGTAAATCAATATATCAAGTATGTATATATCAGAGTTTAAAATCAATTTAGCAAGTGATTTGTAGTATGCAGCGGATTGCAAAGTTGCAGTGGTAATTGATTACCAGTTACAGTCAGTAATTGATTACCAGTTACAATCAGTAATTAATTACCAAGTAAGTTACTGTAAGCAATTGATTACCAAGATTAATTACTTAATTCCTTATAATTCCACTCACAATATGCAGATCAATTTCCTTTCAATTTTCAGTAAAATTACAGAAAAGCTACAGAACAAGAATCATATTGAATATTTCAAGAATCTATCAAATCAATAGAGTAGGGATAGAGAAATGTGACACGTTCGTTTATACTAGTTCAGCCACAACAAAGGGGCCTACATCCAATTTGATCTAGCACACCGCCAAACCAGCTTTCACTATAGAATTGATTATACACACACCATGCACATACAATCCTAAAGAAATTCTTTCTAACAAACAAAATATTTGACTCTTGCACCCCACAAGTGCTTGTTCAACTGTGACACCCAGCCACTCGAACAACAACCTTACTTATGACACCCCGTCACAAGATTTCACAAACAATCTCACAGAACACCCCTTTCTTGAGATATCACACAAAATCTCTATGAAAACCCTATTCAATGAGATTTCTCAAAACAATACAAACATTAAAGAGTTTGAGTTTAGAACGAATGCACCTGATTGTGCGAATAATGTTAGAACCACAGGAAACACTAGAAGAGGGTGTTAAAAAGTGTTTTGAACTTTTTAAATAATTTTGGAAATCTTGAAGTAAATAGTACATGCATTAAAACAAGTTATTAAGACAAACTTAAAATCAGAGTTAATAAAAACGTGCGGAAAATAAGAAAGATAAATTTAACAAACTTTCTTACAATACTTAAGAAGATTTTGAGTAAACATTCAATTAACTTAGTTTCTTGTTTCAAACATAGTTATTTAGAAACATCTCAAAGTACCATCTAAAGATTATTACAGAGAATCTCTTCAGAACTATTTCTAAACAACATCAGATGATTGATGATCATCTGAAGTCTGTTTCTAACTCCTGAATTGAGTTCTTTTCAGACTCACTTCAGAGGGTTATTTCAGAGGTTCTTCCAAGTACATTTTTAGCAATACTTCAAATTATATGAGATAAATTAAAGTTAGTTTATCTTTGAAAACTGTTTTATTGAAATTGTTGAATTAGAGTTTGATATGAAAATTACTGTTCAATCCCCTTAGAAAATATAAAGCTGAAAATAATTGAGTTTAAGGGAAGGAAGACATTGTTGAGTCTCAAAAATATCATAAGGTTGTTTATGATGTTTTAAGACAACTAGATTCCCAAAGTTTTAATGGTTGACAAATTTGACTTAAATTACTTATCATAGATACACACATGCTTTAATGTTTCATCTATGATTTCAGCAAGAGTCACTATGAGCCTACATAAAAAGACTAAGTGTTGAAGCTGTCTGAAGAAGCAGAACTCGTCTGAAGAGTTAAAGCTGTCGGAAGTAGTTCAACCCGTCTGAAGTATCAGTGCCGTCTGAAGTCTCACTTATGACGTGGCACCCTCTGCTGAAGCTTGTGAAGACTTTTCTGAACCTCTGCTGCACGTACCTTTTCAAACACGTTTATAGCAAGGAACACAGAGACCTTTCCTGGTGATTTTGAATTTCATACACCACTGAGGAAATCTCTGCAACGCAGTCTCTGCAGCAACATTTGCAACAGCCTTATAGCAAGAGAAACCTTGCACCGTGTCAGAAACATCAGAGCTCTCAGAAGCATGTCTCAAAACGGATTAAATAGCATTTAATGCTATCTCTAAATGGTGGTATTTCAACGGATTGAAGTTTGGGTATAAATACCCCTCTATGAAGACCATTAAAGTGTGTGAGAGAAAGCGAAAAAGAAAAATTAAGTATACAAGAAAGCCCAGAGAAACATCACGCTGCAAGTTTTTACTCTGTAACAACTCTCTGATAAAATTCGCTGTACACATTTGTATATCCTGAGCATACCTCAGATTTTATTGTACATTGTATTGGTTTGAGATTCAAACTCGTATAGTTTAAAAGCTTAAACTCCTTTCTTTGTAAACCTTGTGTAGAGCCTGGAGAGGCTTGGTTGATAAAAGAATACTTGGTTGTAGAGCCTGAAGAGGCTTGGTTGATAAAATAATACTTGGTTGTAGAGCCTGGAGAGGCTTGGTTGATAAAAGAATACTTGGTTGTAGAGCCTGGAGAGGCTTGGTTGATAAAAGAATACTTGGTTGTAGAGCCTGGAGAGGCTTGGTTGATAAAAGAATACTTGGTTGTAGAGCCTGGAGAGGCTTGACTGCAAAAGAATACTTGGGTGTAGAGCCTGAAGAGGCTTGACAATAAAAGAATACTTGTAATCTTGAAAGATTAAAAGAAAATCCAAGTGCTAGTTGGCATTGGGACTGGACGTAGCTCACAGTGGTAGTGAGTGAACCAGGATAAATTCCTTGGCTAAGTTTTCTTACCCTTATCTCTTGTCAATTCTTTTTATACTAATCAAGGGGTTAGAGTAATTAATCTGATATTTTATAAAGGCACAAAAACATCTTTTAAAATCAGTAATTTTAGACCGTCTGAAAACTTCAGACAGTCCTTTAAGAGCCTGTCTGAAATTGTGTTTTTAACACCTATTTGCGAAAAGCTTTCTAAAATATTCAGAAACACTATTCAACCCCCCTTCTAGTGTTTCCCTGTGTTCCTACAGTTGGTACCAGAGCTCTACTCAGGGTTGAAGCACCTAACAAGTGTTTGAGGACTGAAAGATCCAAATGGAAGCTTCTAACAGCAACAGGCAATACATCACAGAAGGAGCCTCTATCACAAGACCCCCAGCATTTAATGGAGTGGATTACCACTACTGGAGAGATCGTATGAAGTTGTTCATTGAGAGCAACAACATTGATGTTTGGGAGGTGGTCACTGATGGAGATTATGTGCCTATGCAAAATGGTTTGCCTATACCTAAGACTGAATGGACCCTGGAGCAGAAGACTAGAGTCCAGATAAACGCTAAAGCCAAACTCTATCTGATATGTTCCTTGAATAAATCAGAATATGAGAAGGTCCATGGATGCACTTCTTCCAAGGAGATTTAGGATACTCTTGCAGCATCCCATGAAGGGACTGAAACTGTCAAGCAATCCAAAATCAGCATGCTTATACATCAGTATGAGATGTTTAAGATGAAAAAAACTGAAACTATTGACCAAATGTTTGGGAGGTTTCAGACCATAACCAATGGACTCAGGTCCTTAGGAAGAACCTATGAATCTGGAGACAACAACAGAAAGATTCTAAGAAGTCTACCTAAGTCCTGGAGACCCAAAGTCACTGCCATTCAAGAGGCAAGAGATTTGAACTCTCTGAGAATGGAAGAACTGTTGGGATCTCTCAAAGTCCATGAACTTGAGCTTGGAGAAGATGACAACAAGAAGAAGTCTCTAGCTCTAAACTCCAAGGTCAAACAGCCTAGGCATGGCAGCATGAAGGCTATGCAAGCTGAGGACACTTCAGAAGCAGATGAAGATTCTGAAGACAGCTCAGAAGATGAAAATGATCTTGCTCTTTTAAGCAGAAAGATCAAGAGAATGTTGCAGAACAGAGGAAAGTTCAGAAAGAACCAACCGTCATCATCCAAATCAGGTAAGACAGGTAAAGAGTCTAACTCTGATAAAATTACTTGCTTTGAATGTAAGCAACCAGGACATATGAAGGCTGATTGTCCAAGACTGAAGAAAAACAACTTCAAGAAGAAGTTTTTCAAAAAGAAGAAAAGTCTTATGGCAACATGGGAAGACCTTGATGAATCAACCTCAGAAGAAGAAGAAGAAGACACTTCAGGAGAGGCAAATCTGTGTCTCATGGCTAGTCTACCATCCTCAGACAGCTCTGAAGCTGAGGTATTTCCTCTTACTCTACAAGAGATGTATGATGATCTGGTGGAAAGTTCTCAAGAACTTTTCCAAGAGTATAAGAATCTATCTAAAGCCCACACAGAAATGTGTAACAAATATGAGGCACTTGAGATAGAACATATTATGCTCAAAGAAAAAGTTCTTGAGACTAAAAACTGCAGTTCACAAGCTGTGTCTGAAGAAAATGAAAAACTTCAGAAGCAGGTTGTGGAACTGACAAAAGATCTGGCCAAATTTGTCAAAGGAACTAAAAATCTGAATATAATGCTTGGAAATCAAAGGCATTCCCTTGACAAAACTGGACTAGGCTTTTGTGATCATAACTTGTCTGAACCTCCTACTGTCTTAAATTTCTCTAAAAAGAAGGTTACTGGGTGTTCTCACTGTGGTAAGCCTGGACACAATGAGGCTCAGTGCAAACACAGGAAAAAGACAAGGCCCAAAGCTAACAAGAAAGGACCCAAAAGAATATGGGTACCTAAAAACTTAATTATTCCTGTTGCATATGTGTTTAACAGGACAAAGGAGACCCCACAAATGGTACCTGGACAGTGGGTGCTCGCGACACATGACAGGAGAAAGGTCTTTGTTCTAAAACCTTAGACCTAGAGCTGGTGGAGTGGTCACCTTTGGTGGTAATCAGCAAGGGAAGATCATTGGAATAGGGACTGTAGGTATATCTCCTTCATCCCTTATTAAAAATGTACTTCTAGTGGAGGGACTACAACATAATTTACTGAGCATAAGTCAATTATGTGACAGTGGTTATGTGGTATCCTTCACTAAGGAAGGATGCATAGTCAAAGACTCCTCTGAGCAAATCCTCTTTACTGCTAAGAGACACAACAATGTGTACAAAATTGATCTAGAGGATCTAGCAAGTCAAAATGTAAAGTGTTTCATTTCTGTTGAAGATGAAAAACAGATTTGGCATCAAAGACTTGGGCATGCCAGCTTGAGATTAATCTCAAGATTAGCAAAACACAATCTTGTTAAAGGATTTCCCAAGCTTTCATACAAATCTGACATTTTATGTGAAAGCTGTCTGAAAGGGAAACAAACAAGACACTCTTTTAAGAGTAAAGATGTTGTTTCAACTAGCAGACCACTAGAACTCTTACACATTGACTTGTTTGGTCCTATTAGAACAGAAAGTCTTAGTGGTAAGAAATATGGTTTGGTCATTATTGATGACTATTCTAGATTTACTTGGGTGTTATTCCTAAGAAGCAAGGATGAGACTTTTAGGAATTTCACAATATTCTGCAAGAAGGTACAAAATGAGAAAGGATTCTGTATTTCTGTTATCAGAAGTGATCATGGTGGAGAGTTTAAGAATGCAAACTTTTCAAATGTTCTGTGATGAGAATGGCATCTCACACAATTTCTCTGTGGCTAGAACACCTCAACAGAATGGGGTTGTTGAGAGAAAGAACAGAAGTTTGCAAGAGATGGCAAGGACCATGCTCAACTCATGCAGCTTACCAAAAACCTTCTGGGCAGAAGCTGTTAGCACAACATGTTACCTTCAAAACAGAATATTGGTAAGACCAATTCTTAAAAAGACTGCCTATGAACTGTGGAAAGGAAGAAAACCCAACATATCATATTTCCACACCTTTGGATGTGAATGTTTTATACTCAACACCAAGGATGATCTTGGAAAATTTGATGCAAAGTCTGATAAAGGATTTTTCATTGGATATTCTGAAACATCTAAAGCCTATAGAGTGTATAACTCTAGAACTTTAACTGTTGAAGAAACTATTCATGTTAAATTCAATGATAACAAAGAGACTGATAGGGAACTATCAGATCTAGAGGATGATTTTGCAGGAATGGAGCTGAATGACCACAGCAGCTCAAAGGATGAGCAGCTGTCTGAAGTACCTACTGTTACTAAACCTCTTCATACAAATGTTGAGTCTCAGACAGATCAAACAGATATGATACCTCCTCAGAAACCTGATTGGAAATACAAATCACATCATCCTAAAGAGCAAATCATTGGCAGCACTTCAGAAGGAGTTAAGACAAGATCAAAATTCAAGATTCTGAATTCTATTGCTCTCCTATCTGAAATAGAGCCAAGGAACATTGATGAAGCTTGCATGATGAAGGGTGGATCCTAGCCATGCAAGAAGAGCTGAATCAGTTTGCTAGGAGTGATGTCTGGACCCTTGTTCCTAAACCCCATGGGAAAACTATTATTGGAACCAAATGGGTGTTCAGAAACAAGCTGTCTGAAGAAGGCAAGGTAGTCAGAAACAAGGCAAGATTAGTTGCTCAAGGATACAACCAGCAAGAAGGTATTGATTTCACCGAAACCTTTGCCCCAGTGGCCAGGTTAGAAGCAATTAGAATTCTTTTATCTTATGCTGTAAATAATGGCATCAAGCTATATCAAATGGATGTTAAAAGTGCCTTCCTCAATGGTCTCATTGAAGAAGAAGTCTTTGTTAGACAACCCCCTGGTTTTGAAGATATTGCCTTTCCTGAACATGTTTTCAAACTCAAAAAGGCTCTCTATGGTCTGAAACAATCCCCAAGAGCTTGGTATGACAGATTGAGCAGTTTTCTAATCTCAAATGGTTTTGAAAGAGGAAAAGTGGACACAACTCTTTTTAGAAAACAGTCTAACAAAGATCTTATACTTGTACAGATATATGTTGATGACATTATTTTTGGTTCAACTGACTCTTCATTATGCAAGGAGTTTTCAGAGTTAATGCAATCAGAATTTGAAATGAGTTTAATGGGTGAACTAAAATTTTTCTTAGGACTTCAGATTAAGCAAGATTCTGACTGTATATGGATCCATCAAGAAAAATATACAAAGGAAATGCTTAAGAAGTTTAACTTACATGATTGCAAACCCATGTCAACTCCAATGCATCCCTCTGCATCTTTATATAAAGATGAGAAGGAAGAACCAGTGAATCAAACTTTGTATAGAGGAATGATTGGATCATTACTATATCTAACAGCAAGCAGACCTGACATAATGTTCAGTGTATGTCTGTGTGCTAGATTTCAATCTGATCCAAGGAGTACTCACTACAAAGCTGTAAAAAGAATTTTCAGATATCTTAAAGGTACTACTAATCTTGGTCTGTGCTATAAGAAAAGTAAGGATTGCAGGTTAATAGGTTACTGTGATGCTGATTTTGCTGGAGACTAGAATTGAAAGAAAAAGCACTAGTGGTGGATGTCATTTCTTTGGAGAAAATATGATTAGCTGGTCAAGCAAAAGGCAAAGTACAATTGCCTTATCAACAGCTGAAGCAGAATACATCTCAGCAGCCAGTTGTTGCTCACAACTGTTATGGGTGAAGTATCAGTTAGAAGATTTTAACATTACTATATCTGCTATACCTGTTTTGTGTGATAATACAAGTGCTATTAATTTGTCTAAAAATCCCATTCAACATTCTAGGGCTAAACATATAGAAATAAAACATCATTTCATTAGAGACTATGTTCATAAAGGTATTTTTGATATTCAGTTTATTGATACAGAGCATCAATGGGCTGATATAATTCACAAAACCTCTGACTGAAGATAGATTTAAGTTCATTAGAAATAATCTGAACATACATGCATTTTGAATGTGTGTGATCTGATCTGTCAAAAATGATGTATCTGAAATTTCAGCCTGTCTGAAACAAGTGACTTGTCTGAAATTTTGGGTTGTCTGAAATTCATATGGGTGTCTGAAATCTGTCACTTGTCTGAAGTAAACAAATGACGTGGCTTTATGAGACGGTTTAATTCCATTTATTTTGTCTCTTCCACTTCGCACGTTTTCCTATGTCTGCGCAGCCAGTACATGCCATCATTGCTTTATGGATCTATAAATACGGAAGCTAGTGGGTCACAAATTTCACCGTTCACTATTCTGTAGTCATCTCTTGAGATCCTTCTTCTACAAGCAATTCTTTTTCTCTCTAAGTTCTTCAGAAAACTCTCCAATGGCCCCTAAGAAATCTGCTGGAAGCAACATCGTGAAGACTAAGGGTGTAGTTCTGGAGGATCTTCAATCTCTGGGAATGGACTTGTTTGCTGAGTTCGATGCAGCTGGGTGGACTCCGTATTTCAATCACAACTTGACACAGTGGCATGAGCAAAGTGTGCTGGATTTCTGGGCTACTGCCAGAGGAATACCCAATCCTCAGGGTATCTACACTAGCATCAAGGCCACAGTACGTGGTGTTCCTATCTTTGTTGATGAAGATATCCTTGCTCACATCTGTGAGGTCAGGACTGAAGGAGTTGTATTCACTCCTGGCTGGGAAGCAAGAAATGGAGGACAGAAGCAGTTCACAGAGTTTCTGTATGGCACCTCTGAACCAGTAAGCTTGGATGCAAAGCATATGTCAGACAAGGCTAGGGTTTTGCATGCCATCTTAGGGTGCTCTATAATCCCTAAGAATGGAAGCAGAAACCATGTTTCTGAGTTAGAGAGATTTTGTCTGATTCACCTACTGCAGAAGAAGAAGGTGAACCTCCCCAACATCATAATGTACCACATGCAGAAGCGTCTCAGAGACTCTGCTGGGAGCTTCCCTCACAATACCATCATCACCAAGATCTTGCTACATTTCAAAGTCCCCATTGAGAGGCTTTTTGATCGCCTTTCACAACCTATGTTTGGTGAATCAAACCTCAAGAGCATGGGAGTGAAGCTGACTCCAAGACCTCCCTCTCCGTCCATGAAGGAGAGCCTTCTTCTTGAGAAAGCTGCAAGAAGGAAGACAACAATGGAGGTTCTTGAGAATGAACTCAGAGGAGACATAAGGAGGCATGAGTTCAAGCCATCAAAACCCTCTCCTCAAGCAAAATTGAAGAAGCTACCCGTAAGGAGTGCTGCTAAGGTAGCATCTGCATCTGTGCAAAGTCAGGTGTCTGAACCTGTTCAGAAGGCATCACAAAGGCCATCTGAAATTGTGGGTCAGATGTCTGAACCTGTACAGACTCCACAGCCTACTTCTGAAATGGAAGGACAGGCTCAAGAGGCAGATGAAACTGATGCAGTTGTAGCTGAGCCATTGGCTGCATGCCCATCTGATCCTGAACTCATTCAGATAGCAGCATTGGCTAATGCTCTGGAGCAGGAGGAGCTGGAGAAGAAAGCAGAACAAGAGAAGACTGATAGAGCTATTGCTATTGCTTCACAATTGGCCTATGCTGAAGATGATAGGCAAACAACCATAGCTGAGGGAGCAAAGAAAAGGAAGAGGTCAAGTGCACCTCAGAGAAGGAGAACCAAGAGCAAGCTACTTCAGACTGCACCTGAACCTAGGGTGACTAGAAGTATTGCCTCTCAGCTGATAGCAGAAGATGAAGCTGAGAAGTATCAAAATTTTGTTAAAGCTCAAAAGTATTTTAAAAGGAAAAGCGAAGAAAAACAAGCACAAAGGGAGAAGGAAGAAGCAAAGGCAAAAGAATCTGAGGTAACCAAGCCTCCCTACAAGAGAATTAAGGTGAGATTTGATAATGTAACTCCTTCACCACCCTCCTCACCAGAAAAACAAACACCTCATCAACTCTCACAACCTTCACCACAACCTTCACCAGAACCCCTATCACCTGAAAAACAACCATCACCACCCCCACAAACAGAAGACCTACCCTCTGAACCTACCTCACCACAACCTTCAGAGAATCAACTCTCTGAGCCTACCTTACCTTCCCTACAAACCCATGACCTTGCTCTGATACCACTCTTACCTTCATCACCTCCACCACCTACACCTTCTCTGAAAGAAGAGCTCTCTGCTGAAAAAGAGCAAGTGCTTGCTGATGCTCTACAGTTATCTCTCCTTCCTTCTGATCCCTGCTCACTGCCCAAGTTTAGCACCCTGTCTGAAGAGCTACAATATTTCAGATCAGCACCTGTTGTATCCTTGCATCATGGCTTAATCAGGAAAACTGCTACTGAATTGAGGAATCAATACAGTGCTCTTTCAGGTGGATTAGACAAGATCAGGAAGGGTGTCCCTCCTGCACATATTTGGTCTCCCATCAATCCATTCTCAAATGATTCCCTGAGGCTGACTAATGATGAATGGAGCTTTGTGAGGCAGCTGAACACTGAGTCTGAGCTGTTTCAGAGGGATCTTCACAAGGGAGTTGGGATGAGAGGCTACAGGCCACCTAGAACTTGTTCAATCAGGCCAACCACTAAAATCTTGGTGAAACCTGATAGAATAGTTCCTAGGTATCCCTTACAGGAAGAGAAATTCAAAGGAGCTAAAATCTATTCAAAGAAAAACTCACCTCTGTCTGAAGTGATGAGTCCATCAGAGTGGGAATCTTTACCAGAATTCATCAGAAACCAAGGAGGAGGCCTGGATCATCTACTTCAAGATTGGATGTGGTCCTCTTACTGGAAGATCAGAGAAGATGCTGGATCTTCTTCTGGATCAACTGGTCCTGATGCTGATTCTGATGTTGGACTTGGAGAGTCAACCAATGTCAAATATCACTATATGAGAGATCATTTTCCCCCACCTGCTGACTCTTTCAATGAAGATTGGGTTCTGCTGAATCCTATTGGCACCTTCTTTTTCCCTGTGTTCAGCCCAACTGAATACAGATTGCAGCCAGGATTTGGAGTGCTTAGATTTGTTTGCCCCTACATCCAGCTCATCTTCTATGAATCTGAGCAAGACTTGGCTGAGGAAAATCTGAAGCTGAAGTCCAAAGTGAAGAAACTTGAAAAGAAGTGTGCTGATCAAGAACAGAAGACTAAGCATCTAATTGCTCAACAAGAGCAGATTCTTCAAGAACAGCAGCTTATCAGATCTGGTCAGCAAGACTTGAAAACCTCAGTGGAAGCCACAATAAACAAGGCCAAGGACGACTTGATTTCCTTTCTGACTAAGGCCTTGCTGAAGAAGAAAGATTAAAACTGTTAATTTTAGCCATTGTCTTTTGTTTATTTTCATGTTTATGACAAGTGTCTGATTGATTGTTTCTTTATCTGAACATTCCCTAAATACAATCAGTGGCTTATCTCATAATTTCTTAGTTGATTGTTAATGCTATGATATCGGTTTTATCTTAAAATTATTGCTCTGTTACTGTTTTGCTCTGATACTCCCTTTTGATTGATGACAAAAGGGGGAGTATTAAAATCTAACAAAATCTGAATCTGAAGTGATTACAGGACTCAGGGGGAGTACAAATGCTTTTCTGAGAAATTTGAACAAATGAGTGAAATATACCTTAAACAGATCCTGTTATAGGATATTTCTATCTCAGGGGGAGCTTTCTTATTCTTAAAAAAAAAAAACTGATTACAGATTTGTACATTTTAACCAAATTTGTCATCATTAAAAAGGGGGAGAATGTTGAGTCTCAAAAATATCATAAGGTTGTTTATGATGTTTTAAGACAACTAGATTCCCAAAGTTTTAATGGTTGACAAATTTGACTTAAATTACTTATCATAGATACACACATGCTTTAATGTTTCATCTATGATTTCAGCAAGAGTCACTATGAGCCTACATAAAAAGACTAAGTGTTGAAGCTGTCTGAAGAAGCAGAACTCGTCTGAAGAGTTAAAGTTGTCTGAAGTTGTTCAACCCGTCTGAAGTATCAGTGCCGTCTGAAGTCTCACTTATGACGTGGCACCCTTTGCTGAAGCTTGTGAAGACTTTTCTGAACCTCTGCTGCACGTACCTTTTCAAACATGTTTATAGCAAGGAACACAGAGACCTTTCCTGGTGATTTTGAATTTCATACACCACTGAGGAAATCTCTGTAACGCAGTCTCTGCAGCAACATTGGCAGCAGCCTTATAGCAAGAGAAACCTTGCACCGTGTCAGAAACATCAGAGCTCTCAGAAGCATGTCTCACAACGGATTAAATAGCATTTAATGTTATCTCTAAACGGTGGTATTTCAACGGATTGAAGTTTGGGTATAAATACCCCTCCATGAAGACCATTAAAGTGTGTGAGAGAAAGCGAAAAAGAAAAATTAAGTATACAAGAAAGCCCAGAGAAACATCACGCTGCAAGTTTTTACTCTGTAACAACTCTCTGATAAAATTCGCTGTACACATTTGTATTGTGATACCCCTAGTTACCACTAAAAGTACCACATGCATTACACGTGACCAACGAAGTAGAACGTCAAAAAAATGCGGAAGTTTTTTTTTTTTTTTTTTTGAAAAGGATTTAGGTGTCATTGACCTATTACCTCTCTAGCTTTATTTTAAGTACTTATGAAATATCCTTTCCTTCACTTTCAAAAAAAACTTATCTTTTCGTAAGCGTCAAAAGAATTACACCTTACGCGCATACACAACATACACATGGTTAAAGACCTTGAGAGAACATAAAACAGTGTGACATAAATACATACATACATATTAAGTAGCATCGATGTACCTCTCCAATACCCACATGACCACCTTAAACACATGAGTTCCGGTAGTAAAATAAATGAGACCTCTAACAGAATACAAAAGGAGAGATTCCTAAATCAGAGCTGCGTACTACCTAGACTCAACACTACCTAGTCCTTTTCAGGTACAAGAGGAAGTCTGGGGTGCGTGATGGTGACACAAACCCCCCCCATAGAACTCACACATGCGCGGGATTCCCGTCACCTCCCGGGTGCCCCTTGGCAACCATCTGATTCGCTCCTGCATCGACGTCATGACGGAAGTCCTCGATACCGACTGTCAACGTGACGAGAAGAACATAGAAAGAAGAGATAGAAAAGAAGGGTGAGAACATCGCATGAACTCACAACAAGTAGGGCATAGTAACTAGAGCATCAATAAAATATTCACAAACATCCACATAATCTCAATCACAAGTATGCAGCTGATGCTACCATGCTATACATATATATAATGCATGAGGGCCCGGGAAAACAACACCAAAAGCAGAGCACATAGCAACTGCTCGACCATATATGTACAATATATCAGGAGTATAGTCTGTACTAGCAAATAGTACGAAGAGCATTGCTCAATCTCTGGCCAAGACGATTTTTCGACTTCCAGACAAACTCGCTGATTATGAAAACTTGAGAGCGACAGGATAGTCAAGCCTATACCCCGTTTGCACGACAGTAGGGGGCGAGCCTACGCCACTTATGCCATTCCGGGACCTGACTTATCCTCAGGGCTGGTCTCCTTTACTGGACCGCTGGTGTTCTTTGCAAAACCCAGTGCACCCGTCCCATCCAGTTTCACACTGTACTAGAGTGGTATTGCCATATAGGTCGTAAGGCTTTTGAACCTTAATCATTACTGATGCACATGATGTATGTCACACCGCAAACACTTACAATATTACGTCCTTCAGACAAGCCCATTGAATCTTTTTACATCACCACTTTATCGTGGTGCAACCTTGTAGATTCAAGGTCTTTCTTTTGAGGAAAACCAAATCACACTCTCTTGCCAAGCTTCTCAAGTTTTATGTAGAGAGAAAGTGTTGGTTATAATCTTTTAAGGTGGCTTGTGCTAGCTTTATTGATAATCATGTTCACTTAAGTCCTACAATTTACTGAGGCTTATGGATATGTCTTATGAAAGACATTACTAATCCTAATTCTATTTGTATGACTAATTAAGATTAGGCTTAACCTTTAATCATAACTAGTCTTCATTAATCGAATTTCAATTAATCTTATCCTTCTTTAATTAAGTCTTAATCCTTACTTAAGATCCTAATTAATTTCTAATTATCCCTTAATCTCTTCCTTAATCTTGGGTTAGGGTTTTTAATTATGCTTGATTAAGGTTAAATTGTAATTAATTAGTTTTTGACCGTCTTAGAGATTAATTACTTAATTAACACTTATATTAATATTAATTATCTTTAGACTTAATTAATTATTAATTAACCTAAGTAATTTAGGCTAATCAACATAGGTGATTAAATTAGTTAAGCCTACTAATTAATCCAAAAATTTAATTTTTCACAACTTAGATTGGTGTTGAAGTTCAACCCTAATCTAAGCCTAAGCACATGAATTATTTTTAGTTGTCTATAAAATGGAGTTTTGACTTTCTTTTTGAAGGCTTTGGGACTAAACAAAAGCCTAAAGGTTATTGGACTCATGAGAGCCCATTTTTATTCATAATAAATAAAAAAAAATGTGACTTTTAAATAGATTTTTATTTTAGTTAAAATAAAAATCCGAATTTAATTACTTAATGTAAAAACTTATCTTATTTGCAATTTAGTCCTTTTTGTTACAAATTTATTCTTTAGTCCTTTTGGGCCAATTTAGCCCAAAAACATGTTTTAAACATCCTTTTGATCTTTTTAGGATCAAAAGGACATTCTTGATGAGTTTCATCAAGAACACTCATGAACATCAAGAACAACCTTGAATGTTCATCCAAAACTTCAAATTTTTCACAACATCCAATCTTCACCAAAACTTCACACATTCATCAATAAACAATCTAAATGCCAAGTATCACAAAAAAAATCACCCAAGATCATCCACATACATTTTGAGTTCATAGTCTCCAATTTCAAGCTCAAAACACCAATCTTTCACAATATCAATCATCAAACAATTGTGTAAATCCATCCAACCACATGCATGTTCATCAAATCATCATCTAAACACATTACAATCATCAAAACAATTTTAGAATACATGCAGCCCCATTTTTACTCTCTTGGCCGAAAGCATCAAGGAAAAAGGGAGAAATTTTGCAAAAATTTTAGCTTGGCTTGCATGCATCCAAATCCATCAATTAAACACATTTCAAGCATCAAAACAAACATGCAAACATCAATCACAACCCAGCTCAACAGATCCGAAAATATACATTCAAAAGAAGTTCCAAAAAGATGATTTTTCAAGTAAAAACAAGGTTAGAAAAGCAAGGATTCAAGGGTAAATCCTTGACTCTAGTTACAAAGCCTACTAGAGTTCAAGTTCTCCCCCCCTTTACCTATGAAATTTCCTCAAGAATGAGGTGCAGAAACAGCTCACAAAATAGCCCAAAAATCTCTCCTTTGAGTCACCAACAAGAGCTTTGCAAGGCTAGAAGGCTTAGTGTTTAAGCTTAGGGTTCAAAGATGGAAACTTAGGCTTGAAAGTGTTTGGAGAAAAATGGAGGATTTGAGAGAAAAGAGAGAGAGAGTTCACGGCTTCAAGAGGAAGAGAAAGAGAGAAATGAGAGAATGAAATGGAGACCTTGCATGTTAGGGAAGGAAAATGAATAAATGTTTTAATGTTTAATACCATAATTTTCCTAAGCTAGACACTTGTCTTGGAAGGAAGGAAGAGACAAGTGTCTCCCATGCAACACACACACACATGCACGGTTTCTAGAAGGAGGAAAGGAAGAGTTGTGCAAATTTTTCTGGCCCGAATCAAGAGTATTCGGGCCCGGTTCAAGGGACAGGAGGGGCAAAAAGGTCATTTTCACAGAAAAACCCCAAAAATTCCCAGAAATTCCCTAAAAATAGGAAATTAAATTCTAAATCCAAAAATATAAATTTTGGTGATAAAAATAATTTTAACAATTCAATAAAACACGAAATGCGGTAAAACGGTAAGAAGTGGGCATTACAGTAAGCAGAGAGAGAAAATTAAGGTTTTATTTACAGATATTGTATAGAATTATAATTATAATTTTAAATCATCTTTTAAGGTTCAAAATATATCTTCCATATTTTTCTACAATTTTTTTCATATGCTGACTATGGTTATACTGTTAATTGGGGCATTTTGATCTTTTTGCCCAGAAGTGCTAGAAAAATTCTAAATAATTTTCTAAAACTCATCACTAATTATATTAAGAGTATTTTGAATAAAAGTATAGATACCTTAGAGTTTTAGCTATTTTTAATAATTAAATCTATATTTTCCTTAACTGTATAATTACTAAAGGTATCTTAGGTTATTTTCTCAAACACCTCTCTAAAGAAATTTACTCATAATTGTGGTTGGGTATTATAAATTTGGCTGTCTATTAAAAGCTACTAAATACTTTATAATTAAATGATTATTACTATTTTAAAATTTTCTTTATTCTATTTATACACCAGTAAGAAAAATTGCGGGTGTTACATGTATATCCTGAGCATACCTCAGATTTTATTGTACACTGTATTGGTTTGAGCTTCAAACTCGTATAGTTTAAAAGCTTAAACTCCTTTCTTTGTAAACCTTGTGTAGAGCCTGGAGAGGCTTGGTTGATAAAAGAATACTTGGTTGTAGAGCCTGAAGAGGCTTGGTTGATAAAAGAATACTTGGTTGTAGAGCCTGGAGAGGCTTGACTGCAAAAGAATACTTGGGTGTAGAGCCTGAAGAGGCTTGACTGTAAAAGAATACTTGTAATCTTGAAAGATTAAAAGAAAATCCAAGTGCTAGTTGGCATTGGGACTGGACGTAGCTCACAGTGGTAGTGAGTGAACCAGGATAAATTCCTTGGCTAAGTTTTCTTACCCTTCTCTCTTGTCAATTCTTTTTATACTAATCAAGGGGTTAGAGTAATTAATCTGATATTTTATAAAGGCACAAAAACATCTTTTAAAATCAGTATTTTTAGACCGTCTGAAAACTTCAGACAGTCCTTTAAGAGCCTGTCTGAAATTGTGTTTTTAACACCTGTTTGCGAAAAGCTTTCTAAAATATTCAGAAACACTATTCAACCCCCCTTCTAGTGTTTCCCTGTGTTCCTACAGACATAGCCAAGAATTTATCCTGGTTCACCCACAAACCTGGTGAGCTACATCCAGTCTCAGGGCAAACCACCACAGGATTTTCAACTATCTGAACTCAGATACACGTATTCTTTTGCCATAGCCTCTTCAGGCGTAAACACAAGTATTCCTTTGTTTTCAACTGCCTCTCCAGGTAACTCATGCAGTATTATTTTACAGACAAGCCTCTCCAGGCTCACCGAGTACACAAGGCCTCTCCAGGCACATGAGTATTCTTTCTTCCACCAAGCCTCTCCAGGCTCTCAGACACATAAAGTGTTTACAACATAAAATAAAATTAAGTTTCTGAGAAACATAAACTTAAGTTCATCCTATACTTACAATTTAACTGAGTACTACTCAGGATACATGAAATGGATTCTAAGTACAGGGGTAAGACTGAGATACAAGTGTATGAGTTTGGGTACAATCTCGTCTTCTAAGTGAGGTATAACATCCTCAAGGAATTGGATAAGTAAAATATTGAATTAAGCTTCAGCCAGTTCACTCTTGGCATAATCTCTGCCTTGGGCTTCAATGCCAAACCTTTCTGGTTGACATCTTGTGGATGTGATACTAAGAAATTGGCTCACACTTGATTGTCTTTTTACAATGACAACAAGTCGGCACATTCAGATTCATACTTGAGGCTATTTATATTCTAATAAAATATAGTCGTTGAAGTTTGTTGATAATACCGTTGAGAAGAAGTGATTTGGCTCATATAGCCATTGTGAAATAGCTTCTTAAACGGTTGCTTCTTCTTGAGTAGAATAGGTGTGCAGATGGTTTAGCTCTGACACACTTTAGATAAGCTCTTTTTGAGAGATTTTCCTTTAGTAGGTTGATATCTTCTTTCTCTTTCTGCTTCCTCATTTCTTTCACCTTTCCTCTCTGTGAGTGTGAGGAGATATTGTATAAAGATCCGTTGAACTTGTCTTCTAGCTTGTTTTGTGCTAACTTCTTTTCTGCTTAGCTTCTGACATTCTGTTGTTTTCTCTTTTTTCTTTCTTGACCAGTGTTCCTTCAAATATTTAGACAATATTCTAGCCGTTGAACAAGTGGTTTTTGCCTTTGTTAAGACTTCTCGTATTTGAGCTTTGTTCATGTTGTTAGAATTGAGAGACTTCATGTCTTCATACAGATTGAAATATCTCATCAACTTGTTTAGAGAGTATGTGTGTTCAGAGGATTGAATTCTTTAATTTTCACATACTTTAAGATGATCAGTGAGCTTTCAGATGATTGCTTTGACTCAGCTTGATATTAGCAGATTCAACAAATACTTCTTTCAGATGATTGCTTCAAGCCTGTTTTAGTTCTTCAGATTGAGTACAATGTCAGCAAGTTTCTTTCTCTTAGCAAAATATCTTCTTCTTTTCTTCAGATGATTGCAGCTCTGTTCTTCTTTGTCTCTTCTTATTCTTCTATGATTCAGATAAATAAAGATGTTGAATTTAATAGACTTAGTTCAAACATCTTTCTCGTCAATTTCTTGTTCAGTCTTCTGATACGTTCTGATCAGCAGTAGGTGCAGCAAGTCTGTGCACACAATGCTTTTCGTTGCAGGTGCGGAAGGCGCTGCAGAGTTTGCTTATTTGTGCAAAACCTTTGATCGAGGCAAGAAAGTAATTCTGATTTTTGTGCTGAGATGAGTAATTCATTGGGTAGAGTGTTCTTCACACTTAGCAATGTCTTCAAGAGGTCAACTCTTGATTCTGACACATTCAGCCTTCAGATATACAGAGTGCTTAAGATGATCTTCGAATCTTCGGATGATGGTCATTCTTCAGACAAAATCAAGTTTTTGCTTTTGTTCTAGTCTTCAGATGATAAATATGCTTCAGATAATCAAGCCTTTAGTTTGTCTTCTCGTTTTCAGATTGTCTTCAGATCTTCAGCTTTTCTTCAAGTCTTCAAATTGTCTTCAGATCTTCAGTGCTTCTTCAAGTCTTCAAATTATCCTCAGATCTTTAGTTCGTCTTCAAGTCTTCAAATTATCTTCAGATGATCAAGTTTTTATTTCTCTTCAGATTCCGTGTTTCGCTTCATCTTCTGATTCGCATTTGTTCTTCTTCTTCTGATTCTGCATTTGTTCTTCTTCTTCTTCTGATTAATACTTCAACTTGAGACACAATCTACAAAACAATACATTTCTTAGTAGCACATGTTTTTCTTTTAATCTAGTATAATTTGTTAATCATTAAAACCAAGGATAATGAGTCTTGAATATAATTTGAATACTTAAATTAATTCTGAGACTCAACATTCTCCCCCTTTTTAATGATGACAAATTAGATATGACTAACAAATATCATAGAAGATTCAAGTTACAGAATGATTATGTTATGTTTTAGATGAGTCTTTGTTAATTGTGAAAACTCCCCCTAAACTGCATATCTTTTATCATCATATATTTCTGAAAACATTTTTACTTTCAGGAATTTGTTTAGTTATATTTCTCCCCTTTTTGTCATTATTAAAAAGAAAACAGATTAAGCATAGGCACAGTAAATTTCAACAAGAGTAAAACTTTACCAAAAGAGATTATATTCTAAGAGTTGTCAACTCCCCCTTAGAAAAACATTAATTCTTTAGATGCCAACTGTTAGCTTCTCAGATACCAGTTGTTAATCTTTTAGATACCAGTTGTTATTCTTTATCATAACTTAAGGATACCACATGTTATGACAATATTTTGATATAGCTTGTTATCTTCTGAGTTTCTTTCTTACTTGACTTAAAGCATTTTGTTAGTTATATATTTCTCCTCCTTTTGTCATAAATTAAACAACATTATTTCTCCCTTATTATTATTTCTCAGATTCTTGATACCAAGATTAATGCATTGACAAAAGAAAGATCTTTATTAAAATTTTAAGAACATTTTGAGAGAAAGAAATTTTTGAACAATTGTAACAGGAATTAATTGGAAGACTGGCTTCCACTGGCTTCATCTTCTTCTTCAATCCCTACTTCTTCTCTCAACTTAAGTAGACGCCTTTGAGTCTTCTCTAGCTTCTGACGTAGCAAGGTGTTCTCCACCTTTAGCCTCTTGACTTCAGGATCTTCCACAGTTGGTCTTCTTTTAGGTTGACCATTAACCTTGAAGATGCTGGGATGCCTGTAGTCATAGAGGTGTTCGATGTGAACCCTGTGATACTGGAGAAGCTTCATGATAATGGTGTTGTGGGGAAAGATTTCAGAAAGATCATTTTCTCTTCTTATCATGCTGAACAGAATTATCCAAGGAAGGTTTATTTGCTTCTTCATCAGAAGATTGATAACACAGAACCTCTCCATTTTGGAGATGTGGTTATCTCCCATACTTGGGATCACGCAGCACTGCAGGATTTTGAAGAGAATTTTGGGAATGTCTTTCATCCCAGTTTCACAGTAGATTAGCTTGTTGAATCTTCCCGCACCACCATCATGATCTTCCCAGATATCAGAGAACTTGGCGCCTTGAGCCTTAACTCCCAGCACTTCCTCCAGAATAACAGTGTTAACAATAATCTCTTGACCCTGCACCTAGGCCTTCATAAAAATTCTATTGTTTTCCTCTACTTTCCTCGCAGTGTTCCAAAACTCCCGAACACTATCTTCATGCCATCTGCAGTCAATGGCTTCGAAGAAGGGTAGCCATCCAGCCCCTTCAAATAGTTTGGAAATGTCGTAGCCTTCATCAGCCGGGATTTTGAAGTTCACTATTTGAGTTTGCAAGATGGTGACAGAGGACGCCATAAGGGAGGATAAGGAAGAAATGAATCTTCTGGGGATTTTGAGATGAGTTAAGAGTTTGAGAGAGACGGATGTGAAAATGCAGAGCAAATGAGATGGATGAAGAGGTTTGAACTACTTCTCTTGTGTTGTATAAATAGGCTCAGGTGGCCCTTAAAGGTAGCAGTTGTAGCGCCGTCTTGGGAGATCGTGCGTCGTGTAGCATACAGGTGAAAAACCATCAATGTTTACAATTTTCAAAAACTTTTGGCAATTGTCACTTTTCAAAGCATCGATAATTATTATCATAACTGTCCATTTTAAAGATGAATTATTTGCAAACATGAGGGAATAAATACATGAAAAAAAATTGATGCTAAGAAATTCATTGCATATAGAATATCAAACCGAGTCAGTTATTTTTACGAAATCATGAGCCTAAGCCTTGAAAAAAAAACTTAAGTTGAAAAACTTATCTGTTGAGACCCAATCTTGTCTTCAAATTCAGTCTTGTTATTTTCATCTTCTGAAGTTGTCTGTAGCGCATCAGCAGCATAATCTTTATCTTCATGCTTTATGTCCTTTCTGACTACTTCTCGATCATCATGTCCTTTCCATTTTCTGAGATAGCTTGTTGTTGTTCTTGGGTCTTCTTGCTTTAGGAGTTTCTTCGTCATAAGCAGCAATCATCATTGTCTGATCCTCAAGAATTAAGATAGACTTCCATGGCTTGAGTATCGATCACCTCAGAATTCCTGACCCATAATTTCAATAAGTTCATTGAGAACTTTCTGAACAGGTTCAGAGAATAGGGATGGTACCAAGTCAGAATTTGTCTTCTCAAGAGTTGAGGCAGGCTTAGTGCATAGAGTATCAACCACCTTAACATTTCTGACCCACAATTTCAGTAAGTTCATTGAGAACTTTCTGAACAAGTTCAGAGAATGGGGATGATATCACACTAGCCATCCTTTCAGACGATGTTGTATTGATCTACCCTTTCAGATGGTATTGTCTTCTGATGTTCCATCTTCATCTTATGATTATCTTTAGAATCTGTTTTGCTGAAACATACACAGACTAAAAATACCTTTCAGTAGCATCTGAATTTATCTAAACATATTTGTTAATTGTTAAGGAAATATCTTAAAATATACATTTTAATTTTATTAAATTAATAGTTTTTATCTTTAGGGATATCATCTGTTAACATTTAAAGGAAGTGCATTAGAATTTTCATAATCAGGGTGTTGCGGGGGAAAGAGGTTCTCATTGCCCATTTCCTTTCGGAATGACATCTAAAACAGCAGAACCCAAGGGAGACTGATTTTCCTCTTCATCAACAGATGACCCAGCACAAACCTTTCTAGCTGTCTTATAACCAAGTTGTTGCTTCCTTTTGGAAGGATGCAGCAGTTCAGTACAGCAAGAAGAATTCTGGGAGTATCCAGGAGTTGAGAATTCCTATAAGGAGCAAGACGTCGTCCACTAAAGAGTAATTCGTCATAGATAATTGTTCCACCATTTACTGATTCCCACCATTGAAAGAACTGGTCACCTCTTGCAGGAACATCGATCACTTCAGCCAGCAATTTGAAGTCAACAAATAGAGTTCTTCCCAACACCATCGTCTTAAGTCCAGTGCGACCAGGTTTAGACACAACCTCAGAGTTGTTCCAAAATTCCAGAACACTTTCCTCATGCCATGAAGAGGAAATATTGTTGAAAAATGGAGTCCAGCCGACTGCGTCAAGGTACTCAGAAATTCTATAACCAGCCTCATCGAAGTCAGAGAGATTAACCATCTTTGAAGGAATGATTCTCTCGTTGATCAATGAAGAATTTGAGTTACTTGATGCAGACATGTTAGCCAATTGAGCAAGGTTGAACTGAGAGATTGATGGATTTGGAGAAAATAGACTCTATCTCTTGAGGATTGATGAAGTGTAGTTCTCATGATGATCTTCCAATTCTTATAAATAGCCAAAAGGACGTGATTGATGCATTGATGATGACGGTTACATGCACTGAACAGACATGGAGAGTTGTGCATCGTGCTAATTATGAGAAACCGGTTGATGATCCATTGATTCACGTAGCGCTGTATCATAATTTTTTTGAAAATGATTTAAAAATTTAAGACTCTTCAACTACTTCACACATGATAGATTTAAATTAAATACAATAAACAGTTTTCACACATATTAAGACAATCATGCATTAACAATTTCAATAACAATTTGTAATTTTCAAAGCAGTTTAATAACTACATCTAAACTGAGATAGGAAGGATGTTACCAATATGTAACTTGGGATAAGTGTACTTTCCTTTTCCCATCATGCTCTTCTGAGAGATGCTTCTGTAGCTTGAGTAAAGAGCTTTAAGAAAATATTTTCTTTTCTCATTTCTTTGATCTTCAGAGTTGCTTCAGCCTGGTAAGATTTCCATCTTCTGAGGATCTACTCCTTCTGCATTTGTTAGATGCTCAACCCGAAGGTGAGCTTTGATACCAATTGTTAGAACCACAGAAAACACTAGAAGGAGGGTTGAATAGTGTTTTGAACTTTTTAAATAATTTTGGAAATCTTGAAGTAAATAGTACATGCATTAAAACAAGTTATCAATACAAACTTAAAATCAGAGTTAATAAAAACGTGCGGAAGATAAGAAAGATAACTTTAACAAACTTTCTTACAATACTTAAGAAGATTTTAAGTAAACATTCAATTAACTTAGTTTCTTGTTTCAAACAGAGTTATTTAGAAACATCTCAAAGTACCTTTTGAAGATTATTACAGAGAATCTCTTCAGAACAACTTTAGATGATTGATGATTGATGATCGTCTGAAGTCTGTTTCTAACTCCTGAACTGAGTTCTTTTCAGACTCACTTCAGAGGGTTATTTCAGAGGTTCTTCCAAGTACATTTTCATCAATACTTCAAATGATATGAGATAAATTAAAGTTAGTTTATATTTGAAAACTATTTTATTGAAATTGTTGAATTAGATTCAATCCCCTTAGAAAATATAAAGCTGAAAATAAATGAGTTTAAGGGAAGGAAGACTTAGCCAAGAATTATCTTGGTTCACCCACCAACCCAGTGAGCTACATCCAGTCCCAGGGCAAACCACCACTGGATTTTCCACTATCTGAACTCAGATACATGTATTCTTTTGCCACAGCCTCTTTAGGTGTAAACACAAGTATTCCTTTGTTTTCAACTGCCTCTCCAGGTAACTCATGCAGTATTATTTTACAGACAAGCCTCTCCAGGCTCACCGAGTACACAAGGCCTCTCCAGGAACACGAGTTTTCTTTCTTCCACCAAGCCTCTCCAGGCTCTCAGACACATAAAGTGTTTACAACATAAACTAAGTTTAAGTTTATGAGAAACATAAACTTAAGTTCATCCTATACTTACAGTTTAACTGAGTACTACTCAGGATACATGAAATGGATTCTATGTACAAGGGTAAGACTGAGATACAAGTGTATGAGTTTGGGTACAATCTCGTCTTCTAAGTGAGGTATAACATCCTAAAGGAATTGGCTAAGTAAAATATTGAATTAAGCTTCATCCAGTTCACTCTTGGCATAATCTCTGCCTTGGGCTTCAATGCCAAACCTTTCTGGTTGACATCTTGTGGATGTGATACTAAGAAATTGGCTCACACTTGATTGTCTTTTTACAATGACAACAAGTTGGCACCTTCAGATTCATACTTGAGGCTATTTATATTCTGATAAATATAGCCGTTGAAGGTTATTGATAATACCGTTGAGAAGAAGTGATTTGGCTCATATAGCCGTTGTGAAATAGCTTCTTAAACGGTTGCTTCTTCTTGAGCAGAATAGGTGTGCAGATGGTTTAGCTCTAACACACTTTAGATAAACTCTTTTTGAAAGATTTTCCTTTAGTAGGTTGATATCTTCTTTCTCTTTCTGCTTCCTCATTTCTTTCACCTTTCCTCTCTGTGAGTGTGAGGAGATATTGTACAAAGATCCGTTGAACTTGTCTTCTAGCTTGTTTTGTGCTAACTTCTTTTCTACTTAGCTTCTGACATTCTGTTGTTTTATCCTTTTTCATTCTTGACCAGAGTTCCTTCAAATATTTAGACAATATTCTAGCCGTTGAACAAGTTGTTTTATCCTTTGTTGAGACTTCTCGTATTTGAGCTTTGTTCATGTTGTCAGAATTGAGAGTCTTCATGTCTTCAGACAGATTGAAATATCTCATCAACTTGTTCAGAGAGTATGTGTGTTCAGAAGATTGAATTCTTTAATTTTCACATACTTTCAGATGATCAGTGAGCTTTCAGATGATTACTTTGACTCAGCTTGATATTAGCAGATTCAACAAATACTTCTTTCAGATGATTGCTTCAAGCCTGTTTTAGTTCTTCAGATTGAGAACACTTTCAGTAAGTTTCTTTCTCTTAGCAAAATTTCTTCTTCTTTTCTTCAGATGATTGCAGCTCTGTTGTTCTTTGTCTCTTCTTATTCTTCTGTGATTCAGATGGATAAAGATGTTGAATTTAATAGACTTAGTTGAAACATCTTTCTCATCACTTTCTTGTTCAGTCTTCTGATACGTTCTGATCAGCAATAGGTGCAGCAGGTCTGTGCACACAATGCTTTTCGTTGCAGGTGCGGCAGGCATTGCAAAGTTTCCTTATTTGTGCAAAACCTTTGATCGAGGCAAGAAAGTATTTCTGATTTTTGTGCTTAGATGAGTAATTCATTGGGTAGAGTGTTCAACACACTTAGCAGCGTCTTCAAGAGGTCAACTCTTGATTCTAACACATTCAACCTTCAGATATACAGAGTGCTTGAGATGATCTTCGAATCTTCGGATGATGGTCATTCTTCAGCCAAAATCAAGTTTTTGCTTTTGTCTTCTAGTCTTCAGATGATAAATATGCTTCAGATAATCAAGTCTTTAGTTTGTCTTCTCGTTTTCAGATTGTCTTCAGATCTTCAGCTTTTCTTCAAGTCTTCAAATTGTCTTCAGATCTTCGGTACTTCTTCAAGTCTTCAAATTATCTTCAGATCTTCAGTTCATCTTCAAGTCTTCAAATTATCTTCTGATGATCAAGTTTTTATTTCTCTTCAAATTCAGTGTTCGCTTCATCTTCTGATTCGCATTTGTTCTTTTTCTTCTGATTCTGTATTTGTTCTTCTTCTTCTGATTCTGCATTTGTTCTTTTTCTTCTGATTAATACTTCAACCTGAGACACAATCTACAAAACAATACCTTTCTTAGTAGCACCTGTTTTTCTTTTAATCTAGTATAATTTGTTAATCATTAAAACCAAGGATAATGAGTCTTGAATCTAATTTGAATACTTAAATTAATTCTGAGACTCAACAAATAAAACTCCAGATTAAGCACAAGATTGTTCTTCAAAATTTGCTAGTCATCATGCATAAAGAGTTCTTGAGATTGTAGAGAATTCTAGAATTTGGCAAGCTTTCTTGGAGAGTTTCTTTAATCTTCTTGAATCATTCTTCTTAATTTTTTTGTGTTTTCCAGATTATGATTTCTCAAACTTCTCTCCATAACAGTTGCTTTTATCAGTTTTAAACTGCCAAAGTTAGTTAGGAATCTGTTAGAAAAATTGGAAAAACGTCCAGAATTCTGCAGTTGTTGTGGTAATCGATTACTTACTAAGGTAATCAATTAATCCAGACTGTAAGTTTCTCAGAACCTTTATTTTATATCAGGTAATCAGTTACAACTATTAGGTAATCAATTACAGTTATCAGGTAATCGATTAAACCAATCTTGATTATGAATTCAGTCAGTTTTCATGTTTGAGTCAACTTGGGGTTCATTACCAACTTAAGTAATCGATTAAACCGGAGGCAAATCAATACTTAGTTGAGTAATTAAGTTACCAAGCTAATCAAACTTGAAAACATAAACATGAACTCATTCTTGCATGATTAAACAATCAACCAATCAAGGAAGCAATTATTCACAACACACACATTACCTAAGTCTAAAACAATCAATACAAGTACCACATCTATTGAAATTTGTTTGGCACTACAAAATGCACTTGAAAGATAAATCACCTATCATCTACAACAAAACCAAAACTACTATCAATTTGGGAGACTTGAGGAATTCGAATATCCTTTGAAGCTTAAGTCCAACAATCTCCCCCCTTTTGGTTTTGATGCGCCAAACACTTTCAATGCAAACGCTTTCGAACGAGATGAGCACGTAGGCAATGCTATTCCTTCAATCCTATAAAGATCTTGAAAATACTTGTATAGCATATAGGACAAGTTATAACAAGATGTGTTGACAATTCAATATTGTGTATCAATACAATTCCATACAAAAAAAATCAATATGTATACCCATACATGTATTCATACAACTCCCTTGTTCATTGATTCATTATACTATAATTCTTCCCCTTATATTCATTGATTGATTCATATTTTTCTTCTCACACTTTTGGCAAATAAAAAACAAAATTCTCGAGAAGCAATCTGTAACATCCCGTTAATTTATAAAGATGACTAATAGGTAAATATAAGAAGGGTAAATTATATGTAGAGGTCTTAGTATTAAGTAGGTTTTTATTTGGGAAAAGGTTAAAAGACTTAGACAAGAGAAAACCAAGTTTCAGCATTTTAGCTCAAGCGAAAATGATTCACTTGAGCGAATTATGCAGCAAAAAGGGAGAAAATGTAATTCTGCATTTTTCGCTCAAACGAAATGGGTTTCGCTAAAGCGAGAAATGGGATGAATTAGAGTGCTCTCTCGACGTTTTTCGCTCAAGCAAAATGAATCTCGCTCGAGCGAAAATTGTCCAGAGAGGGGTCTTTTTCAGGTTCAAATTCGCTTAAGCGAGTGAATTTCGCTCAAGCGAAAATGAAGAAGAAAAGTTGGTCCCGAGCATTTCGCTCAAGCGAAAATCCACTTTCAGCCCCTATACGTTCCCTCTAGGGCTCATTTCTATTCATTCTTCTTCTTCTTTTCTTCGATTACTTAGAGAGAGACGGAGCGATTCTAGAGAGAGAAAGAAAAATTGAAGATCAAGGAAGAACTTAGGTCCTCAAAATCAAAGCCCCTTCCAGTTTCTTATCTCCTCAACGCTCTTCTCTTCTCAATTTCACCAATCGTTTCAAAGTGAGTGTAACCACACACTCACTTCTAAGTGGAATTTCTCTTGCATGAACCCCACTCCCTCTTTCCCTTTTCTTTTTGTTTGATTAATGATGATTATGGTATGAATTAGATGTTATTACATGTGAGTATTTAGAATTTCCCTAATAATTGCTATAATTGAGAATGAGGTTGGAAATGGTAAGGATTAGGTTACCTTAGAAATTTTTCTCATGAATGACTTGTATGTGTTGATATGAATTAATTGAGATATGTTTTTATGCATGAGAATGTGATTGGGGTCTTTTGACTCTTGGTAAAGGTTAAGGTCTTTTATGGCCTTGGGAATGGTTTTAGGTAAGGTCTACCGGCCTTCAGGGATGACGGTTCCTGTTAGCCGGAGCTCAGTCTAGCCTAAGGAAAATGTTAAATTCATTATACAAAATTCAGTTTATAATTTATGTTATGATTATTGAAGTTATCATGGTTATGTTTCATGAAGTATTGTTATGATTCTCTTAATTGGTGATATGTATTATTGTTCATTGGCTTGTTTGCACCCTGTTACCTCACTGGGACATTAGCCTCACCCCACGCTGTGGGATTTTATATTTCAGATGTGTAGGAACATACACAAGATCATAGAAGTCAATAGGAGTTTAAGGAATTTTTCATGCAGTTGACCCCTTTGTATATGATTATGTGCATAGAGACATGCTTGGTTGTTTTGGAATAGGATAGAGTAATACATGTATACCTTTTGTATTTATTTGGTTAATCAAGCGCGTGTATAACTATATCCTATGACCTTTATATTTTGGATGTGGGTTTCTATGTATATATGTACAGAATATTATCTTTAATCCAGTGGATTTACAACTTATATTTTGTTGGCCAATGTAAGTTGTATTTCTTTAGCTTTCGATATCGAAATGGACGAAATAATTTGTATAATTTTGGAAATTTTGCTTTCAACAGGCATGATTTTTGAAATTAGAAATTAGGACATTACATTTTAGTATCAGAGCAGTGCAATCCAATTGGACTGTGGTTTTCTGTGTTACTCCTTAAACTAGTAACTGTCTAATATACATTATTATGAAATTGATAGACTGATCACCTAGAAAATTTCCTAATAATGTGTATAGGACATGGCTGGTGGCAGGAGGGGGCGTCCTCGTGCTAACTCACCCTCTCTTGAGCGGGAGGAATCTCAGGATTCTGTGGCGGCAACCCTTCGGCTACTTACACAAATTGTGGGGAACCAGAAAACTTCAAACAATACGATACTTCAAGCTTTAGAAAGACAATCCAATGGCACTTTTCCACAAGGAGCACCTGCGGATCCATTCCTCCAAGGACTTGCTGAATTCTGCAAATATCATCCACCTGCATTCTTGGGAGCTTATGATCCTGTTGCAGCTGATTCATGACTCAATGCCATGAACAAAATCTTCTAAGTTATGGCTTGCACTGATGATTTCAAGGTGAGTTTGGTGACCTACATGCTTCAAGGAGAGGCAGAAAATTGGTGGAAGAGTGTGAAGGCCGCTTTGACCACTCCTGGAGCCTTACTTCCTTGGGACACGTTTCTGAAGTTGGCTGAAGGTCTCTAGAAGGGGGGGGTTGAATAGAGACTTCTCAAATTTGTTCCTGTTATTTCACACTAAAATTGATTGTTGAGATGTGCTCTCAAGTTCGTTGACTTGGAGTCTCTGTAAAGACAGGATATATAAATAAATACAATTTTAGTGATGATTTATATTCCTAGATTAATTCAGAATCTTATCTTGAATATTGGTTCAGTTATTGCGTTTGTTACTAAGTTGTTTTAGTTCTTTCAAGATAAGCTTAGTAAAGACAAGATAAGAGACAGGGGGCAGAGATCTTATCCTGGTTCACCCACTCCTTGGGCTACGTCCGGTCCTCACAACACGTGAGATTTTCCACTATTGACAAACCCGCCAATACAAGTATTCTTACAGCCTCTTCAGGACGTCTCACTCACACTAAGCCTAGGCACTCCTATCTTAGCTAAGCCACAAGTATTCTTACAGCCTCTTCATGACGCAAACACCTCACTCTAAGACTAGGAATCCTCCTATCTTAGATGAGACAGGTTACAGTAAATGTTTATGATGAGTCTAGCTTACAAGAATACACAGTATGGATATGGAGATGGGTAAGCTAGGTAATCTCTCTACTTAAGATACAATATAATAGTGATGCACAGAAGAGAGATGATAAGAGACAGGTGATCTCAAGATGAGATAAGTCTGTTCACAGACAGCTGAGATGTGCACTTGAGATGTCAGTTGAGATGTGATAAGATGCTTAATGGTTTTGCAGTGATGCAGGCAGTCTCTCTCACTTCCAACTGTTTGACCTTGTCTCTTTTATATCTTCAGTTAGAAAACTAGCCGTTATATGGCCGTTTCTAGCTGTTGGAGTGCACAGCAAGGAGACAGGCTTTTCAGGTAGGTGTACAACAACTTTTCAGGCTAAGTCATTGTGTCAGTGTCCTTGTGCCCTTGTTTGACTTTATGCTGACCTCACTTGTTGTCTTCTATCATTGAGCATGCAGTCTTGCTTCTGTCCAGAGTCAGTTATATTTTACTTGTATCTCTGATGAGATCTCGTCTGTTCACGTCTGTCCATGAGACAGCGTCTCAAGATGTTCTTGCATCTCAAGCTGAACTTGCATTTGTTCATGGCTTGCATCTCAAGCTGAGCTTGCATCTATTTATGGCTTCATGCTTATGCTTGCTTGAACTATGATAGCTTCTGAACATAGGCTTGCATCTCAAGCTGTGCTTTAATCTGAATCTTGTTGGAGTGTTTCTTCATAGACTTAGTGATGAGCTTGGTTGTATACTTTCTGTTCTAATTCAAGCACATGTGTTGTATGTGTAAATTGACTTGCTTGAGCTCTAGTCTGATCTTTGAAGCACACAACTGTTGTAAAGCTCTTTATAGCTTCTGTTCTTGTGCCACTGTTACTTATGTTATAGCTGATCTTAGTGGTCTAAAGATCCTTTCTGTCTTCATGTATTCCTGCAGTAACTTAAATACAGAAAGTCTCTGCCACACTTGAGCACACAGTTAGTAACACAAGATGAATCTCATATGCATATTTAAACTTAGTCGGTTTGTCATATTAAAAACTTCTTGGAGGTGAGCTTGTCTCAACAATCTCCCCCTTTTTTGATAATGGCAAACTATGAGTTTAAATATCTGATGAGATAAAAATGAATATGATGTATATCTAAGGTTAACTCCCCCTGAGTTGAGCAATCTCTTTGTAACAGAAATACTTGAGGGAAGGAACTCCCCCCTGAGTGATAAGCTTAATTTTCTGTTCTGAGATTTAATATTCAATTGTGAGCTAAAATGTCAATTAGATTGCTAAACAAACCAAATAGAAAATATACTGCAGATATCTGAGAGTCAATTTTCATTAATCATAAGTTTAGAGGATTACAAAGCAAAAGATGTTACTGCATCTCAGCAAAAAGCTGTGAAAAGATGCCAATTACATCTTTAAACTGATCATATCCTTTAAAAACTGTGATGTTTTCCTACCTAAGACTCTCATTAGATATATCTAACCTACTCTCCCCCTTTTGACATTATCAAAACGAAAGACTAGCATAGCTAGGATGAAAGGGAAGAGGATGAACCTGAGCTAGGGCCAGAGGGTCACAGCACAGTTTGAGGAAACTCAGGCAGAGGAGGCAAATTGGAAAGATGAAGGTTCATCTTCCTGTGAAATTCATTCGATGCATGCATTGCTTGCAGGACTGTGTCAAATCCTGAAAGAATGGCCTCTTGCCTCTTCTTGTGGTGCTTCAGCTTCTTGAGAATCTTCTTCTGATTTTGCTCAATTCTTGCTTGGAGGTTCTGGTGTTGTTGTTGTTGTTCCTCTTGTAATTGGTTCAGAAAAGTATTGATTGAATTGGACAGATGAGTAGGAATGGATGGTTCAGATGAGGGTGCCTTAGCTGGCTCAGGTCTGTCAGTGGGAGGTGCAGACTGATCATATTTAGGTTTGTGGTGAGTTGAGCAGGATGGTCTCAACAAAGAATTTTCCAGGAGTGGGAAATGAAGTAGGGATAGAGTAAGTTGGCTGTGGACTTACTGGAGTAGCTTGTTGAGTGGTGGTAACTTCAACAGTCTCAGTCTCATCTTGCTGCAGCTCTTGGTGAGTCTCAAAGCTTGAGGTTATGGTATCCTTTTCTAAGCTCATCAAAGTTTCAGCAACAATCTTACTGATAGGAGAGACTTCCTGTGGAGTTATCTCCGGTGGAGGAGATGGAGGAGGTAATTGAGGAGATGCTTGCTGCAGGTGGTGAATGGTACTCAATTTCTTGTTCAAACATGGCTCCTTCTTCTTCATTCCTTGCTTAATCTTCTGCTTCTCCTCCTTGCTCATGGAGTTTCTCAGGTGATGGTTCAGTATGAACTAGAGCAGTGTGATCAGACTTGGATTTCTTCTTCTTCTTTCTCCTATTCTCAGTCTCTGTAGATACAGAAGGCTGAGCTTTAATTTTCTTTTCCTTAACAGGGATCTCTGAACCTTCTTGAGATCCCTCAGCATTTTCCTTTGAGACCTCCTTCTTCTTTTTCTTCTTGACTTCAGATAGTTTGGATGAGGGAGAAGCCTGTGTTGTGGTAGGTACAGGAGGAGAAGGATCAGATAAAGGAAAAGTAGGGGAAGGTATAGTCTTACCATCTAAGCCAAGAGATTTCAAGTTTGTCTTTCCAACATAGCCTGGTCTTTCATCAGACTTGTCACATCCACTGAAATCAACTTTGAAATGCCTCATGATTCTGGTAGTGAGCATTCCAAAGGGAAGAGATGCATTAATCTTAGAGTTGTGGAAGGCATGCTCCATATGCCTTAAGATGAGAAATGGGAGATTCAGAGGTATCCCATGCTTGAGGTGATACATCACCATCAAGTCTTGATGATAAACCTTGTTAAAAGTGCCAGCCCTAGGCATGATTCACTTAACAACTAAATGAAACAGAAATTTACCAAATAGGTTCAGAGATGATGCAGCGTATGTGATGAGACCACCTTTGAAGAGAGAGGTTCCTACATTGGATGATGGAATTCCAACTTCATTCCCACCAGTGTTCTTCATTGTACAGTCTATTCCCAGCCACAGGTGCTTGGATGATAGCACCAAGAGTCTCTTTTGTCAGTTCTATGTGGACTCCCTTAATGTCAGAGATGATATGTGGTTGTCCTTGAGATGATCCCTTAGCCTTGTAGCATGCTGCATAGAATGCCCTCGTCATCTTTGGAAATACTGAATCTGTCATAGTCAAATAGTCCTTCCATCCTTGCTTTTCCAAATAAGGACTCATGTCCCACCCTTCATCTTTCAGTTCCTGGGATGAGATAACCCTTCCCACAATGATTTTCTTCTCAGCAAATCTCTTTGTAAACTTATCTTCAACTTCTGCATTGTTGAAAAGATATGATTGGAAAGAATACTTTTTCCCTTCTACAGCCTTTTCTTTCCCTTTCTTAGAGGATTCTGGTTGAGTTAGGTCTATGTGAACAGGGGATTTAGGAGGTGCAGCTTGGGTGATTTGGGAAGCAATCCTTTGGGATTTCATTCTGGGAGGCAGAGGAGTGCTCTTCTTGGAGGATATGGATTTAGAAGATGGAGAAGGTTGGGTAGGTTGAGTGGATAGTGAACGCTCAGTTTCTGTGCTAGGCTGTTGCGATGATGAACGACTTAAGTTTTCTTGGCTTGAATGTACACTAAGAGATTGAGTTTGTTCAGAGGAAGACATTTTATCAGGTGAGGAAGAAGATGAAGATTTGTCAGAATAAGGAAGTTTCAGAGCAGTGATTTTGATGCGCATTGAGAGAGAAGAGAAAGTGAGAATAGAATGTGAGAGTAGACTTAAATAGTCTAAGAGCATAGAGAGAGTAGAAGCAGTAACTGCACTTCGTGGGGAGTTATTGTGGTGGTTGAGCACGTTCTTTTATAGTTGTAACGGCTAGTCTTAATGAAAAGACAGTTACTGACCGTTTCTCAACGGCACATTTTCTCTCATTACCTTCCTTAAAGACGTCTCAGTGATTTCATGAGAAGTGAGTTGAGACGTGTCATGAGATGCGTCTAATAAAAGATGCATCTGAGACCTTGTCTCTTCACAGATGACCCTTGAGTCTCATCTCTGACGAGACTCTCAGCATATAACCCAGTATTAAGTTGAGCTTAGTTCATCATTTTCAATCAAGACAGCACACATTTAACAATTTTAAATTTTCAATGAATCTTTCTTCTACCAAGGGTTTTGTAAAGATGTCAGCTAGCTGACTTTTGGTATCTACAAATATTAATTCAATATTTCCTTTTTGCACATGATCTCTTATAAAGTGATGTTTGATATCAATGTGCTTAGACCTAGAATGGTGAACAAGATTCTTTGCAAGGTTTATGGCACTAGTGTTGTCACAATAAATAGGAATTTTAGAGTACCTGACTGTATAATCTTGCAATTGAGATTTGATCCATAGTATTTGAGTACAGCATGCAGCAGCTGAGACATACTCAGCTTTTGTAGTGGACAAGGCAATGGTATTTTGCTTTTTGCATGACCAGGAGATAAGGCATTTTCCTAAGAATTGACAGGATCCACTGGTGCTCTTTCTATCCATCTTATCACCAGCAAAATCTTTGTAAAGCTTGTCTGAGACAGCTTTTCCAGCTTTATCTTGGTCAATCTGAGTTGAGGGGTGCATGGGAGTCTTCATTGGTCTGGCCTCACTCATTTTGAACTTGTTGAGCAGGTCTCTAGTGTATTTTTCTTGACTAATGAAGATCCCATCAGTCAGTTGCTTAATTTGTAGCCCTAAGAAGAATCTCAGCTCACCCATCATACTCATCTCAAATTCTCCCTGCATGAGACTTGAGAATTCTTGGCATAGAGATTTATTAGTTGAACCAAAAATGATATCATCAACATAACTTTGAACAATTAATAAATCTTTGTTGATTTCCTTTTTAAATAAGGTAGTGTCAATCTTACCCCTGGTGAAACCATTTTTAATTAAAAAAGAACTCAACCTATCATACCAAGCTCTTGGAGCCTGCTTGAGACCATACAGAGCCTTGGAGAGTCTGAGCACATATTCAGGATGGTCAGGATCTTCAAAACCAGGAGGCTGTCTCACATAGACTTCTTCTTCTATGATTCCATTTAGGAAGGCACTTTTTACGTCCATCTGGTACAATTTGAAGTCTTTGAATGCAGCAAATGCTAACAGGATCCTTATAGCTTCAAGTCTTGCCACAGGTGCAAAGGTCTCATCATAATCTATTCCTTCTTGTTGATTGAACCCTTGTGCCACCAGTCTGGCTTTGTTTCTCATGACCTTCCCTTTCTCATTTAGTTTATTTCTGAAGACTCATCTGGTTCCAATTATGGATTGATGAGATGGTGGAGGAACTAAATTCCAGACTTGGCTTTTCTCAAACTGATTTAACTCTTCCTCCATAGCCTTAACCCAAGATTCATCATGGAGAGCTTCATCAATGTTCTTTGGTTCAGTCTCAGATAATAAGACCATTAAGTTTTCATTGTTTCTGAATGAAGACCTAGTTCTGATTCTGTCTGAGGTTTCTCCAATGATTTGTTCTCTGGGATGAGATCTCACTAATCTCCAGCTTCTAGCCAGTTGAGATGCATGCTCATTTTGGATCTCAATATTTTCTTGCCTTGTTTCTTGAGTTTCAGTTTCATCATCTGGCTTGTTTTCTTCTTGGAGGTTATGAGGTGTCTCAAGGTGGCTGCTTCTGTGAGACAGTCCTTCAGGTTGAATATTTCTTCTTTGCTCAGATTGAGATGATCTCACTAGCTTTTGGTCAAGTGAGGATCTTTCCTCAGCTTCTTGTGTTGAGATCTTTAGTTCTCTCATCATTTCTTCAATCTCTTCATCAACTTCTTTTTGGAAGTTTCCCTGTATCTCATTGAACACTACAAGCACAGATTCTTCAGTAGTTTTGGTTCTCAGATTATATACTCTATAAGCTTTAGATGTTAGTGAATATCCCAGGAAAATTCCTTTATCAGATTTAGTGTCAAATTTGCCTAACTGATCTTTAGTATTTAAAATATAACAATCACATCCAAAAACATGAAAGTAAGAGATTGAGGGCTTTCTGCCTTTCCAAAACTCATAAGGAGTTTTATTCAAAATCTTCCTTATGGTAACTTTGTTTATAATGTAGCAGGATGTGTTGACAGCTTCTGCCCAAAAGTATTTCTCAATTCCAGAGTCACATAGTAAAGTTCTTGCCATTTCCTGAAGAGTTCTATTCTTCCTCTCAACTACCTCATTCTGTTGAGGAGTTCTTGGACAAGAGAAATTGTGAGTGATGCCATTTTTGTCAAAGAATTTTTTAAACTTGGCATTCTCAAATTCTCCACCATGGTCATTCCTTACAGATCCAATTCCATATCCTTTCTCAGATTGAATCTTTTTGCAAAAGGTTTTGAAAGAGTCATAAGATTCATCTTTCTGAGATAGGAACAGAACCCAGGTGAACCTTGAGAAGTCATCCACTATAACAAACCATATTTTTTACCACTAAGACTGGCAGTCTTAGTTGGTCCAAACAAGTCAATGTGGAGAATCTCAAGCGGCCTGGTAGTTGAGACATGAGTCTTGGATTTGAAACTTGATTTGTTATGCTTGCTTTTTATGCATGACTTACAAATCATATCCTTGTCAAATTTAACTTTAGGTAGCCCTTTGACAAGAGATTGATTTGCAAGCTGACTCATGGTTCTCATGTTCATATGTCCAACTCTTTTGTTCCATAGCCATTTTTCATGGTCATGAGACATGAGACATGTGAGATCAGACAGACTCTCAAGAGAGACTGAGTAAAGATTTTTATTTCTAGTTCCAGAAAAGACCTTGTTTCCAGTTTTTGAGTCTATGATCTCACAGAAATTTGGTTGGAAATTCACATGATAACCATTGTCACACAGTTGGCTAATGCTCAGTAAATTGTGTTTCAGACCTTCAACAAAATATACATTTTCAATTTGAGCTGAGTTGGTCTTACCAATCTTACCAATGCCCTTAATCTGGGCCTTACTGTTGTCTCCAAAAGAGACAACCCCAGTAGCCTTCTCTTCAAGTGACAGAAACTTGCTTTTGTCTCCTGTCATGTGTCTTGAACAACCACTGTCCAGTACCCACACCTTCTTTGACTCGGCTGCTGCCAGGCACATCTGTCACACAATGAGGTTTAATTTTAGGTACCCATTTATACTTGGGGCCTTCATGGTTAGTGACCTTTCTCTTGGATGCTACATGTCTTAGGTAGCATTCAGTGGCCTTATGACCAAATTTACTACAGCCAGAGCATCTTTCTTTCTTCCTTTTTCTTGCAGGAATGAAGAAATCCTTGTACCAGATCTCACTGGAGGACTTCTCATAGCCCAGTCCAGCTTTATCAAAAATTCCTTTTAGAGACCCAATGAGTCTCTCAAGGTTTTTTGTTCCCTTAACAAATTTTGCCAGATCATCTATGAGAGTTCTGTTTTGTTTCTTGAGATTCCGGTTTTCTTCTGAAAGATGCTTTAGCCTTTGCTCATCAGGAGGTTGCCTCATACTTTTAGTAAGTTCAGACAGCTTCATGTGAGACAACATGAGACTACTATTTTTGTGATTCAAATTCTCATTTCTTTTTCCAGAAATTTAACCTTTTCAAGAGCTATATCTAGCTTTGATTTTAAATGAGAGCTTTTTGAAACTAGGAGATTTGAATCATAAAGAAGATTCTCAAAGGCACACTTGAGTTCAGTTAGAGTCAGTTAAGAGTCTGAGTCACTTACCTCATCATTATCTGATGAGTCACTGTATGCCATAAGACATATGTTGGCTGATTCTTCACTTGGACTGTCATCTCCTTCAGTATCATCCCACGTAGCCATCATTGCTTTCTTCTTAGGACTTTTCTTCATCTCTCTTCTGAGTTGAGGGCACTCAGATTTCATGTGTCCAGGTTTTCTGCACTCATAGCAGATGAATTGACCTTTCTTTTCTGGTTTGATTTCTCCTCTTCTTGATGGAAACCTTTTCCTTCCACTTCCTCTAGCTCTCCACATGCGTCTTATCTTTCTTGAGATGTAAGCCAGCTCATCATCCATTTCACTTTCATCATCATCTTCTTCAGTTTCAGTGTCATGAGATGAGTTTAGTGAAGTCTGTTGAGATGACCTTACCTTCTTACCTTTGTAGTTTCTAGGGGTTGCTTTCAGAGCTAGATTCTTGGGACGTCTTATGTGGTCCTCTTCCATCAGTTCCTGCTCATGAACCTTTAGTGATCCAAGGAGTTCATCCAGTCTGAGGGTGCTCAGGTCTTTGGCTTCCTGAATAGTTGTGACTTTGGTCTCCAGGGCTTGGGTAAGCTTCTCAGGATCTTTCTTACCATGTCTTGGTTAGAGTATGTTCTTCCCAGAGATTTTAGGTCATTTGTTATGACAGTGAATCTTCTCACCATGTCTTCAATGCCTTCATCTTCATTCATCTTGAAGAGCTCATACTATCTTACTAGTATGTTGATCTTGGCTTCTTTGACTTGATTTGTTCCCCCATGTTCAACCTCAAGAGCATCCCATATTTCTTTGGTTGTTGTACATCCTGCTACCTTATCATATTCACTACGACTAAGAGCATAGGTTAGCAGATATTTAGCTCTTGAGTTTAGAACATTCCTTGCCTTTTCAACATCTTTCCATCTGTATCTAGGCTTAATTACTCTTTGTTCAAGCTCATCAGTGATGTAGGGTGTGTAGGGTCCATATTCTATGATTTCCCATAGATCAACATGTTGGGACTCAATGAACAGTCTCATCCTATCTTTCTAGTAATAGTAATCAGTTCCATCAAAGGCAGGTGGCCTGTTGGTGGAAGCTCCTTCAGGTATGAACAGACTTGCACTAGGTCCAGCCATGGATCTTTTTCCTCTTCACACACAGGTGTGCTCAACCCCTTAAGAGGCCGAGCTCTGATACCAACTGAAGTTGGCTGAAGGTCTCTAGAAGGGGGGGTTGAATAGAGACTTCTCAAATCTGTTCCTGCTATTTCACACTAAAATTTATTGTTGAGATGTGCTCTCAAGTTCGTTGACTTGGAGTCTCTGTAAAGACAGGATATATAAATAAATACAATTTTAGTGATGATTTATATTCCTAGATTAATTCAGAATCTTATCTTGAATATTGGTTCAGTTATTGCGTTTGTTATTAAGTTGTTTTAGTTCTTTCAAGATAAGCTTAGTAAAGACAAGATAAGAGATAGGGGGCAGAGATCTTATCCTGGTTCACCCACTCCTTGGGCTACGTCCAGTCCTCACAACACGTGAGATTTTCCACTATTGACAAACCCGCCAATACAAGTATTCCTACAGCCTCTTCAGGACGTCTCACTCACACTAAGCCTAGGCACTCCTATCTTAGCTGAGCCACAAGTATTCTTACAGCCTCTTCAGGACGCAAACACCTCACTCTAAGACTAGGAATCTTCCTATCTTAGATGAGACAGGTTACAGTAAATGTTTATGATGAGTCTAGCTTACAAGTATACACAGTATGGATATGGAGATGGGTAAGCTAGGCAATCTCTCTACTTAAGATACAATATAATAGTGATGCACAGAAGAGAGATGAGAAGAGACAGGTGATCTCAAGATGAGATAAGTCTGTTCACAGACAGCTGAGATGTGCGCTTGAGATGTCAGTTGAGATGTGATAAGATGCTTAATGGTTTTGCAGTGATGCAGGTAGTCTCTCTCACTTCCAACTATTTGACCTTGTCTCTTTTATATCTTCAGTTAGAAAACTAGCCGTTATGTGGTCGTTTCTAGCTGTTGGAGTGCACAACAAGGAGACAGGCTTTTCAGGTAGGTGTACAGCAGCTTTTCAGGCTAAGTCATTGTATTAGTGTCCTTGTGTCCTTGTTTGACTTTATGCTGACCTCACTTGTTGTCTTTTATCATTGAGCATGCAGTCTTGCTTATGTCCAGAGTCAGTTATATTTTACTTGTATCTCTGATGAGATCTCGTCTGTTCACGTCTGTCCATGAGACAGCGTCTCAAGCTGTTCTTGCATCTCAAGCTGAACTTGCATCTGTTCATGGCTTGCATCTCAAGCTGAGCTTGCATCTATTTATGGCTTCATGCTTATGCTTGCTTGAACTATGATAGCTTCTGAACATAGGTTTGCATCTCAAGCTGTGCTTTTATCTGAATCTTGTTGGAGTGTTTCTTCATAGACTTAGTGATGAGCTTGGTTGTATACTTTCTGTTCTAATTAAAACACAGGTGTTATATGTGTAAATTGACTAGCTTGAGCTCTAGTCTGATCTTTGAAGCACACAACTGTTGTAAAGCTCTTTATAGCTTCTGTTCTTGTGCCACTGTTACTTATGTTATAGCTGATCTTAGTGGTCTTAAGATCCTTTCTGTCTTCATGTATTCCTGCAGTAACATAAATACAGAAAGTCTCTGCCACACTCGAGCACACAGTTAGTGACACAAGATGCATCTCATATGCTTATTTAAACTTAGTCAGTTTGTCATATTAAAAACTTCTTGGAGGTGAGCTTGTCTCAACAGTTTCAACATGTGTTCCTTGAGAAGTACTTTCCGGAACCGGCAAGGAAGCAGAAGGAGCTTGAATTTCTTCAATTAAAACAGGGCAGTATGACGGTGGGCCAATATGTGGCCAAGTTTGAAAAGCTCTCCAAGTATCATACACTCCTGCAAGCCCACCCTAATAAGGGTTGGAAATGTTCCCACTTGGAGGCGAGCCTAAAGCCTGAGATCAGGAAGATTGTTGCGGCTTTCCATTACGGGATTTCTCAGCCTTAGTGACTAAATGTCTGGTTATCGAGCAGAGTTTGGTGGAGGAGACACCTAAGGCTACAGCTAGGCCTTGGGTGGAAGGCAAGAGGAAGAGGGAAGATGCACCGCCAGGAAGGAACTCTCGTTCTCAATCTCAAGGAGGCAAGGGCAAACAGCTAGCTACTTCTTCTACTCCAAGTTCTCTTATTTGCCCTAAGTGTGGAAAAGGCCACCAAGGTGAGTGGTTGGCGGGACAGCAGAGGTGTTACTACTATCGTGAGGAAGGTCATATGTCTAGGGAGTGCCCGAAGAGAAAGCGTGACATACTTAAACCGCAAGCTACTGAAAGGGTCTTCACCCTCAGCGGGGAAAAGGCGTCTAAGGCCGACAATCTGATGCGAGGTACGTGTACTTTAAATGGAACTTCCTTAACAGTACTGTATGACTCCGGGGCAACCCATTCCTTCATCTCTTATGATTGTGTTAGAAAGTTGAATTTGCATGTCACTCCACTACCCTTTCATCTGAATGTTCTCACTCCGGCCAAGGAGGCAATTTCCACCTCTTCTGTATGTCTTGAGTGCCATATTATTATTCAGGAAAGGACCTTTGAGGTTAATTTGATTTGTTTGCCATTGACTAGTCTTGATATCATTTTAGGTATGAATTGGTTAACGTGTAATCAGGTTATGTTGGACTGCTGTAAAAAGGAAGTTGTTTTTCCAATTCTTCCTCTTCCTCTGAGGGAGAAGCCATCATATTTGTTGTCTAATGCCAGTCAAATTTTTGAATGCTTGAGTGATGGGAGTTGTTGTTTTATATTGTTACTTTCCTCTACTGTAGAGTCAAAACCTGACCTGAGTAGCATAGCCACGGTTAAGGAGTATCAGGATGTTTTCCCTAATGAGATTACCACTTTACCTCCGGACCCAGTGATTGAGTTTTCTATAGACCTTTTGCTGGGCACAGGGCCTATTTCTAAGGCTCCTTATAGAATGTCACCCTTAGAGATGAGTGAACTCAAGAAACAGTTAGAAGAACTGATAAAGAAGCAGTTCATTAGGCCCAGTGTATCCCCTTGGGGAGCACCAATGCTCCTTGTTAAGAAAAAGAATGGTAGCATGAGATTGTGTGTAGATTTTAGGCAATTGAACAAGGTCACGATTAAAAACAAATACCCTTTGCCTAGGATAGATGACCTCTTAGACCAACTTAGGGGAGCATCGGTGTTTTCAAAGATAGATTTAAGATCAGGGTACCACCAGATAAAGATTAATAGTGAGGACATTCCTAAAACTTCTTTCAGGACTAGGTATGGGCATTATGAGTATTTGGTGATGCCATTTGGCTTGACCAATGCTCCGGCTGTATTCATGGATTAGATGAATCAGATTTTCAGGCCCTTTTTGGATAAGTTTGTCGTTGTGTTCATCGACGACATTCTTATCTATTCCAAGACCTTAGAGGAGCATGAACAACACCTTAGAGTAGTTTTAGGAGTGTTGAGGGAGAAGAGGCATTTTGCTAATCCTGAAAAGTGCGAGTTCTGGTTGGACAGGGTTCACTTCTTGGGACATGTCATATCCAGAGAAGGTGTGTCAGTAGACCCCAGTAAGATAGAAGTTGTGATTGGCTGGAAAAGACCCACGTCAATCACATAAGTAAGGAGCTTTTTAGGTTTAGTCGGTTATTACCGGAGGTTCATCAATAAATTTTTCCAATTGGCTTTACCTCTCACCCGGCTGACCCGAAAGGGGCATGCCTTTGTGTGGGATGAAAAGTGTGAGAAGAGTTCTGTAGAAATTAAGGAGAGACTGACCACCACTCCGGTTTTGGTGTTGCCGGATTTGACCAAACCTTTTGTAGTATATAGTGATGCATCAGGTAAGGGTTTGGGTTGTGTCCTAATGCAGGAGGGGAGAGTAGTAGCCTATGCCTCTAGACAACTTAGACCCCATGAGGAGAATTACCCCACCCATGATCTAGAGTTGGCTGCAGTAGTATTTTCCCTTAAGGTGTGGAGGCACTACCTGTATGGAGTGCAGTTTGAAGTTTTTAGTGATCACAAGAGCTTGAAGTATCTCTTTGATCAAAAGGAACTCAATATGAGGCAGAGAAGATGGATGGAGTTTTTGGAGGACTATGACTTTGAGCTTAGATACCACCCGGGCAAGGCTAATGTAGTGGCCGACGCCTTGAGTAGGAAGTCCCTGCATGTGTCATCCATGATGGTGCATGAGTTGGAATTCATAGAAGAATTTATGAACTTGAAGCTTGAGGTGAGTTGAGAGGGAGGTAGAATGAGGCTCTTTAGGCTTGAGGTAACCAATGAGTTGAGGGATAGGATTAAGGAGGCACAGGCCTCAGACTTGGAGCTCCAGTCCCGAAAGGGACAACCAGGGTTTTCTGAGTCGGGAGATGGGATGATTCTCTTTCAAGGGAGAGTCTGCGTCTCTAAGGGGGTAGCGTAAAAGAGGAAATTCTAGAGGAAGCCCATAGGAGCAAGTTCACGGTACATCCAGGTATTACCAAGATGTACCAAGACTTGAAAAGCATGTTTTGGTGGGATGGAATGAAGAGGAAGATAGTTGAGTTTGTCTCTAGGTGCCTTATATGTCAGCAGGTCAAAATAGAACACCAGAAATCCTCAGGTACACTCCAACCCTTAGAGATTCCTGAATGGAAGTGGGAGGCCATAGCTATGGATTTTGTCATGGGACTACCTAGGGTCCCAGCAGGTTTTGATTCCATCTGGGTCATAGTAGACCGGTTGACCAAGTCAGCTCATTTCCTACCTATCAAGGCGACCTATCCTTTGACCAAGTTAGCAGATCTGTACATCAGGGAGATTGTGAGGCTCCATGGTGTACCCTCCAGTATATTGTCAAACAGGGATCCCAGATTCACCTCTAGGTTTTGGAACACTTTGCACCAGGCCTTCGGTACTAAACTCAACTTTAGCACCGCTTACCATCCTCAGACTGATGGACAGTCTGAGAGAACCATCCAGACCCTAAAGGACATGCTTAGGTCATGTGTTTTAGAGGAGAAGGGTAATTGGGATAGGTACCTGCCACTGATAAAATTTGCTTACAACAATAGTTTTCACAGCAGCATAGGTATGGCTCCCTATGAGGCACTTTATGGTAGGAGATGTAGGTCACCCCTGTGTTGGTATGAAGTAGGTGAGAGAGGTCTTTTAGGTCCGGAGTTGGTGCAGGAAACTACCGATAAGATAAAGAGGATTAGGGAAAAACTGATCACTGCACAAAGCCGGAAGAAGAGTTATGCTGACAGGAGAAGGAGAGACCTAGAGTTTGAGGAAGGTGATCATGTGTTTTTAAAGGTTACTCCCATCACAAGCATTGGTAGGGCTATTAAGGCCAAAAAGCTCAATCCCCGTTTTATTGGTCCTTTTCAAATCTTGCAAAGGATTGGTCCCCTTGCATACCGGATAGCCCTTCCACCTCATTTATCCAATATTCATAATGTATTCCATGTTTCCTAACTCAGAAAATATGTCCATGATCCTTCTCACATCATAAGCTCAGAATCAGTACAGTTGAGGGAGGATTTGGTTATCCCTACTAAACCTGCATAGATTGTTGACCGAAGCGTCAAAACCCTGAGGAACAAGACCATTCCACTAGTGAAGGTGATTTGGGAGGGTCAGACACCTGAGGAGGCAACTTAGGAGAAAGAAGAAGAACTTTGCCATCAATTTCCAGAATTCTTCAACTAAGGTAAAAGGTTTGATGTATACTTAGTGTGAGTCAATTTTGGGGACAAAATTGCTTAAGGGGGGTAGAATTGTAATATCCCGTTAATTTATAAAGATGACTAATAGGTAAATATAAGAAGGGTAAATTATATGTAGAGGTCTTAGTATTAAGTAGGTTTTTATTTGGGAAAAGGTTAAAAGACTTAGACAAGAGAAAACCAAGTTTCAGCATTTTCGCTCAAGCGAATTATGAAGCAAAAAGGGAGAAAATGTAATTCTGCATTTTTCGCTCAAAGGAAATGGGTTTCGCTCAAGCGAGAAAGGGGGAAATTAAAGTGCTCTCTCGACGTTTTTCGCTCAAGTGAAATAAATCTAGCTCGAGCGAAAATTGTCCAGAGAGGGGTCTTTTTCAGGTTCAAATTCGCTTAAGAGAGTGAATTTCGCTCAAGCGAAAATGAAGAAGAAAAGTTGGTCCTGAGCATTTCGCTCAAGCGAAAATGATTCGCTTGAGCGAAAATCCACTTTCAGCCCCTATACGTTCCCTCTAGGGCTTATTTCTATTCATTCTTCTTCTTCTTTTCTTCGATTACTTAGAGAGAGACGGAGAGGTTCTAGAGAGAGGAAGAAAAATTGAAGATCAAGGAAGAACTTAGGTCCTCAAAATCGAAGCCCCTTTGAGTTTCTTATCTCCCCAACGCTCTTCTCTTCTCAATTTCACCAATCGTTTCAAAGTGAGTGTAACCACACACTCACTTCTAAGTGGAATTTCTCTTGCATGAACCCTACTCCCTCTTTCCCTTTTCTTTTTGTTTGATTAATGATGATTATGGTATGAATTAGATGTTATTACATGTGAGTATTTAGAATTTCCCTAATAATTGTTATAATTGAGAATGAGGTTGGAAATGGTAAGGATTAGGTTACCTTAGAAATTTTTCTCATGAATGACTTGTATGTGTTGATATGAATTAATTGAGATATGTTTTATGCATGAGAATGTGATTGGGGTCTTTTGACTCTTGGTAAAGGTTAAGGTCTTTTATGGCCTTGGGAATGGTTTTAGGTAAGGTCTACCGGCCTTCAGGGACGACGGTTCCTGTTAGCCTGAGCTCAGTCTAGCCTAAGGAAAAGGTTAAACCCGTGGTACAAAATTCAGTTTATGATTTATGTTATGATTATTGAAGTTATCATGGTTATGTTTCATGAAGTATTGTTATGATTCTCTTAATTGGTGATATGTATTATTGTTCATTGGCTTGTTTGCACCCTGGTACCTCACTGGGACGTTAGTCTCACCCCACGTTGTGGGATTTTATATTTTAGATGTGCAGGAACATACACAAGATCACAGAAGTCAATAGGAGTTTAAGGAATTTTTCATGCAGTTGACCCTTTTGTATATGATTATGTGCATAGAGACATGCTTGGTTGTTTTGGAATAGGATAGAGTAATACATGTATACCTTTTGTATTTATTTGGTTAATCAAGGGCATGTATAACTATATCCTATGACCTTTATATTTTGGATGTGGGTTTCTATGTATATATGTACAGAATATTATCTTTAATCCAGTGGATTTACAGCTTATATTTTGTTGGCCAATGTAAGTTGTATTTCTTTAGCTTTCGATATCGAAATGGACGAAATAATTTGTATAATTTTGAAAATTTTGCTTCCAACAGGCATTATTTTTTAAATTAGAAATTAGGACGTTACACAATCATTATTCAGTTATATCTCTCCCCCTTTTACCGGTCATTTAGCATGAATAACCATTCACAACCATAAGCAATAAACACAAAATATATCCAGCAGTTGTAAACAAAAATTGTTCAAAATAAAGCAAACAACCAGAAAGAGAAAAATTTGTTCAAAGTTACAGACCGGTAACCAAAATGATATGAAATGAATCCTACATGAGAAAAAACAAAACAGAAAATGAAATGAGAAAACAAATGGTAGAAGCTCTTCCTAGTCTTCAGGGTACAGAACTAGCATTTCATCTGGCCTTTCAGATATTGCCTCAATGCTATCCTTTAGCTCTTGATGGTTTCTCCTTTGAGTGTCTGAGATTTCATTGAGTTTATTAAGAATCATCTGCTCAAAGGCTGTTGGTGGCTTTGGCTCGGGAATTTTTGTTCCTTTAACAACATTAACATTCCCAGAAGTGTTACCTCATTATTAACTTCTTCTTTATTAAGCCAACCAGATTCCGTTTTCACCAATTTCATCATTTTCAGAGCTTTATCCTTAACATCATGTGCTTCTCTAGTTTTATCACTAGACTCGGAATTGGTGTCAATCCTGCAATGATCAATAATTCTAGAGATAAACACAGCATAAGGAACTTTGAAATATATTAGCCTTTTTGTTTTCATCATTGTATTGCATATTATTTCCATCCAATTAACCTTAATCCCTTTCTTTATAGCACATATCATCATAATATCTTCCTCACTTATTTGAGCATGATTGCTCCCCCTAGTAGCAACAATCCATGCAAAGGTATAGTGTAGGAGTTTATCATCTACTTTCATTCCTCCAGTATTAAAAACAGACTTTTTCTTTTCATTTCTCTTCACAATTTGTTCTTCCCATTCACTTGAATTTACAAACATTGACTTAAACAGTTCAAGTTTGTTATATTCAATTCCAAATTCATCAAAGTCTTCAAGATTCATTCTTATTCCATTAGCAGATATTCCTCCTATTTGTCTGAAAATTTCTTCATTCAACCAAATTTTAGTGTTTTTTACTTCAGAATATAAATCCCCATCATCACCATAGTGGAGATTAGAATAAAAGGCTTTTAATAGATACGGGTAATACTTTCCTTTTAATTGCACAAACTTACTAAGACCCTAAGATTCTAAGTCCTTTTGAAAAGAAAATCCATTATAAGCAAGCCAAGAGAAGGAAAGAACCTTAGGTGAGATTAATTCCTTTCCAGCAAATGAACTGAAATAAGTTGTTGCTTGTTGTTCGATTGAAAACCAAGGATGATTGTAGTCCAAGGCTTTGGGTTTGGAATCCTCTGCTTTTTGTTTGGAAGAACTCCCCTTTCTCACCAGAGTGAACTTGGGTGGCCGAAATCTATCTCCAGAGATGGTGTGTTTCATTCTTTTTCCTTTGTTTCTACTTGAATCCGTCATTGGAGTTGAGAAATTGGGTGGAAGAGAAGAGATTGATGGAAGATTTGAGAAGATTTGAGCAGTGGTCGTTTTAGGGTTTTAGAGAAGAATGCGTTTCAGAGAGAAGAAGGAAGCTTTTAAGCTTCATCATTGGCTAATTTGAGTGGCGCGAATGCATCGGTAACGCAGGTAATCGATTACCTAACAGGGATAATCGATTATCACAGTGACAGTTACGATCCTGCAGTTCCCCTTCAACTTAGGGTAATCGATTAACACATGTCGTAATCGATTATCCCAGAGACTATTGCTAGCCCTCATTGCTTCTTTGTAATCGATTAACTCAGTATGGTAACCGATTATCCCAGTGAACTTGATTTTCATCAGAATTTCAAGCTTCATGTGGTAATCGATTCCCAACATAGGTAATCGATTATTCTAGTGACTATATGCATGAAAATTGATTTTTAATGCACTTTTGATGAAAATTTTTATGATGCAATGCTTTTAATGCTTGTAGTGCAAATACAAACACACAAATTCATACATATTTTAACTTAATAATCAGAATAAAATAGATTAGTTTAGATCATACTCACTAAGTATACCAAGCTTTCTCCTTAGCTTGTAAAATCTTTCTCTTGGTAGCGGTTTAGGGAATATATCTTCCAGTTGAGAATCGGTATCCACAAATTGTAGTGAGCAATCTCCTTTTTCAACGTGATCTCTTATAAAGTGATGACGGATCTCAATGTGTTTGGTTCTTGAGTGCAAGATAGGATTTTTCGTCAAGCTAATTGCACTAGTCTTGTCATAATAGAGTGGTATGCTATCTATCTTTACTCCAAAGACATATAGTTGTTGTTTAAGCCAAAGTGATTGCACACAACAACTCCTAACTGCAATGTATTCTACCTCAGCCATGGATAGTGCTACACAAGCTTGTTTCTTACTATGCCATGACACTAGACTGTTCCCAAACAGATGACATGTTCCACTTGTACTTTTCCTGTCTAATTTGCAACCTGCAAAATCAGAGTCAGAATATCCAACAAGTATAGGATTTGTACCTTTAGGATACCAAAGACCAACGTCCAAAGTCTCCTTGAGATACTTGAAAATCCTTTTGACAGCATTCAAGTGTAATTCCTTAGGTGCTGCTTGATACCTAGCACACAACCACACACTAAACATAATGTCAGATCTACTTGCAGTTAAGCATAAAAGTGAACCTATCATTCCTCTATATTTGGTAACATCTACAAATTTTCCTTGTGGGTCAGCATCTAAATAACAGTTTGATCCCATTGGTATGTTTGAACTCTTGCAATTTTCTATGTCAAACTTCTTTGTGAGCTCTTTAGTGTACTTGGTTTGATGTAGGAAAATTCCCTTCTCCATTTGCTTCACTTGCAATCCTAGGAAGAAGCTCAATTCTCCCCATCATTGACATATCAAACTCTCCCCCTACATTTTTGAGACAAAGACCTCACAAAGAGAGTGGTTAGATGAACCAAAGATGATGTCATCAACATACACTTGTACAAGTAAAATATCATTGGAGGTTTTCAAAATAAACAATGTTTTGTCTACTTTTCCTCTTTCAAAGTGTTGAGATAAGAGAAACTTACTCAACCTTTCATACCATTGCCTTGGAGCTTGCTTAAGTCCATAAAGGGCTTTCTTTAGCTTATAGACATGGTTAGGAAATTTGTTATCAACAAAACCAGGAGGTTGAGAAACAAACACTGCTTCATCAATGAAACCATTTATAAAGGCACTTTTTACATACCTACATCTTCTTCATCATGTAGAGAGTTTCCCTTTTTATAGGGGGTTAGTTTCATCAAATACAACATGAATGGATTCTTCTATACTTAATGATTTCTTGTTGAAGACCATATATGCCTTACTTGTTGCAGAACATCCTAAAAACACTCCTTCATCAGCTTTAGCATCAAACTTGCCAACATTGTCTTTATTGTTATTTAATATAAAGCATTTACAACTAAAGACTTTCAAATGAGATATATTGGGTTTCTTACCTTTGAAAAGCTCATATGGAGTCTTTTTCAGAAAAGGACAAATTAATATTCTATTAAGAACATAGCAAGCAGTATTTACAGCATCAGCCCAAAAATACTTAGGTAAATCATTTTCATTAAGCATAGTCCTTGCTAGTTCAATTAAAGATCTATTTTTCCTTTCCACAACCCCATTTTGTTGAGGAATTCTAGGAGTAGAAAAATTGTGATCTATTCCATTATCATCACAGAATTTTTCAAATTCATCATTCTTAAATTCTCCTCCATGATCACTTCTCAATGATTTTATTTTTAATTCTTTCTCATTTTGAATTCTTTTGGCAATTTTGACAAAAGCATTAAAGGCATTATTTTTAACAGATAAAAATGCAATCCAAGTAAACCTAGAGTAGTCATCAACAATCACCAAGGCATGCACACTACCACCTATACTTATAGTTCTAGAAGGCCAAAAAAGATCCATATGCAAAAGCTCAAGGGGTCTTGAGGTAGAAACAGTTTTTATTGATTTAAAGGTATCCCTAGACTGTTTTCCCTTTTGACATGCATCACACAATCCTTCCTTATAGAAATTAAAATTAGGTAGTCCTTTAACTAGTTTCTTAGAAGAAAGCCTATTCAGTTGCTCAAGATTAATGTGTGCTACTCTCCTATGCCACAACCATGATAAATCATCTCTTGAGGTTAGACATGCAATGTTTGAGATAGTATGTTCTATGTCAAGCACATATCTGTTGTTCATCCTTTTACCAACAAACAGTATATTTTTAGATGCATTACATATTGTACAACATTCATGATCAAAGGAAATCTTATAGTTTTTGTCACACAATTAACTAATTCTCAATAGATTAAACTTTAGACCATCAACAAATAGCACATCATCAATAAGTATGGAAGAGTTGTTACCAATACTTCCAATGCCAAGTATGCGACCTTTCTTATTGTCACCATAGGAAACATAGCCTCCTTCTTTTGCTTGTAGTGAGACAAACTTGCTTTTGTCTCCTATCATGTGCCTAGAGCATCCACTATCCAAGTACCATAGTGATTGCCTTGCCTTTAGGCACACCTACAAAACAAATAGAATTTCATTTTGGTACCAAAATGGATTTGAGTCCATTTGGATTAGTAACACCACATGTTCCTTTGGGGATCCATAGGTACCTCCCACTAGGAATTCCATATTTCTTAATCATGCAATTATAAGAGGCATGTCCTTTATATAAACAATAATTGCAAGTAATAGATGATGTATAAGAAGCTTTTCTAAATTTCACAAAATGATTGTTTGACTTTTGTTTTTCACCACAATTATAACCAATTCCAGCTTTATCTACTATGCATCTTTGTCTACCCAAAAGAGCATCAAGGTTAGCCCTTCCCATTGTAAAACTAGATAATGATTTTGTAAGATAGGCAATTTTAGCTTCAAGCAATAAGCAAGATTTACAACTAGAAGTAGAAGCTACGCTACAAGAGGGAGTGATTTTCAAATTTTCATTTTCAACTTTTAAATCATCCAATTTCTTTTGTAGATCTTTCTCTAGCTTCAAACCACTTGATTTTTTGTTTTAGACATTATTGAAAAAATTTAGGCTTTTAGCTTCATCATGTAGTTCAATAAAAGCATCTTGTAATTGATCAAAATTGGTGTCTACAGAACAGTCAGAATCACTTACCTCACTTTCGGAATTAGTCTTTGTCATGAGGTAGAGGTTTGCTTCATGCTCGTTTTCACTATCACTTGAGGTAGTTGAGGCGTTGTTTCCCCAATCAATGTAAGCCTTCTTTCTTCTGTTTCTGAATTTTGATTTAGGCTCATCAGTGCTTTGCTTCTTTGACAAGGTAGGACAATCTGCCTTTATGTGACTAGTCTTGCCACACTCGAAACAAGTGAACTTGGGTGAGGAGGATTCAACCTTCCTCGACTATTTTCTTCCTTGGAATGGTTTGCTCTTGCCATTTTTCTTCTTCAGAAATATTCTAAACTTCTTAACCATTAGATTTAGATTCTCTGGTTCGGAGGCTTCATTATCAGTGCTCTCATCAATACTTGTCTGCTCCTTGATTTTTAGAGCTAATGCCTTAACCTTCTTGTCTTTCTGCTCCTCTTCCGTCATCCTGATCATATCCATTTCATACTCTCTCAATTTGCCAAAGAGTTATGCACTTGTCATGACAGCCAAGTTTTTGGACTCAGTAATTGTTGTTACAGTTGACTGCCACTTCCTGTTAAGAGACTTAAGTATTTTCACATTAAGCTCCTCTTCATCAAAAACTTTTCCAAGACCCTTTAGATGATTAAAATGTGAGTTAGACGTTTCTGCACATCCATGATGGTTTCCCCTTGAACCATTATGAACATCTCATACTCTTGAACAAGTGTGTTCTTCCTAGCTCTCCTGACATCAGGTGTTCCTTCATGAGTTATTTGAATAAGATCCCAAGCCTCTTTAGCTGTTTTGCATGCTGAGATCCTGAAAAATTCATCCCTATTTAAAGCAGAGTGAATAATGTTTAAAGCTTTAGAATCATTTTAAGCACGCTTAATCTCATCTTGATTCCACAAATCAAAAGGCTTTTCAGAAATTGAATCATTAATGAATTGAGTAGGAACCTTGTAATAAGTTACCATAGCTTGCCAGATGCCTCTATTAATAAAATCCGTAAAAATTTTCATTCTAACTTTCCAAAAGGGATAGTTATCAATACAAAATAGAGGTGGTATGTTAATTGAAGAACCTTCAGCGAAAGGTAATTGATTCCCTGACATTTTGCAAACACTTTGCTAAAACCTTGAATAACTCTCAAGATTCCAGCTCTGATGCCAATTGTTGATCCTAGAGGGAATCTAGAAAGGGGGGGTTGAATAGATTCACAAACTTTTTGCTTCTTAAAACAATTTATATAAAATTCCTTTCTACCCCTTTTAATTTTCCTTCCAAATTACCTTTTCAAAAACTATGAGTAAATCAATATATCAAGTATGTATATATCAAAGTTCAAAATCAATCTAGCAAGTGATTTGTAGTATGCAGCAAATTGCAGAGTTGCAGTGGTAATTGATTACCAGTTACAGTCAGTAATTGATTACCAGTTACAATCAGTAACTAATTACCAAGTCGGTTACTATAAGCAATTGATTACCAAGATTAATTACTTAATTCCTTATAATTCCACTCACAATATGCAGATCAATTTCCTTTCAATTTCCTATAAAATTACAGCAAAGTTACAGAACAAAAATCATATTGAATATTTCAAGAAACTATCAAATCAATAGAGTAGGGATAGAGAATTGTGACACGTTCGTTTCTACTGGTTCAGCCACAACAAAGGGGCCTACATCCAATTTGATCTAGTACACCGCTAAACCAACTTTCACTATAGAATTGATTATACACACACCAAGCACATACAATCCTAAAGAAAGTTTTTCTTACAAACAAAAGGTTTGATTCTTGCACCCCACAAGAGATTGTTCAACTGTGACACCCCGCCACTCGAACAACAACCTTACTTATGACACCCCGTCACAAAATTTCACAAACAATCTCAAACAACACCCCGTTCTTGAGATATCACACAAAATCTCTATGAAAACCCTATTCAATGAGATTTCTCAGAACAATACAAACATTAAAGAGTTTGAGTTTAGAACGAATGCACCTGATTGTGCGAGTAAAACTCCAGATTAAGCACAAGATTGTTCTTTAAAATTTTCTAATCATCATGCATAAAGAGTTCTTGAGAATGCAGAAAATTCTGGAATTTGGCAAGGTTTCCTGGAGAGTTTCTCTAATCTTCTTGAATCATTCTTCTTAATTTTTCTGTGTTTTCCAGATTATGATTTCTCAAACTTCTCTCCATAACAGTTACTTTTATCAGTTTTAAACTTCCAAAGTTAGATAGGAATCTGTTAGAACAATTGGAAAAACGTCCAGAATTCTGCAGTTGTTGTGGAAATCGATTACTTACTAAGGTAATCGATTATCCCAAAGCGTAAGTTTCTCAGAACCTTTATTTTATATCAGGTAATCGATTATAGCTATTAGGTAATCGATTAAACCAATCCTGATTATGAATTCAGTCAGTTTTCAGCTTTGAGTCAACTTGAGGTTCATTACCAACTTAAGTAATCGATTAAACCGGAGGCAAATCAATACTTAGTTGAGTAATTAAGTTACCAAGCTAATCAAACTTGAAAACATAAACATGAACTCATTCTTGCATGATTAAACAATCAACCAATCAAGGAAGCAATTATTCACAACACACACATTGCCTAAGTCTAAAACAATCAATACAAGTGCCACATCTATTGAAATTAGTTTGGCACTGCAAAATGCACTTGAAAGATAAATCACCTATCATCTACAACAAAACCAAAACTACTATCAATTTGAGAGACTTGAGGAATTTGAATATCCTTTGAAGCTTAAGTCCAACAGATGAGAGGATGGAGCAAGCCACCTCTAGGTTAAAAAGAAGGAGAGCAAGTGCCAAAACAAGAAGAGTTCAAAGGAGAAGATTATTATCTCTTGTACCAGAGGCACCACAGATTGTGACTAGAAGTAAATTTGTACAACAAGAGGATGCTATCAAATTTCAGCAAGCTGCTAAACTTGAGAGGAAGAAAAAGCTGGAAGAGCTGAAGAAAAAGAAGTTGCATCTGTTGTCCCCCCTCTGCAAGAAATATCTTCTAATAGAAGGCCAAAAGTAGTCTTTGGAAATGTCACTCCCTAAGAGGATGACAAGACTCCTTGGTGAGATTATGGCAAGCGTACCAAAATTTCAGCAGTATAATAGTAAGTATGAGTTTATCGTATCCACAGGGAACGGTTCGCTTCGTATTTACTCGTGATCAGATTATCAAGTAGAAAACGGTATTTGAGAGTTTGTGGTGAAGAAAGTAAATTTGCATAAAAGAAAGAGACGATTGAGAGAAGATAAAATACTTTACTTGGATTAGGATTGAACTTTGTATCATCGCACCCCTTTATGCATGTGAATCCCAATATTATTTATGAATATATTTCTATAATATCCTGGCCAAACTATATTGCTTTACTCCGAGTTACCATGTAGTAAACCACTTGAAGATAATTCATGCAGGTTCTCTCAGGCGACAAATTACCCTGGCTTGATTGCTCTACCTTTCCGTTTGTTTAATACTATCAATTCGCCCTATAGACCTATAGTGTCAACTATGAACAGATTGCCTAGTTCTTCTTCAATGGTTACTTTCTCCTATAACCCTATAGTAACTACTATGAGTACTTTTACCAATCAGACTTTGAGTTTCCTAAGTATCGGTTCCCCCAAATTCACTGTTAATTTTATAAAAACATCTGCCACCTGAATCATAAAATTAACCTATAACTCCGGAACACAGGCGGAAGCTATGCATTAAGCAAGGATAAAAATATCAATATTATAGAATAGGGATTCATAAATAAATACGAGAATTCACATACACTTTGTGGATTGAATCAACTACATTAAATCCTATTGAGATGTTCAGCTACGCATGGTAGCCATTACAACTCAATGGAGAAGTTGTCACCTTGCTCCAATCCTAGCTCTGCCTTTGTCGTCTCTCTAATCTCCTTCCTAAATGCTCATTTGCTAACCTCGTGAGACTGTGTAAAAAGCCTCCTAAGACTGTGTAAAAGCCTCTTTTACTTTTTTACAAAGGGTCCAATATATAGACTAAGGAAAGCTATCTTAAATCTGGAAGAAATCTGATTTGAAAATAGATCTAAAAATAGATCTAAAACTAATCCGCGCAGCTGTGCTCAGCGCATTTGCAGCGCAGGAAACAGAAACAAATTATGATACTTGCGCTTCACTTGCACTAAGCGCAAGTGAAGCGTGGAGTGCGTAATTGATTACTCTGTTTCCTCTTTCAACAGTTTGATCTCTTCCTAATCTTATCCTTATTTGCTCGGCTTTCCTTGTTTCCCTCTTTTTGATCTGATTATGTGATTATTCTGCTCTTTGAATTTAAATTGAGAAGTTATCCACAGAATCTTTGTTTAAATGGCAGCTGATCTTATCTTTATTTGCTCTGATTTAAACTTCAAATTCGCAGATCCTTTCCTCAAATAATGCTATCTTCTTTCCTCATTCAAATCTTCCCATAAATCTGCAATATTAACAGATTTTCTATTAAAATAGCATCAAATTCAAATTCAAATCAAATAATCACAATTATTACAATTATTACTAAAAAGCGATTATTTTGGGGCATAAATTACTATTTTACCCTTGATAAGTGCAGTAAAAATACAAGAATATATCATATAATTTGCACTTATCAAATACCCCCCAACTTAATTCTTGCTTGTCCTTAAACAAGAGACCTCTTTGCAAGCAAAAATCAATTCAATCCCCCCTGTACAATTCTCATTAACAGATATAAGGACAAATTTCCATCATCTCTTTACTAGGCAGAAGTCACTTTCCAAATATCAGAAAAAGTCAGAATTAAGAGATGTTACCAATCCTCAATCAGAACAGAACACAATCAATAGTTAAACTTTCTCAAAAGTAACAATTAAAGCAATAAATGATAAACCAAGGAATTTCTCTCATGCTCACGGGTAACTGTTTCCCTCAATTTTTCCACCACAGTTGAACAACTAAAATTGATAGTCGTTTCTAGTTCCTAAACATGCTCATGGTCAATATGGATCAAAAGGTCTTTTATGGTTGTAATGAAGTTGGGCTATCAAGAAATCATGGTTTTTCTGGATAAGCAAAGAACACTTAGAATAGAGAGCATCTTTTGATTTTTCTTGAACTTGGAACTTCTCTCCATTCTCCATCTCATTCTTGATTTGTTTCATTTTAGTTGGCCTCTTTCTTTGTTTGAAAAAGCACTCCCCCCAACTTATTCATTTGATTCACTTTTTCTTTTTGATTTTTGAGGGAGTGATCTTCTTTTTGCTTTCTTGTACCTGATCTTTGTATTTCTTTGACTTTCAAATCACCAACCTTTTCTTCCCATTATTTCAAGTTGCACCTTGCTCTCTAACCCAAGTGTGTAAGGGACAGGATATAGACATTAATTATAGCTAGGGCGCATAAGAAGAAACATTAAAGCTCAAATGGGTTACCAACAAAATTGGAAAAACTTTAACAAGGGTTGGCTTTTTGGCACTGAGCAAATAATATAATCAACAAAAAGTGCCTTTATCACTTCCATATTTTCCACATGCAGAATAAAATCAAAAAACTCAATCAATAACAATTGACAAGCGGCGGTGAAAACTCTCAATTTAAGTGTTTGGACTCACAACTCACCGGCTTTTGGCTAAATTCCTTGATAAAGCACTTACCGGTTTTAATTAACTACCCTGATAGGTTCTCCTGAGAAGAATCTTAATCCTAACTATTTGTGAAATTAATCACAAAACCCTTTCTTCTTTCCTAATCTGGTTAGTTAAACTGCCTAATTTTAGAGAATTTTCAAAAATTTTCCTTTAAATCCGAATTCCTAAAATCCTAAAAATTTTAAAAATCCTAAAATAAAAAGAAAAACAAAGAAAATGTTGAAAATGCACTGCATAACAAAATGATGTATCAATGGAGTATATATATAGTACATATCCAGAATATAAAAAGAGAAATAAAGAAAAATAAAAGAAAAAGAAAAAGAAAAAGAAGAAGAAAAGAAAAGCACCAAATCAAAATAAAATCAGTCCTCCTGGTCCATGTCAGCTGCTCCATCTCCAGCTGCTCCAACCTCCCCTAGAAGAATAGGCCTTTTCCCAGGCCACTTCAAATAAGCTCCAAACTGATCAGGGTGCATGCCTGGGTACGGGTCCGAGCGAGACTGAAAGTGCATGTCCTGAAAATGTACGGTTGCTCTGTGGAAACTGGACAACTGAGCCTGCATATGAGTGTTCTGGGCCATAAGCTACTGGGCCCAGACAGGAGTTTGTATGTCTGCTACTGGTGGTGGTGGTGGTGGTGGTGCCTCTGACTGTTGCTGCTCATCCTGCTCCTCATTCTCCTCATCCTCTACAGGGATGCAGTGGGCCTCTATATATCCTCTAGTCATGGGTCTCAAGATGCATACCGAATGGACTACCTCAATACCCCTAGACTCACAGAGGGAAGTGATGAGTGATGGGAAGCCTAGACTAATCCTGGAGGTCTCATTGCGCTGCTCTACAGAAGATATAAAATCTATTATCTTCTGTGAAATGACACTGGAAATGTCAATGTCTGCACCAGTAATGATGTTGTAGAGGAGGTGTGCTACTGGCATGATGACATTTGAAACATGTCTTGTAGGGGTGATGTTGTCTAGTACCAATACTGTCCACATCCATGTGATACCTATCATGTCTCGCCTAAGAATGCGAGCAGCCTCTCTATATGCATTCCTCTCGAAGGAACGACCTCGTAGGCATAGACACTCTGAGGTCTGAATATCCAGGGGATCATTTCCGTGTATCCCCACTGCTCTCATCCTCTCACGGTGCTGCCATACCCTAAGTCCTCTATCCTCGGGCCATGGGAACTTAACAGAGCATTGATCGCATTGCGACCATAAGAAATCACCCGCCCTCGAACATAAGACTCCTGCCTAGTATGAATGCCATTGGCCTCAATAGCATTCGCATAAAATTCCCTAACAATGTTAGGGTCAAAGTAATCATCCGGACGGCTGAGGCGGACCCAGTTCCTTCTGACTATCTCCGCTCTGAAGTCATCGTACTCATCAGGCTCCAAAACTATCGGCCTCTCCTTAATAAAGTTACAGTTCATCAGTGAACTGTAAGCTTCAAAGGCTTCAACGTTCTTGAAACATTAAGCGTCGAATTCAGGGTCCTCTTGGGGTGCTTGCCTAGCTCTCTTCGCACCCCCTCTGCCTCTGCTAAAGGTTCCAGTTCCTTTGACGACTTTGGTGTGAGCCATCTGCAAAAATCAAACCAAGATCGTTTTAAGCAATTCATAGATTACTCATAATTAATGAAATAAGTGGCCAAATTAATTCAAAAATCAGAGCAATCATTCAATCAAGCACTTGTGCACACAATCTTGATTTTTAAGTTACCAATATGCCAATTAATTAATTTATTAAGAGCATGCTAAAGTGATCAATTAAAGCAGTCCTAATTAATTTTTAAAGAACATGGCATATAGATTGGTAACAAAAATTAAGCTCAAAAATCATGTTATCAGTAACATGCAATAAGGCACGGTTATTCATGCATGGGCATGCAAAATATGAACCATTCTAAGCATACATGCACCAAACAGAGCAACTTGCAAAAATTTATTGAGCACTTCAAAAACTACCACCTAAGTACACCAAAATATACCAATATGTAAGAAAAATAGGGAAACACTAGAAGGGGGTTGAATAGTGTTCATATGGAAACCTTTTGATTTTAGAAAATACTTTAAAAAGTTTCTGTAAAAACTTCAGATGATGAAAGATCGTCAGAAGTTAGTTACTACCTTCTGAACCTTGGTTCAGACACAAAGACAGTTTTGATAAATAGTTTTGGTTGATGTTAAGATTTTTGCTCTTGAAAACTTTTCAAAACCCCTTTGTTAATTTAAAAACTGAATTGAAAGAGTTTGAGGGAAAGAAAACTCAGCCAAGAATTTATCCTGGTTCACTCATTACCACTTGTGAGCTGCGTCCAGTCCCAGGGAAAACCACCACTGGATTTCCACTAATCTTGCAAGATTACAAGTATTCTTTTCTATCAAGACTCGTCAGGCTCTACCACAAGTATTGTTTCTTCCACCAAGCCTCTTCAGGCTCTACCACAAGTATTATTTCTTCTACCAAGCCTCTTCAGGCTCTACCACAAGTATTGTTTCTTCCACAAAGCCTCTTCAGGCTCTACCACAAGTATTGTTTCTTCCACCAAGCCTCTCCAGGCTCTCAGACACTTATCCAAGTGTAACCCAAGTATTCTTTCAGAAAATAAGCCTCTCCAGGCTTATAACCCAAACTGTTTTAAGATAAAAACAGATAAAGTTCAATCAACTATTTTTAGATGATAGATTGAACTTATCAGAAGTGTACAAGTTGTAGGTTCATAGTGACTCTTGCTGAAATCATAGATAAAACATTAAAGCATGTGTATCTATGATAAGTAATTTAAGTCAAATTTGTCAGCCATTAAAACTTTGGGAATCTAGTTGTCTTAAAACATCATAAACAACCTTATGATATTTTTGAGACTCAACATTCTCCCTTTTTTTAATGATGACAAATTTGGTTAAAATATACAAATTTGTAATCAGCTTTTGAGAATAAGATAGCTCCCCCTGAGATAGAAATGTCCTTTAACAGTTTCTGTTCAGGTTCTGTAACAGATTATTACTTATGTACTCAAAGGCTTATATACTCCCCCTGAGTCCTGTAATCACTTCAGATTCAGATTTGGTTAGTTTAATACTCCCCCTTTTGTCATCAATCAAAAGGGAATATCAGAGCAAAACAGTAACAGAGCAATAAATTCAGATAAAACATATATCATAGCATTAACAATCAACTCACAAAGATATGAGATAAGCCACTGATTGTATTTAATGAATGTTCAGATAAAGAATCAGACAATCAGACACTTGTCATAAACATGAAAAGAAGCAAAAGACAATGGCTAAATTAACAGTTTAATCTTTCTTCTTCAGCAAGGCCTCAGTCAGAAAGTAAATCAAGTCGTCCTTGGCCTTGTTTATTGCTGTTTCCACTGAGGTTTTCAATTCTTGCTGACCAGATCTGATAAGTTGTTGTTCTTGAAGAATCTGCTCTTGTTGAGCAATTAGATGCTTAGTCTTCTACTCTTAATCAGCATACTTCTTTTCAAGTTTCTTAACTTTGGACTTCAGCTTCAGATTTTCCTCAGTCAAGTCTTGCTCAGATTCATAGAAGATGAGCTGGATGTAGGGGCAAACAAATCTAAGCACTCCAAATCCTGGCTACAATCTGTAATCAGATGGCCTGAACACAGGGCAAAAGAAGGTGCCAATAGGTTTCAGCAGAACCCAATCTTCATTGAAAGAGTCAGCAGGTGGGGGAAAGTGATCTCTCAGATAGTGATATTTGACATTGGTTGACTTTCCAAGTCCAACTTCAGAATCAGCATCAGGACCAGTTGATCCTGAAGAAGATCCAGCATCTTCTCTGATCTTCCAGTAAGAGGACCACATCCAATCTTGAAGTAGATGATCCAGGCCTCCTCCTTGGTTTCTGATGAACTCTGGTAAAGATTCCCACTCTGATGGACTCATCATTTCAGACAGAGGTGAAGATACAGAATAAACTTTAGATCCTTTGAATTTCTTACCCTGACCTTCCTTTAAGGGATACCTAGGAACTATTCTATCAGGTTTCACCAAGATTTTAGTGGTTGGCCTGATTGAACAAGTTCTAGGTGGCCTGTAGCCTCTCATCCCAACTCCCTTGTGCAGATCCCTCTGAAACAGCTCAGACTCAGTGTTCAGCTGCCTCACAAAACTCCATTCGTCATTATTCAGCCTAAGGGAATCATTTAGGAATGGATTGATGGGAGCCCAAGTATGTGCAGGAGGGACAACACCCTTCCTGATCTTTTCTAATCCTCCTGAAAGAGCGTTGTATTGGTTTCTAACTTCAACAACAGTTTTTCTAATTGTCCATGATGCAAGGATACAGCAGGTGCTGGTCTGAAATATTGTAGCTCTTCAGACAAGGTGCCAAACTTGGGCAATGAGCTGGGATCCGAAGGAAGGAGAGATAACTGTAGAGCATCAGCAAGCACTTGCTCTTCTTCAGCAGAGAGTTCTTCTTCCAGAGAAGGTGTAGGTGGTGGAGGTGATGAAGGTAAAAGTGGTATCATAGCAAGGTCATGGGTTCGTGGGGAAGGTAATGTAGGTTCAGAGAGTTGATTCTCTGAAGGTTGTGGTGAGGTAGGTTCAGAGGGTTTGGAAGGTTCAGAGGGTAGGTTTTCTGTTTGTGGAGGTGATGATGGTTGTTTTCCAGGTGATAGGGGTTTTGATGAAGATTTTGGTGAAGGTTGTGGTGAAGGTTGAGGGGATGGTTGAGAGGGTTGATGAGGTGTTTGTTTTTCTGGTGAGGAGGGTGGTGAAGGAGTTACATTATCAAATCTCACCTTAATTCTCTTGTAGGGAGGCTTGGTTACCTCATATTCTTTTGCCTTTGCTTCTTCCTTCTCCCTTTGTGCTTGTTTTTCTTCCCTTTTCCTTTTAAAATACTGTTGAGCTTTAACAAAATTTTGATACTTCTCAGCTTCATCTTCTGCTATCAGCTGAGAGGCAATACTTCTAGTCACCCTAGGTTCAGGTGCGGTCTGAAGTAGCTTGCTTTTGGTCCTCCTTCTCTGAGGTGCACTTGACCTCTTCCTTTTCTTTGCTCCCTCGGCTATGGTTGCTTGCCTATCATCTTCAGCATAGGCCAATTGTGAAGCAATAGCAAGAGCTCTATCAGTCTCCTCTTGTTCTGCTTTCTTCTTCAGCTCCTCCTGCTCCAAAGCAGTAGCCAATGCTGCCACCTGAATGAGTTCAGGATCAGATGGGCATGCAGCCAATGGCTCAGCTACAACTGCATCAGTTTCATCTGCCTCTTGAGCCTGTCCTTCCATTTCAGAAGTAGGGTGTGGAGTCTGTACAGATTTAGACAACTGACCCACAATTTCAGATGGCCTTTGTGATGCCTTCTGAACAGGTTCAGACACCTGACTCTGCACAGATGCAGAAGCTACCTTAGCAGCACTCCTTACAGGTAGCTTCTTCAATTTTGCTTGAGGAGAGGGTTTTGATGGCTTGAACTCATGCCTCCTTATGTCTCCTCTGAGTTCATTCTCAAGAACCTCCATTGTTGTCTTCCTTCTTGCAGCTTTCTCAAGAAGAAGGCTCTCCTTCATGGACGGAGAGGGAGGTCTTGGAGTCAGCTTCACTCCCATGCTCTTGAGGTTTGATTCACCAAACACAGGTTGTGAAAGGCGATCAAAAAGCCTCTCAATGGGGACTTTGAAATGCAGCAAGATCTTGGTGATGATGGTATTGTGAGGGAAGCTCCCAGCAGAGTCTCTGAGACGCTTCTGCATGTGGTACATTATGATGTTGGGGAGGTTCACCTTCTTCTTCTGCAGTAGGTGAATCAGACAAAATCTCTCCAACTCAGAAACATGGTTTCTGCTTCCACTCTTAGGGATTACAGAGCACCCTAAGATGGCATGCAAAACCCTAGCCTTGTCTGACATATGCTTTGCATCCAAGCTTACTGGTTCAGAGGTGCCATACAGAAACTCTGTGAACTGCCTCTGTCCACCATTCCTTGCTTCCCAGCCAGGAGTGAATATAACTCCTTCAGTCCTGACCTCACAGATGTGAGCAAGGATATCTTTATCAACAAAGACAGGGACACCACGTACTATGGCCTTGATGCTAGTGTAGATACCCTGAGGATTGGGTATTCCTCTGGCAGTAGCCCAGAAATCCAGCACACTCTGCTCATGCCACTGTGTCAAGTTATGATTGAAATATGGTGTCCACCCAGCTGCATCGAACTCAGCAAATAAGTCCATTCCCAGAGATTGAAGATCCCCCAGGACTACCCCCTTAGTCTTCACGATGTTGCTTCCAGCAGATTTCTTAGGAACCATTGAAGAGTTTTCTGAAGAACTTGAGAGAGAAATAAATTGCTTGTAGAAGAAGGATCTCAAGAGATGAATACAGAATAGTGAACGGTGAAATTCTGTGACCCACTAGCTTCTGTATTTATAGATCCATAAAGCAATGATGGCATGTACTGGCTGCGCAGACATAGGAAAACGTGCGAAGTGGAAGAGACAAAATAAATGGAATTAAACCGTCTCATAAAGCCACGTCATTTGTTTACTTCAGACAAGTGACAGATTTCAGACACCCATATAGATTTCAGACAGCCCAAAATTTCAGACAAGTCACTTGTTTCAGACAAGCTGAAATTTCAGATACATCATTTTCAATAGATCAGATCACACACACTCAAAATGCATGTATGTTCAGATTATTTCTAATGAACTTAAATCTATCTTCAGTCAGAGGTTTTGTGAATATATCAGCCCATTGATGCTCTGTATCAATAAACTGAATATCAAAAACACCTTTCTAAACATAGTCTCTAATGAAATGATGTTTTATTTCTATATGTTTAGCCCTAGAATGTTGAATGGGATTTTTAGACAAATTAATAGCAATTGTATTATCACACAAAACAGGTATAGCAAATATAGTAATGTTAAAATCTTCTAACTGATACTTCACCCATAACAGTTGTGAGCAACAACTGGTTGCAGAGATGTATTCTGCTTCAGTTGTTGATAAGGCAATTGTGCTTTGCCTTTTGCTTGACCAGCTAATCATATTTTCTCCAAAGAAATGACATCCACCACTAGTGCTTTTTCTTTCAATTCTGTCTCCTGCAAAATCAGCATCACAGTAACCTATTAACCTCCAATCCTTACTTTTCTTATAGCACAGACCAAGATTAGTAGTACCTTTAAGATATCTGAAAATTCTTTTTACAGCTTTGTAGTGAGTACTCCTTGGATCAGATTGAAATCTAGCACACAGACATACACTGAACATTATGTCAGGTCTGCTTGCTGTTAGATATAATAATGATCCAATCATTCCTCTATACAAAGTTTGATTCACTGGTTCTTCCTTCTCATCTTTATTTAAAGATGCAAAGGGATGCATTGGAGTTGACATGGGTTTGCAATCATGTAAGTTAAACTTCTTAAGCATTTCCTTTGTATATTTTTCTTGATGGATCCATATACAGTCAGAATCTTGCTTAATCTGAAGTCCTAAGAAAAATTTTAGTTCACCCATTAAACTCATTTCAAATTCTGATTGCATTAACTCTGAAAACTCCTTGCATAATGAAGAGTCAGTTGAACCAAAGATAATGTCATCAACATATATCTGAACAAGTATAAGATCTTTGTTAGACTGTTTTCTAAAAAGAGTTGTGTCCACTTTTCCTCTTTCAAAACCATTTGAGATTAGAAAACTGCTCAATCTGTCATACCAAGCTCTTGGGGCATGTTTCAGACCATAGAGAGCCTTTTTGAGTTTGAAAACATGTTCAGGAAAGGCAATATCTTCAAAACCAGGGGGTTGTCTAACAAAGACTTCTTCTTCAATGAGACCATTGAGGAAGGCACTTTTAACATCCATTTGATATAGCTTGATGCCATTATTTACAGCATAAGATAAAAGAATTCTAATTGCTTCTAACCTTGCCACTGGGGCAGAGGTTTCAGTGAAATCAATACCTTCTTGCTGGTTGTATCCTTGAGCAACTAATCTTGTCTTGTTTCTGACTACCTTGCCTTCTTCAGACAGCTTGTTTCTGAACACCCATTTGGTTCCAATAATAGTTTTCCCATGGGGTTTAGGAACAAGGGTCCAGACATCACTCCTAGCAAACTGATCCAGCTCTTCTTGCATGGCTAGGATCCACCCTTCATCATGCAGAGCTTCATCAATGTTCCTTGGCTCTATTTCAGACAGGAGAGCAAGAAATTCAGAATCTTGAATTTTGATCTTGTCTTAACTCCTTCTGAAGTGCTGCCAATGATTTTCTCTTTAGGATGATGTGATTTGTATTTCCAATCAGGTTTCTGAGGAGGTATCACATCTGTTTGTTCTGTCTGAGACTCAACATTTGTCTGAAGAGGTTTAGTAACAGTAGGTACTTCATACAGCTGCTCATCCTTCAGGCTGCTGTGGTCATTCAGTTCCATTCCTGCAAAATCATCCTCTAGATCTGATAGTTCCCTATCAGTCTCTTTGTTATCATTGAATTTAACATGAATAGTTTCTTCAACAGTTAAAGTTCTAGAGTTATACACTCTATAGGCTTTAGATGTTTCAGAATATCCAATGAAAAATCCTTTATCAGATTTTGCATAAAATTTTCCAAGATTATCCTTGGTGTTGAGTATAAAACATTCACATCCAAAGGTGTGGAAATATGATATGTTGGGTTTTCTTCCTTTCCACAGTTCATAGGAAGTCTTTTTCAGAATTGGTCTTACCAATATTCTGTTTTGAAGGTAACATGTTGTGCTAACAGCTTCTGCCCAGAAGGTTCTTGGTAAGCTGCATGAGTTGAGCATGGTCCTTGCCATCTCTTGCAAACTTTTGTTCTTTCTCTCAACAACCCCATTCTGTTGAGGTGTTCTAGCCACAGAGAAATTGTGTGAGATCCCATTCTCATCACAGAACATTTGAAAGTTTTCATTCTCAAACTCTCCACCATGATCACTTCTGATAACAGAAATACAGAATCCTTTCTCATTCTGTACCTTCTTGCAGAATATTGTGAAATTCCTAAAAGTCTCATCCTTGCTTCTTAGGAATAACACCCAAGTAAATCTAGAATAGTCATCAACAATGACCAAACCATATTTCTTACCACTAAGACTTTCTATTCTAATAGGACCAAACAAGTCAATGTGTAAAAGTTCTAGTGGTCTGCTAGTTGAAACAAGATCCTTACTCTTAAAAGAGTGTCTTGTTTGTTTCCCTTTCAGACAGCTTTCACATAAAATGTCAGATTTGTATGAAAGCTTGGGCAATCCTTTAACAAGATTGTGTTTTGCTAATCTTGAGATTAATCTCAAGCTGGCATGCCCAAGTCTTTGATGCCAAATCTGTTTTTCATCTTCAACAGAAATGAAACATTTTACATTTTGACTTGCTAGATCCTCTAGATCAATTTTGTACACATTGTTGTGTCTCTTAGCAGTAAAGAGGGTTTGCTCAGAGGAGTCTTTGACTATGCATCCTTCCTTAGTAAAGGATACCACATAACCACTGTCACATAATTGACTTATGCTCAGTAAATTATGCTGTAGTCCCTCCACTAGGAATACATTTTTAATAAGGGATGAAGGAGATATACCTACAGTCCCTATTCCAATGATCTTCCCTTGCTGATTTCCACCAAAGGTGACCACTCCACCAGTTCTAGGTCTAAGGTTTTGGAACAAAGACCTTTCTCCTGTCATGTGTCGCGAGCACCCACTGTCCAGGTACCATTTGTGGGGTCTCCTTTGTCCTGTTAAACACATCTGCAACAGGAATAATTAAGTTTTTAGGTACCCATATTCTTTTGGGTCCTTTCTTGTCAACTTTGGGCCTTATTTTTCTCTTGTGTTTGCACTGAGCCACATTGTGTCCAGGCTTACCACAGTGAGAACACCCAGTAACCTTCTTTTTGCCTTTAGAAAAATTTAAGACAGTAGGAGGTTCAGACATGTTATGATCACAAAAGCCTAGTCCAGTTCTGTCAAGGGAATGCCTTTGATTTCCGAGCATTATATTCAGATTTTTAGTTCCTTTGACAAATTTGGCCAGATCTTTTGTCAGTTCCACAACCTGCTTCTGAAGTTTCTCATTTTCTTCAGACACAGCTTGTGAACTGCAGTTTTTAGTCTCAAGAATTCTTTCTTTGAGCATAATATGTTCTATCTCAAGTGCCTCATATTTGTTACACATTTCTGTGTGGGCTTTGGATAGATTCTTATACTCTTGGAAAAGTTCTTGAGAACTTTCCACCAGATCATCATACATTTCTTGTAGAGTAAGAGGAAATACCTCAGCTTCAGAGCTGTCTGAAGATGGTAGACTAGCCATGAGACACAAATTTGCCTCTTCTGAAGTGTCTTCTTCTTCTTCTGAGGCTGATTCATCAAGGTCTTCCCATGTTGCCATTAGACCTTTCTTCTTTTTGAAAAACTTCTTCTTCTTGAAGTTGTTTTTCTTCAGTCTTGGGCAATCAGCCTTCATATGCCCTGGTTGCTTACATTCAAAGCAAATAATTTTATCAGTGTTAGACTCTTTACCTGTCTTACCTGATTTGGATGATGAAGGTTGGTTCTTTCTGAACTTTCCTCTGTTCTGCAACATTCTCTTGATCTTTCTGCTTAAAAGAGCAAGATCATTGTCATCTTCTGAGTTGTCTTCAGAATCTTCATCTGCTTCTTAAGTTTCCTCAGCTTGCATAGCCTTCATGCTGCCATGCCTAGACTGTTTGGCCTTGGAGTTTAGAGCTAGAGACTTCTTCTTGTTGTCATCTTCTCCAAGCTCAAGTTCATGGACTTTGAGAGATCCCAACAGTTCTTCCATTCTCAGAGAGTTCAAATCTCTTGCCTCTTGAATGGCAGTGACTTTGGGTCTCCAGGACTTAGGTAGACTTATTAGAATCTTCCTGTTGTTGTCTCTAGATTCATAGGTTCTTCCTAAGGACCTGAGTCCATTGGTTATGGTCTGAAACCTCCCAAACATTTGGTCAATGGTTTCAGTTTCTTCCATCTTAAACATCTCATACTGATGTATAAGCATGCTGATTTTTGATTGCTTGACAGTTTCAGTCCCTTCATGGGCTGCTGCAAGAGTATCCCAAATCTCCTTGGCAGAAGTGCATCCATGGACCTTCTCATATTCTGATTTATTCAAGGAACATATCAGATAGAGTTTGGCTTTAGCGTTCATCTGGACTCTAGTCTTCTGGTCCAAGGTCCATTCAGTCTTAGGTATAGGCAGACCATTTTGCATAGGCACATAGTCTCCATCAGTGACCACATCCCAAACATCAATGTTGTTGCTCTCAATGAACAACTTCATACGATCTCTCCAGTAGTGGTAATCCACTCCATTGAATGCTGGGGGTCTTGTGATAGAGGCTCCTTCTGTGATGTATTGCCTGTTGTTGTTAGAAGCTTCCATTTGGATCTTTCAGTCCTCAAACACTTGTTAGGTGCTTCAACCTTGAGTAGAGCTCTGGTACCAACTGTAGGAACACAGGGAAACACTAGAAGGGGAGTTGAATAGTGTTTCTAAATATTTTAGAAAGCTTTTCGCAAACAGGTTTTAAAAACACGATTTCAGACAGGCTCTTAAAGGGTTGTCTGAAGTTTTCAGACGGCTTGAAAAAATTGATTTTAAAAGATGTTTTGTGCCTTTATAAAATATCGGATTAATTACTCTAACCCCTTGATTAGTATAAAAAGAATTGACAAGAGATAAGGGTAAGAAAACTTAGCCAAGGAATTTATCCTGGTTCACTCACTACCACTGTGAGCTACGTCCAGTCCCAATGCCAACTAGCAATTGGATTTTCTCTTAATCTTCCAAGATTACAAGTATTCTTTTACTGTCAAGCCTCTTCAGGCTCTACAACCAAGTATTCTTTTACAGTCAAGCCTCTCTAGGCTCTACAACAAAGTATTCTTTTACAGACAAGCCTCTCCAGACTCAACAAATAAATACAGAGAAGATAAAATGCTTAAGCTTATAAACTATATCAGTCTTGAAGCTTAAACAATTACAGATGTACAGAAAAACTGAGGTATACTCAGGATATTACAATATGTGTACAAAGATAAGTGTTATCAGAGTTGTTGCAGCAAAAAAAACTTGCAGAGTTTTGTTCTTTTTCACAAAATTCTTCTCTCTTGATGGTCTTCAAAGGAGGGGTATTTATACCCAATCTTCAATCCGTTGAAATACCACCATTTAGAGATAGCATTAAATGCTATTTAATCCGTTGTGAGATATGCTTCTGAGAGCTCTGATATTTCTGACACGGTACAAGGTTGCTCCTGCCATAAAGCTGCTACAAATGTTGCTGCAGAGGCTGTGTTGCAGAGATTTCCTCAGTGGTGTATGAAATTCAAAATCACCAGGAAAGGTCTCTGTGTTCCTTGCTATAAATGCGTTTGAAAAAGGTACGTGCAGCAGAGGTTCAGAAAAGTCTTCACAAACTTCAGCAGAGGATGTCACGTCATAAATGAGACTTCAGACGACTTCAATACTTCAGACGGCACTGATACTTCAGACGGGTTGAACTACTTCAGACAGCTTCAACTCTTTAGACGAGTTCTGCTTCTTCAGACAGCTTCAACACTTAGTCTCTTTATGTAGGCTCATAGTGACTCTTGCTGAAATCATAGATAAAACATTAAAGCATGTGTGTATCTATGATAAGTAATTTAAGTCAAATTTGTCAACCATTAAAACTTTGGGAATCTAGTTGTCTTAAAACATCATAAACAACCTTATGATATTTTTGAGACTCAACACTATCTTGTCTGGTTGCACCATAATAGTAGTTGACAGCTTTGTATGAATAGGTAGAGGGGGTTTGAAATCTCTACAGCCAAAGGATCTGGAACAACTTTGATAAATTAGTTCAGCTTCAAGACACTGGATTCTAACAGCGATCCACTCATCAGGAGATAGATTGAGTTGATCCTGTGAGAAAGGATCCAAAGCTTTCCACTTATGGCAAGGAGTGATGACTCCATATTTGATCTTCTCAAGAGCGTCTAAGAGACCACCTCCCCCTGAACTGAGCATCCTCCTTTGTCTTACTTCTGAGGAAGTTTCTAGCAAAAACCTCGATGGTGGGTGAGACAACAATGGTGCAGCTTCCTTGAAGAATAGCAATTCTTCATATAAGTTTGGGAACTTTGGTACTCTGGTTCGTACAAAAGTGAGCATATTGTAGAATCTGTGAGGCACTTCAGCAGCCCACTTCAAGTGTTCATTGCTGTGAATAGGTAGAGCTAGATCATAGGTAGGTTGCCTTGACAGGTTCCTTTCTTTCTCTTTCAGCAGAATACTAACAGGAAGATTTCCACCAAACCAGATGCAGTCTGGTTCGACATCTGAATCAAGTTCAGAGTAACCTGACAGAGAGGAAGAAGATGGTGAAGGTGGGGGGGTACTTCTCTTGGTGTGCTGATAGCTTTAGGTGGAGGAGGGGCTTCATTTTCTAAGGATGAGACATTTCCAAATAGAACCCTAGGTCTCTTAACACGAGTCGTAGAGCCTTCAGTAGTTGGCTTCTTCTGCCTCAGTTCCTCCAACTTCTTCTTTCTTTGAGCATCAGCAACCTTCTGAAACTCGACAGCATCTTCTTGTTGGATGCTTTTACTTCTAGTCAACCTCTGAGGGGCATCAGCAGCAGGAGACAACAGTCTTCTCCTTTGATTTCATCTCGTCTTAGCACTGGATCTTATTCTTTTTAGCCTGTTGGCTTGCTCAAGCCTTTCATCGTCATGAACGGCTTGTTGAGCTACAACAGCAAGAGCACAGTCTTGCCTTTCTTGTTCTTCCTTCTGTTTTCTTTCTTCTTCTTCAATCTCTGCGACTATTTGTCTGATGTCAGCTTCAGGAAGACTCGTAGCAAGAGGGATGGCTTTGACAAGCTCAGTTGAATCATCTAATGCACCTGAGATTGGTTCAGACTCTAGACTATTGTTGTCCTCTACATGTCCTCCCGAGTTGAGAGTAGGCTGAGTAGCAAGAGCTAGGTTCTTAGTAACCTGACCCACAATCTCAGAAGTATGTGCTGACATACTCTGAGCTAGTTCAGATTGTCTGAACTGAACTTCTCCTTTTGCTGATTCTTTCTTCTGAAGCAGCTTTGTTCTTTTCTTCTTCAGAACTTTAGTGGGAGTCTAAGCAGACACGAACTTGTCTTTGTGAGTGTCACCTTGCAACTCCTCCTCCAGAATCTCTAAAGGATTTTTCCCAGTTCTGCTAGCCTTGGTTTGAACAGCTTCTTCTAGCAGAGTCCTTTCTGGTGAGGGCTTCTTCACAGCAATCCCCATCTTCTTGATGTTGGTCAAGGAGAAGAGAGCAGGACCTTTGTGGTCATACACTCTTTCAATGGGAATATTGAACTTCAGCAGAATCTTTGTGATAAGAGTGGTATGAGTATAGCTTGAGGCAGAATCATTTAACCTTTTCAATATATTGTAGAGGATGATTTTGGGTAGATTAAAAGGCTTTTTGTCCAAAAGATGGATTACGCAGAATCTTTCCAGCTCAGACACATGATTTTTACTTCCATACTTGGGAAAAATACAGCACCCCAAGATGGCATGAAGAATCCTTGCCTTAGGATGCATGTAAGAGCTTCTCAGATCACCTGGGTCTTCAATCCCGTACAACTTCTGGGTAAATCTCTTAACTCCATCATTCTTTACTTCCCATTCTGAAATGAACATATCTCCAGTATTGGGAACACCAGTTACAGCAGCAATGGTGTCAGCATCTACAATGATTTTTATACCCATCACCTTAGTTTCAAAACTTTGATACCTTCCATCCTGGGAAGAAGTATCTCGAACATTTTTCCAGAAGTCCACCACACTATATTCATGCCATGCACAGTCAATGGCAAAGAAGAAATTATTCCAGCCACATGCTTCGAAGGTGTCAATGAGATTAATACCACCAGCTCGGAACATCTCCAGGTCTACAGTCCTGGAAGGAACAATTTGACCACCAGCCGATTTCTTGGAAGCCATTGTTATGAACTAAGAAGGAGATGAAGAATACAGAGAGGACTCAAGGAACTTAGGGCAGAAGGAAGGCAGCAGTTTGCACTTGGAGAGAGAGAGGGAGAGCAGTAGCCAGTAGCAATCGCGTCTCTTAAATAGTCGTCACACACAGTAATGATGACAGTTGAAGTTTCGGAGATCGTGCAAACATGCTTAGAGTAGTTACTCAGAGAAGAAGACCAAACGTTTCAGCTTGCCATGTCATCAGACTGAGTTGCTTCACACATACATGCTATTCAGACAATCATGCATGTTCAGATGCAACAACTTTAGATGCGTGTTTAGATGCAACAATTATATTTCAGATAAAGCCAAGATATTCAAATTATTTCTTATGAACTTAAATCTATCTTCAGTCAGGGCTTTTGTGAATATATATCTGCCCATTGATGCTCAGTATCAATGAACTTTATATCAAAAACTCCTTTCTGAACATAGTCTCTAATAAAATGATGCTTGATTTCTATATGCTTTGCCCTAGAATGTTGAATGGGATTCTTGGATAAATTAATTGCATTTGTGTTATCACACATTACAGGTATAGAAGATACATTAATGTTAAAATCCTCTAATTGATATTTTACCCATAGCAGATGTGAACAACAACTGGCTGCAGCAATATATTCAGCTTCTGCTGTGGAAAGAGCAATGGTGCTTTGCCTTTTGCTGGACCAGCTGATCATGTTGTTACCAATGAAATGACAACCTCCACTTGTTGATTTCCTCTCAATTCTATCTCCAGCAAAATCAGCATCACAAAATCCCACTAACCTCCAATCCTTACTTCTTGTTGATTATAGCCCTGAGTAACAAGTCTTGCTTTGTTTCTGCCTACTTTTCCTTCTTCTAATAACTTGTTTCTGAACACCCATTTGGTTCCTATTATTGTTTTCCCATGGGGTTTAGGTACAAGTGTCCAGACATCACTCCTAGCAAATTGATTCAGCTCTTCTTGCATGGCTAGGATCCAACCTTCATCATGCAGAGCCTCTTCAATGTTTTTAGGTTCAATCTCAGAGAGAAGTGCAAGATTATTCAAGCTTCTGAATCTTGATCTTGTTTTTACTCCTTCTTAGGTGTCACCTATTATTTGCTCTCTTGGATGATGAGTTCGATATCTCCAATTGCGATTGTGAGAGGGTACACACTCTGTCTGAGACTCAACAATGTTGGTCTGAGAAGGTTCAGCTTCAGATGCAGGTTCAGACTTTTGTTCAGAAGGTTCTTCAGAATGGCCTTCAAAAGGTCCTTCAGACTTTAGTTCGGGATTCAGCTTCATTCCTGCAAAATCCTCTTCAAGATCTGATAGTTCCCTATCAGTCTCTTTAAAATCATTAAATCTTACATGGATAGATTCTTCTACTGTTAAGGTTCTTGAGTTATACACTTTGTAAGCCTTAGAAGATTCAGAATATCCAATAAAGAAACCTTTGTCAGATTTAGCATCAAATTTTCCTAAATCATCTTTTGTGTTGAGTATGAAACACTTACATCCAAAGATATAGAAGTAGGAAATGTTGGGTTTTCTTCCTTTCCACAATTCATATCGGGTTCTTTTGAGAATTGGTCTTACCAAAATTTTGTTCTGAATGTAACATGTTGTGTGAACAGCTTCTGCCCAAAAGGATCTAGGTAGATTGCTTGAAATGAGCATGGTTCTTCCCATCTCTTGCAGGCTTCTGTTCTTTCTCTCAACAACCCCATTTTTCTTAGGTGTTCTAGCCACAGAGAAATTGTGTGAGATCCCATTCTCATCATAGAACAGTCTGAAGCTTGAGTTTTCAAACTCTCCACCATGATCACTTCTAATAGCAGATATGCAGATTCCTTTTTCATTCTGCACCTTCTTACAGAATTTTGTGAAAATCTCAAAGGTTTCCTCTTTGCTTCTTAGGAATATAACCCATGTGAATCTTTTATAGTCATCAACAATGACCAATCCATATTTATTTTTGCTAAGACTCTCTATTCTAGTGGGTCCAAACAAATCCATGTGAATTAGTTCTAAAGGTCTGCTAGTTGAAACAACATTTTTACTCTTAAAAGAGTGTCTTGTTTGTTTCCCTTTCAGACAATTTTCACATAAAATATCAGATTTGAATGAGAGCTTGGGCAACCCTTTAACTAAGTTATGTTTAGTTAGCTTTGAGATCAATCTCAGGCTAGCATGCCCAAGTTTCTGATGCCAAATCTTTTTTTCATCTTCGATGGAAACAAAACACTTCACATTCTGATTAGCAAGTTCCTCTAGATCAACTTTGTACACATTATTGTGTCTCTTAGCAGAGAAGAGGATATGATCTGAAGTATCCTTGACTATACATCCTTCTTTAGTGAAAGACACAACATATCCACTGTCACATGATTGGCTTATGCTTTGAAGATTGTGTTGTAGTCCTTCAACCAGAAGCACATTTTTAATGAGGGATAGAGGAGTCGTACCTACAGTCCCAATACCAATGATCTTCCCTTGCTGATTTCCACCAAAGGTGACCACTCCACCTGCCTTGGGTCTAAGGCTTTGGAACAAACACCTTTCTCCCTTCATGTGTCGCGAGCACCCACTGTCCAGGTACCATTTGTGGTGTTTCTTTTGTTCTGTTAAACACATCTGCAACAGGAACAATCAAATTCTTAGGTACCCATACCTTCTTGGGTCCTTTTTTGTTAGCTTTGGGTCTTATTTTCCTTCTGTGTCTGCACTGAGACTCAATGTGTCCAGGCTTTCCACAGTTAGAACACCCATTACCTTTCTTAGGTCCTTTATCGGGCATATTAAATATAAAAGATTCAGATGAAGATGTGTCTGAATAACCTAAGGCACTCTTGTCAAGGGAATGCCTCTGAGAGCTCAATAATTTATTCAGATTATTAGTTCCTTTGACAAACTTGGCTAGATCCAAAGTTAATTCTCTAACCTTGTTTTTGAGCTTTTTGTTCTCCTTAACAAGATTATCAGAACTACTTGGATCTTGCTGAAGTAGCTTTTCTTTGAGAGCAAGATTTTCTTTTTGTAAATTTTCATTTTCTAAAGCAGCTTCTGTAAAAGCTCTTGAAAGTTCATTGAACTCATTGAATAACTCTCTGCTACTTTCAACAAGGTCATCATACTGATCTTGTAAGGTTTGAGGAATTACCTCAGAGTCTGAACTGTCTGAAGATGGTAGACTTGCCATCAGACAGAGGTTAGCTTCTTCTCAAGTGTCCTCCTCTTCCTCTGAAGTGGAATCGCCTAAGTCTTCCCATGTAGCCATCAATCCTTTCTTTTTCTTGAAAAACTTCTTCTGCTGAAAGGTTGGCTTCCTTAACTTGGGACAATCTGTCTTCATGTGACCTGGCTGTTTGCACTCAAAACAGGTAATTTTGTCAGTGATAATAAATTCTTTACCTAATTTACCTTGTTTGACATTAGAAGGTTGAGATCTTTTGTATCTTCCTTTTCTTTGTAGCATTTTCTTAATCTTCTTGTTGAGAGGAGCAAGATCATCATCTTCTGAACAGTCTTCAGACTCAGTATCACCCTCTGAAGTGTCATCTGCTTGCATGGCTTTCATGCTACCATGCCTAGATTGTCTGGCCTTGCAGTTCAATGCTAGTGATTTCATCTTGGTGTCATCCTCCCCAAGTTCAAGCTCATGAACTTTGAGAGAGCTCAGTAGTTCCTCCATTCTAAGAGACTTTAAATCTTTGGCTTCTTGAATGGCAGTAACCTTGGGTCTCCAGGACTTTGGTAAACTTCTTAGAATCTTTCGAATGTTATCTCCAGATTCAAAGGTTCTTCCCAATGACCTGAGTCCATTGGTTATCGTCTGAAACCTCCCAAACATTTGGTCTATAGTTTCAGATTCTTCCATCTTGAACATCTCATACTGATGTACAAGCATGCTGATCTTGGATTGCTTCACGGTCTCTGTCCCTTCATGGGCTGCTGCAAGCGTATCCCAAATCTCCTTGGCAGATGAACAACCATGAACCTTCTCATATTCTGACTTGTTCAAGGAACATATCAGATAGAGTTTTGCCTTGACATTTAATTGAACTCGAGCCTTCTGCTCCAAGGTCCATTCAGCCTTAGGTATGGGCACTCTAGCATGCATGGGCACGTAGTCTCCATCAGTAACCACATTACAGACATCAATGTTGTTGCTTTAAATAAACAACTTCCTACGATCCCTCCGATAGTGGTAATCCACTCCATTGAATGCTTGGGGTCTCGTGATGGAGGCTCCTTCAGTGATATATTGTCTGTTGCTGGTAGAAGTTTCCACTGGATCTCTGTCCTCCGCACTGATTAGGTGCTAACCCCGAGGTTAAGCTTTGGTACCAACTGTAAGAAAAATAGGGAAACACTAGAAGGGGGTTGAATAGTGTTTCAATGGAAACCTTTTAATTTTAGAAAATACTTTAAAAAGTTTCTGTAAAAACTTCAGATGATGAAAGATCGTCTGAAGTTAGTTACTACCTTCTGAACCTTGGTTCAGACACAAAGACAGTTTTGATATATAGTTTTGGTTGACGTTAAGATTTTTGCTCTTGAAAACTTTTCAAAACCCCTTTGTTAGTTTAAAAATTGAATTGAAAGAGTTTGAGGGAAAGAAAACTCAGTCAAGAATTTATCCTGGTTCACTCACTGCCACTTGTGAGCTACGTCCAGTCCCAGGGCAAACCACCACTGGATTTCCACTAATCTCGCAAGATTACAAGTATTCTTTTCTATCAAGCCTCGCCAGGCTCTACCACAAGTATTGTTTCTTCCACCAAGCCTCTTCAGGCTCTACCACAAGTATTGTTTCTTCCACCAAGCCTCTTCAGACTCTACCACAAGTATTGTTTCTTCCACCAAGCCACTCTAGGCTCTCAGACACTTATCCAAGTGTAACCCAAGTATTCTTTCAGACAATAAGCCTCTCCAGGCTTGTAACCCAAACTGTTTTAAGATAAAAACAGATAAAGTTCAATCAACTATTTTCAGATGATAGATTGAACTTATCAGAAGTGTATAAGTAACTGAGATTTACTCAGGATAAGCAAATAAGCAAATGTAAAGAAAATATCAGAGTATTTTTTGTAGCGTTTACGCAGAGTAAGATTTCTTTGATAACTTTGCTTTTCTCACTTCTTCAATCTGCATGGGCATATTTATAGTCTTCGAGAAAAATGTTACCCGTTGTCAAATAGCATTAAATGCTTCAGGACACGTTGAGACACACTCTATCCAACACGTTCTGAGCAGTCTTAGGTGCAGCAGGTCTGTGCACACAATGCTTTTGAGCAGGTACAGCAGCTTTGCAGATTTTCCTTAAAAATGCTAAACATTTGAACGAGCAGAGAAAGCAACTCTAATTCTTATGCTGAAAAGGGTTAGACCATTGGGATGAGCGTTCTTCTTACATAGTAACGTCTTCACGGGTCAAACCTTAAACTTGATACCTTCAGCCTTTAGATGCAAGGAGTGCTTCAGATGATCTTCAAGTCTTCAGATGATAAAAACCCTTCAAATGATAAACACACTTCAGATGAAGTTGATCTTTCAGATGATCTTTTACACAGACAATATGATCTGAAACAGTGCAACATCCTGTGAGAGCATGGTATCATATAAAAGCCTTTTATATTTTATATTTGTTGTTCATTAAAACTTAAGAGAGTGAGACTCAAAATATTTTTAATTTCATATATTTAATCCTTTGATACTCAACACAATAAACATACCAAAGCAATAAACATACTAAACAAAGACTTTATTGACAAATTTCTTAATTTAAAAAGGTCCTAAGAGCCTAAGTTTTCTACCCTAAGGTTTTTTCTCAAATAAATGAAAAACTGAAAATTTCAATCGGTTCAAACTAATAAAAACATACCTGGTGTAGCCTCAGAAATTGAAAGGAAGTGGAAATGGAAGTGAAAAGGTCAAAGATAAAGATGAGTTTTCAGAGAAAATGGAAGTTCAGGAGTTGAGGAAAGGTTGAAATGACCTTTCCTCTTTTCAAATTTCAAACTTATGTGCAGCGCGCGCTTGTGCTACACTCTCGCTCATAAGAATAAGAATACGAAGTTTGCCGCTGCGCTTCACCTACGCTTAGCGCAGGTGAAGCGTACAAAACAGACAGTAATTTGATATTTTTGCGCTTTACCTTTGCTTAGGGAGAATAAAGCGTAGAAAACAGAGACTATTTTTCAAACCTGCGCTGAGCGAGGGTAAAGCGCATAAAACAGAGTTAAAATTCTATTTTCTGTTTTCCACTGCTTCCTAACTCCAATTGTTTTTCATCCTTTAATAATTGAAATCAATCCAATTTCTAACAATTTCTTAATAAACACAGGTATTGACTCTAAACAACAAAAATCAAAATTAAAATCAAAGAAAAAAGAAAAACAAAAAATGTTGGGTTACCTCCCAGGAAGCGCTTGTTTAACGTCTGATAGCTCGACGCCTGGTTACTTAGAAACTTATGGTGGCCTCAATTGGAGGATAATGGTTGACTCTGTTCCAGTTCTTCCTTTTAGTTCCCATCCTCCATGCCAATTTCTTATTTTATCATCATCGCTGTCTTCACTGGCTTCTTCTTCTGATGCTGCCCTTTTTCTCTTTTTAAATCTGAACTCCAACATGCTTTCTGGTTGTTTAACTCTCATTCTTGGTTTCCTCAGAAATCCAGAAACCTTTTTCTTCTTTTGCTCCACAATATCTGGGGGAGCTTATTTCTTTCTTACCTTTGGCAGCTGAGATTTAGAATTAAATTTATAGATCCCATCAGTAGGATCCATTTTTAATTTTTCTGGAGTCTTTTGTACTTGGGGGATTCCTCTGTCAATGTGAAACACAATGCTCTCATCTTTAGAGCTCAATTGGTATTTTCCCCAATCAACATCAACTATTGCCTTGGCAGCTTTCATAAAGGGTCTTCCCAAAATTAAGGGGACATCAGTATCCTCCTCTTCTGTCTCTGCAATGTAAAAGTCAACAAAATACATAAACTTGTCCACTTTAACTGGTAAATCTTCAACCTTCCATATGGGTTTTGCGTGGACTTATTTGCAAGTTGTAACTTTACGTTGGCCGGCTTGACCTTCAAAATTCCCAGCTTGTTAAAATACGATAGTGGCATCAAGTTGATGCTCACTCCAAGATCCAATAAAGCATAAGTAGCTGGTTGATTACCTATAGAAAGAGGTACAGTGAACTTACCTGGGTCAAGTGACTTGCCTGTGGTGTAGACCTCTTCTGGTTCTCCTTCTTCTTTTTGCAAAATCTCTTCTGGCTTCTCCTCTAATTGAACACTCTCCTTGACGATCTCCTCTTTGAGTACTTGTTCTTCAAATGTGATGCTTTCTTCTACATCACTTTCTTCTGTAATATGGCCATCAGTAGCAATCAAATTGCAGTGCTCTTTTGGATTTGTCTGAGTGTTTGTTGTAAGGTGGCCATTCTTGTGTTCTTCCATCTCTGTTGCTAGTTGGCCCACTTGATTTTCTAATACTTTGATTGATGCTTCTGTGTTCTTCTTGAATCCATCAAATCCTTGTATGAATGCATCAATCTTCTCTTCCAACCTGTTCAATCTGTCATACGTTGATGGTTTCTGCTGGTATGGTGTCTGTCTGTTCCCTCCATTCTGCCCCCATCAAGAGTTGTTTTGGTTATTCCTCCATCCTTGTGAGTACTGGTTGTTATTGTTGGAGAAATTTCCTTGCCTCCCCTAGTTACCCATAAAGTTGACTTGTTCGGCTTGGTTTTCTTGGTGAGAGCATTGACCATTGGGATGGTCACCTCCACAAAAGTCACAAATCAAAGGTTGGGCTTGAGTAGGTTGGGATTGGACAGCTTTTAACTGTTGAGGAAGTGTTTTCAACTGTTCTGTGAGTGCTTCTATCTGTCTCTTGATAAGTTTATTTTTTGCTAGAATAACATCACTATTGTTGAGTTCCAACACTTCTTTCTTCTGTATTTAAGTTGGTTGTCGTCCACACTGAGTTTGCTGATCATTCTGAGCAAAGTTGTCAATGATTGAGATTGCTCGCTCTACATCCACGGATAAGATAGTTCCTCCTGCTGCAGCATCTATGAAAGATTTGGAATCAGATCTGAGTCCCTTCCAGAAAATGTTGAGTTGGGCAATGTCATCATAGCCATCATTGGGACATTTGCGCGGCATAGATTTGTATCTCTCCCAAGCTTCACATCATGGTTCATCTGATCCTTGTCTGAATGTGGAGATATTTGCTTTGGCTAGTATGTTTTTCCCTGGTGGGAAAAATCGTGTTAGAAATTTTTCTTCAACCACATCCCAGTTGTTTAAACTTTGGTTTGGATGCGACTTCAGCCACTCCTTAGCTTTACCAATAAATGAAAAAGGGAATAAGCGTAAGTATACAGACTCTAAATCACCTTCCTCAAAACCCATAGTGCCTATTAATTCATAAAAGTTTGAAAGATGTGTATTTGGATCCTCATGATCCAATCTTGTGAATTGATTGGCACTGATAAGATTGAGGTGAGCAACCTTCAACTCCAAGGACTTCGCAGTTGTGGGTAAAACAATGCTTGAAAAATGGCGAGGTCCTTGATGCATGACATATTCTCCTAAAGTCCTTCTTCTTGGTGGTTGTTCTTCTGCCATATTTTTGGGTTCTTCCTCAAGTATCCTTCTTCTCCTTCTCCTGTTTCTACTTCTATTCTTCATTGATGTCCTTTCTATTTCTGGATCAAACTATAACAGATTTGGGGACACCTGGTGATGCGAATCCAACCAGGTGGGCTGGTGATTGGGCGGCCAGAATTAATACAAAAATTAATTGAAAGGAAATGTAACAAATTAGGCAAGATAAGTGTGAAACTGGATGCTTCAATTGGTGCAGAATTTTAATTCATTACATCAGCGTGAAGGTGCAGAATTGTTATATTAATTCAGCGCATGATTTGAGCACACAAGTGCAGAATTATTAGCACTTAAATTGGAAGCTAACAGGTGCAAATGTAACACCCGCAAATTTTCTTACTGGTGTATAAATAGAATAAAGAAAATTTTAAAATAGTAATAATCATTTAATTATAAAGTATTTAGTAGCTTTTAATAGACAGCCAAATTTATAATACCCAACCACAATTATGAGTAAATTTCTTTAGAGAGGTGTTTGAGAAAATAACCTAAGATACCTTTAGTAATTATTCAGTTAAGGAAAATATAGATTTAATTATTAAAAATAGCTAAAACTCTAAGGTATCTATACCTTTATTTAAAATACTCTTAATATAATTAGTGATGAGTTTTAGAAAATAATTTAGAATTTTTCTAGCACTTCTGGGCAAAAAGATCAAAATGCCCCAGTTAACAGTATAACCATAGCCAGCAAAAAAAAAATTGTAGAAAAATATGGAAAATATATTTTGAACTTTAAAAGATGATTTAAAATGATATTTATAATTCTATACAATCTTTGTAATTAAAACCTTAATTTTCTCTCTCCGTTTACTGTAACGCCCGCTTCTTACCGTTTTACCGCATTTTGTGTTTTATTGAATGGTTAAAATTATTTTTAATCACCAAAATTTATATTTTTGGATTTAGAATTTAATTTCTTATTTTTAGGGAATTTCTGGGAATTTTTGGGGTTTTTCTGTGAAAATGACCTTTTTGCCCCTCCTGTCCCTTGAACCGGGCCCGAATACTCTTGATCCGGGCCAGAAAAATTTGCACAACTCTTCCTTTCCTCCTTCTAGAAACCGTGCATGTGTGAGTGTGGTGCATGAGAGACACTTGTACTTTTCCTTCCTTTTCACAAGACATGTGTCAAGTGTAGGCATTTATGGCATTTTAACACTAAAACCACTTATTCTTCCTTTTCTTCCACACATGCAAACTTGAAATTTTTCTCTCATTTCTCTCTTTCTCTTCCTCTTGAAGCCGTGAACTCTCCATCATTTTTCTCCCAAAAATTTTCATCCTTCCTTAAACACAATCAAGCCAAGGTTCCATCTTTGAACCAAAGCTTCCATTTCTAAGCCTTCTAGCCTTGAAAAATCCTCGTTGGTGACTAAAGGAGGCATCTTTGGGGGCTGTTTTGGGACCAGAATTCTGCACTCATTTTCTTGGAAATTTGAGGTAAAGGGGGGGAGAACTTGAACTCTAGTAGGATTTGTAACTAGAGTCAAGGATTTGCCCTTAAAATCCTTGTTTTTACTCTTGTTCTCCTTGAAAAAAATCACTTTTTGAGCTTTTCTTTGAGCAAACGTTTTGGATTCTTGGAGCTGGGTTGTTTACATGTTTTTAAGTTTGTTTTGATGCTTGGAATGTGCTTGGATTGTGATTGTTGGTGCATGCAAGTCAAGAAACAATTTTGGAAAAATTTTCCCCTTTTTCCTTTAATAGCTCTCGGCCTTGAGGGATTTTGGGGCTGCATGTGTTTCAAAATTTTTTTGGTGCTTGGAATGTGTTTGTATGATGAATCTATGAACATGCATGAAGTTGGTTGAAGGTATACAATTGTTTTGGATGATTGATCTTTGAAAAATAGTGTTTATGAGCTTGAAAATGGAGTTATGAACTTTAATGTGTATTTTGATGATTTTGAGTGGATTGGTATGATATTTGGCATTTAGATTGTTTGTTGATGAATGTGTGAAGTTTTGGTGAAGATTGGATGTTGTGAAAAATTTGAAGTTTTGATGAACATTCAAGTTGTTCTTGATGTTCATGAGTTGTTCTTGATGAAACTCATCAAGAATACCTTTTTGATCTTAAAAAGGTCAAGGGTATGTTAAAAACATGTTTATGGGCCTTGGTGGTCCAAAAGGACTAAGAAGCAATTTTACAAGTAAAAGGACTAAAGTGCAATTAAGAATAAGTCTTTAAAAATAAATAAAACAAATTCGGATTTCCAATTCCAACCAAGTAAAAGTCAACTTAAAGGTCAATATTTTAGGTTACCATGACTAAAAATAAGTTCCTAAGAGTTATAAAACCTTTAGGCTTTTAATTTAAGTTTAAAACCTTTAAGAAAAGGAGTTAAAGACTCATTAAAAGTCAATCAAGATTAGATTATGAAATTAAAAGTTAGATTGGAGTTGTACTTCAACTCTAATCCAAGTAATTAAAAGTTAAAACTTAGGATTAATTAGTGGGCTTAACTAATTTAATTACCTAAGTTAATCAACCTAATTCACTTAAGTCGATTAAGTAAAGAATGATTAATTAAGTCTAAAGTTAATTAACCTTAATGAAAGTATTAATTAAGTAATTAACCAATAATGATGATTAAGAACTAATTAATTATGATTAAACTTAATCAAACATAATTAAAAGTCCTAATCCAAGATTAAGGAAGAGATTAAGGGATGATTAAGAATTAATTAGGATCTTAAGTAAGGATTAAGATTAATTGTAATCCAGTTGATGAAGACCAGTTAAGATTAAAAGTTAAACCAAATCTTAATTAGTCATACAAGGAGAATTAAGATAAGTAATACCATCCATAAGATACAATCATAAGTTTTAGTAAATTATAGGACTTAAGTGGACATGATTATCAAGAACATTAGTACAAACTACCTTAAAAGACTATAACCAACACACTCTTTCTACATAAAACTTGAAAAGCTTGGCGAGAGAGTGCGGTTTGGCTTTCCTTGTGAAGGAAAGACGTTGAATGGGTTTTGTCTGTAAGGATGTGAATGTTGTGAGAATTGTTGTGTGACATGCATCATGAAGCGTCGTTGATGTTCGAGGTTTAAAACCTTACGACCTATATAGCAGTAACACTCGGTACGGTGCGAAACTGGTAGGGACTGGGCACTGGGTTTTGCAAAGAACGCCAGAGGGTCCTCGAGTGGGATGCCAGCCCTGAGGATAGTCAGGTCCCGAAATGGCACAAGTGACGTAGGCTCGCCCCCTACTGTCGTGTAAACGGGGTACAGGCTTGACTATCCTGTCGCTCTCAAGTTTTCATGGTCAGTTGAGATTGTCTGGAAGAACGCTTAAATTTATTTGGCCAAACTTTATGAGCAATGCTCTTTGTACCAATGCTAGTACAGACTCTAACTCCTGACGTGCTGTGTATATATGGTCGGGCAGCTGCTATGTGCTCTGCCTATGGTGATGTTTCCCTGGGCCCGCATGCATTAGATATTGCATTATAATAGTAAAAGTTGCGTTCATATGAGTACACCATGATGAGATGTCGTGATTGCTTATTGATTCGACTGTGTGGATTGCCTCTGTGTGTGTGCTCTAGTTTGCTGTATCCTACATGCTGTGAGTTCATGTGATGTTCTCACCCTTCTTTTCTATCTCTTCTTTCTATGTTCTTCTCGTCACGTTGTCAGTCGGTATCGAGGACTTCCGTCATGACGTCGATGCAGGAGCGAATCAGATGGTTGCCAAGGGGCACCCGGAAGGTGACGGGCATCCCGCGCATGTGTGAGTTCTATGGGGGGGGAGTCTGTGTCATCATCACACACCCCAGACTTCCTCTTGTACCTGAAAAGGACTAGGTTGTGTTGAGTCTAGGTAGTACGCAACTCTGATTTAGGAATCTCTCCTTTTGTATTCTGTTAGAGGTCTCATTTATTTTACTACCGGAACTTATGTTTTAAGGTGGTCATGTGGGTATTGGAGAGGTACATCGATGCTACTTAATATGTATGTATGTATTTGTGTCACACTGTTTTATGTTCTCTCAAGGTCTTTAACCATGTGTATGTTGTGGATGCGCGTAAGGTGTTAATTCTTTCGACGCTTACGGAAAGATAAGTTTTTTTGAAAGTGAAGGAAAGGATATTTCATAAGTACTTAAAATAAAGCTAGAGAGGTAATAGGTCAATGACACCTAAATCCTTTTCAAAAAAAAAAAAACTTCCGCATTTTTTTGACGTTCTACTTCGTTGGTCACGTGTAATGCATGTGGTACTTTTAGTGGTAACTAGGGGTATCACAGCAAAACTTTATTCCAATTCAGCATCCAATTGGGAACCAAAGGGGGTGCAGCAGCGTGTAAACAAAGGCCAGAATTAAGAGGTAGAATTATTGCTTCAAATAATGTGGTTGATTGCTTTTAATACTGGGTTGTTACATTGCTAGAATAATGCAGCCAGATTGCTATCAATTAGTGGCTGAATTGTAATGCTAATTATTCTATTATTTGGCTGTTACAACTTGATCAATAGGGGCGGCCAGCTTGATTAAGTGTGGCTGAATGTCGGCCAATTTTTCTAGGAAGTTACACTTAGACAAATTATTAGTTTTATGATGGATATTATTAGGTGATTATTTTGTAACTTTCTGAATGTAAAGAGATATACATTGTGCGCATAGGCTAAATGCTTGAAGGCTATATATAGGGCGCATATTTCATGTAAGGAACAACTTGGAATTCAGAATTTATAAAATTGAGAGTTTGATTCTCTTGGTGTTCTTGTTAATCAAGAATTTGAGTTTTATCAAAGGTCCTTCATCCCTTTGTGTGTATAACTCTTAGGCTTATCTTCCATCCTAGGAAGTGTGACGTCTAACAATTTCCACTCCATCTTCTTACCTTTTTCCATTTTCTCGTTTTAAACAATTTCCCAAATTTCTTACTTATTAGCATTCCAACCTAGATAGATCCATAAAACGAATCCACCCCCTTGGATTCTCGTCATTTGGTATCAAAGCTTGGGCTCTGGGTTTGGAATGGCGATGGAAATTTACTATACCAGGTGTTCCTTCGAAGGTCATTTGTTCTTGGTTGCAGTAGATCAATTCAACTTTAGAAATGTTGTAAGCAGCAGGGTGGTTGAGAAGTTACATCTGCCTACTTCAAATGGACAAGCAATGATTAAATTCTCTATTAGGAAATATGAAGACGAAGTTCTTTGTGAAATTGCACCCATGGAGACATGCCATATGCTATTAGGGAGGTCATGGTTGTATAATAAAATTATTAATCCTGGGAGGCCTTTTATTTCTTTTATGCATGGCGGACGAAGGATTAAGTTCATATGTCTATCATCTGACGCTGTACGTGCTGATTAGCTGACATTGAAAATAAAAATAGAAAAAGAAAGGCGATAAAAAGAAGCAAGAGAGAGTGAAGAAAAAATGAGAGAAGAAAAAGAAAAAGAAAAATATGAAGAGAACAAAGAAACAAAAAGTGAGGAACATAGAGAGGAAGATGACAACTCTAACGTTACGTTTTCTTCTTTTGATGTTTCAAATTTACAGGAACAGGAAGAAAAGTTTTCTTGTTTGAAGAAGCAAGTCGACATCATTCCTAACGCACCTTTATACATTTAGCCCACCTTTCAAAATATTATTCAAGAGACCCAACACCTAGAGATTGGGGTTGATTTGTTGTTTGAAGTTACCGTTTCGCAGAGTTACCACTTGAATGGGATTCAATTCCTATTCATTGAGAATGTTCATGGTTAGGTGTTCGAAGAGGTTTTATTTGTTCTGTTGATGATAAATAGCTTACCAACAGGTGAAGCTAAAGATGGTTACAAGCAAGAAGTCTTCGACCCAGGAGGAAGCATCTGAATTCCTGCAGTAGTTAGTGAATTAAATAAATTAGCAAACAAATAAAGCCTTAAGATTCAGGACAAATCTTCTCAAAGAAGGAGGGTATGATGTGAAACCAACCAGGTGGGTGATGGGTTTCTGGCAAGCGAACCAAAAATCCAGTAGTATAATAGTAAGAAGAGTTATCGTATCCATAGGGAACGGTCAACTCGCGTATATTCTGGTCTATTTATCAAGAGACAAATAACAGATTTGTGAGGATATTATGCGTGGAAATTATAAATTGCAAATTAATAAGTAATAAAAATAGAAAGGAAGAGTTAGAGAGATGAGTATTTGGATTTTCATGATCCAATTCAGCGAATTGATGTGCACTAATGAGGTTGAGGTGTGCAATCTTCAACTCTAAAGCTCTGGCATTTGGTGGTAACACAGTGCATGAGAAGTGACGTGGTCCTTAATGAGAGATATAGTCTCCAAGCGTCCTTCTTGGACGTTCATCTGCCATCTTTTTGGGATCTTCAACAATTGTCCTTCTTCTTCTCCCGTTCCTACCTCTATTCTTTCGCGACGTCCTTTCTATTTCCGGGTCGAACTGTAATTGATTGGGGGACGCCTGACCTCTCAGAAGCATAAACAAGAAACTTTGAAAAAGGTAAGTGTGGAAGAAAATAATAATAGAAAAACAATAAATTTCCTAAGATAATAATAGATCCTAAAAATAATAAGAGTAATAAACAGAAGAATTCCTAAGAAAACAAATAAAAAATCCTAAAATAAAAACTTGATAACTAGACCGCCAAGGTCTACACGAATTGGAAACCGTTCCCCGGCAACGGCGCCAAAAATACTTGATGGGTTTCTGGCAAGCGAACCAAAAATCCAGTAGTATAATAGTAAGAAGAGTTATCGTATCCACAGGGAACGGTCAACTCGCGTATATTCGTGGTCTATTTATCAAGAGACAAATAACAGATTTGTGAGGATATTATGCGTGGAAATTATAAATTGCAAATTAATAAGTAATAAAAATAGAAAGGAAGAGTTAGAGACACTTTACTTGGATTAGGATTGAACTTCATATCATCACACCCTTTGTGCATGTAAAAACTATCTATTATTTTAGGTTTACTCTATAATACTGTAGACAAACTATATTGCTTATGACCCCAAGTTACAAGGCGCCACTCACACTCAAAGATAATCCATGCGAGCTCTCCCAAGCGACAAACTTACCCTCGACTTAATTTGTTCTCTTTATTCTGTTTGTAAAAGAACTAATTGATAAACGACGCCTAATCCTGTAGACGCACCTTCATTAGAGTACTCACACTACCCATTACTCATCAGGATACATCCATGTGTCGGTCCTGGATTGACAATCAACTAATCCTTTGCTATCGATACTAAGGCCTAATCATGTAAACGCCCTTCACTAGAGCATTGTCACTACCCATCGCTCATTAGTAACGCTCATGTGTCGGTCACAGAGTACCGAGTCCTCTTATTCAATCAGAGTTTGGGTTTCCTATGTCTAGGCTCCCCCATCCTTAATCCTAGTCGAAACTAGCCTATAACTCCGGCGCAAGCGCGGAAGTCAGGGATTAAACACAGAATAAGATTACCAATATTATAGACAGAGAGCTCGGGAAATAATAATATAGAGTTTACATACACTTGGGGATAGAATCAATTACATTCAATCCTAATGGAGAGTTAACTACACAAGGTAGCCCAAACAAACCACCGAAGATGTTGTCACCATCTTCAATCCTTGTGAAGCGTTCTTCCTCTCCTACTCTAAAATTAGAACTGGTGCATTATCACTGGAATATAACTGAATTACAATAATCGTGCACACTTGATCTGGTGCAAGAGGTTCCTATTATAGGCTAAGGAAAGACAAAGAAAATTGGGGAGAAATCTATCTATAATCGGCAACAGGGAAAGAATCGGTGTGATCTGCGCTTCACCCTGCGCTACAGCGCAGGTTGCAGCGCAGGAACCAGAGGGCTGCGCTTCACCCTGCGCTACAGCGCAGGTTGAAGCGCGCAACGCGTCCTGCAGCTTCAATCTTTCTCTTTTTATCTTGATCTCTCCCCGAGACTGGTTTTGGTTGATTTTTCTTTCCTTGTTTCCCTTTTCTTGATGAAATCTTGCATTTATTGAGCATCTTGGATTTAATTGGAAAGGTTGTCTGCAGAATCCTTGTTTAATTGGAAGTGATATCTTCATTAATTGCTCTCAAATAATCTTCAAATCTTCAATATTGCTCACAAACAATCTTCCAATCTTCATTAATTGTCTTCAATTAAACTTCAAATCTTGCAGATATCTCCCTTATTTAATGTTATCTTTCCTTCAAATCAAATCCTTGCAATATTCTGCAAAAATCAGCAATATTTCTATCAAAATAGCATCAAATTCAAATCTAAGATTAATAAATACAATTTATCTAATATTAAATAAAAAGGGATTAAACTGGGGCAAAATACCATTTTATCCTTGATAAGTGAACTAAAAAGTGCTCTAATATATCATATAATTTTCACTTATCAGTGGGTTGGTGATTGGGCAGCCATAATTAATACAAGAATTAATTGAAAGGAAATGTAACAAATTAAGCAAGATAAGCGTGAAACTGGATGCTTCAATTGGTGCAGAATTTTAATTCATTACATCAGCGTGAAGGTGCAGAATTTTAATTCATTACATCAGTGCATGATTTGAGCACACAAGTGCAGAATTATTAGCGCTTAAATTGGAAGCTAACAGGTGCAAAACTTTATTCCAATTCAGCATTCAATTAGGAACCAAAGGGGGTGCAGCAGCGTACAAACAAAGGCCAGAATTAAGAGGTAGAATTATTGCTTCAAATAATGTGGCTGTTTGCTTTTAAAAGTGGGCTATTACATTGCTAGAATAATGCGGCCAGATTGCTATCAATTAGTGGCTGAATTGTAATGCTAATTATTCTATTATTTGGCTATTACAACTTGATCAATAGGGGCGGCCAGCTTGATTAAGTGTGGCTGCATGTCGGCCAATTTTTATAGGAAGTTACACTTAGACAAATTATTAGTTTTATGATGGATATTATTAGGTGATTGAATGAAAAGAGACATTCATTGTGCGCATAGGCTAAATGCTTGAAGGCTATCTATAGGGCGCATATTTCATGTAAGGAACAACTTGGAATTCAGAATTTATAAAATTGAGAGTTTGATTCTCTTGGTGTTCTTATTAATCAAGAATTTGAGTTTTATCAAAGGTCCTTCATCCCTTTGTGTGTATAACTCTTAGGCTTATCTTCCATCCTTGGAAGTGTGACGTCTAACAATTTCCACTCCATCTTCTTACCTTTTTCCATTTTCTCGTTTTAAACAATTTCCCAAATTTCTTACTTATTAGCATTCCAACCTAGATAGATCCATAAAACGAATCCACCCCCTTGGATTCTCATCACCTGGCCTCTCAAAAGCATAAACAAGAAAACTTGAAACAGGTAAGTGTGGAAGAGAATTTTAATAAAAAAGATAAATTAAAAACAAAAAAGTAAAATTCCTAAAAATTCCTAAAAATAAAAAAAATAAAAATAAAAATCTAATCCTAAGATAGAGTGTATACAACTTGATAATTAGACCTTCCAAGTCTATACGAATTGAAACACCGTTCCCCGGCAACGGCGCCAAAAATACTTGATGAGATTCTGGCAAGCGTACCAAAATTTCAGCAGTATAATAGTAAGTATGAGTTTATCGTATCCACGGGGAACGGTTTGCTTCGTATTTACTCGTGATCAGATTATCAAGTAGAAAATGGTATTTGAGAGTTTGTGGTGAGGAAAGTAAATTTGCATAAAAGAAAGAGACGATTGAGAGAAGATAAAATTCTTTACTTGGATTAGGATTGAACTTCGTATCATCGCACCCCTTTATGCATGTGAATCCCAATATTAATTATGAATATATTTCTATAATATCTTAGCCAAACTATATTGCTTTACCCCGAGTTACCATGTAGTAAACCACTCGAAGATAATTCATGCGGGTTCTCCCAGGCGACAAATTACCCCGACTTGATTGCTCTACCTTTCCGTTTGTTTAATACTATCAATTCGCCCTATAGACCTATAGTGTCAGCTATGAAGAGATTGCCTAGTTCTTCTTCAATGATCACTTTCTCCTATAACCCTATAGTAACTACTATGAGTACTTTTACCAATCAGACTTTGAGTTTCCTAAGTATTGGTTCCCCCAAATTCACTGTTAATTTTATAAAAACATTTGTCACCTGAATCATAAAATTAACCTATAACTCCTGCACACAGGCGAAAGCTATGCATTAAGCAAGGATAAAAATACCAATATTATAGAATAGGGGTTCATAAATAAATACGAGAATTCACATACACTTTGGGGATTGAATCAACTACATTCAATCCTACTGAGACGTTTAGCTATGCATGGTAGCCATTACAACCCAATGGAGAAGCTGTCACCTTACTCCAATCCTAGCTCTGCCTTTGTCGTCTCTCTAATCTCCTTCCTAAATGCTCCTTTGCTAACCTCATGAGACTGTGTAAAAAGCCTCCTTTACTTCTTTACAAATGGTCCTATTTATAGACTAAGGAAAGCTATCTTAAATCTGGAAGAAATCTGATTTGAAAATAGATCTAAAAATAGATCTAAAACTAATTCGCGCAGCTGCGCTTCATCTGCGCTCAGCGCATTTGCAGCACAGGAAACAGAAACAAATTCTGATGATTGTGCTTCACTTGCGCTAAATGAATCAACTACAAATTCTGATAAGCGCAAGTGAAGTGTGGAGCGCGTAACTGATTACTCTGTTTCCTCTTTTAATAGTTTGATCTCTTCCTGATCTTATTCTTATTTGCTTGGCTTTCCTTGTTTCCCTCTTTTTGATCTGATTATGTGATTATTCTGCTCTTTGAATTTAAATTGGGAAGTTATCCATAGAATCCTTGTTTAAATGGCAGTTGATCTTATCTTTATTTGCTCTGATTTAAACTTCAAATCTACAGATCCTTTCCTCAAATAATGCTATCTTCTTTCCTCATTCAAATCTTCCCATAAATCTGCAATATTAACATATTTTCTATTAAAATAGCATCAAATTCAAATTCAAATCAAATAATCACAATTATTACAATTATTACTAAAAAGGGATTATTTTGGGGCATAAATTACTATTTTACCCTTGATAAGTGTAGTAAAAATACAAGAATATATCATATAATTTGCACTTATCACTCTTTCACCTAAACCTTCTGAACCATTACCTGCCGATCCTGCACCTACACTACCTCATCATTCACCATCTCATTCTTCTACATCAACTTCAACTTCTTCTGACTTTTCAGAAGTGGACACTGAGGAAGAAGACTCAGATTCTGCTAAGTGTGTTTGGTTTGGGAGCAACCTTCCCAAGGCTTTGCTGCTGAAAGAAAAGCCAAGGGATCTCACCAGAACTCTTACATTTGACTTAGCACTTCAATTCACTAATGATGCTCAGATGATGTTTGTTGCTGAAGTGCCCCACAAATTTTATAATGTTCTATTGGAAGAGAGGCCCAAAGTGCCTAAGTTTCCTAATCTGTTTGAAGAACTAATGTTCTTTAAAGTTGCACCTCTTTGGTAACCCATAAAGGCTTGATTTTGGAATCCATTGAAGCTGCTAGGCTGAGAAGAATGCACAATCAGAAGGAAAGCAGTGAAGTTGATTTCATGTTATCTGATCAGCTTGAGAAGATAAGGAAAGGCATCCAACATCCTTCTCATGGATGGGAACCTTTGGACCCTTTCACTCAAGATCAACACAACATTTTCTATGAAGACTGGATTGCGGGTAAGAATGTTATGCCTTGAAGCTGAACTGTTTGATATGCATATTCAAAATAGCCTCAGGTTGCAGAGATTTCAAGACCCCTTATGCTAATTCTGTGAAGCTGTCAACCAAGATTCTGGTGTATCCAGATAGAATCTTTCCAAGGTATCAATGTGCTGAACAATTTTCTGAGAAGAAGAAGGAACGCAGGGTCTAAGCCAGTACCCGTATTCCATCTAAGCCCATGACTTCTTCTGAATGGAGTAGGCTATATGAGTACATTCTGAGGAATGGAGGCATGGATCATGCCTACAGAGAGTGGATGTGGAACTCTTATTGGCATGAGAGTGAGCAAGAATGATCATGTTCTTACACATCATGGAATTATGCTGACTCCAAAACTGCTGCAAAAATTTGTACTCTTGAAACACCTTTGTTCTTTCCTGGTCGTTTTCCCCTCTCAGATAGAATAACTCATGAAGACTGGGTTCTAAGAACTAGGTTCTGTTATCAGCAGTATTTCTATGTGGTTCATAAAGCTAAACCTGAAAGAAGAAATTATTGCTTTAGAAGAAGAAAAACAACAACTAAGAGTGAAGAACTTGGAGCTGGCTCAGAAGACTGATCATGTGACACCCTTCTACCCCAACCTCTAATACAATCATCAAGTTGAAATATAGGGAAAAGTTATGGTCCTCATTGGGTAAAAAGGTTCACATTTCTCTCTTTAAACAGCTATTTAATTCAAAGTCAACTCAATTTAAACAAAAGGTAAAGTCAATGCTTTTCAAAAACTAAAATATTAAATATCAACATCATAAAAATACGTCTCGGCCATGTGAGGCCCTAAGAAATAATTTTCCAAATCTTTACAAAACAAATAAAACACAATATCCTAGACTCTAAGTCCCGATGTCACATATTTCAGAGCGAGACCCCTTCATTTCAATACTCGACACATTGAGTGCCATCTTCATCACCTATAAAATAACCATAGAGAGTACGGTGAGGAAAAGAACACATACTCATACATGCAATGCCGAAGGCTACCCTGTCCCCACCCAACACATAATCATCATCAATAATCTCATCACATAATCATCATCAATAATCCCATTCCACACTTTTTACACTTTATACATATATTTCTCATAGATATAAATTCACATTCTACACAATCAGAAAATGCCATGTATTCTCATATCACAATTAATACACTTTATGCATCCAATTTAATTTCATCAATAAAAACCCCAAATATACAGCTACAGTGCGAACTAAATATCTTCCAACCCAGACTTCGTATCAATGATCCAACCGTTCAGAGTGAAGAACCAGATGTTCTAAACCAGCTGTCAAAATTTCAGTCCGATCCAACGGTGAAAAAATCTGCAGTCGCTGTTTTACAGTCGCAGCTCTGTGTAAAAATGGGAATGACTTTCCTTTACCCTCTTCTTTAATCCCTACTCAAATCCTTAAGTTCCTAATTCAATTAAACTCATTTTTACCGATTAAATTCACTGAAAACATCAATTATTTCAATGGCTTACAGTTAATTCAACAATCGTTCAATTATGAATCTCACCCCCAAATCCTAATTTTTACCCCTTTTCGCTATGCTCGCTACCAACACCCAATTCATCAGGGTCATCATATGCATACATCAAATCAAACACATACCAAGCTCACAACACATAATTCACAGATAAGTTCTCAAATTTATTATTCTTAGAGGGTCTTATGGTTGCCCATCACTACCCAAGCACCCCAACATACACATATAAGCAGCACCCTTTCCCCCCGTACCTTAGAGGTGAAGATCAAACAGCAAATGGTAGGCTCTCTCTTGATGATTACTCTGCAGCACCTTCCCCTTACGAAATCGTTTCTCACCTCCTTAAGGTTTCGCTCTCTGACGATTTGAAAAATAAGGATTAGGGTGAATTGATAACCCCTCCTTAAATAATTACTTAACTGGGCTGGGCCTACCCTCAACTCACTCATTCCTCTTTTTATTAAAAAACATTATTCATAAAAATATTAATATTACTATTATTTATTTCTTTTCTTTTACTTTATCTGTTCTAGAAATTTTAGGATGTTACAGATCAGATCTTGGCTACCCAACATCATATTCAAGTTGGGCAATCTAAGCTCAAGAATTCTGTTTTAGCAGAGCTTGAGAGGCAACGCTTGGAGATGAAGGAACTTTTTTAGGAGATCCTGTTGGGAAAGACAAGTGGAGAATCTTAGTCAATGATGCTTAGCCTATAATTAGCTCAGACATTGCTCTTGTTGTTTTTCAACTATTTTAAGTTATCTGATTTATAAAGTTATCACATTTTGGATCTGATATTGCTTGCATACGTCAATTAATTCTATGTGATTGATGCTAAATATCATGTCTTTATCTGCGTATGTGCTACCAATGCTCTAAATGATGTGATTGTTACTGCCTTGATATGTATTTATTGCTCTGAACGCTATTTATTGCTCTGATACTTCATGAATTTTAGTGCTCTGTTATCTCTTTTGATTGATGACAAAAGGGGGAGTATAAACTAACCAAAATCTGAAGTGCAAAGTGTTTTTCAGAATAAGGAACATCTTATTCAGGGGGAGCTCTAAGATTATCTGATTGAGGGGGACGACATTCTAAACTCTTATAATCTTTTATAACCTCGTTCAGATTTTATAGTTTAACAAATTTGTCACCATTAAAAAGGGGGAGAATGTTAAGTCTCAAAAATATTATTAAGTATATAATAATGATTGAGTCTCATTTTCCTAAGTTTTAATGAGTAACAAATTTTGTTAAAATTACAATTGCAAGAAGTGCCTATGCTCTTAATATGTTTTTCATGTTTCAGCAAGATGACCATCTGAAGTGATCTACTGTCTGAAGAAGTAGGATCATCTGAAGTGGTTTGTTCGTCTGAGGCATGGGTTCATCTAAAATCAAGGAGACCATTTGAAGACGTGTGACGTGGCAGATTGTCTGAGATCAGAAACCATCTGAAGAGTGAAGCCATCTGAAGATCTCTGATAAAGACTCAAGTCAGTTCAACGCCTTCTCTAACAAGTCTTTGGTCTAACCTTATTAAGGCAAGCTGCTCAGAGACTTTCCCGCATATTTGAAATACTTGCACCAAAATGGAAATGTATGCAACGCAGTCTTTACAGTGCTTAGAGTAGAGACATTCTACACCATCTACCTTGTACTGTGTCAGAAGCTATCAGAAGTTGTTTCACAACGGGATTAATAGTATTAAATGTTATCTCTTAATGGTGATCTCAACGGACTTCATCTCAAGAAAGTATAAATAGCTTCATGCACGTATTTGCAAAGTAGAGAACAACCTAAGAAAGAAAGAGCCATTACGCTGCAAGTTTTACGCTATAAAACACTATGGTAAAATCGTTCCTGTACAATAACTTTCATACCCTGAGTCTTACTCAGTTTATTTGTACATCTTTTAGTTTAAGCTCTGAACTGTTTGTAGTTCCTTATCTTGAACAAATTCTTTCATTCTTAAACACTTGGGTGTTGAGCCTAGAGAGACTTGTTTGTTAAACAATACTTGATTATGAGCCTGAAGAGGCTTGTTGGGAAAGAATACTTGTTGTAGAGCTTGAAGAGGCTTGACAGAAAAGAATACTTGTAATCTTCTGAAGATTAGTGAAAATCCAGTTGCTGTGTTTTGCTCTGGGACTGGACATAACTCACTGTGGTTGTGAGTGAACCAGGATAAATCATCTGGCTAAGTTCTCTCTTCTCTAATCTCTTTAAATTCAGTTTAAAGATAACAAGAAGGGATTTGAATTGGTAGATATAAAATCTTTTAACGCAAACTTTGTTTTCAGCAAAACAAGTTCTTCAGTCTGAGGGTGTTTCAGACGAAACGTTAATCTTCAAATTATATCTTTCATCGGAAAGCCTTTGTAAAAACTCCCTATTTTCAAAAAGGTTTCCAAAAACATTAAAGTTTTATTGAAACACTATTCAACCCCCTTCTAGTGTTTCCCTGTTTGTTTCTACATATTCCCCCTTCTAGAGAGAGACGTAGAGAGAGAAGGAGAGGTTCTAGAGAGAGATTCATCTTGGGAGCTTAGAGAAGGCTTGAAGCACTCAAGGATCCCTATTCCAACCTTCCCCAACCTTCCTCCTCTTCCTTCTTGCTCCTTTAAGGTGAGTATAACTCATACTCACACTCCTTTGGTTGATTTTCTCTTGTATGCGCCCCTTTCTTCCATTCCCTCTTCTTAACTCTTATGAATTATTGTTGTATGATATTTTGCTTGTTGTTGACATAAAAATTTGCATTATGGTATGAGAACATGTGTAGGGGGATTTTCCTCAAGTTAGGGTTTACCCATAACCATGTCTTTCGATATTGTTGCATGAGTTCTTGTACCCTTTGTGCTGAGCATTTCATTTCAGGCCTTTGTCCCAGTTATTAACTTGAAGGACAGTTTTGGCTTCGGCCCAGTTAAATCTAAAAAAGATGAGAATGTAACTCAGTTGATGTTTTAAGACTTGGGGGATAGTACCCAACTAGTAAGGGTGATTAGTACCCAGTGGTGGTGATTAGTACCCCAAGGGAGACGTTCCTTGTAGTCTGAGCTTAGGTCTAGCCATACAGTTATTTAAGTGATAAGAACCCGCTGGCTGGGTTATGTCGGTCATGTGCATTCATGCTTATGTTTAAGATTATGTTGAGTTGTTAATTGTTGCATTGTCTTTATTGTTCTTGCGTATCATTTGTTGTATATCCCCACATTGCATGCTGCATGGTTATATTCACTGAGATATTCTGTCTCACCACACGTTTTGTGAACCACAATCTAGATGCGCAGGTGCCCCCACGCACAGGCCCATGAGCTAAGAGCTTGGAGTGGCTATCATATTTTGTTGTGGAGTACATGATTCTTATTCAGACTTGTTAGGTCTTGATGGTTGTATTTTGATGTATTAGGTGTATATTTTGGGAGGATATGACCGTACGTGTGTATTCCTCAGTTCCCTTTTGTTAGGACACATGTATGGGGGTATCCTCAGCTTGAGATTATGTATTGACTGATTGTGACCAAGATTCCCTTTTTGTTGGTCCCAGAGGGAATCTAGAAAGGGGATTGAATAGATTCACAAAAACTATTCCCTTCTTAAAAAATTAAAGTTCGTTTTTCCCTTCCAAATCTGCCTTTAAAATTCTTTCAAATATGTTTGTCAAAAGATTAATTTTTAGAGTTTAAAAACAAATGTTGTGAGCAGCGGATCAAAGAAATTGCAGAAGGTAATTGATTACCAGTTTTGATACAGTGCGTAATTAATTACCAATTTGAAAACAGTGAGTAATTGATTACCAAAATTGATTACTCAAGGTTTTATGATTCAATTTCTAATATTCAATTCAATATAACAGAAACTATCAATTGCTTTCAACAATTTACAGAAATTTATGTAGATCAAGATTCAAGTTTATATGCCAAGAAAAGTAATTCAAAGTAGAATAAGGATAGAGAAGATTACACAATAATTTATACTGGTTCACACACAAAAAGGGGCCTACATCCAGTTTAGATCTAGCACACCACTAAATATGCTTTCACTATAGAATTGATTACAAACACCATGCACATTCAATCCTAAAGAAAGACTTTCTAAACAAGCAAAGGTTTGACTCTTGCACCCCACAAGATCATGTTCATCAATGACACCGCGTCATACGAACATCAACCTTACTCATGATACCCCGTCACAAGATTTCACAAACAATCTCAATGAACACCCCGTTCTTGAGATATTGCACAATGCAATTCTCTATGAATACCTTATTCAATAGAAAATACAAATCAAAAACAATTAAAGAAAACTGAGTTTAGAATAATAGCACCTTGATTGTGCAGATAAACTCCATGAATATATCAAAATCTTCCTTCCAATTGTCTAAGCATCTTGACTTGAGAGTTTTTAATTTGCAGAATTTCTCGACATGATGAACTTTCTTGGAGAAAGTTTCTAAAAAGAGTTTTTCATTCTTTTTCACAATTCAGCTCTACTATACTCTTGTTATTCTCCTTCATATTAATTCATTTCGAAATGTACTTATATAAACAGTTCTTAGTTAGTTAGAGATTCAAAAGTTTGTTAAAAATCAGTTTGAAAATAGTTACTAACGTCCAGTTTTTCTGCAGAATCTGTGGTAATCGATTATCACCTTGAGTAATCAATTAAACCAGAATGTTTTGTCCAAAGAACTCTTCACAGGAAACAGAGGTAATCGATTACAGACTATGGTAATCGATTTAAACCAGTGCGCACCAAATTTTAATCTTTTTCCAGGTGCAGTGGTAATCGATTATCTATATCAGGTAATCGATTATTTCGTTCCTGAATTTGAATTCATGCAGTTTTCAGTTTTGTTTCAACTTGGGGTCAATTACCAACTTAAGTAATCGATTATACCAGTGGCAAATCAATACTTGGTTGAGTAATTTAGCTACCAAGCTATCCAAAATTGAAAACTCAATCATGAGCTCAAATTACTTAATCACAAACAAATCAAAGAGCAATTATCAAACACATACCAATTGCCTAAGTCTAAAAACAAACAATACAAGTGCCACATCTATTGAAACTTGTTTGGCACTGCAAAATGGATTAAAATATAAAGTATCTACTTTCTACAACAAACCAAAACTAATAATACATGAAAGACATGAGGAACAACTTGTGTCTTCCGGTGTAGCTCAAGTCCAAAAATCTCCCCCTTTTACCGTGTATAATTTCCTCTCATACACATATTTATTAAGAATTATATACATATTTATCTTCAAATACACATTGAAATAAAATTATATTTTAAAATAATTACAATATTTAAATTTAAAACTTATCCGTCTAACATTCCCATTATGAGCATCATTCGTGCATCGCACGGGCACCAGACTAGTATATATATATGGGAGTATATCACATGAGAATGATGATTTTATATGAGAATGATAAGAATATTTTGTAGGTAAGTAACGGTGAAAGAGGCACGTGATAACTTTAAGTGGGTTGTTTTAATATCAACCCTTATTTAAATCCGATGACTATAAAATATTCTTATCATTCTCATATAAAAACATCATTCTCATGTTAATACGCTCCCTATATATATATATATATATATGAATGAATCAATTTGTAACTCAACTTGCGCAAGGTCACAATCTAGAATATATAATTAAACCCCATTATATAAAAAGTAGGTACATGTTGAGATCCTGGCAAGCGTCCAAATATCACAGCAGTATAATAGTAAGAGAAAGGGGTTCTTGTATCCATAGGGAACGGTACAACATAAATTCTAGTGATCACACTTATCAAGTAAGGGTAGATTTGAATGTTTGTTTGGGAAGATTGCAATAGTAATTCAAATAAGAGATAAGAGAGAGAGAGAGAATATGGATAGGATTGAGAAAATTAAGGAAACTAGGATTGAACTTCATCTATCGCACCCCTCTTGTATTTGGAACCCAATGATATTCATGAATTTATAATTATAATATTGAAGCACAAATAAATGTTATTTCATAAAGGTCTCCATAACTATGAAATACTCATAAACAATTTACGCTGGTCTCCACAGTCATAAATTGCCCCGGTTTGAAGATCAGTTGTTAAAGCTATCAATTCATCCTGGTCTCCACAGTGACAAATTGAGTGTTTTCACCAATCAGATTTAGAAAACCGTTTCTCAACGCATTTAAGAAATCGCATCATAACTCTGGTACAAAGATGGAAGCTAAGCATTAAGTATAGAATAAAAACACCAATATTATAAAAATAGGGATTCATAAATAACAAAGAGGATCCAAAATACAATTGGGGATTGAACCGACTACATTCAATCCTAAAGGAGAGTTTAACTACTCATGGTAGCCATTACAAACCAATAGAGACTGTCACACTTTTCTCTAGCTCCAGATCTGCTCAACGGCTACGTACGTCTCTGTGTGTTATCTCAATCCCTAAAAGTGCCTTTATAAACTGTTCTAATGGGCTTTTGAGACTCTGATTGCAGCCCAATAAAAATTAGGTTACGTTTCCTGCGCTCAGCGCAAGTGAAGCACAGGAAACAGAGAGTAAACGTCATTTTTGCGCTCGACTTGCGCTGAGCGCAGGTGGAGCGTAGGAAACAGCATCAGCTTTTCCTGAATTGCTCTCTTTGAAGCTTGTTCCATGTTGTTCATGTCCTTGTTTGCTGCTCTTTTTATGCTTTATTTATAACTTTGCTTTTTACCTGCAAAATCAACAGATTTCCTATCAAAATAGCATCAAATTCAAATTTGACTTAAATAATTACAAGAATTGCATTTTAAGCCAAAAAGGGATAAATTGGGGTATAAATTCAGCATTTTGCCCTCAATAAGTGTTGTAATCATATATGAATTTTACGTAAATTTAACACTTATCAAATTCCCCCCAACTTGGCTTCTTGCTTGTCCTCAAGCAAGAGAATCTCCTATAGACAGTTGACTTCAATCCCCATTTATGGTCCTGACTAATAAGGAAACAAAATAAGTATCTCTTGCTAGACAGCTGTCACCTTTCAAATTTCAGATTAATAATCAGAACCAAGTTGTGACTCCAATCCTCAATCAGAACAAGATAAAGATTCATTCAAATTTTTTAGAAGCAGTAATCAAAACAACAGGTGATAAATCAAGGAATTTCTCTAATTCTCATGGGTAAGTGTTTCCCTCAAATTTTTCACTGCAGTTGAACAACTAAAATTGTTAGTCGTTTCCAGTTAATAATCATGCATATGGTCAACATGGATCAAAAGGTCTTTCTCAGGTTGTAATGAGGCTAGGCTATAAAGAATTTATGGTTTTTCTGGATAATCCTAAAAATCCATACTACATAAAGATAATGTGTTATATACAGTACAGATCAAATGAGATAAAAGAAAATAAAAGAAAAGAAACGAAAATAAAAATAAAAATAAAAATGAAAAGGAAAAAGAAAAAGAAAAACACTGAAATCAATCCTCATCCTCTGCATCCTGGATGTCTTCATCCTGTCCATGCCCATCTCCAGCTACTGCTGCTCCACCTCCTCCCGGAACAACAGGCCTATCCCCAGGCGACTGTAGATAATCTCTAAACTGCTCAGGTGGCATGACAGGAAAGGGGCCCTGCAGGTTGTGGTATAGTATCTGCTACATGTATAACATCCCTCAATGACCAGCTATGTTTTTTTGACATAAGTTCTCATTCCACAAGTGCTGTGGAATGCCATCTGAAGGTGGCTGCAATATTGCCTCCTGAGGCTCTGGTGGTGGATGTTGCTGCTGTGGTGGCTGCTGTTGTTGTGGCTCTGGAGGTGGGTCCAACTCCTCTTATGAGATGCAGTTGACCTCAATGTACCCCCTAGTCATAGGAGTCTTGATAGGAGTTGTGGCATGTACAGCTATCCCCTGAGTTCGGCACAAGGCAGTAATGAGTGCAGGAAATCCTAGGCTGATTCTGGAGCGTGCACTGCGACGCTCCACAGCTGTCACCATCTGGTATATCTTGTAAGATATAACTTTGGCGATGTCAATATACTCCCCAGTAAGGACACAATATATAAAATGTGTCGTCTCCATGATGATGTCTGACACATGATTGGTTGGCTTGATGTTAGCCAACACTAGGACCGTCCACATCCTGGAAATGTCCCGCAAGTCCTTCCTGAAAATCCTGGCAGCCTCGCTATAAGCGTTGAGATCATAAGTGTGCCCTGGTAAGCACAAATACTCAGTCGTCCTCCTCTCCAGATCCTCATTACCATATATACCAATATCATGTAACAGCTGGTGATATTGGCAAACCATCTACTCATCATCAGGGCCCGGACCGCCTAGAAAATCATTGATCGCATCGCGATCATAGTGCACCCAACGTCCTCTCACATAAGACCCCCTATTAGCTCCACCTCCAGGTACTCCTGTGGCGTTGGCATATAACTCCCGGACCAGCTCTGGGTTGAAATGCCTATCAGGCTCGGCTACTCTCCTCCAGTGCCTCCTGGAGATCTCATTGTTGAAATCGTCGAACTCCCCCGGGTGGAGTGCTACTGGCCTCTCCTTAATGAAATTATAGTTCAAAAGAGAACTGTGTGCTTCAGCAGCTTCGGGGCTCTTGAACTTCATTGGATCATAGTTGGGTTCATTGTGGGCCCTCTTTCCTCCTTTACCTCCTCTGGAGGTACCAGCAATATCAGTGATCTTAAGACGAGCCATCTATGAAAGTTTAATATAACAAGAATTAGTTTACTGCATGTAAATAGAATTTCTAAGCCCAATGATCAGTATTAATAACTATGCAATGCATGCACAGTTCATGAAAACATATTCATGTGAACCAATTTAATTCCAAAATCAGAGCAATCATTTATCATGCATTTTCAGGATCAGTCTAACAAGATTGTTTAATAAAAAAAGGATGGTTCAATGATTCAAATTTCATGAAATAGTTAGTGCAAACATTTGACACAAAAGCGGGGCACTAACATTTTCAATAATAACAACTTGTAAGAATCAATGAACACAACAACAGTCACCAATTTGATTGATCAATCACAACCACCATATTACCAAATGCCAAATCAATAATCTCAAGAGCATGCCAAACTATAAACCAAGTGACCAATTAAAGCATGTCCCTTAATTAAACCAACAAACTCAAAATAGGACATTCAGTTGGTAAATGGTACTAGGCTTAGATAACAGATATATTCAGACATGCAACAATGCAATTTATTCATGCAATGGTCAGTGTAAAATTTTAAACAAAAACAGAGCATCCATGTCACTAACCAAAATAACTTACAACACTCACTGAGCATGTTTACAATTACCACTTAACCACAACTAGTATTTATCCAAAGACTTCATTATCAGATAATCTTAATAAAGATGTAATTCTAAGAGCCTAAGTTTACCATCCTAAGGTTCTAGTAGAAAATAGAGTAAACAAGAATTTTAATTGGTGAAAACTACTTAAAAACAAGAAAACATACCTTAAAACTGCAAAGAATCAAAATTGAAGGAAGTTTGGGAGTGAAAAGGGTGAAAGAAAAGTAGCAGAGCTCAGAGAAATTGCGCAAAGGAAAATAGGGGAGGAATGAATGACTTTCCCCTGTTTTTGGTTCATTTTAAACTGGAGCGCGCTTTACAGTTAAATTGTAGCGAGCTCATGCGCTGAGCGCAGGTGAAGCACAAAAAACAGTGACTAAATTGCATTTTTGCGCTTCACCTGCGCTGAGCGCAGGTGGAGCACATAAAATAGAGTGGAATTTTTTCAACACTTAGTCAAATTTTCTGCTCCTTCCTACTGATTGAAACTTTTACTTTTGCTTTTCCACAAGTAACTCCATCAATGCTCGAAATTTCCTAAAAAAATCCTAACTATCAAGCAAAATACAAAAACAAAATGAAAATAATTTAAATTTAAAAACTTTAAAACACTGGGTTGCCTCCCAGGAAGCGCTCTTTTAATGTCATATAGCTTGATGCCTGTTTTACTCAAGGAGGTTTTATCTGGAAGGTGGTGGTGGAATCAAATTTCCCACTGGCTGATGTCCATCCTCCATACCCTCCTTTTGTTTTATCATCAGCTTCTACATTTTCTTCATCATCAGATGATGTTGGTTTTTTTCTTTTCTTGAAACGGAATTCCACCATGGATTCCCGCAGTTGCTTCTTCCTTCTTGTAGGCTTCTTCTTCTCCGGGTGTTTAGGAACATTTTGGCGATCAGTTCCTCTTCTTTTTACTCCTTACAGCTGTGGTTCAAAATGAGTGCGACTGTGCGACAGATCCCATCAGTAGAATCTAATTCCAGTCTATATGGTGGTTCAGCTTGTTGGGAAATCCCTCTATCTAGATGGAAGACAATACTCTCATCTTGAGAGCTCAATTTGAATCTTCCTTTATCAATTTCAATGATCATCTTGGCAGCTTTCATAAAAGGTCTTCCCAGAATTAGGGGGACATCAGTATCCTCCTCCATATCCATTACCACAAAGTCAACTGGGAATATAAACTTATCTACTCTTAAAGGCAAATCTTCAACTATCCCATAAGGATATGTTGTAGACTTGTTTGCAAGTAGTAAGGCTACATTTGCAGGTTTGACCTTTAAATCACCCAGTCTTTTGAACATTGATAAAGGCATCAAATTGATGCTAGCTCCAAGATCTAGCAACGCCTTTGTGACTGGTAAAGTACCAACAGTGACAGGTACAGTGAATCTACCTGGATCTAATGACTTGTCTGGTTTGTAAATCCCTTCTGACTTTTCTACCTTCATCTCAACTTCCTCTGAATCTGTACTTGGTTGGCCATATTCTTCCACAATATCTTCTTCTAGCAGCTCCTCTTCAGATGTTAAGTCGTCCTCCAAATCACTTTCCTCTGATGTGTTACTATTTATAATAACTGCATTGCATTGCTCCTTGGGATTTGTTTGGGTGTTAGCAGTGAATTGCCCATTATTATGTTCTGCCATATCCTTTTCTAACTGGCCAACTTGTGTCTCTACATTTCTGAGGGATGCATCTGTATTCCTCTTGTAGGCTTCAAACGACTGTATAAGAGCATCAATTTTCTCATCCAGTTTTGACAACTTGTCATGTATTGGAGTGTAGCTTTGTTGTTGTTGCTGCTGATAGGTAGTCTGTCTATTGGAAGCCCCTGCATCTTGTCTCCACCTAGAATTGTTGTTCTGATTATTTCTCCAACCTTGTGAATAATTTTTTGAGAATTGGTTGTTGTTGGAGAAATTTCCTGGCCTACCTTGATTGCCCATATAGTTAACCTTCTCTTCCTGAATCTCTTGAAAAGAGCAATGACCATTGGGATGATCACCTCCACAAAAATCACAAGTCAATTATGGGGGCTGACCAGGATGAGATTGTACTGTGTGCAACTGCTGAGGAAGTGTAGTCATCTACTTGGTAAGTGCTTCTAACTGTTGAGTAATGAGCTTATTCTGAGCTAAAAGTGCATCATTAGAGTTTAGCTCTAACACTCCCTTCTTCTGAACTGATTGTCTTCCATGTTGAGCTTGCTGATCATTTAATGCAAAATTGTCAACAATTCTGGTGGCTTGCTCTGCATCCACTGACATAATTGTGCCTCCTGCTGCAACATCTATGATCATCTTTGTGTCAGGTCTGAGTCCATTGCAGAAGATGTTCAGTTGTGCAATATCCTCTAGACCGTGGTTGGGTCACTTTTTCCGCAATGATTTGAATCTCTCCCATGCTTCACATAATGGTTCATCTGCTCCCTGCCTGAATGTGGATATATTTGACTTAGTCTTTATGTAGCAAGATGGTGGGAAAAATCTGTTTAGAAATTTTTCTTCCACGATGCTCCAGTTAGTCAGACTTTGATTGGGATGTGACTTCAGCCATTCCTTAGCTTTACCTATCAAAGAGAAAGGAAATAAACGTAAGTAAACAAATTCAAGCTCTCCTTCCTCAAAACCCATGGTACCAATCAATTCATAAAAAGTAGAGATATGAGTATGTGGATCCTCGTGATCCAATCCTGTGAATTGATGGACACTGATAAGACTTAGGAATTTTGGCTTAATCTCCAAAGATTTTGCAGTAGCAGGTACAGCTATGCTTGAAAAGTATCGAGGCCCTTGTTGCATGCCTTCTTTGTGGAATTGGTGGTCTTTCTTCACCCATCTCTTCACTCTTTGGTTCACTAGAGAGAGTATGGAAATTCTCTTCTCAATTTCTTCATTGTCTTCTCCTCCTGTTTCTACTCCTGTTTCTTCTAGATGTCATTTCTATCTCAGGATCAAATACCAATTGATTTTAAGACACATGTCCTCGTAAGATCATAAATCAAGAAACTTGAACAAAGGTTAGTTCGGAAGAGAGGAACAAAATAAAAAATAAAAATAAAAATAAATTTTCCTAAAAATTAAAAAATCCTAAAAATAAAGAATTAAAATTAAATTAAAATACCTAAAAGAAAAAGAAAAAATAATAATAAAATAAAGCAAAATAAAAATATTCACAACTTGATAAGATAGACCTCCCGAGAATTTAAATTTGAAACACCGTTCCCCGGCAATGGCGCTAAAAATACTTGTTGAGATCCTGGCAAGCGTACCAATATCACAACAGTATAATAGTAAGAGAAAGGGGTTGTCGTATCCACACGGAACGGTACAACATAAATTCTAGTGATCACACTTATCAAGTAAGGGTAGATTTGAATGTTTGTTTGGGAAGATTGTAATAGTAATTTAAATAAGAGATGAGAGAGAGAGAGAGGATATGGATAGGATTGAGCAAATTAAGGAAACTAGGATTGAACTTCATCTATCGCACCCCTCTTGTATTTGGAATCCAATGATATTCATGAATTTATAATTATAATATTGAAGCATAAATAAATGTTATTTCATAAAGGTCTCCACAACTATGAAATACTCAGAAACAATTTACGCTGGTCTCCACAGTCATAAATTGCCCCGGTTTGAAGATCACTTGTTAAAGCTATCAATTCATCCTGGTCTCCACAGTGACAAATTGAGTGTTTTCACCAATCAGATGTAGAAAACCGTTTCTCAACGCATTTAAGAAATCGCATCATAACTCCGGTACAAAGACAGAAGCTAAGCATTAAGTGTAGAATAAAAACACCAATATTATAAAAATAGGGATTCATAAATAACAAAGAAGATCCAAATATACAATTGGGGATTGAATCGACTACATTCAATCCTAAAGGAGAGTTTAGCTACTCATGGTAGCCATTACAAACCAATAGAGACTGTCACACTTTTCTCTAGCACCAGATCTGCTCAACGGCTTCGTACATCTCTGTCTGTCGTCTCAATCCCTAAAAGTGCCTTTATAAACTGTTCTGATAGGCTTTTGAGACTCTGATTGCATCCCAATAAAAATTAGGTTACGTTTCCTACGCTCAGCGCAAGTGAAGCGCAGGAAACAGAGAGTAAACGTCATTTATGTGCTCCACTTGCGCTAGCGCAGGAAACATCAGCTTTTCCTGAATTACTCTCTTTTGAAGCTTGTTCCTGTCCTTGTTTGCTGCTCTTTTGATGCTTTATTTATAACTTTGCTTATTACTTGCAAAATCAGCAAATTTTCTATCAAAATAACATTAAATTCAAATTTGATTTAAATAATTACAAGAATACATTTTAAGCCAAAAATGGTTAAATTGGGGTATAAATTCAGCATTTTTCCCTCAATAAGTGTTGTAATCATATAGGAACTTTACGTAAATTTAACACTTATCAGTACACATGTCTTCATCAGATTAAATCTTTCTTGAATAAGATTGGAGAAAAGTCACTATAAATAGAAATAAAAAATTAAAAAATGAATAAATAGGATCGGGAAACAAAGAAAAAAATGATGGTTGTGTTGTATCTCAAGATGTGTAAAGTGAGTGGTTAGTTGGTCAACATATTTATTATCAACATGTAATTTGAGAGTGTTCCCAACACATTACTCTAGATAACATATCCAAGAACCACCTAATAATGACCCGCTTCAAAATTCAAATGTCTAATTCCCTCCAAACTACGTCGTTTAGTGTGTGTTTGGTCTACCACAAAACCACGTTTCAAACGTGGGTTCGGGCTAACACTGAGAGTAGCGTTAGTCCGGATCCATGTTTGAAACGTGATTTTTGGAGTAAGCCAAACACGTTATTAATTTATTTGTATAAAAATTGTATGACTAATCAACACCAAATTTTTGGGTTGATTCGTCATACGAGAATGAACAATTTACATAAAAACACATTAAAATTTAAATTTATGTTATAAGAGTAAATATAATTCTTGCAATTATTTTTCTATTTAGCTTATGATGCATTTTTACGATAATAATAAAATTAAATACTTATACTTTTTATGCATAAGGTTTTTACATTAATCATATTCATATCTAAATTATATACACATATAACATAATAACACAAAAAATTGTTTATATTAAAATTATAAAATAAGAATCTACCATATAGGAATGAACAATTTACATAAAAGTATATTAAAATTTAAATTTAAATTATAGGAAAAAAATACTTACATCATATATGAATAAAATTTTAAACGGAAGAATATCTAAATAATAGAAGTAAATATATATATATATATAATATAACAACATAAGTAAAAATATATCACACAAAAGATAAATATTTTATGCAAGAATATATTAATGTCTATTATAAAAATTATTAATATTTAAATTATAGAAAAACATATGAATATTCAAATCACAAAAGTATATATACTTTTTTTGGTTTAACCACATGTATCCTCCACCGAAGACAATTTTGTTCGAGCCGGGAATATCCACATCATGGTGGGACTAAAACCCGAGACTTTGCTTAAGGGGAATTAAGCATGTACCACTTGAACCAACCCTCATTGGTAAAGTATATATACTTTTTAAATAAGATAAAATTCATATGATTTTTAAATATTTTTTTGAGAATGATTTGAAATATAATAGTATCATTTCTTTTAGGTACTCACCTAATCATTTTTTTAAAGATACTCACCTAATCATCATTCTTATAATTATCTTTAAAATTTTAAATTGAGAAGTAATCATTATTTATAAGAATGTTATTTTGAAGCAAGCACAATATTGTGAGTATATTCAAATAAATTCTTTCATAATATATGATTTTTAATAAGTTTTACAAGAAAACTTATCAATATTAAATTATAGGGTAAAAAATTCATACAAGATGAAAAATGTATAGAGAAACACATTAATATTTAGATTACCGGATAAATAATATTAAAATAAAATAAATATTAAATTTTGGGTTGATAATATCTACATGAAAATTTCTAATATTTAAATTATAAAATAAGATTCTATTACACGAGAATAAACAATTTTATAAAACACATTAAAATTTAAATTGAAGTTAATTAGGGTAAAAATAAATGTTGCATGTTTACATTAATAATAATATAAATACTTCTATTATATACGAATGATTAATTTATCAATAATATCTCGTATGGTGCAGGGATAAACACACTAGTAGTGTAATAAGTAACAAATGATTAATATCACAATTGAAATAATCAATTATCACCGAGTTATAGGGCCAGTTTGTTTGTGCTTAAAAATTTTCAAATATTGTTTAAAAAATTGATTTTATTTTAGAGATTGTTGTATAATCAAAAATAAATTTTTGTTTGGCTACAATCATAAAAAACACTTTATTTACCACAATAAATATTTTCACATTGTTAAATAAATGCTTTCACATTGTTAAAAAGTTGCTTCTTAAGAAAACAAAACTGATTATTTTCTGATTCTGCTTCTTGAAAAAATTTAAAAAAACATCTTAAAAAATCCAACAAGTGATTTTTTTTAAAAAAAAAAAGAAGTGATTTTTTTAAGAAATAATTTTAAACAAACGTACTCATAATCTATTCCCCTTTCAACATATGTCGATAATCGAATTTAAATATATTTTAGGTACTTAACTAGACACAAATCCTATTTTTCATCAAATGTGGATAATTTTGTCAATTTAATAACTGCTCAATCAAAAGAGAATAAAAGGGATAGATTCAAGTGATACATGTTTAATTCCCCTTAAATAATGTCTTAGGTTAATTTGAGTCATATGATTAGAAAAAAATCCCCACTAAAAAACTAGTCCCATTATGACGTATATAGATATCTGTCTCAAATAAAATTGTCTTCCATAAAGATACATATGGTTTAAATCAAAAAACTAAGAGGAGAAAAAATTACCCTTATTTCTCTTTTTTTTTCTTTTTAATTCTCTTAAATCAAACAACTCATAAATTTATTATATTTTCTCATTCCTTAATCCTTTCTCTCTTCTCTCTTCCATGACCTTTAAAAACCGGTGGAAAGGGAGAAAAAAAGCTCCCAATTAAGATTAATTTTACATGTTAGTACTCACTACTCAGTAGTGAAATGTGAAATAGTCTTGTAGGCAATTTTGCCATCTCTTTAACTGGAACGGGGAAAAAGGGAAACACGAGAATTGAGAAGGCTGTTCTGGATAGTGAATTAGTGATATGGGTTGTGGGTTCATTTGAGAGTAGATTTTCTTAACTTCCAAGTTTATTATCATAAAAAATTAATTTAATTTTATAATATACATTTATTAAAAAATTTAATATCAAATTTATATATTTTTTTAAAGTTGACAATTCCAACTATCTAATCTAATCTCAACATGAGTAGTGAATTTTCATAAATCAAATTAAAAAGAAAATAAAATCATACAACAAAAAATTTACAACAACTTATACAACACACTTTTCTTTTTATATTTCTCCATCATATCGCCTATTTATTACATCTCTCATTTCTCTCTCTTCTTTCTATTTTCTATTTTGTCTTATTAAATTATAATGTTGTATTGGTGTATGAAAAACCATACTTCAAACTAAAAATTATTTAATTTTTTAAAATAAAAGTCTGACTTCTATATTTTTACAATTTCTTTATAAATAATCTTTTTTTTTTACCGATTTTACTTACTATCCACTCTTTTTTAGAATTTTACTGACAGCATCAAACTGGACTAAAATTAACGGGAGATATCCGTTCTAAATTAAAGTTTTAAATCCTACATTTTTATAAACCGACCTGATGGGACTAGGGACCAGCACATATTATCCAAGTGAGGCTTGATTGACTGACTAAAGTAGGAAACCCAAACAATGGGACATGCAAAGGGCAAGGGCGATAAAGTGGTGCAGGTGTCATTTGGAAGACCTGCGATTGGGGACTGTGTAATACGCATATAATTATACCGGTTTTTCTAACCTGTGCAATATTATCCATGATAATAAAATAAAAATAAAAAAGTTTTATTGGAAATTGTAACCATTAACATTTCCAATGCATTGAGTGTTGTGATAGTTGCAATTCCCAATAAAACCTTTCTAATTTTATTTTATTATCATATGCAAGAATTGCACTCGTCAGAAAAACCCTAATTATACAGGTTGAATTTATACTCACAGGTAATTTAATTTGATTCTATATGCATGCGTGTCACATGTTGCCATCTCCGATATGACTGCTCACACAGACAAGGTACAAATTAACAGTGGAATGTAAATCAAGCAAAAACCATTGATATTATTTGAAACTGAAACTCCCCTGCTTTCTCTCTCTCTCAATTGGAATCCCATCTGATTCGATCTGGTACCACCATTGCCTATCTCAGCCAATGTTGCCATCATCAAATAGCAAGGGGGAATGCAACTGCAGCGGCAACAACAAAGGTTCCTCTTCCGATCAGTCTTCTAAGCCTGATCGTTCCTCTTCTTCTTCTTTTTCTTCAACAACAACAAGACTATCATTATCCCCTTCTTCATCTTCAACCCCCAACGTTTTGCAAATTCCAAAAAGCAACAAAACCATGGAAGATGTGTGGAAAGACATCAACCTTGCTTCCTTGACTGACCACAGTACCCACCACACAAACCACCACCACTACCTCCAATAACTTGCCAGATGTAAATTTCCAAGACTTTCTCACTCCACCCTTGAATTTCACCATAGCTATAGACCCACCAACCACCAGCACTGTCTCCTCTTCTCCCTCAAACACATCATCTTCTCTTCACTCCCCTCTCACTGCCCTCAGCTTGAGCTCACACCATTTTGAACCTCTTAGCCACAAGGACTTGCAATTAGCACAGCCCCATGCTTCAAAGGTGGATCCTTTATGCAACCCATTTCAGAGCCAACTGGTTCATGACTCTTGTGACTCTCTGTCCTCTTTTGGGAACAAGAGATTTCTTGAATCTGATGACGGCAACTCAAGGGACAGGAGAACTAAGCGAATGATGAAGAACAGAGAATCTGCTGCCCGATCAAGAGCCAGAAAGCAGGAAAATATTGTTTCTTTCTTAATTTCCATCTCAATAAGCTGGTTAATTAATTATTTTCGGTTTAATTAATTTCCTTTCTTTTGTCTATCATTAATTTTTCTTTTTTTTTGTCTGTAGGCTTACACATTTGAGTTGCAGCAAAAAATTGAGCTCTTGTTAGCAGAGAACGCCAGACTCAGAACACAGCACCAAAGGGTACATTTTTTCTTCTTTTTTCTTTGTTACCTGGTACACAGCATGTTTCCCCATTTTGTTAACTTATATGATGTTATAGATATACTTAATTAAATTAGAAATTTAGAACATAATTTCAGTGAAAGTAATGTTATTATCTAATTTTAATTGTTGTTTCAAAGTATATTTATTTTTAACTTTCTGACAGATGGTGTGCTCATGTTTCAATTAGTCCAAGTATATATAAATATACTTTCATGCATATATGATGTTTCCCCCTTTTTATAGGTTTTGCAACAAATGGTATCATGCATAGTTTTCCTTATTTTGCTTGCAGTTGTTGTGTGATGCTGCAGCCAATCAGCAGCAGAACAAGAAAGGCAGTCTATATCGAACATCTACAGCTCCATTTTAAGAATGATTTATTTAGAGGCTTTCTTATGCCCAGAGCCATCTCCCACTAAGCTTAAAATGTGCCCTTTTCAGTAACATCTCCCAGTAGGCTTAAAATGTGCCCTTTTCAGTAACGGTTTATGATTTATGGTGATGTATGTACCTGATATATTAATGTATCTGTGGATCCGTAGTTGTGGTGGCTCTTGGCGTGTTGCATGCTTTTGTAGTGTTCAAATGATTCAAAAGTTCAATCCCTTTTCGGTGCTGCAAATAGAAAAATAATATATTATTAACTTTTTATATTTTTAGTAACAATTTTCTTTTAGTTGTTATTTTTTTAAGAGAAATAAAAACAACTTACTTTATTTTTAGAAATCCAACAGACTCTTTAATAAGTAATTTATTTACATAAGCATTTAAATTAATATTTTAGAGAATGAATAGAAAATAAAGTGTGTTAAAGAATGTATTAAAATATGTATCGCTAATTTTGTTTCTTTCTTGAAACGTTATTTTAATCATAGAAACTTAAAAAAAATGTTCAAAGAAAATTGATAATTTGGTTAATTACATTCCTATTCTCTAAGAAATGCTTAAATTACAGTGTTTTCTTCTCTATTATGAAAAATTATAAGAGATATAAAATTTATACAAAAAAAAACATACAACAACTCATACAACAACTCATACAACACATTTTTCTCTTTATCTTTTACCATCATATCACTTATCACATCTCACATTTCTCTCTCTTTACTTTCTTTTCTCTCTTCCTCTCTCTACGTTGTATATCTACAACATGTACAAATACCACTACTTAAATTATAATCTCTATCTTTTGAGAGATTAATATAGATTATATTTTAGTTTATTTTAATATAAATGATTTTCATAGTAGGGAATAGGGATGATCAATTATCCCATGAGTGAACATGAGGTCTTTTTTTCTCTTTCAATGCCTTCAAGTGGGGGGGAATTGCTTGACTATTTTAGACATGTTTGATTTGGCATTTTTATTTCCTATTTTTATTTCCTGTTTTTAATTTATTTTTATTTTTCTAAAATTTTATAAAAAAAAAACTAAAAAATTTAAAAATGATGATTTTTTATTTCCAATATTTCTAATTTATTTTTTCCAACCCACTTTTGAGAACAGAACATAAATAGTTAGAGAGCAGCTAGACAGTAGTCTGCAACCCAAAAAGGTCTTGCAAATGACAACTTTTTTTTTTACCGTGGGTCCCAATAATTGTTAGAGGAAGCACATTTAAATGTGGGAATGTGGGGTAGATAGGAGCGTCCATTTATTTTAAACAACTTTTTTACGGAAAAAGTTGTTGGATTGCATAAAATAGAAAAGATCAAATAAGTAAATAATTATAGAAAATACTACATCCGATTCTTTTTATAATACATTTATTATAAGTTTTTGCGGTTATTATTATAAGGCATTTTATAATCTCAATGAATTATTTATAATCATTTTTCTTATTTACCCTTATTAACTTTAATGTTTTTTCAGCTATTAAATTATAGTGAAATAATTAATGATATTAAATAAAGGTAAAATTAGAAAGTTAAATATTTTTTAAAACTCCAATAAAAGTAACTAACTTAGCCATTTTTTATTGATACGGGTAATTCGGTTAGGTGTGTCTTATAAAAAGAATCAAAAGGAATATAAAAAAGGTCCTAATTAATGAGTGTCATAACGAACCCATATATAATAAGTATTTTTGAAACCATAACATTGATTGCATTTATAATAATGTTGTACTACTCTGAACTTGAATATAAGAAAAAATAACTAAATTAACATTTATTAAGAAAGTTGGTTAAACTCATTAAATTTTCTTGGTATCATGTAAAAAGTACTTGCATTGCCTAAATTACCCTACATTCAATTTTATTGAAAATTGTTTCAAGTGGACATACTCTCTTTTTATTGGCACATGACTCATTAATAGAGTGGTTGGAAAGTGAAATCAAAGGGTATTTTGGGTTTATCTCATTAAATAGAGTAAAAATAATTAAGATTTGCTTATATTTTAGTCCACCAAATATGAGTTTTTTTTCTTATATTCAAGTTCGGAGGAAGTATAGTCTAATAAAAACTTTCTAATTTTGGTTCAATAATTGGTGTCCTAAACACTCAATATCATTTCTTTATAAAAAATTATAAAATATTGAATATAGCAATTCAAGTTATTTTTTAAACTAATAATTTATAATTTTCACATTTACCCATACTATACCATGGCATTTTTATTACTTTAATCATTTTTTTATCCTAACCCAATAATTCTTTAAAGTTTCTTAACTGAATCCTACAACATGTTTTAATTTATATATTTCATTTTTTATTTTAATTTCATATTATTTCTTTTAAATAAAAAAAACTGCAATAACACACTTTCTACGGATAGCAATTGTTGCTCCACTTGTGGGGTTTAGGATTGCTCTCTATTGCATGAGAAAGTGTGAAAGAAATGCTACCCACTCAATTGTGTCACTACAGCAACTCTCCAACAACATCTGAGATGCCCTTGGCCCATCTTCAACGAGGGTTGCTACTATGAGAGTAATTCCAATAACAACTCTTATGAGATTGCTAGGCCATTATTAGAGAGCAATTTGTGTGGACTCCATTAAAGTTTGAGTTGCTATAAAGAGCAACTAATGCTCCCTCTTATTTTATTATTTTATGCCCTCAAAACATTTATATATATATATATATATATATATGAGGAGGGATCAACTTACACCAGTGTAAGTTACACCAAGTCTTACACTGCTGAATAACTTTTTATCAGATCATTGTATTAAGTAATCTACCGTTGGATTGAAAGTTACTATCATATAGATCATACATATAAAATTTTACTTTAATCCGAAATTATTTGATATGTCATTGAGATGTCTCGAGATTAATGTCATATATACATTTAAAATATATGAAAAAAGGGATCATTTGATTATCAGTTTATCAGTGTTCAAATTTTATGAAATTTTACACAGATAATCAACATGATGAATAAATATAATACAACGGTTGGATTAATAAAAATCACATTCGATCTAGAGTTATTAGCGGTGTAAGACTTGGTGTAACTACACTGGTGTAAGTTGATCCTCCTCTATATGTATGTATGTATATATATATATAGTGTGTTTGGCTTGCCCATTTCAGCTACCTGAAAATTGAAAAATAGTAGTTGAAATCATTTCAACTGTGTTTGGGAAAGTAACTTTTTAGGTAGATACAAGCTTTTATTGAAAAGGCACTTGAGGTAGCTTTTTAAAAAAACTCCAATTTTTCGCTACTAGCTGAAAATTAATTACAAGTTTATCCTTCACACCACCCCCACTTATTATTATTTAATAATTAATGATGTTCTTATATGTCATTTTACTATTTTCAGCTAATTTTACCAAAACACATTCAATAGTTTTTCAACTTTCAACTAGCTTTTAAACTTCCAGATAGCTTTTCAACTAGTTTTACCACACACACTCATAATATTAATTAATGTATATAAAAGAGTAAAGTAGATTATGAGATCCATATAATAATCTTTTTAATTAGAATGTTGGTTTGGAAGAATAAATTATTTGAGTCGCCTTAAAATAATGATATGATATTATGAAAAAATGTAAAAAAAAATATAAATATTAAATGTAGCAATTCACATTATTTACTTGAATGGAGATGCCCTATTTAAAAACACATTGGAGAGAGCTAACTTGTTATTCCTTATTAAGCACCATAGAAGCAATTAATGGTTGCTTATTACCATGTGAAATAGATATAAATTTTTTTTGGACTATTATTTAAAAAATTATTTTTAAAAAAATCACTTTAAAATATTTTAAGGTGTTTATTCAGATTTTAGAAATGAGTAGAATCTAAAAAAGGAATAATTTTGATTATAATGAGAAGATATTTTTATCTGCTTCTAAAATAATCAAATAAATAAAAAAAGAAAGAATATTAACAAGTGTTTTTTTGGGATTATAACGTTAACTTCTAACTTTTATAAAATCTCTATTAAATTAAATATTTTTTACACAATCTAAGAATCATTTATTTTTAATTTAAAATAAATAAGATATTTGTAGGTCACGTGTGTGATAAATTTTTTAAAGTTACATAATTGAATAAAAGAAATTGTTTAAACTATAAAAGTTAAAAGAGGGTGATACCGTGATAGGTTATGATTTATATCCATTTAACAATTATAATAAAGTAAAAATAAGAGCTCAGGTGCTCATATTTTTTTGGTACAGAGAGATGATGCTCTTATATGAGTTAAGCTATATAATTCTTATAGTTAAAAAAACAGTTATTATTTGCTTATAAAAATATAGGTGTAGTTGTGTTATAGACAGGTGTAAGTTGAGAATGACCGGGTCCAATCACAGTGCAGGTTCATAAGGAAATATGGCAATTGCAATTGGGCCCTCCTTCCTTTATTTAGGGGTATATTTTTGGATAAATTAGGGTTGGATTCGTTACGGCTGAAAAAGGGGAAAGAACAGGTGACTGGTGTTGCGGCGTCTTAGGTGGTTGAACCGAAACGTGAAGCAGAGAGATTGCAAGTCTAAATGTTGAGCGTAGCAGTGGGTGGCGGAGGAAGGGTTATTTGGCGTTCCCCGTTATTATCGTTCGGAGTGGGTAGTGTGTAGAAGGCATCGACGGTGGGAATCACAGCAGAGAACGAGGAGCAGAGATCCAGGTCTCACAGCAGATATCCTGCTTCGAAAAAATTAACAAATAACCATACCGCCACCGTCAACCTTCCTCTCAGGATCTGTTACGGAATGCTCGGACTAATTACATTTTCACTCCTGGACTTTCACAATCAATCAACATTAACCTCTTCCACCTACTGTCATTACCTAATCTACCCCCACAAACATTCTCTCTTCATGCAAATCCTCCATTCAAATTCTAATTCTCATACACCAGTCATCCTTCACCCACCGCTTAAACTAGGAACCGACTAACTGTACCATGGAATTCAACCAATATGAAAGGACGCGCTCTAAAAGCTATTCATAACCATAATCTTGTTCTTTTAATCATTTCCTCCAAACGCAATAACCTCTCTAAGGAACAATACCGATAATTAAATAACATTCTCCACCATGTGCCCAGAGTAACCATTTCATACGATTCATTCCATTATTAATCCAACGTTGTCACCTACTTTGTCGGACAAGACCACTTAGCAATTACCACCAATTATTTTACTTACTTTTGCGAACATCATCACCGAATAATCCCTGCAATCCATTTTACCCATTCTATTAATCAACGGCGAACACTTGTGTACCGTAAACGCAGCCAAAAATATATAGTCTAGAAATTTTGGGTTGTTTTAATATCTACGTACTAGGAAATTGTTTGTACTTAAATACTAACATTTATGTGTTTGGTTTTTATTTATGTGACCTTTTCATCGTCCCTTTTTTTCCCCCAAGCCCCAATTTTCTCCATTTAAGAGTGGTAGAACTGGGAAGAGATGAATGTCGGAGGATCATGACCACAAAGCACGAAGGCCAGTTAAGAAGAGACAATAAAGATGGGACATTTTATTCTTTTCATAACGATGGCAACCATAATCTGTTGACCAGGTCGATGGTAAATTACTCGCATTTGTCGGTATTCGCACAAATTATCAAGTGGTAGACTCATAAATTTCTTTTATCAAATGAATTATAATGATTTTTAAAATAATCAATAATGACAGAAATTAGTATATATAGATAAATTATTTAATAATTATTTATGTACATTAATTATTAAAGCTGTATAATTAAATTTGATATATTATTTATCAAATTAATTTTAATTTGATACAATTTTGAATTACTAAATCAAATTATTTTATATAATTGTAATTATTTATGAAAATTTAATTCATCCTAAAATCTTTTATATTTATTTGTATGGGATTATGTCTATATAACGACTCGAATTTAAGAATATTGCTTATTATTCACTACAAGAAAATTTGTTTTTAGTGACGGCTAGGAGTCGTTGCTACACAAGGAAAAGTCGTTGCTACAGGCTGTGTATCAACGGCGTAGAGACAACCACGTGGACGTCGCTAAGTAGCTCGTCGTAAATACAGTAGCGACGAGTAAAGTGAGCCGTCGCTACCTAGAGACGACCCAGCGACACCGTCGCTGAAGCCGTCTCTAAAAACATGGTCGTCGCTACAGGTAAATTTTTTAAAAAAATAATTTTATTATTATTTATTTTATTTTAATAATTTATTAATTTTCTAAATTTATTAAATTTATTATTTATATTTATTAATTATTTTATTATTTATAAATTAAAATTAGAAAATAATACTAAAAAAACATATATATATATATATACTACACAAAATATGTTATAAAATAATACAATAATACATATGAAAAAAAATCAATGGGCGGCGATGGGCGCTGGGGGGCTGTGGGGCGGGCGGCTCATCCTCATCATCCACCGGTTGGTCATCCATGGTGGGATAATAATGGGGTGCGGTTGTGCTTGAGCCTGACCTGCAGCCTAACCTGCAGCCGAGTGTCCAGGATCTGCTGCATCTGTCGTCGGGGTCGTGCCTAACTAATCCTCCAACGCTTCAGTCTTTGCCATGGCCTGCCGAGACTTCCTCCTTTGCTTCAAGGACTTCCTGGCGCCAGCGCCTCCTCAGGTAGAATGTCGTGACCCAGGCCCGTCAGTACTCTCGCTCGTGTGAGCCCGAGACTCCTGAGTCAAGCTGGTCACAACCTGGACGAATGTTGGAGGCCAAGTCCCGGTTGCCATAACAACAGACTCGGGTCTGCCACTCGCAACATCCCTCCAGATCTCCAGCTTGGTGGAGGCATCAGTCATGGAGGTGTCCCCCATCTGTGATTCCACCTCCCTCAGGCGCTCCTTGTAATTTGTCTGTTGAGGTAAAAGTAAAATTAGTTATTAGTTATATATTCAATTGCATAAATATGAAATTATATAAAAAAACACTTATAAACAAACACTTACACAGGTGGACCGCGCCCGGTCATCTACCCAGCCACCACCCATTTTGGCGTGGTGGGCAGCAAAGAACTCGTCCAACTTAACCTCCCGCCCAAGCTGTCGAGCCTACACAGGAAAATTACACAAATTAATTAATTTAACAACAAATAGAAACATAATACAGAAGAGTGTTTGTTTATACATACCATATCCAACGCCACTTCATGGGTGGGCCCTGCGGCCCGTGGTTTGGACTGCCCCCTGCGTTGAGAAGCCTGGTTGCTCTTGTTACGAGCGGACTTCCCCTTGAATTCTGCAGAGTCCCAGTAGGCCAAAAAAACCCTCCCAAGCCTCCTCACCACACCATGCGGGCCTCTTCCGAGCCTTGTTCATCATATCTCAAAGGCGACGAGCAACCCTATGCTCGTACACCTTCTTGATTTGGGCCTCATAAGAAGGGTCCCAAGTAACTCGGCTCTGCAAAATAAAAATATGGTAAGTCCTTCCAAATTGACATATCATAAGAAAAAATTGAAGTGGATAGGGTTTTTAATTATCATGAACTCCTCCCACCACTTGTCTCTAACATCCTTCGAGGTGACCTCCCAAAGGTAGTGAGGACCCCGGAAGTGCGAACGGAACACATGACCAATGGCTGCGATAGGTGGGCATTAGGCACCCACCTGCAAAATAAAATATTCAATATTAACAGTTAAAGATCCAATATTAACAGTTAAAACAATTAAAGATTCAATATTAATATCAATTCTAAAGAAGAAAAATAAAATAAACAAACTCACCACTTTCCAAATGGTCGGATAATAACCAGACCTCAAGCGTCTGCCTCATTAGGTCTGCTTGAGTCGGCACCCTGGAACCGAGTTGGCTCCTCATCAGACTCCTGGTCAGCATCCCTATCCAGGTCATCCTGAGCGTCGTTAGCGTCTAGGTCGGGCACAACGTCCTCCTGCACTGGAGGCATCCGAACTAATCCCGGTGTCGGGATGAACCTCATACCATCGAACTGGGCCAGAGCAGATGGTGGAGGGGAGAAGAAGAAGAAGTCTGCATGGCACCCGCCCGGCCGCTGAAGTAGATGGATGCTCCGGCATCTGATCAGCGCGTGAATGAGAGGTTGGCCCTCTCCCGCATCGTGCGAGCTGCCTATTGTCCGTAGCTCGCCCGGAGTGATGGGCCTCCCTCTACTCAGTGGGATCTTCTCTCCACCTCTACCACACATCTAGGCACTAATGCTATAGACATTATATAAAAAATAAATAATTATATAAATTAAAAAACTAATTACATATTCTAATATACTAATTAATAAAATAATTGTTGATATACTAATTACTAATAAAATTAAGAAACTAATTATAACTATAGACATTATATAAAAAATAAACAATATATAAATTAAAAAACTAATTATTCATTACTAATTACTAAAATTAAATAATTACTAATAAATTAATAAAAAAAATAAACTAATAATTACAAATAATTAATTAAACTATTAATTACAAATAAACCTAATTCCTATATCACATTAATAATTAATAAAACAATATAAACCTAAATACAAAATAAATTAAATAAAACTATTATTAACAATAAAACTATTAATAATTACAAATAACCTGATTACAAATAAGTAAATTAATAAAAAAAACTAACTACAAATAAACTATTAATTACAAATAAAACCTAATTTCTATATCACATTAATAAATTAATAAACAAACAAACTATAATTACAATAATTGATTAAAGCTGTAAAAAAAACTACTTGTTGCGACTCGAAAAGGGAATAACTCTGAAACGAGCTCTAACGTCACCTACAGACAACTATTTTGAAAACTGATCGGTTCAAAACGATCCTTGAAGGAGAGAAATGTTTTAAATCGGTCAGTTTTTCAAAATAAATGAAGTGAGGGGACAAAAATAGAGGTGGCTGTACGAGAGGAAAGGATAGTTGAAAGGAAATGAGATTTGGAAATGGAGGAGAAGGGACGAGGCGGGGGTTTTAACGCGTGCATGTTTTTTAACGTAGCTGCTGTCGCTATGTTTTAAAAAAATGCGGCCGCGCAAATTAAAAAATTCATTTTTAATGTAGAGACGACCCTGCCGTCTCTAAAGCCGTCGCTACATTTTATTTTTATTTTTTTTCAAAAAAAATTATAATTATAGTGACGACCTAGTCCGTCGCCTACTATCACTTCCTAGAGACGGCATGTGGCCGTCTCAGAATAAGTCGTCACTAAAAACTAAATTTCTTGTAGTGATTTGTGTTATAATGTTTCATATTTATAAATAATATGAAATTTCATTTATCATAAACTACACTTCACACTAATCCAAATCCATATGGACAAAAAAGAGTAATGTAATTGGTACATGTACAATATATATGTCAAAGAGAGAGAAAGAGAGAAAAGGAAAAAAAGAAGAGAGAAATGTGAGATGTGATAAGGTACTGTGATGGAAAGAGATAGAGAAAAAAATGTATTGTATGAGTTGTTGTCCTATTTTTATGTTGTATTGAATTTGATATCTGGACAAACAAAATACTCGCCATGAATCCAGCAGCGGGAATCAAGCATTATGCAAATTTGATTGATTTTATCAAAAAAAATTTCAATACTCTAGGTATTACCCCTATTCAAAATTCTGTCCACAATATGCAGGTGATACAGAAGTATTAAAATTTACTCGTTTCCGTCATCATTCCTTTTATGACGTTTGAGCTTGTGGCCCGACTCATAAGGACATCTTCATCTCATCATTTTTTCAAAGATTTCTTTAATTAAACATTTTATAATTTTCACATTTTCTATATTACTATATTTATTTTATTATTTAAATAATTGTATTTATTTTCTATCTCCAACCCAATAATTCTAAAATATTTTCTTATATGGACCCCTTAACATAATAATATATCCTATATTACCATATTTTACTAAGCATTAACATGATATTCATACCGCAAATAGTGTATCCCGCACGGTACCGCACTATTCGCAATTTAGTTTTTAATTTTTTTTTGTTTTTTAAGTTTTTTTTTTTAAAATAGTTTTATTTGTTTTTAATTTATTAACCAAATATGCTATTTCATTCACCATTTCTGTGCACACAATTAACCTCATAAATTCAATTAACCAAATATTTCACTCTGTTAATCGTCAATGTATACATCATTAACCTATTTTAAAATATGATCACTATTTCTGGGCACATCATTAACCTCGTGCTAGCAGGAGATGCAATTAACCAAAAATCATGTTTTGTTAACCACAAACCGGAAACACCATTAACCTGATTTCCTAATATATTCACCGTTTCTGGACACATAATTAACCATGTGTTAATAGGAGTTGCAATTAACCAAAAATCATATTCTGTTAACCACAAATGAACCACCATTAACCTATTTTGTTATATTTCACCGTTTCTGGACACTTAATTAACCTCGTGTTAACATATAACTAAAATTAATTATAATAACAAAATAAAAATAATAAAAATTATTTAAAAAAATGGGTTGAAAAAAAGAGAGGGGGCACATTATAGAAACAACAAAAAAATTGGGGGAAGGGCCCCGCAAGCAGTGTCCGCGGTACAAATGCGGAAGGCACCCATTGCGCGATATAAATACATTTAAGGTGACTGCTCCGGTGCCCTTTAGTGAGGGAGGGCACTTGTGCCCTCTATTGACTGACCAATCAGAGCCTTAGTTTAGTCCAACCTTGTGTTTTCCCTTACACCATATATTCTTTTCTATTAGGTTTAGGCCCCCTAACTTTTTTTTAAAATATTTTTCCACCCCAGAAAAATAAATTTGTTTTTATTTTTTCTATTTCAATATATTTCCAAATTAATAAAATCATAAACCCTGAAAATAGGTAACAAGCCGAGGTATTCCTTGTTAACGTTCTTCATTGTTCTGCTACCAATTAACAATCTGAGAGCTCATTGAATCATATTCTTCATATTCCTGCGTCCTCCATAACCTCTTCTTATTCTTCGTCAATCTGCGACCTCCTTCAATCTTCTTCTTCCCAGAATACGTTCATTGTCGTGAGAGGTGAATGATTGAAGGTTCCTCTTATTCCTAGTGAGTATTAGGGTTTGAGTTCGATCCCTTGTTTTTCGCCTACCCCTGCATCGGGTTGTTCGCTTATATTCGCTGGATTGGAAAAGACGAGGAGCTGGTTGATTTTCTATTGGCTTGTTTTTTCACTCATTAGGGTTGTTGTTACCTTACCGTTATCGGAGGTAATTTTACTGATTTCTATTGCTATTTTCGTAATTGATTTTGTATTGGCTTGTTCCATTGTTGTTACATTTTGTTCATTTACATATGGTGAGGGTCTCATAATTTATTTATATTTTATCTAGGGAGTGTATAACAGAGATGGATTTTAATAGTGATGATTCAACTGTAATTTGAGGATGATAGAGACGTTAGATTATAGTGAGTCTTCTAGCAGTGATGAAATGAGTAGTGAAAAGATATACATAGTGATGAGGAAAATGTGTCTAACCTTCAAGCAGAGGCTAATATGGATGATGGGAATGATGTTATGGATACAGATGTTAGAGAGGAGGGGTCAATGAGGATAATAAGCTGTGACAAGAGCTGATATATTGGCTCTGGAGTTCTCTACTGAAAACATGCGTTCAATTTTTATTTTTCTTATGCGAGATGTCATGGATTTGCTATAAGGAAGGATGATGAATTCGAGACAGTAAGGAATGGTCATAATGCGGGCAGTATTTATGTAGTAGGGCTGGTTTTGAGGGACAAAAGCATTTGATTAGGTTAGATGGAAAAAAGGAACAAAGACCTCTACCGTACAACTACTAGCTAAGTTGAGAGTTTAGGTTTGATTATAAGTTGCCAATTCAAGGTTGTTTCATTTGAAGACTCTCACAATCATGATTTAACCCCTGCTAAGTTTGTACCTCTAATTCCTGCATATCGGGGATTGACTGATGGGGACAAAGCCCAAGTGGATGCATTGCATTCTCATGGTGTAGACCTTGCCAGATAATGTGTTTTCTTGTTGATCAGAAAGGAGGCTATAGAAATGTTGGATTTTCAAAGAAAGATTTGTATAACTACATTGATGAGGTTAAGCGTTGGTAAGATCAAGGATGGGGATGCATGTTGTTGGCTTAAGTTATTTGCAAGGAAAGGCAGATAATAACCAATGTTTTTTTCAAGATTCTTATGTTCTGAGGATGGTAAACTTACTCATCTATTTTGGTTGTGATGCAAATAGTCGTGCAGATTTTCAATTTTTTTAAGGATGTGCTTGCATTTGATGCAAACATACCAGAAGAACAGATATAAATATCCATTGGTCATATTTTTCTGGGAAAAATCACCATCTCAAACAATAATATTTGGGTGTGCACTCATTGCCTGATGAAACAAGTGATACTTAAAAGTGGGTGCTAAGGATGTTTTTGGAAGCAATGTTCCACAAGCATCCAGCTGCAGTGGTTACTGATGGAGATGGTGCTATGAGGGATGCCTATTAAGGTAGATTTTCCAAATGCATGTCAAGGTTATGTGGGTGGTATTTGAATAAGAATGCATGTGAAAATGTTAAGAATCCAAAATTTTTGGATGATTTCAAGAAAGCAATGTGTAGTAATTTCACCACCAATCAATTTGAAGAGTTTTGGGAGGAAAATGGGTAAAGGCGTCAGTAAACAGGTGTCTACAAGGAAATAGTGGGTTATGAAAACCTACGATATGAAGGAAATGTGGGCGACTGCATATTTACGTGATAATTCTTTGCTCGCATTAGAACTACATCTCAATGTGAAGGCATTAATTCATTAATAAGGCCTATGTTAGGAGTAAGAATACGATCATTGAATTTATTCATAATTTTGAGAATTATCTTAGGGAATACAGGTACAAAGAATTGCCCTTCTGACTTTAATTCTCTTTATTTTGAACTGTTCTTACTACCTCACTTCAGAAGAGATAGAGCGTCAAGCTTCTAAGGTGTTCACTTTGGATATTTTAAAGATGTCAAGTATGAGATTGAAAGGGCAGATGCTTTAAATGTAATTGAGCGTTCATTGAAGGGGATATGTTGTTTCAAATTAATGCCTATTGTAAGCCTCGTAGTTAACGCTTGGTTGTTATGATAAAGAGAATTCTAATTTGTTTGTGACTGTCGATTGTTTGAATCTTGTGGCATTCCATGTCGACATATTTTTCTGTGCCATGAGACTGGAGCACATAGATACTTACTACCCTCTTTATGATTTGCAAACGATGAGGAAGGATGTTAAGAGTGACTTGATGATATCAGATGGTTTGGATGAGGTTAGAACCTGACATGATGAGGGTTTGCCGATTTGTGGTTGCTAGCTCTCATTGTAATAGTCTTTGTGATATGGTTTCCCCAAAAGCGTGTGAGCATTTTAAGCAGTTATAAATGACATTATGAAGCTGAAACAAAAGTATGAGAAAATGTGTTCCAGTAGTATCGCAACTATTGTTAAGGAAATGTTGTACAAGATCCCACTGTTGTGAAGACAAAAGGGGCCCCTATGAAGACAAGGAGAGGCGTAAGAGTAAGAGGTGTTCAAACTGTAAAATATCTGGACATGTTATCACTACCTGTCCTAGTTTGGTTCCACCAGAAGATGATGAAGTCAACATTAATGATGAAGACTATGGTCCTGAATCACAAAGTCTTAGGAGGGATGCAACCCAAGTAATTTCATATTTCATTTATATTCTTAAAAAAATGTTTGTAAGTACATATATGTAAATTCCCTATTTTGCAATGTCTGATGCACCTTCATTTTTTGCTGCAGAACCATGATGGAGTTTTCATCAGATAAAATTTCCCTGACAGTAGCTCTAATCATGTGTCTAGAAGCATTAGTCAGAGTGTAATGTTTAAATAATATAGTTTTCCACTTTTTTTTTACTCTTTTAGAGTGGTGTTTAATGTTTTTCTATAAATTTGTTTATACAGATGGAGAATCATTCAAGTACTGATAAAAGGACTTTTCAGAAAAAGAAGATGAAGTCCCTTTCACAGATTTCAGACACGGTTTGTGTATATAATTGAATATTTCAAGTGATTACAATTGAATCACTGGTTCTGCTATTGAAATAATATCTCTCATGTGTTGTATTTTTTATGTGTTTTTTTTAGCAAGAGGAAGGTAAGCATATTCCCACTGAATGCAAAGCAAATGAAGTGTTGAATGGTCCCCATAAAGTTGGTGGAGAAAACTGCAGGTCCATCATCCACAGCAAAGCAGGAAGTTCAAGAAGGGGATTTTGTGAATCGCCCTGATCAGAATGGTACATTTAGATCTTCCTATCCAACCCCTGTATCTGCACCGTTTTTCAGCTACCAGTTACCAATTGTGGGACCTTCTTCTGTTGGAAACATACAAATACGTGAGGGTATGTCCATTACGTTACCTTATCCAAATTCATCCCATGTTCCTGTATTACCAAGTCAAGGGAGTTCTATGCATCATGGCTTATTTCCTTTGTTCCCAAATCAATCAACAATTGGTCTCAATCTCTCATCAGTCCACGGTTAGTATTTTTTTGGAAATTTTACAATTATGAAGATCATTAATAAGTTAGATTAATTTATAAATTGTTTGTTCCACAACATGTAGTAGGAACTGAAGATGGTAGTAGGCCTGGTGTTTGGAATGATTTACTCCAAGAAGTCATTAGAAAAAGTGTTGGTCCAGGTGAAAATACTGGAAAAAATGAATGATGAAATAACTGTTACACTGTTGATTTGAAGAGACAAGGCTGATGAAATTATACTGATTTAGGGTGAAATGATTACATTGTCTTATGTTGGGTTTAAGATACCTTGCTATACATAAATTTTGATAACAATGTATGACACTTTTTGTTTTTTTGTATAAATTAATTCTGTTGTTATATGCAGTAAAAAATATGGAATGAAGCATGTTGATGAGTTTGTCAATGATTTACACTCATAATACCACTTTGTATCGCATGAATTAACAACTAATAAGCAATGGTTGACACTCTTTGTCCGACCCTTGTATTGCCTGAATTTAAACAATTAAGAGCCTAGTTGTATAGTCTCAGCAATGAAGCAAGTGGCAATCATAATCAAATGTAAGAAATCAAACAAAATCAGAAACTAACAAACCACTTGAAATTTTAACAAAGTCCAGTAAATTTCAGCTAATGTGCAAATATTAAGTTTAACATTACCCTGTTAAATTTTGCCAAAATTTCATTCAGGGTAAGGATAAGTTCTAGTTTATAATAAGTGAAAGACTTTGGAGAATTAGATTATAAATTAAATGAGGCAAAGGTAATGTTGATAAGCTTGACATTAAAAGTCAGGAATTTGTATTGCTGAACTGCTGAAATTAAACGTAGATAGGAATTGAAGGCACAATTGGGTCTCTATATGACTTTTTACAGACAAGTGTTGTTTCACAAGTCAAGACTTTTCTTGGTTTACGGCAGGGTATGCAAATTCATTTTTTAATGGTTGTATCAATAGAATTTAGGATCAATAATGTCATCAGATTAAAAAGTAAAACTAATATTATGGGATAGTGGGGGGTACAATGATAACAAGATAGAATTTACATAAAAAGTACTTATAATTTGCAAATATAATAGTGCATTCCACAAATGTCATTATATATAATGCCACCTATGGGCAAATAGTAGATGGGTTTCATTACATCCCACCAAAATCCCAATGAAGGGCAAAAAATTAAAATGTTATCTTAAAGTCAAATATCATCAGAGTTGTCCCAACCATCAATGAAAACTTTGAACTTCATATGTGCCTTCCGGACTGTCTCATTCCTCAACTGATTGTGCATATCGAGCACAAGGTCCAATGCTAATCTCATCCTACTTTCAGCATTGACCTGCAGAAGAGATTTTTTCAATATAAGGTTCATTTAAAAAGTAAAAAATTGATGGAGGAAAAATAGTAACAGTTTAACAACTTACCCCTATACTCTGATAATTATCATGGGAGATGCATTCCGTCATCCATCTTGCAACTTGAACTCCACAATCATGGCTACAAAGAACAGAAATGTCAAGTACAATATTTACAATTAAATGTAATTTGTACTGAATATCATACAATGTAATATGCCAAAAAAACAGATAGATATGCTTACTATGAGGTTAAATTTTGCGACAGTCCTTCAGGCTCAATTAATGTAAAATCTGATATAACAGGGCATTCATAAGAAGATAACTCGTAGAAGCTTCTGTCCATTAACATTTCTTCAATAATAATAGCCTGTAAATATAATAAAAATCAATTTCAGAAACTATTGAGGACATTTTAGGTTATAGGTTTCTTGAAGAATTTCATATACTGAATATGGTTTACAGTATCAGAAATTAATTAACCAGTTTTTTCACATGAAGCCTGTGCCATCTATTTCTGTCAGGGAAGGGATTAGAATCCAGGAGCCAGAAATTTTCTTTTTCCAGATCAAAGACTACAAGGTACCAATGCATGTCGTTGTCATTTACGGGAACAAATATCTGCAATTAATACAAATAAAGGTACTATGTTAATACAAATATAAATATATTCAATTAATACAGATAAAGGTACTATAGAATTATACTAACTTTCCTTAAATTTTCAACATAACCCATGATGAATCTAAAGAATCACAATACAGATACTAGTTACCTAAACCATTATTAAAAAACCTATCTAAACCGAAATGATCCATCCACATAATGACAATTCTGGAAATTGTTTCCCACAGTATTATTTTTTCAGAAATAGAACCCTAAACCATTATTTGAACACTCCCTAATATGAAATTATCAATCCACATAATCACAATACAGAAACTAGTTCCCTAAACAACAATTTCAACACTTCATCCTAAATAAGGAATAATTACTAAGTAAATAGTACATGTAAAGTATTAAACTCACTTTCTTTATGAGGTCAACATAACCCATGAAAGAGTCTTTGTAGTCCTTTGAAAGCTCTGCAACACTTTTCTTGTTATTCAGTGCAAGTTCCTACAAATTAGTAGTGAAATTGAGTCCAAGTTGCAAAGCTTTATTTATCCTAAAATATACAAAGATAAGAGATTAACTTACAGAAAACCGTGGAGGTAAAAACCAGCATGTGGCATATTCACAGAGTAAATTCTTATAATGAGTGAGCATGCAAACAACCATCATCATGAACTGGTTGGAGATGTTACTTGTTGGCAAGATTGTTCTCAGGGTCTTTCGATCCCCGAGTGCTAAACCATCAAGCGATAAGACTAAAATTTCCTTGCTACAGAATACAATTGGTAAGTCAAACACATAGAAGCCAAGGTTCTAACTCACTTTCATGTCACTCTAAATTAATTTAAAAGACATTTAAATTGGAAAAAAATTGATTAAATGATTTTTCTTACCCATCCAAGACATGAGAATTCATAAATATGTACACTGCCAACTCTGCCTCAGTTTCACTAAGTTCCATGTCTGGAGGGGGTCTGAACAAAAGAGGCATCCACTGAAAAAAAATAAAAAAAAAGTATGACCAAATAATAGTCTCTCTAAAGCAATTGTATAAACTTACAATTTTCCTTCTACTGACCTTTGGAATTATAACTGGAGGGGGAGGTACTTGAGGATTATGTGCATTAGAGGAAGATGGAATGAAGCATGGATTAGTAGGTACTTCAGAGCGTCTGTTAAATAATGAAGCCATCTCAGCAGCATAATGGATGGGGGTTTTGATTTTTTTTTGTAAGTATTGCAGTTCTCAACTGTTTGAGGCGTTCACTCGTGTCCATATCTTCATTAAGAACAACCTAAAACATAAAATTCAACTTTGAATAATCTGATAATTTACTTAATTTTTCACAAACAAAAATCCAAAGAAATCAAATCTATGTTATAAAAGAACTCACTTTTTCAGTCTTTGATGAACTTTGGACATTATCATCATGAGATTTCCTTTCTTCGTCATGTGTTTGTTTATGGTTACTGAAAAGGAAAAATCACATGGGATTATGGGTTAGAAAATTGCAAACTAATATGTATCATAGGGCATTAGAACCCTAAACCAGTAAATATTAAAATAATAGAGTGAAAATTGTTTGGATACCTGGAGAAGGTGTCCTCAATTTTAGTACGGCGTCTACGCTTTCCCTCTTGGATTTCTTGTACACGATCGTTTCATTGTCTATTTGCCATTTTTCTTGTGAAGTGGAGAACAAAGAGTGATGCAAGAGGAACCCTAAAATTTGCAGTAAAGAAAGTGAATGAAGTGATTGCTGAGGTACGAGAGTGAATTTGTCTCTGTATCCGTATGTTAGTCTTAGAGAAGTGAGAGAATCGAGAACTGTAAAGAAAAACTGCATAAGGAACTTAAGAACCATCATTGGGTGTGTTGGAGAAACGAAGAGTTGCAAGCCACCAAAATGAATGGGTGTGTTTAGTTCATAGGAATATGAAAGGGTGGCTGGAGACTAGAAAAAGAATAAAAAAAGGTTGAAAAAAGGGTGAGGACATTACTTGAGCAGCTATAGTAGTTGGGAGTAAACACATGATACTACTGATATTATTTACAGGTAATTTATTATAATTATTAATATTATTATTATTATATATTATTATTAGTAGTAGTAGAATTATTATCATTAATATTAATATATTATTATGTATAAATTTAAATATATCCATAATCCATAATATATTCTTATAATAATAATAATGTATTAATAATAGTATAAATATATTAATTATTATTATTATAATTTATAAATTTAATGAATTCCATAATCCATGATATATTATTATAATAATATCATTATAAAAAAAAATAATATAGTAATAATATTATTAATAATATTTATAAATCCATAATATATTATTATATTAATAATAATATTATTATTAAAATAATAATATAGTAACAATGGTATAAATATATTAACAATAATGAATAAAAGTATACATAATAATAATAATAATAATAATAATAATAATAATAATATAAATAAAATTAATAATAATGATAACAAGTTATTATAAGCGTTCCCCTATAGGTAAATCTTATTGAGAAAATCCTTTTCTCTCCGTTAAAAGAATAATACTCACTATAAGCTATTTCAACTAGTGGAGTATAGTATTCATGAAATATGTTAATTCTATTTGTAGGGTTAATATGTTCAGAAAAATAAATAGAATAATGCTACATCCAACTACTGCTTGAAAACGGTTTCCATCACCACTACTTGAGAAATTCAACATATAATTGTTAAATTGGGCTATAACAAGCAGCCCAAACAAAGAGTTACATCACTTAAACAGAAAAATAGGAGATGGATATCAAGTAGCCCAGTTGACAAAAAAAAAAAGTATCAAGTAGCCCCAGCTTCTTAATTAGTCTATTTCTTCATCAATCTTAATCTTCAAAACCTGCCCAGGCACCAATAAAGGTGGTTAATGTCGTGTTTGCAATGTTGACAACTTCATCTTTAATGATGTTGTGCTTATCCAGGACCAAATCCAGAGCTAGCCTCATCCTGCTTTTATGATTGAGCTGTGGAAAATTTAAAAACACAAGTAATTCAATCTGTATAAGGAAGTGATTAAAAAGATTTGTAAATGTGGTCATGTAGGGAATACTGGTATATATCACATACTGTTATCCGCTCATAATTGTTCTCATCTTTGCTTTCCATCATCCATTTTGCAACCAAGACACCACAATCATTGCTAACAAATGAAAAATTAATGGTTAAAAATATGAACAAATAGATAATAAGATAAATGAATTCATTATCTTTACTATGAAGATTGATGTTCAAATAATCCTTTAGGCTCCACTACAGGATATTCAGATATTCTGAGGGATTCACGACTTTTTAGCTCATAAAATGTTCTGTCCATTAAAATTTCTTGAAAACAAAGAGCCTTCAAATTTGTTATCATTGAAAAAAGCATTAGGGGTTCATAACTATAAAATAGAAAGAGCCTGCAATATAAATATCTGAATTACAGAATTTGGCAAATCATGAGCACACCAATTTCATGGCCTGTAGCCTGCACCACTCTCTCCTATCTAGGTCAGGGTTAGAGTCCAAAAGTAACACTTGTTCATCTTGCAGGTCAATAACAACTAGGTACCAATGTAGGTCTTGATCGTTGACAGGTAAAAAAATCTACATATTTAATCATAGAGGAACTTCAATTAGGATGAAAGACTATTTTTAAATTCCTTATAATATATAGTAAATGTTGCATATTCTTCTAACCTTGGTTATTAAATCAACATATCCCATGAAAGAGGTTCGATAACGGTGAGAAAGGTCAAATGGAGTTGCCTTCCACTCCAAAAATTGTTGCTGCAAACAAATATAAATATATTTTCATTCCCACTTATTTTACAAACTTACCATTCAATTTGCTAAAAAAAATTAGTGTTTTAATAGTTTAAAAAAACATACCGTGAATTTGGGAGGCAAAAACCAACTGGAGGCAAAATCACACGACAGATCTCTATAATTTGTCATCATACATACAACCAATGTAATGACCTAATAACAATGTCAATATTTATACAGTTAAAACCACTTCAAAGAATTCAGTACAAGTACTAAGTTTTTAATTTGTTACCTCATTGCAGACATAGTTGGAAGGCCTAAGGGTCTGCAGAGATAGCCTATCCCCAATTCCAAATTTCCCTCCACATTTGGATCTCACCAAAATTTCTTTCCTAAAGTTTTAAAATGAACATTAAATTAAATTCCATTAATTATTTTATGCAAAGGCAGTAATTGTGAGTTTAATGGTTTAACTAAATTAATAATATAAAAATATTACCCTTCAAGTATCTCTGTTGACATAAATATATATGCAGCAACCTCTGACTCAGTATTACTAACCCTCATTCCTTGTGGTGGTTTGAATGATATAGACATCCACTACAAATGTATTATTAATAATTGTGAATATTACATTACATCTAAATATAGATAAAAAAAGTAATTTATCGAATTGATATCATATCTATTACAAAATACAAACCTTTGGTATTTTAGTAGGTAAACTACCCTGTTGCACAGATTCATGTTCCTGGTCATTATTCTTTCCTTTTCTGAAGTATTGTTTGGGGTATGAAGATTCCAGGGAAGGCGACGCTGAAACATTTTTATTGGAGATTTAGAAACAAACTTAGTCATCAGAGAACTGGTGTTGTTTTGTAGCATACAAGTGGTAAGCTGTTGTAGCCACTTCTTCATATCTCGTACTTCTCGAATAAGTACCTACAAATGTTGTAATTAATTGACAATAAGATTAGTTTACAATAAAAAGTAGACCTTCTACATTTTCAATTTACTCTGATGATTGTATTAGTGCAGTTAAATAATGTTATGAATGTAATAGTATTAGAACACAAAGTAAATCTGTTTGTTAATTAAAAAACTTTATTTAAACATCCATTGTCTGGCTGGTTGCACTATCTTTAAATTATATAGAGAATTCAAAAGCTCATAATCAACCAGTATTCATTTTGTTTACCAAGTAAAACTAGTATGGTGCAGGAAAAACTAAAGTATCTGAATTAGTTTTGTAGTGTATATTCATGCACTACAAAAAGTAAGGTAAAAGTATATAGTGATAAAATTTGCAGTAAGTAAAAAGTAAGGTCATAAAGAATGATGTGATTTTTTAATTGTAAGCACAAAAAAAAAGAGCCAATGATATTAGCAGCAAAGAATATGAAAAACCGCAAATCAAGGTAAGTCTTACCATCTCAGTCTTTGTGAAGAGGTCAAGATTAGAAACCTCAAACGTTGGTTGTCTTCTGTCACCAAGTTTTTGATTACTGAAATACATAAGTTTTTTTTTGTTAATAATACCCAAATCAGATTAAAGGGATTAAGCAACCCATAAACCCTAAATTGCACACATGAGTAAGTAATAACATTTTCCACAGATAAAGCAGAGTCCTTTACCTAATTTTCTTATTTAGTAATCACTATTATTTTACTGCTGAAAAGAATTGAGAGATAAAAATAACAGACTTAATGAAATATCATACCGAGACGAGGTCTCCACTATTTCCATATATCGTCTTCGCTTTGTATCAGCTTCCTCTACCGGTCGTTTATCCAGCCCCTTCTCTGCCTTCCGTGTACGAAGCTTTGTTACCTCGCCGTGACTAGCCATGTTCTCTGAGGTTTTCCAGACACCTTCTTGTACAATGTAGTAATGAAATGAAAGAGTGAGAGTGATAGGGTTTCAAATGATTTCAACCCAGTTTTCGTTTTGTTCGAATGCTGGTTGGATAGTTTACGAGGGTAGAAGATGTAATTGAAAAACAACATTGGGAAATTAAGAATCATGATTGAAATTGTTGAGGAAAACAAAGAATCAAAAGCCACAAAATTGATTGGGGATGTCATTTGATGAGAGAGTGGGTGGAATACGAAACGGTGAACACAAGTGGGCAACCAGACTTCAAGCTACAAAGAGTTACAACCCCAGCAGCTCATATGAGTCATATGTTCTCATAAGTACTATACTAAGCTCATATCACATACTTGTTATTATTATTTAATATTTGCCTCATTATTTAAATTTATTATAACTTCAATATTAATAAACTAATTCATATTTTGTTGCATTTTTTACATTATATTGTATATATTATGATATGATAAGATATAAAAAAGATTGATATAAAAAAATTACCCTTATTTTTTTTGTTACCTAAAAAATAATATTCAATTTTTTAATTTAAAGTTTTTTCAAGAAACATAAATGATAAAAAAAATTAGGAGAAATATATGGGGAGAGAGAGGGGAGAGAGAGAGGATACAAAGGAGATAGGCTGGAGAGAGGAAAGAGATGGGAGGAGAGAGAGGGGGAAGGATGATAGGAGAAAAGATGGGGGAGACAGAGAGGGATAGGAAGGAGAGAGGAGAGAGAGAGAAGATAGAAGAGAGAGAGAGGAAAACTAAGAGATGGGAGGAAAGAAGAGAGTATATAGGAAAGAGATACGGGGGAGGGAGGGAGGGAGGGAGAGAGAGTATGGGAGAAGAAGAGAGTTGAGAGGTGGAGGAGAAGTTAAAACAGAGCGGAGGCGTGATGAGAGAGAGAGAAATGATTGCAATAGGAGAGAGGGGGGGAGAGAGTATGGAAGAAGAGCGTAGATAAGTGGAGAGAGAAGATAGGAGAGAGATGAAACAAAGATAACGTATATAGGAGAGAGAGAGAGGGAGAGAAATAGGAGAGAGGAGAGAGAGGGGGAGAGAGGGAAGGAGAGATGAAGAAGATAGATAGTAAAGACAAGAGGGGAAGGAAATAGGAGAGAGAGGATTGTAGGAGAGAGAGGGGAAGGAGATAGGAGAGATGGGGAATAGAGGGGAGGAGAGATGATAGGAAGGAGAGAGGAGAGAGAGGGAGAGAGAAGATAGGAGAGAGAGGGGAAAACAAAGATGGGAGGAAATAGAGAGTATATGGGAAAGAGAGGAGGGGGAGGAGAGAGAGGAGAAGATAGGAGAGAGGGAAGGAGAGAGAAGATAGGTGGAGAGAGAAGGATAGGAGAGAGAGAGGAAACAAACATGGGAGGATATGTGAGATAAGATAGGAGATAGAGAGGAAACAGAGATGGTAGGAGAGAGAGTATATAGGAGAGAGAGGGGGAAGGAAATATGAGAAAGAGGGGGGAGACAAAGAGGATAGGAAGGAGAGAGGAGAGAGAGGGAGGGAGAGAGAGGAGAAGATTAGAAGAGAGAGAGGAAACAGAGATGGGAGGAAAGACAAGTATATAGGAAAGAGAGAGGGGAGAGAGGAGGGAGGAGAGAGAGTATGAAAGAAGAGAGTTGATAGGTGGAGAGAGAAGATAGGAGAGAGAGAGGAAACACAGATGGGAGGAAATAGAGAGTATATAGGAAAGAGAGAGGGGGGGGAGAGAGAGAAGATAGGAGAGCCGGAGGGAGGGAGAGAGAGAAGATAGGTGGAGAGAGAAGATAGGAGAGAGAGAGGAAAAAAAACATGGGAGGATATGTGGCTTAAGTTAGGAGATAGAGAGGAAACAGAGATGGTAGGAGAGAGAGTATATAGGAGAGAGGGGGAGAGAGAAATAGGATAAAATAATCATATTTGTCTTTTTATCCTGGTTGTACATCAAACATAGGATAAGATAAGAGCTTATCATACTCTTATCATATCATGTCACTACCCAACTCTCCTTTCGTATCCTATCATGTGCATCAAACGGGCCCGTAATGCCTCATTTGTCCTCTCTTTCTCTCTCATCTCTCTCCCACATGCTAGTACCATATTAAGGGATGATTCCATGCTAGTGCATGGTCCCTAGTTCATGCATGCGGAAACAACACCTCCCATGCAAAAATAAATAAAACTCCATTTTTCCGCAATTTTCCCAAGGTTTATGGTTTTAAAAGTTAAAATTTTATAGGAAAAATAAAATGTTATACATTGTATTACAAAATGTTATATAATGTATTTTAAAATGTTATATATTTTTATAGTTATTGGGATAGAGATAGATATTTATTGAGTTGCTTAAAGTAATAAAAATAATATAATAATAATGTGTAAAAAATTTAATTTTAATATATTCATTTAATAATTTTTGTTGCATGGTGCAATGTAGATGGTGTAGAGAAACCCATATAAAAACAAGTTAGATAATAGATACTCTCTCTTCTGAAACAGAACTAAACATTACAAATTATTCAATAATTTTTTTTTAAAAAATAACTCATTAAACGGTGGCATGCTATTTCACCTCATCAATATACATCACACTCTCCCTTGGAAGCGTAGGATGTCTCTGAAACGACACAAGGATACCAAAGGACGCGAGACTCTTCATCTCCTCTAGTACTAGTCGTCTGCATCCGTCTCGTGAACCAACAATATCTTCTAATATGCAATTATTGTGCACAATTTCTCTCTGCAACCAAACGCTGAGAACTTCCTATATAAACCCTACCATGGCTTCTGAACTACTTCCACTCAACCTCAATACATGCCCTTTTTGCCTCAAAGTCACAGAACCAGTCTTAATTATGTGCTTAATTTTACTATTAAAATACAAAGTCATTGTTTTGTTCATTAGCAATACAATGCTAGGTAACTTATAGTGGATCATTACTCATTACTATGTTACTAATAAGAAACAATGCCACTGTTATGTTTATTAATGTTTCATAGCCACTATGATTTGTTTAAGAAAATAGTTTATATCACAGTTGTATAAGTTTTTTATAAGAATTATAATTTATCAAAGGTTAATAATTCTAAATTCAAACTCATAATTCAATCTGAATTAGTTAATGGAAAATATGCCCAATTAACAACATTAAGCGCACATACTAGTAAAATGGTTCAAACAAAAAAATTACCAAAAACTTGGTATCCTTTTAACAAAAGCTTGCAAAAATAATCCTAAACAGAAAAGCAGAGGTTATGGGAACCAAAACACACTCTGCAAGGTACATTAACAAATAACCCAATCACTAAAGAAACCATCCAACTTGTACTTTGCCATAAAATGACATCCATATGACACCAAAGATTATAACAACAACAAATAAAAACCATCCTAAGTTCCTATTATGGCTCTTATATGCCTCAATCATATTTCTTAACTTCTCCACTTCAACACTCTTTGATTCAAGTTGTTCTTTTAATGCTCCAACTTCTTTCTTATATGCTTCTAGATCACGAACCAATCTCTGCTTGTTCTTCAATAAACCATTCATTACTTTAGAGGATCTTTCACAACTAGGTGGGTCAACCCAAGAAAAATATTGACAATGATGTGGCGTCCCATAATTGCCACAGCCCCAAAACCTTCTTCCCGGGTTCTTCTCAGTCCATGAAGTTCGTACCTTGCAAGGTACACCACACATGCATAACTTATTTGAATCAATAAAACTGGATGGGGTCACAATGCTACCACCTGATGAACACGAATTCTCCATTCCGATACTATCCAGGCATTCATTTAATGAAGAAGAAACAAGATTTAGAAAAGTATTTCAAAAAAAATTTGATTAAACATGATAAGAAAGTGTACAATATCCAATTCGTTCAAAACACAGATTACTAGTTCACCCTTTTGGTCAGATGCTCAGTGTCTTCACATACAAAGGGAGTATTTATCAAAAGCATAAATCATAATGTACAAACCATATTTTCAAAACTTCACCTGAAATGAAATGATCCATAAACAAAATCGGTATTCAGAAAATAGGTCCCTAAACCAATAATTCAAAACTTCAAATCAAATGAATTGAGAATCTTAATTATTGAGAATCACAATTAAGAAACTAGTTTCCTAATCCATAATTTCAACACTTCCCTAATATGAAATGATCATTCCACAGAAATCACAATTCAGTAACTAGGTCCCTAAACCAATATTTAAAAACTTCAAATCAAATGATTTGAGAATCATAATTATTGAGAAACCCAAATCATAAACTAGGTCCCTAATCCATAATTTCAAAACTTCTCCTAATATGAAATGATCATTCCACAAAAATCACAATTCAGTAACTAGGTCCCTAAACCAATATTTAAAAACTTAAAATCAAATGATTTGAGAATCATAATTATTGAGAAACCCAAATCATAAACTAGGTCCCTAATCCATAATTTCAAAACTTCTCCTAATATGAAATGATCAATCCACAAAATCACAATTCAGAAACTAGGTCCTTAAACAAAAATATCAACACTTACCTAATCTGAAATCATCATTCCCCAGAATCACAATTCAGAAACTAGGTCCCTAAACCATTATTTCAAAACTTCAAATCACATGAATTGAGAATCACAATTCAGAAACTAGGTCCCTAAAACATAATTTGAACTCTTCCCCTAACATGAAAATGATCAATCAACAGAATAACAATACAAAAAATAGTTCCCTAAACCCTAATTTCAAAACATCACATCAAATGAATTGAGAATCACAAATCATAAACTAGGTCCATAATGCAATATTTCAAAACTTCCCCAAATATGAAATGATCAATCCACAAAATCACAATTCAGAAACTAGGTTCTTGAAGAATTATTTCAACACTTCCCCTATCATGAAATGATCATTCCCCTGAATCATAATTCAGAAACTAGGTCCCTAAACCATCATTTCAAAAATTCAAATAACATGAATTGATTATCATAATTATTGAGAATCACAATACAAAAACTAGTACCCTAAACCATTATATGAACTCTCCCCCTAAAATGAAATGATCAATCAACATAATCACAATCACAAAATAGTTCCCTAATCCCTAATTTCAAAACTTCACATCTAATTAATTGAGAATCACAATTCAGAAACTAGGTCCCTAAACCATAATTTCAAAACTTCGACTAATATGAAATGATCGATCCACAGAGTCACAAATCAGAAACTAGATCCCTAAACCATAATTTGAACACTTACCCTAAAATGAAATAATCAATCCACATAATCACAATACTGAAACTAGCTCGCTATAGCATTATTTCAAAATTTCCAACAAAATTAAATGATCAACAAACATAATCACAAATCAGAAAATAGTTTCATAAACCCTAATTTCAAAAAATCACATCAAATAAAACGATCAATAAACACAATTACAATTCAGAAAATAGTACCCTATACCCTAATTCCAAAACTACTCCTAAAATGAAATTATGAATCCACAGATTCTCAATTACAATTCAAAAAATAGATCCATAATCCCTAATTTCAATACTTCACCACAAATGACATGATCAATAAACAGAACAAGCTAATCCCTAAACCATAACCCCTAACCCCTAAACACTAAACCCTAAACCCTAAACCCTAATTTCAAAAATTCCCCTATAATGGAATCATCAATCCATAGAATCACAATTCATAAATTAGTTCGTTACCCTAATTACAAAAATTCCCGTAAAATTTAATGATCAATCCATTGAATCAGTATTTAGATCAAATTTCCCTAAGACCTAAACGACATTACAGTTACTGGGAAATAAGAGGAAAATCCTACACGACATTACACTTACTGGGAAATAAGAGGAAAATCCTATACGACATTACACTTACTGGGAAATAGTTTACGAACCTTAGCAATGGCAGAGGAGAAGTAGTTCAACGTTCGCCTAACTTCCTCCCTCGAAACCTCTGAATACTTTTGCCCGTTGTCAACAATCAGAGGAATAGGATACTACCTACGAAGACACCATCAGCTTGATAATGGAGACCACGAGATTGGAGACTACCAACGAATCTAAGCACGCACAAACGATATAAACTAAAAGAAATAGGTTTAGGGTTTCCAACGACAAAAGAAGATATAATGAAGCTCAAAGGAATGGAACAAAAATTTCTGAGGTGAAGCAGAATAGTAGAAGACAAGAGACAAGGGAAAGAGAAGAATAGAACAAGGAGTCAAGACCTTTGGGATCTTTTTTTCATAAATTATTTGATTGTTTGGGTTTTTCTTTTCATAATCTTTTACATAAATAAATGTCACAATTTAAACTGGGTGGAAACAAATAAAGAAAGTAGTAGGGGGGTTTAAAATGAAAAAAGATAGAAATTAAGGATGGTTAGAGGATAAGTTTAATAGTGGACCAAAATGAAGCTCCTCATTGGTCAGTCAACAGAGGGCATTAGTGTCCTCCCTCACTAAAGGGCACACTAGAAATCTCCTACATTTAATTTATCCTTTACCAAGCATCCCTCTTGGCTATCATGCTTTGACTGTATATCTTTGTTTCTGTTCTACCTGCACCTTTTTCATTACCGCTCCGCGTCTTCTTACTTCTGCTGTGCGTCTTCGTCTTTCCGCGTTTTGCGACATCTGCGTTCTGTTGCGTTCTTCTTCATTTTTTTGCTTCTAAAATCGAGTCCAATCACTTCCTCTCTCCCTTCCAACGAATCTCTATAAAGAAGAGTGTTTCATTCACATGTCACCACAATCCAGGTTCACGAGAAAACCGCATGTTAGTCATATAATGTTTTAATAGAATAACACGTTAACACCATTTGTTGTCCTCAACTAAACTAGAGATAACTCAAAATTTCAAATAATATAAAATGATAAATTTTGATTCGTTAAGTTATTATTACCTTATCCTTAAGATAGATAAATTGATCCAATTACTCAGGTTAGAGTCTGTTTGGATTGGCGTCTAGCCCAACTAAACATAAGTATCCTTCGTGAAAACATGATTTGCGTATTTCTTGTACTATTTGGATTAGCATTCATGACGTGAGTTAGGAAGTGAACTTGAGTTCAAGTAGATGCAATATTTTTGAGCTTTTGTGTTTGTTGATACATGAGTTTAGGGGGCACTGTCAGGTCATTTTCCATTTGCATTTTCACCCTTCTTGAGTCTCTCCCACCTGTGCAAAGTTGTTTCTTGGCTGTAGTCGTGTCTTGACGACAGATAATGCAGGGGTGTTGACGACAGATAAGACATGGGTGTTGAGAGTATCTTAAAATAGTTGTTGAGAGCATTTCGCGGGTGGTAGGGATTAATGAGACCTTATTGATTGCTAGTCATGATGGGTAGTTTGAGGATATGAACAAGATCATTCATGGTATTAGATTTTGCCAAGTTAAACAGATCTATGCTCCCTATTCGCCCCATATATTTCTAATAGTTTTCCTGAGGTTTCAGCTAGTGACTGCAAGGAAAAAGATGATGCTAATGAAAAACATTGCGAGGGGAATCCTGATCCTGCAAATTTAGCACCTTCTGATGTGAACTGTGAAGGGTGGGCAAGTTTAATTGTTGAGGGAATGGGAAATGGGAAATGTAGGCTACTCTTTCAATCGAACTATTTGGAAGAAATTACACAACAAGGCTAGAGAATTTTGTTTCTTTGATGACTATAATTGTTTCTTTGTCTGCATTTAATAGTTTTGCTTATATTTTATTGAGCTTACAACCGTAAGAAAATTTAATTAGCTTTCATATATACAACTATTTTGTTAGATAATTTAAATTTTAATTATATCATTTAGCTTTATATATATATAGCTATTATATATGTTAGCTTTTATTATTGTTTATTATATTATTAGATTTTTTGTTAGTATTAATATTAAATATATACTTAATATCAATAAAATAGAAATCTATATAACAAACAAAAGCATGTATTTTTAGTAATTATATCTCCAAACGTGATTTAAAAAATATTATCCAAACAAGATTCACTTTCTTAAACTCCCTTTTACAACAAATTATCCAAACATAAAATCATGTTTTAACAAACTCAAGTTCACTCCAAATCATATTCAATAAATCACGTTCATCTAAACACAAGTTTGCAAACGTCAAATAAAGTGATAGGTGGAACTGCCATTAAACGAATTATTAACAGATTAATAGATCATTTCAGAATGGCATATACATCACACATTCTGGATCAAGTAAAGACTCTGGGATTCCGTCAAACTACTGCTACATCTATTTCATTAGGAATTGATGACCTTTTAACAATACCTTCGAAGGGATGGTTGGTCCAAGATGCTGAACAACAAAGTTTGATTTTGGAAAAGCATCATCATTATGGGAATGTACACGCGGTAGAAAAATTACGCCAATCTATTGAGATATGGTATGCTACAGGTGAATATTTGAGACAAGAAACACACACTTAAAGTAAGATACTAAGATGGGTATATGGAAGAAAATTTTACTCATCATTTAGAAAAACAATATCAATAGGCTTAAATATGTTTTTGGTCCCTCTAAAATACATGTGTTTTCATTTTGGTCCCCCTAAAACATTTTTTATCTTTTAGTCCTCCTAAAATTTTTTCTTATCAAAATAGTCCTCATCGTTAGATCAGTTAATAGAGTGCTGACGTGTCCGTTAACCCCTATGTTGACATGTCATTCTAACTCATATGTGGCAGTCACGCCAAAAGAAGTTATTTATCATGCTAAAATTATCGCGGTTACAATAAAAACCGGTATAAAAGAGATGAGTAAAAGCATTTATCGCGGTTCCGAACCTGAACCGTAATAATTCTTTTAAAATCATGATTTTTTAAATTATTTTTTCTAAATTTTACTAAAAATTAACGCGGTTCCGAAATCTGGCCGCGGTTAATAAGCTACCGTTAACAAATAATACGGTTCCCTTTCGGAACCGGAACCGCGTTGTTTTCTTTTATGCTTTTTTTGTTCTTTATTTTTTTAAAAATTTGGTAGCAGAGTTTCTTCCCCATCTCAAGTAGGGTTTACACAATTGGGTCTGCGAGGGTACAGTTGGGGGAAGAAGGAAAGGGACCAAAAGGAGCCATTGGTGACCGCGGCGGAGACACGGTCGTGGTGGTACGCAGATGGTGTGGGGAGCACCGGAACAACCCGCTTCTGACGGAGGTGCTGGGACGGTGGTGCGTGGGCGCTTGGACGATGGGATGGGGGCGAGAGCAACCTGGCCGCGAGAAGAGCCACCGCAGTTCCGACGCAGTGGTGCAGGTTCTGAACAGCGGCTTTGCAGGCGAGAGCAGCCTGGCCGCGAGAAGAGGCGTCGCACCTCTGGACCGCTTGCCTTTCCGTTGCGTTCGCCGGACTTGTGTCGACGAGCCGCCGCCTGGTGCCCAGCCACCTTGTTCGCTGCAATGAGCCGCCGTTGGTGCGCGGCCACCCTGTTCTCCGCAACCAGGCCCTGCCCTGTGCGCCACCACCTGCATTGTGACTTGCTTCTTTAGGTTTTCTGCATTTGGTGCTTCAGGTTAATCCCTTTTTATTCCCAAATTTTTGTTATGCATTTGGGTTTCTACATTTAGTGGACTGACCTCCTTCTCATCATAGTTGGATATTTTGATTCAAATTTACTGAATTTGGGAAGCCACCCGTGACCAAAGAGAAAATTCATTGACAAAACAAAGGGAAGGGTGGGACTGGACAACTGCTTTGTTGGTGACTGAATGAATGTTGTGTATCAAAGGTGCATCCAACAAGTCATTCTGACTCATGAGTTTAATTAATTAAATATTTTAACACAAAAGATATTATGAAAAAATTAGAGAAGATTGCCATCTTTTTAAGCAATAGGAGAACGAGTGAGTGTCCTCTGTATGCCTGGATTGTGTTATGGGCTAGTATCTTGTTAATCCAGCTTGCCCTTGGTAATAGATGTCAATTTACTTTTGATTCACTATTTAATCATATAATGAGATCTAGTGTTGCATATTTTTTGTTTAATCTGTTCGGCATCCATGTTTCCTTTATTTGCTTCTCTAAACTTATGGTTGATACTAGTCCTATTTGCATGGTGTGTCAGAAGTTTAGGGGTATTGTGTGTTTTCATTAGAAGTTAGTATTAGGAGAGGTTACTATCTGGAGGGACTTTGTCCGGTCTCTTCCTTGTTGTTTGATCTCTGTAGATTTTTTTTTATTAATCCAGAAATTATTATATAAATAAAGCTACTCAATTTGTGTACTTCAGGAATTGTGAACCTGCAGTTCAAGCACAATTAAATTCCAATTTTGACACGCTGTCACTCTATCAGTTTGGTGCTGCCTTTGCTGTTGGAGTTGATGTAGATTCACAAGCAATTGCTTCAGCATCTTAAAAGGTTGTCCTGAACGACATCGTACCAGAAAAAATGCAACTGCACTTGATTGCTAGCTAAACCTCTTTATCCTCACATGTTGATCAAATTATCTCTTTTGCAAAGCCTGGAGCAGTTATTGGTCTCTCTGGTATATTATTTGAGCAGGTAATTTAATTAATGCTTATTGTAGATTTTCTTATTCAAAATGCAGACTTCTCTTAATTCTCGATTGGGATATTCTGTTTAGTGAAACTGCTTAATTCCATGATGCACCTTAGTTTATTGTCATTGATGTTGAAGATGGAACATCATCAGCTAATGATCAAAACTGGTCAGGATTGGTCAATTTACTTTAGTATGGAGTTTGTTTTGCTTAACCCCCATGTATTGTTCTGTAGTCTAGTATGAAGTTTATAACCTGCATTTGATGCCCTCTAGTGTGAATGGGCAGTAATTTTTCGCAATCTGCTTGTGTGGTTAATATATTGACTTCACTTTATAAGGTTTCTTTTTTATTTTCACAATCACAGCTCGTGGATAAGTAGCATTATTGGTTTTAATTAAATTAGTAAGCTTTCAATTATAAAATTTGAAGATAAAGTAAGTTAATAAATAGTTAATTTACAACAACTTACTACTCTCAAGCTTGTCACCATTCGTGTAAAGCTCACTCCTTGTGACTTTAATTCCAATAGCTTAATTCAAGTGTTAGGTCTGGTCAATTGCTTTACCAATAATTATAATTTTTCTTTTGCTATTTTTGCTATCTTGTTTTGCTTCAAAACAAAATCCAGTCTCTTGCCAGGGGTATTCATAATATAAATAATGAACTAATCTTTTGATTATCACTGTTGAACAATTAAAGTCGCTCTTGTTTTGATGATCTCAGCTCGACAAGTACCCTTCCATGTTTTCAAACAACACAGAAGTGGAAGATCTTGTCAAGGACCTCACACCTTTGCTGTCTATCTGCGTTGTCATTAATAATGTTCAACCTGTTCTTTAGGTAATTAATTTAACACACAAATTAATTTCTTTCATGTTGTTGAATGTGTGGTATTCATTCTTAATTTTGTGCAGGGTTGGCCATCGGGGGCAGGATGGCAAGCTGTTGCTGCTTATGTTGAATGTGTGGTATTCATTCTTAATTTTGTTTATTTGGCCTTGACCTTTTTCTTTCTCAAAGGATGTGGGTTATCATATGGGTCAATTTTGCTGTAAAATTAATATGAAAATATGGATATTTACATTATTGGAGTTCATGTCCGCTCTGTTCTACTGCGAGGGATTGGATTAAGTGCAAAATTTTGATCCTTCGGTAGTATCTTAATGCATTAAGATGAGAGACACTATAGTAAGCACATTATAAATTCCTGAACAAAAACAAAACACTATATTGGGAAGAAGCTTAAGTGATGATTAATTTGAATATTTTCTACTCCGTAAATTTCAATTTGATTGTCATGTAAGGTTATTTATATAACCTTAAATATAGACACTACAATGATGGACACTAGAATGTAGAAATGTAAAGGATATGTATATAACCTTTACATTTCTCTCCCTATTATTGGCAATCACGACAATATAGACACTATAATGATTTCATACCAATGCAGTTTACTTATTTTCTTTGGGTTTTTAAATGCCTTTTCCCTTAATAAACTAATTCAAATTTATTGAAGTATATATTATGACTAATATTTTTCCTAATGCAACTCTGGCGCCGGAAGATGCCTTTCAGTTGAATATACATATAGAGTTGGAGAGATGGCAAAGAAACATGGTCTGAAGCTTCACATTGGTGGAGCCCGTATTTTTAATGCATCAGTTGTATTTGTCTTATGATTTCTTTAAAAGCATTATAGTGCATCACATGATTTTGTTTTACAAAGTGAATATATGCATTTGTGTAGATAATATCTTTTTCTTTATCTCACTAGCAACTAATTAAAATAAACAAAATTTTACACTCTGATGACATTTCTTTTTCTCCCATGGTTTTCAAGCTTTTTAATTTGGAATTTGATCAGTGTTCCATTACCAAGGTTAAGAAATGCGAGAGTGGTTATCAGTGTTACTGGCGTAGGTGCTTAGAGTTAGAACCCACCTGGACTCAAATGTCACTACCCAACCATAATACCAGGAAAGCTGAGCTTGCTGGGGAATGTAAATTTTAAAAGTTCCTAGTCTTTTGCACTCTTTTTTCTATGTCTATATAATCACTCTTTTATAATAAATTTTAAAAAATAGAATGATTTACATGACCATTGAAATTACGACATTGACACCATAATGATTCCGTAGGCCTCTGTTTCTCCCCTTTTCCTTTTCGTTTTAGGATGAGATAGATATATAGATTATATATATTGCTTTATACTGTAGCTCCTGGGTTTAGATTTTATTTATATATACCACACATATGATTGATTAGCTTTAATTGTTAATTTATTTTGGCTCGTTATTACTAAAGCCAACTTTCAATTCCAAATGGTTTATCTATTATACATAGTTTAACTGTAAAATCATACCTAGTTTGACACAAAATTTGACTGTTCAGGTATGAATTTACAATAGTGTAATTTTCAGGAATGTATAGTTTGTCTTGGTTTATATTATATATATATATATATATATCTTATGTGAGCTTGCTGATAAATCCTTTATGTGGGAGTTCTATTTATTGATAATCACTCCCCAAGTATGAGCAATTTAATATATGTCCTATATTTTTTTGAAACTATGGATAATGAGGAAGTTTGTGCTTTTTGTTAGGATTTTTAATAAAACAACTAGGAATTAACTACAGAATAGCTAGGACATTCGATAGCCTTTTTTATCGCAATTATGAAAAATAACCGCAATAAAAAAGTTAAACAACTATCGCGTTTCCGAAAAACAACCGCGATAATCTCTTTTTTATCGCCCAACGCAAGAATGCGGTTAAAACCGCGTTAAAAAGCCCTTTTTAACTGTGTAAACTGATTAGTTTTATAATTGATTTTATTAATTAAAAACGTTTGAAAAATAAAATCAAAATAAAAGAAAGTAGGGAATCATATTTGGGTGCTCTGTCTCTCTCCCGAATTACAATTCTCCGTCCTCTCCAACCCTGAGAGTTTGCCCTACAACGCCAATGCGTTTGAGTCTGCATCTTCTCCAACTACGAGATTGCGACTATACGACTTTTGGGTGGATCGTTTTGTGTGTGTGGCGTCTCCATAGCGCGCTTTGATGACCACCATATCCTAGCTTCTTTCAATTTCCCATGCAGCATGCAAGTATCAACATGTATACATATGAGCATATACATGCCTTGATCCACTTCCAATTGTTTCTTTTTGAAATAAACACAAAACCACCCATGTGTTCTCTCTTAAAAACAAAAGTATCATTATTCATATACATAAAAAGATAATCACATCTGTAATTTTATTCTCCTTTTGTAACCCAGTAGATCCAGTTGTCATGGAAATTACCATTAACAATTGCAGGGCCAAAGGAGCGTGCATGGTTCATTGACCCTCCAGAGAATGGCCCTGCTGCAAAGATGTGTGCACCCATAAGTCGTAGTCATCGCAATCTCGCAGTTGGAGAAGACGTAGACGCGTTGGCGTTGTAGGGCAAACTCTCAGGGTTGGTTAGAGAAGACAGAGAAATGTAATTTGGGAGAGAGACTGAGCACCCAAATATGATTTCCTACTTTCTTTTATTTAATTATTTTGATTTTATTTTTCAAACGTTTTTAATTAATAAAATCAATTATAAAACTAACCAATTTACACTGTGGCTGCCACATATGAGTGAGAATGACAGGTCAGCACAGGGGTTATCGGACACGTTAGCACTCTGTTAACTGATCTAACGGCAAGGACTATTTTGAAAAGAAAAAATGTTAGAGGGACTAAAAAATAAAAAAAAAACTAGGAAGACCAAAATAAAAACACGTGTATTTTAGAGGGACCAAAAACATATTTAAGTCATATCAATAAAAAAATCACTAGGATTGACCTCCAGCTTTCTCCTAACAATAAAAAAATCACAATTATCCATCATTCCATTCCATGATTGATCAAATCATAAATTTTTTCCTTAAACTATCTTGTTATTGGGGTGTAGCAACACTTTAATAGCATGCTATGCAACTACAAAGATAAGGATAAAAAATAATTTTGACTTTTTATGAATTTTTCTAAATGATATATAGTATTTTCATAGTTTATTTATATTTATATATTAGGATTAAAATATATATGATATAAGCATTTAATTAATCAATAATTTAATAATGTAGTTATCGTGCAAATAAAAAGCTACAATTGTTTAACATATAAAAAAAGAAAGTTACAATTGAATGAGAGATCTTAGCCATAAAATATTAGCAATAAATTAAGAAACTTTTTTAAAAAAAAGACAGAGAGATCCACTGACAATATTTGTACGTTATAAATAATAGGTGGCATGTAATAAATTTGAACCCTTGATAAAAAGTTATTAGATCCAATGGATAAGAAGGGGTAAAACAAAAACCCTAGACAAAGTCTAAATTTTAATTTTTTACATCAAGAGATAATTTAACCCATTATATCAAATAAAAAAATTGACATACTTGCATACTACTACTACTTTACCGTAGAAGAACCTTATATAAAAATTAATAACTTTTAACGTTTATTTAAATTGATAGTAAATAGAATATTTACCATTTAGTTTAAAATTTTATTTGTTTTTATGCAACAAATTTAAAATTATATTGGGTCAGCCTAGTGGTTGGGAGCTTGTTTAGTTTAACATGAGGTTCTAGGTACAAACCTCATTTATTTTTCTTGTATAAAAAAAATTTAAAATTATATTAATAAATAAAAGAAACATTTCTATATAATTTTCAACATTTTTTAATTAATAAACATATACTAAACCACGTCGTTTACCCTATGTTTGGTTGGAAGAGAGAAATAGAGAAGAGAGAAATAGAAAAGAGAGAAATAGGGAAGAGAGAAAGTGATGAGAAATAGAGTAGATTTATAGGTTGTTTGGTTGATGAGAGATAGGAGAGAAATAGAAAAGATAGTTAGGTATAACTCTCTCTCCCTTTGTTTGGTTGAATGGAAAGTGGGAAGAGAGAAAGTGACTTTTTTCTAAATTGACAATAATGCCCTTATAAAATATTTGAGGAAAAATAAGATGAATGTTTAATAAGGGTATTATAGTAATTTCTCTCTCATCCACACCATATCTCTCCCATTTCTCCCATTTCTCCCCACATTAGGAGGGATTTAAAAAAATGTGGGACCCACACCTTTTTATTTCTCTCCTCACTATTTCTTTCCTCAACTAAATAAGGTTGATCTCCTATTTCTAGGGGTGGGAACAGGCCAGACCGCTCGTCAGGAGCCTACTACCCGGCCTACATCATGCCTAGGCCAGGCCAGGCTTATTTATTAAATAAAACAGGCCAAGGCTTTTTCAAAATCCTATATAGCAAAACAGGTCAGACTTCAGGCCATCGAAAAAGCCTTTTGAGCCTATTAGGCCGGTCTATTTAACTAAATATAAATAAAAAATATTAATATTTGTTATATTGCTATTATCATTATAAAGATTTTTTATTACTTTTCCTTATAATTATATACTTATTAGCTTGTATTAAGTATGTTAAAAACTTGGGCCTATAAGTCTATTCATATATATGCTTATGATATATTTAAGTACCTTACTATAAAATAAGCTTTTAAACGGATTTCAGTCAAACTTTAAATAGACCAAACTCAGGCCATAAAATAAAGCCTAACTCGGTTCGGCCTATTCCCATCCCTACCTATCTCTATCCCCCACTATTTCTCCATCCTAACTCTCCCCAAGCAAACACATGATTAAGGAAGTATAACACATTATCACATTTTAAAAAACAACCTAACCTGAGATGCCCGCTTCACAGTACTTCTTCACTTTCTACTTGCTTCGTGCTTCTCTCCTTCACAGACATAGCAGTGGCTCGCTCCGCAGCGTGATTGCGTGACTTTGTGCCTCCACTGTGTTTCACACCTTTGGGTTTACTCTATTAGGATCGGTAATTGTTCTGCAACTTCTTTGTCAGCACCATTTCTGAAAGAGACCTATATATATATATATATATTCTTTTTAACTTATGTGGAGTGTCGGAAGCTCCGTCGTTTGCCCAATTAAGTTTTTTTTTTTTTAAATTAATCTTTCCATCTTGTTTTTATTTCTGTTCTGTTCTGTGTCTAATCATTCTTCATAGTCATTGATTCTGAGGCAATGGAGAAAAGGCCTGAACTTGGTGCCAATGTATCACCATTACCTTCTACTGGAAATGGATCCAGGTTTGCCAATTTGAACAAGTCCTTCAAGTTTGCTCTCCGTTCTTTGCTCACTTCATGCTCAAAGGAGGTATGCTTCATCGTTCTTTCTTCTCTCTCTTCTCATGGCTGTTATTTAATTTTGGGTTTTGGGAAAAACTGAATGGGGTGAACAAAAGGTAAGTAAAAATCTAACCTTTTAACTCTGCATGTTGTTGGCAATATAAAATCAATTGAGCTGAGAAACTGAATTACCTTCATCAATCTAGGTTTTGAAGATAATAGATAGAAGCATAGTTCATAAATGAATACTTTTCAATACAAATTCCAACAACTGATTCGTATTTCATGCTAGTATTCTTAGACCATTACTATTGTCGTTTTTATATTTTTGAACACTGACTGGGAATGGGAGGTACTACTTGACCTAAAGGGAAATGGGAATGTGGGCAATTGAATTCCCCACCACAACCACAGCTCCCTGTAAAGACCAGGTTCAACCAATATTGTCTAGTGTCTTTCCCCCATGTATGGTCTCCTTTAGATTTGTTGATAGTCACGTGCGCTATCACTGATCTTAGTGTGCCACATGCCCATTATGTACTAGTCTTGTAATTATAATGTGGATAGGTGGGTGTGAAGTTCAGGTTGTTGCTTTTGTGATAAACTAGATGATGTTGCCGATTATAAAGCCAAACCAAAAGAAACAATTAAGGACAGGCAGGCAATGGAATTTTGAATATGTGCGGGATTTCTTAAATAATACCTGCTGATCCATGCAATAAAGACAATGACATGGTAACTCATCACAATTGCGTGGTATCCCTCCCCTGTACTTTTTATAATAACTACAATCAATGCCTTTTTCATTAGGTGGAGTTGGCTAGATGGATCAAACGACTCCATAATTTCCTATCATGAATTGTGTCTAATGACAAACCATTTAAATCTAGCTTCTCTTAATGGTTTAGCCTATTGTTTTCCTTGGTCTACCACCATCTCTAATTATTGGACTATCCTCAATTTTATCTGCTCTTCTTACTAGTGCTTTTATTATAGATCTTCTTCATGTATGCTCAAACCAAACCCCCTATTGCCTAAGACATGACTCTGCCATCTTTTTCACTATAGGTGCTACCCTAGCTTTCTCTCATATGTTTTTATTACTAATCCTATCTTGTCTTATGTGACCACTCATCCATCTTCTTAACATTCTCAAATCTGTAATATTGAGCTTACTTTCTTGTACTTTTTAATTGTAGAAAATATTACCAGGTTTATGACTATTTCAGATTTGATGCTTTTTGAACTAAAAACATAGCCATGACAGGTTTACACTGATACTGGCTGTATAGGAAGTAATGATTTTGTTATCTTTCAGCCATTTTAAGATAGTGCTTGTCATTATCTTATGTTTTGAGTTTGACTGCTGAACTACAAGTCTGTAATTATGTTTATTTTGCATTTTACATTCTCAGTTAGATTCTGCCTTCAAATTGGCTATATATATTGATACATGTTTCTGTTTTTGATTTTTAAAGGAATTTTATAAAGCATTTCCAAGTTTTACTAACACTGAAAAAGAATTGCTTCATCGCCTATTTCTTCAGGTATGATTCTTGTATATTAGAAATATATTCTGAATGTTACTGTTGAGATGAAGAGAAAACGAGAGACATATGATAGAATCCGTGTGTTTAGAATACACAGCGGAAAATAATATATATACACACAAGTGTATTTACAAATATACATAGTAATAGGCCCAAGCCCATATCTACCATATGATACACTAACAATAACAATCTAACACTCCCCCTCAAGCTGGAGCATATAAATCATATGCACTAAGCTTGTTACATATATAATCAATCCTAGGACCCCTCATTGATTTGGTGAAGACATCTGCCAACTGATCATTGGACTTAACAAACTGAGTAGTAATGTCTCCAGATAAAATCTTTTCCCTGATGAAATGACAATCTATCTCAATATGTTTGGTCCTCTCATGGAATACTGGATTAGAGGCAATGTGAAGGGCAGCTTGGTTATCACAAATGAGAGACATTTGTGTAACCTCCCCAAATCTCAGTTCTTCAAGTAACTGTTTAAGCCAAATAAGCTCACAAGTAGCTGAAGCCATAGCTCTATACTCTGCTTCTGCACTGGATCTCGCCACCACATTTTGCTTCTTGCTTTTCCAGGAAATCAAGTTGTCACCAATAAAGACACAATATCCAGAAGTGGATCTCCTATCAGTAGGAGAACCTGCCCAATCTGCATCTGAGTATCCCACAACTCGAGTATGTTTATTGTCTTCATATAACAAACCTTTTCCTGGGGCTCCTTTAATATATTTTAGAATGCCAATGACTGCATCCCAATGACCTGTACAAGGAGAATTAAGAAACTGACTTACCACACTAACTGCAAAAGAGATGTCTGGACGAGTAACAGTGAGGTAGTTCAGTTTTCCAACCAGTCTCCTGTATCTCTCAGGATCTAAAAGTGGCTCCCCCTGACCTGGTAGAAGTTTAGCATTTGGATCCATAGGTGTGTCAACGGACTTGGAATTCATTAGCCCAGTCTCCTCTAAAATATCCAATGCATACTTTCTCTGAGAAATTACAATTCCATTCTTGGATTGTGCTACCTCAATCCCCAAGAAGTATCTCAGTCTGCCAAGGTCTTTAGTCTGAAAATGATGACAAAGGTGTTGTTTTATATGTGAAATGCCATGGTGATCACTACCTGTAATGACAATGTCGTCAACATACACTACCAAGTAGATACACCCAACAGCTGAATGGCGATAAAACACAGAATGGTCAGCCTCACTCCGAGTCATACCAAACTGCTGGACTACTGCACTGAATCTACCAAACCAAGCCCTGGGAGACTGCTTAAGACCATATAAAGACTTGCGGAGACGACACACTAAGCCTGAAGACTCCCCCTGAGCAACAAAACCAGGAGGTTGCTCCATATAAACTTCCTCCAACAGGTCACCATGAAGGAAGACATTTTTGACATCTAACTGATAGAGGGGCCAATGACGAATAGCAGCCATGGCTAAAAATAATCTGACAGAAGCCATCTTGGCGACGGGAGAAAAAGTGTCACCGTAGTCTAACCCGAATATCTGGGTATAACCTTTGGCTACTAATCGAGCTTTGAGCCGATCAAGTGTGCCATCAGGGCCAACTTTCACTGTGAAGATCCACCGACAACCAACAACAGATTTCCCAGGAGGCAAAGGAACGAGATCCCAAGTACCACTGTTCTGAAGAGCACACATCTCATCAAGCATAGCTTGTCTCCAACCAGGGTGGGCTAAGGCATCACCTGCAGTTTTAGGAATAGACACAGAGGAAATAGAAGAGAGACAAGTATAATGGGATGGGGATAACCGGTGATAACTCAGAGTGACATAATGAGGTGAAGGATTACGAGTGGAGCGTATACCTTTACGAAGTGCAATAGGGAGATCAGACTCAGGAGGTGGGGCCGAAGGGGCCGGAGGAGGTGGGACCGGAGGAGACGGAGGAGTTGGCTCCGGATGAGAGTCAATAGGCTGCTCGTCTGGAAGGCGAGGATGTTGCCGACGATGATAAACCCGTAAAGGTGGCTGAGGTGGTGGATCTCCCTGCACAATAGGCATGTCTGAGGGATCAAAGACAAAAGGGGTGGTGGTGGATACTAAGTCGGACCCAGAGGTTAAGGAATTAGACTCAAAGTAGAGAGAAGACTCAAAGAACGTGACATCAGCTGAAATGAGATATCTACGAAGAGAGGGTGAGAAACACTTATACCCCCTCTGAGACCGAGGGAAGCCTAAAAAGACACACTTGTGAGACTTAGCGGACAATTTATCAAGACCAGGACTAAAGTTATGAACAAAGCATGTAGACCCAAAGACTCTAGGAGGTAAGGGGTGGAGAGGCTGATGAGGGAACAATATAGAGTTAGGGACCTGGTTGTTTAGGACAAAAGAGGGCATGCGATTGATGAGATAGCACGCAGTGAGAACAGCATCACCCCAAAATTGTTGAGGGACATGACCATGAAGTAAAAGGGTTCTAGTTGTTTCAATGAGATGTCTATTCTTGCGCTCCGCAACCCCATTTTGTTGTGGGGTATATGCACAAGAGGTCTGATGAAGAATACCATGGGAAGCCATAAATGTTTGAAAAGAATGGGAGAGATACTCACGAGCATTATCACTGCGGAGAGCACGGATAGAAACACCAAATTGATTTTTGACTTCATTATAAAATGATTGAAATATAGAAAACAACTCAGAACGATTTTTCATTAAAAACAACCAGGTACATCGAGAATAATCATCAATGAAAATAACAAAATACTGAAACCCTAAAGTAGACCTAATACGACTCGGACCCCAAATATCAGAGTGAACTAAAGCAAAGGGAGACGAAGCTCTATTATTGACACTCCTAGGAAATGGACTACGACTATGTTTTCCTAATTGACATGACTCACACGACAAAGTTGACAACTTAGACAGACTCGGTACTAGTTGTTGAAGCTTGGCAAGGCTAGGGTGACCCAACTGAGCATGGATGAGAAGGGGAGAATCCACCACCGAGCCAGCATGAGCAGAAGTACGAAGCTGATAAAGGCCATGAGACTCACATCCGGCGCCAATCATCTGTCCCGAACTCCGGTCCTGTAAGAAAACAGAGTCTTTAGTAAAAGAAATGACACAATCAAGAGAACGAGTGAGACGGCTAATGGATAATAAGTTAAATGGAGACCCAGGGACATAAAGGACATTATCAATGGAGAGAGAAGGAAGAGGGCGGACACTACCAACACCATGGGATGGGGCCTGGGAGCCATTAGCCAAAGTCACAGATGGTAAGTAACCAGAAGTGGAAAGGGTAGTGAAAAGGGATTTATTACTAGTAATATGATCGGTGGCACCAGAATCAAGAACCCAAGGGCCAAGGGAGGTGGAGTGAGTGAGACCAGCAAAGGAATTACCCGTGTGCGCAACAGAAGCAGTGGAACCGGAGGCCTGACGATCCTCATACCATTTAAGGAAGTCGTTGAAGATAGCCGGCGATACTGAATGAGCAGAGGAAGTGGCATCAACATCAGAAGGCACAGAGGGAGCAACCTGGGCAACATTAGCAGACCGAGGAGGGCGACCATGCAATGCAAAGCACCTATCAATAGTGTGGCCCAATTTGTGGCAATGATCACACTTGGGACGACCCTTGCCTGGTTTGCGAGAGCGGCTGCGATCATCACGCTGGGATACTAAGGCAGAAGAGTCAACCGGGGTGACAGTAGAAGGTATGTCAAGAGATGACTTGGGCGGCACACGCAACAACGTTGACCAAGTAGAGGTCAAAGTGGGCACAGTCGGAGAGCCCAAAATCTGATCACGGACCAAAGAATACTCGTCAGGGAGCCCATACAATGCCATCAACATAAAGAAAGTTTGGCGTTGCTCCAGTTCTTGGGCAGGAGTGGAAGCGGGAGGCAAGAGTTCATTGAAGTCATGTAAAAGACCATGAACTTTGCCCAAGTACTCAGCCATGGATCCATCAAGACATCTAGGGACAATGGTACTCAAGAGATTGTGGCAAACACCATAGAGGCGTTGAGTATCATTGGTGTAAAGCACCCTTGCCTGCTCCCAAACCCCAGCACATGTCTCATGGGCTCGAAATATCTGCTTCAGGGTAGGATGATTAGTCGACTTAATAACGCTGCAAATCTGAGCATCAACCTTGGACCAGCGGGGGCGATCTTTTTCGTCGATGGAATCAACCTTCTGAGTAAGATGATCAAGATAATCCTGTCCCTTTAGCCAGAGCCTGATATCAGAGGCCCAGGTATCATAGTTACTGCCATCTAATTTGTCAATAGAGAGTGGGACATTGACATAGTTAGTAAAGATAGGAGGATCAGCCTTAGTAGCAGTAGGAGTACCCATGGGTCAACTGTAGGAGAGAGAAACAGCCACAGGAGAGAGAAAATCGTCCAAAAGAGGAAGGACCCGTGAGGACTAGACCTGAAACTCACAAACAAAGACCAGATCGGGGTAGAGGACACCGAGGCGAGTCTGGCGGCGGCGAGGGCGGCCGGAACGGCGGCCGGACGCGCCTCCATGCGCGGCTGACGACGGCTGACGGTGGAGAAACGCGCCGGTGAAGAAACGGCGCGTGAGAGCGCGTCGCTGCTCCGATGGACACGATTCCGGCGGCGTTGGACTCGGATTGACGGCGCGAGTCCGACGATGGTGGCTCCGGTTGGATTCACGGAGGAAGGCGGCGGTGGCAGGCGGCGGCAGCGGCGGAAAAGAGAGAAAAAGTGCCGGAAAAATAGCACGGCAACACGGGCAGACCGGAAACCGGAATGAAACAGGGTTTCCGGAAAAAATTTGACACCAATGGACAGTGGGTCCACTGGGAAGGCACGGACTAGGGTTATCTCTCGCTAGGCTCTAGATACCATGTTGAGATGAAGAGAAAACGAGAGACATATGATAGAATCCGTGTGTTTAGAATACACAGCGGAAAATAATATATATACACACAAGTGTATTTACAAATATACATAGTAATAGGCCCAAGCCCATATCTACCATATGATACACTAACAATAACAATCTAACAGTTACATTGAGTTTTAGCCAAAAAGAAAAACAATGTTACAATGAGTTTGACTTGGGCCATCATTTTTAAGATCTAGTTTTCTAAATCAATCATTTTCTTTGCAATCAGGGCTGTGATCCCCTGGATCTCAATGATTTCCATTATAAGATACTTGGGTATAATTTTACTGATGATCTATATCAATGTTAATCCTGGAAAAGTTATGGTGTCCCCCTGTGGTTAGAAATTAGATATTTATATTCCTCAGCCACTTAACATTAAATAGGTTAATAAAAGGTAGTGACTATTGACTGTTAACAGGATGTCAAGTTAAAATAGTCTTTACTCTTTACATGTGAATTTAGTAAAACACACAAGGCATTAACTTCAATCACTTAGAAAGATCTATTTAGATAGGAAATTTAAACTGTTTAAAGACATTTGGTTGTTCTTTTAAAGGAACTATGTATCATAAACCAATTGTATCATAAGTTTAAGTTGTCAAGTGAAGGCATTTAAATGGTTTTATACCTAATACGCTCCCTCATGCAAGAGCCTTTCAAGTTTGATGAGTGGACAATTCATAGGCTCACCTTGTATTGAAATTTAACTTTTATTTAGAAGAATAAAGGCTCTAGTACCGACTTGAGAATGATTTCTGATGTTCTTGATAGAAAATCCTCTCAGCGCACACTGCTGTTTATATCATACAAGATTACAATATCAAATCCCTTACGCACCTATTTACAGCAAGTATCTACTGTCCTAGTTACAAAAGGAATCAAGGAATATTGCTAGCAAATCAAGCTATATGAACACTATGTATATCTAGCATTCCTCTTATCTCAGCTGAATACATATGAATTCCTTTCTGCTATATTTCAAAGGCTAAATGTCAAGTAAAGCTTGAAGTTTCATTTATTTATTATCTAATTTCCTTTATGTATCAAACCTTTCAGGTCATTACTTCTTTGCATGAAAACATAGAGGTATGTTTATTATTACTTCTTAAATCAGTAATGTCAGATACTGAATTCACTCCATCTCTAATAGAATTACTTAATTGGATGCCTCATGCAACAATTAAGGATGTTATGTAAAATCACTTTTGATGTTTTTCCTTTAGTTGTACCCATTTCTTAAGCTAAAAGCCTGATGCTGATGCTTCACTATTTCAGATACATAGTACTGACCTCTGTGTTCTATGGTTTATAAGTGATGAATCAGTAAACTAAATGTGTACGTTTATATTGAATACATGAAATGGAAGTGCATACGAATATCTTTCCCTAACTCAGTTTATTCCCTTGGGAACTTTAGGGCCTGTTTGTTGGACATTTGATATAGAGGAATATTTTTTGAAAGCAAACTGTTTTTGTTAGTTGTCTTTTCTCTAAACTAAAACGGAAATTAAGATTTCTTTCTGAAAATTGTCCTGAATAGTTATGCAATGGTTGTTTAATATTTTTCTTGTGTATTTCTTTTAAAATGGTGGACTCTTGATCTGTTGTAACTGCAATTTTGTTCTCTTTCTTTAGCTTCTCTCTCTCTCTCTCACACACACACACACACATGCACAGAGATTTGTCAGGAAACACAAATCTAATTGCTTGTCTTTTGTATCTGTTTTATATATACACATTAGAAGCATTTTAGCACCTAAGAATTTGTTATTCTTATGATAAAAGTATAAATTGAAATGCTCTGTCAATTTTTACAGGATGAGTTTGAGACAATCTGTCTTCAAACACAGGTATAACTTAACTCTTGACTGATGTCTTTGTCGTTTTCTTCTAAAATTTTAAAAAATAGAAGACCTTTGTGTTTGGTTGTTCAACATTCACATATTTTAAATGAGTTAGGCTTGCAACTATGCATAAGGTTTGCATTCAACAATTAAAAGGGAGAGTAATTTATAATTTATTGCATAAAGCATGAGCTAAAATCCATGTCGTTGCACTCAGGGACAATCTTGTTGCCTAGACTTAAAAACTAATTAGGATTGAAGAAAAATCTGAGAGAAGCACAAGAGACTAATCCAAATGCGTATGTCAGTTTCACTCAGCACATTGAATTTATATACACATTAAGAAATGATTACACTTTGCTTATTTACAAGAAGTAATAAATAAAGTGGAAGAGTTCCTAGAAAACTAATGGTTCCAATAACAATTGGAACAAGATACTCGCTTATTTACAAATGAGGTAATGCTTTCCCTAGACAGAACCTTTTCACAGATAAAATGACAGTCAATCTTTGTGTTTGGTCCACTCGTGGAAAACTAGATTAGTGGCAATATGTAAGGCTGCTTGATTATCACAAATAAGACTTAGATTCTATTTTGCAGAATTTTAACTCGGATAAAAATTGTTTGCAATATGAGCTCACATGTAGTGAGAGCCATAACTTGATATTCTGCCTCCACTTGATTTAGCAATAGCATTCTGCTACTTGGTTTTCCATGCAATGAGATTACCTCTAATGAGAACACAATATCTTGAAGTTGATTGTCTATCATTCGGGCAGCCAATGCAATCTGCATATGTATATGCAACTGATAGACGGTTAGTGTATTGTATATTAGAGTAGTTACATATGTTAGATAGGCTTGGGCCTATCACTATCAAGTTTTGTAAATCCACACATGTATATATAATATTCTCCGCTGTGTATTATTGATGCACGGACTCTATCAAATGTATCTCGTTATCTCTTTCTCTCAACATGGTAACTAGAGCCTGGTGAGAGATAACCTTAATCGGTGCCTACCTAGTGGACCCACCGTTCATTGGTGACAATTTTTTTCCTGAAAACCGCATCTTCTTCCGTTTCCGGCCTTCCTTCGCTACCGTGTCTGTTTTTTCCGGGCACTTTCCCACTTTTCCACTTCGGTTGCCGCCTCCTGCCATCGGCGATTCCGACTTGCGACCCCACCACCAGATTCGTACTGTCCTGACGAGCTCATTGCCGCCAGAAGCGCCTCAGACGAAGTGGTAAAGAGCCCATTCTTCACCGGTGCATTTTTCTTACCGATCTCGCTGCTGGTGGGCTCACTTGGTCATGTTCTCTCTAGATCTGGCCTTGCTTCGACTATTTTGGGATTCATGCTTGCTGATCCTTCCTGTTTGGACGTTTCTCTCTCTTTCTCTCTCTCTCTCTCTCTCTCTCTCTCTCTCTCCTGTTGTAGTTTCTCTCTCCTACTGCTAACCTATGGCCACTCCTAATACTCGTAAGTCTGATTCTTCTATATTCACCAACTATGTCAATGTCCCACTCTTTATTGACAAGTTGGGTGACGATAATTATGATACTTGAGCTTCTGGTATTAAGCTTTGGCTTAAGGGATAAGATTATGTTGATCATCTCACCCAGAAGGCTGACTCAATGGATGAGAAAGATCGCTCTCACTAGACCAAGGTTGATGCCCAAATTTGCAGTGTTCTTAATCAACTATTCATCCTTCTCTAAAGCAGATATTTTGAGCCCATGAGACATGTGCTGGGGTTTGGTAGTAGGCCAAGATTCTTTACACCAATGATACTCATCGCCTTTATGGTGTTTGCAAAAAACTCGAGTATCATTGCCCCAAGACGGATTGATGGATCCATGGCTAAGTACTTGGGCAAAGTTCATAGTCTTTTACATGACTTCAATGAGCTCTTTCCCCTTTTTGCACCGATGCCAAGAATCTAAAGCAACGCCAAACTTTCTTTATGTTGTTGGCCTTGTATGGGCTCCCCGACGAGTATTCTTCAGACCATGATTAGATTGTGGTCTCCTACTGTGCCTACTTTGACCTCCACTTGGTCAACCCTTGTTGACATACCCTCTTCTATCACCTCTGTTGACTCATCTGCCTTAATATCTCAGCATTCTTAGATTTTGGACCTGGCCTAACTCAACCCCAGAAGCTAGCTTGTAAGGTGAGGATTGCCCAAGGCTTATATATCACAATTTGGCCTTATCTCTAGGCAATGTGGGACTCTAACACACCCCCTCACGCCCAGGACTGGACATCTGGAGCGTGGACAACAATACGGGTGGCGGCCCAATAACAACGGATCATCTAGGATAGGCTCTGATACCATCTTAGATTTTGGACCTGGCCTAACTCAACCCCAGAAGCTACTTCTGGGGTTGAGTTAGGGCCAGGTCCAAAATCTAAGATGGTGTTAGATTGTTATTGTTAGTGTATCATATGATAGATATGGGCTTGGGCCTATCACTATGTATATTTGTAAATACACTTATGTGTATATATATAATTTTCCGCTGTGTATTCTAAACACACGGATTCTATCATATGTCTCTCGTTTTCTCTTCATCTCAACATGGTATCAGAGCCTATCCTAGATTCGTTGTTATTGGGCCCCCACCCCTTGATGTATCCACGCTCCAGATGTCCAGCCCTGGGCGTGAGGGGGTATGTTGGAAAGTCCCACATTGACTAGTGATAACCAAGCTGCCCTTCACATTGCCTCTAATCCAATATTCCATGAGAGGACCAAACATATTGAGATAGATTGCCATTTCATCAGGGAAAAGATTTTATCTGGAGACATTACTACTCAGTTTGTTAATTCCAATGATCAGTTGGTAGATGTCTTCACCAAATCATTGAGGGGTCCTAGGATTGATTATATATGTAACAAGCTTGGTGCATATGATTTATATGCTCCAGCTTGAGGGAGAGTGTTAGATTGTTATTGTTAGTGTATCATATGATAGATATGGGCTTGGGCCTATCACTATGTATATTTGTAAATACACTTATGTGTATATATATTATTTTCCGCTGTGTATTCTAAACACACAGATTCTATCATATGTCTCTCGTTTTCTCTTAATCTCAACAAGCATGATGACCCTAGTCGCTCTCGCAAGCTGGGCAAGGGTCGTCCTATGTGCGATCATTGCCACAAAATGGGTCACATGACTGACAGGTGCTATGCATTGCACGGTCGCCCTCGGTCTGCTAATGTTGCCCAAGTTGCTCCCTCTATGCTTTCTGATTCCGATGCAACTCTTGATCATCCCTCACCACCGACTATCTTCAGAGACTTCCTCAAGTGGTATAAGGATAGTCAGGCCTCCGGTTCCACTACTTTTGTTGTGCACACGGGTAATTCCTTTAATGGTCTCACTCACTCCACCTCTCTTGGTCCTTGGGTTATTGATTCTCGTGCAACCGATCATATCACTGGTATTAAGTCTCCTTTCTCTACCCTTTCCACTTTTGGTTACTTACTGTCTGTGACTATGGCTAATCACCATACCATGGTGTTGGTACTGTCCATCCTCTTCCTTCTCTCTCCATTGACAATGTCCTTTATGTACTTGGGTCTCCATTTAATTTATTATCTATTAGCCATCTCACCCGTTCTCTTGATTAAAGACCATGTTTTCTTACAGGAATGGAGTTCGGGAGAGATGATTGGCGCCAGATGTGAGTCCCATGGTCTATATTAGCTTTGGATTTTTTCTCATGCTGGCTCGGTGGTGTATTGTCCTCTTGTCATCCATGCTCAATTGGGTCATCCTAGCCTTGCCAAGCTGCAACAACTAGTACCAAGTCTGTCTAGGTTGTCAACTTTGTCGTGTGAGTGGTGTCAATTAGGAAAACGTAGTTGTAGTTCTTTTCCTAGGAGTGTCAATAAAAAGGCTTCGTCTCCTTTTGCTTTAGTTCACTTTGATATTTGGGGTCTTAATTGTATTAGGTCTATTTTAGGGTTCCAGTATTTTGTTACTTTAATTGATGATTATTGTAGATGTACTTTTTTGTTTTTAATGAAAAATCGTGAATTGGTTTCTATATTTCAATCTTTTAATAATGAAGTCAAAACTCAAAAATCAATTTGATGTTTCTATTCGTGCTTTGTAGTGATAATGCTTGTGAGCATCTCTCGCATTCTTTTCAGGTGTTCTTGGCTTCCCATAGTATTCTTCATCAGACTTCTTGTGCATGTACCCCTTAACAAAATGGGGTTGCAAAGTGCAAAAATAGACACCTAATTGAAACAACTCAAGCACTTTTACTTTCATGGTCATGCCCCTCAACAATTTTGGAGTGATGTCCTTATTGCTTGCTATCTCATCAACTGCATGCCATCCTCTGTCCTAAACAACCAAATACCTCACTCTATTTTGTTCCTTCATCAGCCATTCGACTCTCTACCTCCTACAGTCTTTGGGTCTACGTGCTTTGTTCACAATCTTAGTCTTGGTCTAGATAAATTGTCAGCTAGATCACACAAGTGTCTTTTTAGGCTTCACTCGGTCTTATAGGGGGGGGGGGGTAAGTGTTTCTCACCTTCCCTTCATAAATATCTAGTTTCAGCTGATGTCACCTTCTTTGAGTCTTCTCTTTACTTTGAGTCCGATTCCTCCACCTCTGGGTCTGAGTTAGTATACACCACCATACCTCAGACATGTCCATTGTGCAGGCGGATCCACCACCTCCCCTACGGGTTTATCATCGCCGATGTTGGAGAGTCCCACATTGACTAGAGAAAAGGCCAAATAAAATTATATAAGCCTTGAGCAATCCTCACCTATAAGCTAGCTTTTGGGGTTGAGTTAGGCCTAGGTCCAAAATCTAAGATGGTATCAAAGCCTATCCTATATGATCCGTTGTTATTGGGCCGCCACCCGTATAGATGTCCACGCTCCAGATGTCCAGCCTTAGGCGTGATGGGTGTGTGTTGGAGAGTCCCACATTGACTAGAGATAAGGCTAAACAAAAGTATATAAGCCCTGGACAATCCTCACCCTATAAGCTAGCTTTTAGGGTTGAGTTAGGCCTAGGTCCAAAATCTAAGAGCCGACAATATCCACTCCTTCCAAACAGGACCACTACCGACTCTCCTTCGGAGCCAACTCCTCCGTCCCCTCCGACCCCACCTCATGAGCCTAATCTCCCTATTGCAATTCGTAAAGTTATATGCTCCACTCGTAATCCTTCACCTCATTATGTCACTCTGAGTTATCACAGACTGTCCCCATCCCATTATGCTTGTCTCTCTTCCATTTCCTGTGTGTCTATTCCTAAAACTATAGGTGATGCCTTAGCCCATCCTGGTTGGAGACAAACCGAAGCCATGATTGATGAGATGTGTGCTCTTTAGAATAATGGTATTTGGGACCTCGTTCCTCTGCCTCTTAGGAATAATGGTATTTGAGACCTCGTTCCTCCTAGTGATTCATGTCCAACTCCAACGGCTTCTCCTATCACGAACCTGCCACAGTCATCACAATCAAGTGATGATCCTCCCATTGCTCTCCGGAAAAGTACTCGATCCACTCGAAATCCTCATCCTATTTACAACTTTCTGAGTTTTCATTGTTTATCTGGAAAATTAGATTAAATGAAATCTGATTTCATAGTAATAATACAAAGAGATCATACAAGATATATACAGGAGACCTATGCTATTTTAGGAAATATAATAACTCTATTCTATTCTAGGATCCCTTGATTTATGGGATTGTTCCTAATTATTCAAATCTGTACAGATTACAAGGAAATATACAAATTTTCTAATTTATTCTTTCCTAAAATACTATTTGATTTCCCACACTCCCCCTGAAGTTGGTGAATAGGTGTTTTCCATTCCCAGCTCGGATACAATCTTCTCAAAATTGTGGCTGCCCAGTCCCTTGGTAAGAATGTCTGCAATTTGGTCTTGAGAGGACACATATGGAGTGCATATCAAGCCACTATCAAGCTTTTCTTTGATGAAGTGTCTGTCTACTTCAACATGCTTTGTTCTATCATGCTGCACTGGGTTGTGGGCTATGTTGATTGCTGACTTATTATCACAATAGAGTTTCATAGGTTCTTCCCATTTTATCCTCAAGTCTTCTAAGATGATTTTAAGCCATAGCAACTCACATATACCTTGTGCCATGGCTCGGAATTCCGCTTCAGCACTGGACCGAGCCACTACACCCTGCTTTTTGCTTCTCCAAGTCACAAGATTTCCTCCAAGAAAGGTGCAATATCCTGTAGTTGACCTCCTATCCACAATTGACCCTGCATAATCAGCATTGGTATAGGCTTCAAGCTTCACATTACCATTCCTTTTGAATAGAATCCCTCTTCCTGGAGTTCCTTTAAGGTACTGTAAAATTCTGTGGGCAGCTTGTAAATGGGTCTCCTTTGGGCTATGCATAAATTGGCTAATTAAACTCACTGCATAGGCAATATCTGGCCTGGTATGAGACAAATATATAAGTCTGCCCACTAATCGCTGGTACATCTCTTTTTCAACAGCAACATCTTCTGCATTTCCAAGCTTTAGGTTTGGTTCTAATGGGGTACTAGCAGGTTTGCAAGCTGCCTTGCCAGTTTCCTTGAGCAAATCAATGATATATTTCTGTTGGGATATAAATATCCCTTTCTTGGAGTGGGCAACTTCAACTCCCAAAAAATATTTTAGTTTTCCCAAGGTCTTGATCTCAAATTCCTTGCCCAAGCATTGGCTCAACAATTGCTGCTCTTCTTTATCATCTCCAGTTAATATTATGTCATCCACATACACCAATAATATTGTTACTCCCCCTGACTTGGAATGTTTAAAGAACAAAGTATGGTCCCCTTGGCTTTGTTTGTAACCCAGACCTGTCATAACTTTAGTAAACCTGCCAAACCATGCACGGGGGGACTGTTTTAGCCCATATAATGCCTTTTTCAACTTGCAAACAGTGTTGGCAGCAACATCGCTACCATATCCTGGAGGTATCTCCATATAAATTTCTTCTTCAAGGTCTCCATGTAGGAAAGCATTCTTAACATCAAATTGTTCCAAGTTCCAACCATAATTGGCAGCAAGAGACAATATCACCCTAACTGTGTTCATTTTGGCAACCGGAGCAAAGGTCTCCAAATAATCAACTCCATAGGTTTGGGTGAACCCTTTGGCAACTAGTCTTGCCTTATATCTCTCAATTGATCCATCAGCCTTGTATTTCACTGTATAGACCCACTTACATCCAACTGGCCTCTTTCCTATTGGTAAGGTGACTAACTCCCAGGTGGTGTTCTTCTCCAATGCCTCCATCTCTACATTCATGGCTTGCCTCCATTTTCTGTCAGACAATGCCTCAGATAGGGTATTAGGTAGAAGTGTAGTGTTTAGGTTTACTAGGAAGGTTTTATGGGTAGGAGAGAAATTTTCAAAGGACAGGTAATTTGAGAGAGGGTAGAGTGGCTGTTTGGTGCATTTTCTTGTCCCTTTTCTAATGGCAATTGGGAGATCAAGATCATTTTGGGTTTCAATTTCAACCTGCACAGCTGGAGAAAAAATTGTTACCTCTTTTTGTGGAGTCGAGTTGGATTCTTGAACATGGCTTGATCCTGGAATGGCCTTAGTCTTCCTTGAGTACACCAGCTTATCAGCTTCACAATTAATTTCACTTTCTTGACCAGCTTCCTTTTCTTGACCAATTCCTTGACCAACTTCACTTCCTTGACTTGTTTCACTTGTTACAGCTTCAATTTGATCTAGTTTAGGTTCAAATATCAAGTCTGTCAAGTCTGGAAGAATGGGAAAACCAGAATTACTACTTTCCTTATCTTCCCTGAAACTCTCCCCCTGAAGATAAGGTTGATGGAAATAGCCCTCTTGTTCATTGAAGGTAACATCCCTAGACACAAAGAATTTTTTGGATGGGGGGTGGTAGCATTTATACCCTTTCTGAGTGGATGAGTAACCAACAAAGACACACTTTAAGGCTCTAGGATCAAGTTTCCCCCTGTCTGTACTATGAATATGGACATATGAGATGCACCCAAAAACTCTTGGTTTAAGATTATTTGTAGTGGACAGGTTTGGATAGAAAGACGACAAAGCTTCCATAGGGCTTTTTGATCCTAAGACTCTAGAGGGTAGTCTATTGATAAGGTGTGTTGCTGTAAGAACAGCTTCCCCCCAGAAATTTTTTGGGACACTATTTTGGAACAACAATGCCCGAGTCTGATTTAATAGATGCCCATTTTTCCTCTCTGCGACCCCATTCTGCTGTGGTGTTTTGACACAAGAAGACTCATGAATTATATCTTCTTTTTGACAAAAAGAATTAAGGACATGATTGAAGTAATCTTTGGCATTATCTGACCTAAGCCTCTTAATATTAACACCAAACTGATTTTTTATCAAGGAATGGAAGTTTAGGAAGACAGAACTGACTTCTGATCTTTGTTTAAGTAGGAAAACCCAAGTGACCCTTGTACAATCATCTATAAAGGTGACAAACCATCGAGCACCAGACACATTTGGAACATTAGAAGGCCCCCATACATCAGTATGAACAAGATAAAAGGGGAAATTGCTAATTTTATTACTTATTGGAAAAGATACACGCTTGTGCTTAGCAAGTTCACACACCTCACAATGAAGACTCTCAACATCTAACTTGGTAAACAGAGAGGGAAACATAATTTTGATCACTCCAAAAGAGGGATGTCCCAACCGACAATGATAAAGCATGATTTTTTCTCTGTTGGTCATCAAAGATTCAGATATGAAGGAGTGAGAGATTCTGTTCTTGCTGGACAGACTTGGATCTTCAAGATAATAAAGGCCATTCCATTCTCTAGCATGTCCAATCGTCCTCCCCGAATCCTTGTCCTGAAATACACAATGATCGTTGTAAAAAACAACTTTACATGACACATCCTTTATAAGTTTTTGTATAGAGACTAGGTTGGTGGACAGCTTTGGGACATGGAGAACATCTTTTAAGGTTATTAAAGGATTGATTTGGATATTTCCTTGACCAGCTGCAGTTATAAGGGTTCCATCTGCTGTGGCAATTTTCTTGTTGCTGGGACATGGGGAATATGTGGAGAAGTGTTTGGCTAATGGTGTCATGTGGTCTGTAGCTCCAGAGTCCAATATCCAATAATGGTTAAAGGGTGTATCTGAGACATTTAATCCAAAAGAAAGTGGAAACTTACCTGAGTATGCCAAAGAACACACACCTGGAGGTTTTTCCAGCTTACTAAGAAAGGTTCTCACCCTTTCTATCTCCTCTTGGTTAAGATGGGCAGCAGCTTCTGGTTTATTTTCTTCATTTGTTCCAGCAGCAACATAAACTTGTCCTCCTTTCCTTGAGGAGCCTCCTCTGTGTCCCCCTTCTCGATCTCGATTTAAAGGCTTCCCATACAACTTCCAGCACTTCTCTCGGGTATTACGAGGCTTATTGCAGTAGGTACACCAGACCATCACTTTTCTTCTCCACATTTGCTGATCCTCCTTTCTTCTGTTCGGCTACCATGGCCAAAGTCTGATCTCCTTTATGGTCAGCCACCATTGCTGAGTTCTCTACTGTTGGACTCTCTAACATGAGACCCCTTCTACTTTCTTCACTTCTCACAATAGCCACCACTTCATTGAAGCATGGTACCTTTTGCTTCCCCAATATTTGAATCCTAACTTGATCAAATTCAGGATTCAAATCAACAAGGAAATCATAAACTCTGTCTTGTTCGATATACTCCTTGAGAAGTGCTGAATCTTTAGTACATTTGGCTTTTATGACTCTATAATGGTCTAGCTCCATCCATAATGATTTCAGCTGATTGGCATATTCTGTAACAATCTTGTTCCCTTGTTTTGCTGCCAAAGTTTTCACCTTCATATACTTGAGCAGCATCTTTGGCTTTAGAGTAGGTTTGCTCTACAGCATCCCAAATCTCTTTTTCCGAATTAAGGAACATGCAGGTGTCGCTGATTTCTGGAATCATTGAATTCCACAGCCACGCCATGATCATTGAATCTTCCTCATCCCATGTAGTAAACTTGGGATCCTCCTGTTTAGGTCCAGACTCCGTCAGGTGACTCAACTTCCCCTTTCCCTTCAACACTGTACGAACAAGTTGGGCCCACTTCAAATAATTTCTTCCATTTAGTCTATATGCAGAATGAATATTCTGCAGTTCTCCAGGTTGCTGGGATTGGGTATTCCCTGTTTCTGGGGTTGGGTTCACAACTTCCTCTTTTCCCTTGACATTATAGCAAGAAGATGGCTGAGTGGTGAAGAATAAAAGGAAAGGCTGTGCGATTAAGGCACAGAGAAAACAACAGCAACAGAAGGTTGTGCGACAGAGAAGGTTGCGATAGCAGGAAAAAAAAAGTGCAATGAATATAGGAAAAGATGCAGCAGCAATGCAGGCTGCCGTCTTAGGGTTAAGAAAAATGCAGCAACAATGCAGGCTGCCGTCTTAGGGTGCTCTGATACCATCTGGAAAATTAGATTAAATGAAATCTGATTTCATAGTAATAATACAAAGAGATCATACAAGATATATACAGGAGACCTATGCTATTTTAGGAAATATAATAACTCTATTCTATTCTAGGATCCCTTGATTTATGGGATTGTTCCTAATTATTCAAATCTGTACAGATTACAAGGAAATATACAAATTTTCTAATTTATTCTTTCCTAAAATACTATTTGATTTCCCACAGTTTATCACCATCATATTATACCTTTGTATCTTCTTTGTCCTTTGTTCCTATTCCTAAAAGTGACAGTGAGGCACTTTCTCATTCCGGATGGAGGCAAGCTATGATTGATGCAATGATTGCTATTGAGCATAGTGGCACATGGGATCTCGTTCTCCTTCCTCCGGGGAAGAAAGTTGTCGGATGCAGATGGGTATATGCTGTGAAAGTTGATTCAAATGGTTGTATTGATCGTCTTAAAGCTCGCTTGGTTGCTAAGGGATACACTCAAACATATGGCCTTGATTATAGCGACACATTCTCTCCCGTAGCTAAGATGGCTTCGGTTTGGCTCCTTCTTGCCATGGCAACCATTCGACATAGGCCGTTACTTCAACTTGACATCAAGAATGCCTTTCTTCATGGGGACCTTGCAGAAGAAATCTATATGGAGCAACCACCTGGGTTTGTTTCTCAGGGGGAGTGTGGCTTGGTGTGTAAGTTGAAGAGTTCTCTTTATGGCTTGAAACAGTCTCCCCGAGCTTAGTTCGGGAAGTTTAGCACAATGGTACAAATGTTTGGTATGACTCGTAGTGAAGTTGATCATTCAGTTTTTTATTAACATAATTCAGTTGGTCGGTGTATTTATCTAGTGGTTTATGTGGATGATATAGTTATTACAGGTAATGATCATGACGGAGTATTTCGGTTAAAGAAACATTTGTTTGATCATTTTCAAATGAAAGATTTGGGTAAACTAAAGTACTTTCTTGGTTTGGAGGTTGCTTAGTCTAGGAGTGGTATTACAATTTCACAAAGGAAGTATGCTTTAGATATATTGGAGGAAACATGAATGATAAATTGTAAGCCCGTTGACACTCCCATGATCCAAATAGCAAGTTGTTACCAGATCAGGGGGAGCTCAATCAAGATCCTGGCAGGTATAGAAAGGTAATTGGGAAACTAAACTATCTTACTATAACCAGACCAGATATCTCTTTTGCAGTTAGTGTAGTAAGTCAATTCATGCAATCCCCTTGTGTTGATCACTGAAATGTAGTGACTCGAATTCTGAGATACATTAAAAATGCTCATGGTCGAGGGTTGGTTTATGAAGACAAAGGAAACACTCATGTTGTTGGATATTCAGATGCAGACTGGGCTGGTTTTCCCATTGATAGACGCTCCACTTCAGGTTATTGTGTCTTTGTAGGTGGAAACCTCATATCTTGGAAGAGTAAGAAACAACAAGTAGTTGCTCGATCAAGTGCTGAGGCTGAATATCGTGCTATGGCATTGGTTACTTGTGAACTCATCTGGGTAAAACAGTTGCTTAGTGAGTTGAAGTTTGGTAACTGTTAAGATATGAAAATATATTTCGTATATTCTGTTAGATATAATTGTTTATTCTCTTTTGATTTAATTGTATAGTTTCCTGATTTAGGTTGATCCTAATCCCAAATATCAAGGGATTGATTCCCTCATAGCATGTATATATATAATACCCTGTTGTATTTGCCAATTCAATCAATCAAATACACTTTTCAGTATTCCTACTTCAAGTTGGTACCAGAGCTCTTCGGGTCCAGGGAACCGTTTTTAACCCAGTCGTCCACCTGGGTCATCGTTTTTCGTCAACAGCCGCCTGTGTGGACGTTGCCAAAGTGTTCAGAAGTCGCGGATCTGCTACCCCACCGCGGGCCGCCTCCGTCGCCTCTGTCATGCGCCACTTTCACCAGGTTGCTTGCCGGCGCGTGAGGTCCACGCGCCGCCCTCTCGACCTCCGTTCGCGACGCCGTTTGTTATGTTCGGTTCATCGGCTCTTCCTCCTTCCGTTTTGACCACTTTCAGGTTGTGGGTCACCCTTTTTGGTGGCTGTTCGGTCATTCTCGTTGCTGTTTGGTTGTTTCCGTCGCTGCGAGATTGTTTTTCGAGTGCTGTTTGGTATTTCTGTTTCTGCAAGACAGTTTTCTGGTATTCTTGTTGCTGTTTGGTTGTTTCTGTCACTGCAAGATTGTTTTTTGGTTGCTGTTTGGTGTTTCCATTGCTGCAAGACAGTTTTCTGGTGGTCTGTTCGGTTGATTCTACTGTTGTTGCTGTTCTTTTTTTTTTTTTCTCTTTCTACATGGCGGAGATTCCCAAAGTTGATACACCTAAGGAGGATCCAAAAACTGAGTCTTCTAAAAGAGGACTAGTGTCTTTTGCTTTTTCTGGTTCACCGGTTATTACCTCTGAGAAGTTGAATGGTAAAAATTATTTAGATTGGTCTACTGCAGTTGAGGTATGGTTTTTAGACCAGGGTCTTTATGATCACCTTGTTAAGAAGGCTTCCGAGGTTGATAAAGACGTGAGTGATGAATGGCAGCGAGCAGATTATCAACTTATATCTGTATTGTGGCAGTCCATTGAGCCCAAATTAATGGTGCATTTTCGCCCATACAAGACATGCTATGATGTTTGGAAGAAAGCTCAGAATGTTTATGCCAACGACATCCAGAGATTGTATGAATCTGTTCGTGGTTTGGCAACACTTCAAATGGTTGATCATGATTTGCAATCTTATTTGAATCATGCTCAATCCACCATTGATGAGCTGAAGTTGATGTTGGTTAGTGATGATCTTCAGAAAGTGTTGAGAAAGCTCGATAATATGTTCATGGTTTTTATCCTTCATGGACTTCATAAGGACTACGGAACTGTTCGTGATCAGATTTTGACAAATCCTACCATTCCTACGGTGGAAGAACTCATAGATCGTTTGATTCGGGTTCCTTCACCAGCGGCAGAATCTCAAACAGCATCTGAGTCCTCTGCTTTTGTCTCCAGTACAACTGAACGTGGGGGACGAGGCCGTGGTCGTGGAAAAGGGGGTAGAGGAAACCTTCATTGCACCTACTATTAGAGAGATGAACATACACATGACAGGTGTTATTCTTTGCATGGCTTTCCGAGCAAGACAGCTAATGTTGCTCAATCTCAGACTTCAGAGCCTAAAGTTGAATCTGAGAATACTCATCCAATCTCCCGGTCTGCTGATGATTACAAGGAGTACCTTCAACTGAAGGCAGCCCAACAGGCCTCTTCCTCAATTACTGTTGCTCACACTAGTAATTCTACAGTCAATCTCTCTCATTCTACGCCTCTTGGCCCTTGGGTTTTGGATTCCGGTGCTTCATATCACCTAACTGGTAACGCTTCTCTTTTCCCTAACCTGTCCTCACCTAAAACTCCACATCATATTACCCTTGCTGATGGGTCAAAAGTCCAAGCCACTGGTATTGGCCAAATTTCACCTCTTCCCTCACTACCATTGAAATCAGTTTTATTAGTTCCTGGATGTCCCTTCAATTTAATTTCTATAAGCAAGTTGACTCAATCATTAAACTGTGCCATAACCTTCACTTCTGATTCTTTCTTGATACAGGATCGGAGTACGGGACGGACGATTGGAGCAGGATCTGAATCACATGGTCTTTACTACCTTCAGTTCTCTGGTTCTACCATATGTGCATCCACTGAGTCTCCTGGTTTACTCCATCGTCGTCTCGGTCATCCTAGCTTAAATAAACTGAGGAAAATGGTACCTCATCTCCCCCTGTTGGAGTCCTTAGAGTGTGAGTCGTGTCAACTAGGAAAGCATGTTAGAACTTTTTTTCCTAGTAGTGTTCATGGTCGAGCTGTGTCTCCTTTTGATATCGTTCATTCTGATGTTTGGGGTCCTAGTCGTGTTGCTTCTATTTTAGGACATAGGTATTATGTTACTTTCATTGATGATTTTTCAAGATGTACTTGGATCTTTTTAATGAAAAATCGTTCTGAGTTATTCACAGTTTTCAAAACTTTCTATTCAGAAATCAAAACTCAGTTTGGCAAAGTAATTCGTACTCTACGAAGTGATAATGCTAAAGAATACTTTTCTGATTGTTTCACTTCCTTTATGAGTTCCCATGGCATTCAACATCGAGCACAGAAGCAGAGTATCGTGCAATGGCTCACACCACATGTGAGCTTTTGTGGCTAAAGTCTTTAATTCAAGAGTTGCAGTTTTTGCAAGGTTGGCCCTATGGGACTAATGTGTGATAACCAGTCAGCCTTATACCTCTCCTCTAATCCAATTTTTCATGAGAGGACAAAGCATATAGAAGTTGATTGTCATTTTATCAGAGAAAAGATCCTCTCCGGTGTCATCAAGACTTCCTCAGTTTGCTCCAAGGATCAACTTGCAGATATTTTTACTAAATCTTTACGAGGTCCTAGGATAACCTATATATGTGACAAACTGGATGCCTATGATATGTATGCTCCAGCTTGAGGGGGAGTGTTAAGATATGAAAATATATTTCGTATATTCTGTTAGATATAATTGTTTATTCTCTTTTGATTTAATTGTATAGTTTCCTGATTTAGGTTGATCCTAATCCCAAATATCAAGGGATTGATTCCCTCATAGCATGTATATATATACCCTGTTGTATTTGCCAATTCAATCAATCAAATACACTTTTCAGTATTCCTACTTCAAGTGTAACATAGTTGTCAATAGCGGTGCCATAGCGGCCATAGCGGCGTAGTGGCCCCCTGCCGCTATACTAATCAGGGTAGTTTAGCGAGAAATAGCGGCGCTATAGCGGCGTAGCGGCCCCCTGCCGCTACGCGCCGCTATCTGGGATTGACAACTCTGAACCAGATGAAGTTATATTGTGATAACCAAGCTGCACTCCACATTGCGTCCAACCCAGTCTTTTATGAAAGAACCAAGCATATAGAGTTTGATTGTCACTTTATCAGGGAAAAGGTTCTTTCCAAGGAAGTTCTCATTGAGTTTGTTAACTCGAATGATCAACTAGCAGACATTCTGACAATGTCCATTTGAGGTCCTCGAATACAATTTCTTTGTGGCAAGCTTGGCGCATATGATTTGTAGGCTCTAGCTTGAGGGGGAGTGTTAGAAAATATCTCCTATTTAGGAAAATTAGAAAACTGTATTTAGGGAAACTAGGAAACTGCATTAGGTGTTGATTTGTATAGCTGTATTTCCTTATTTTGTACAGGTCTATGTTTCCTTATTTTGTACAAATTGTATTTCCTATATTTCCTTTATTAGTGGATGTACACATGTATATATATATATATATATATATATATATATATATTCAGCTGCTGAGGTATTTTCCTCAAGCAATTCAACAATCCTATTCTCCCCATTTAGAGTACTCAATCTTGGCCCGCGATTTATTATCTTCAATTTTGTTAATATGGGTATATTTGTAACAAGTTTAAAGCTTAGTAAGCTTTAGCTTGAGGGGGAGTGTTAGAATTAGTCACATGACATTTTTAATTAGTGTTAGCTAAATAATAATTAGCTGTACAATCCCTAATAAGTTGCTAATTAGGATTATATTAAGAAATCATAATCATTTGTATTTATTACATACATATTATAAATACAGCCTTCTGTGGTCTGAGTTAGACACACATAATTTCAAATTCAACAATGGGCTTAGGCCTATCACTATGTATATTTGTGAATCCACACATATGTATAAATAATATTCTCTGTTGTGTATTATTGACACGGATTCTATCAAATGTCTCATTATCTCTTTCTCTCAACTAATATTAGCACGACTATAGTTTAGCAGAGGAAAAATAATTCTTATTATTATTCATTGAAGTTTACAAGCGATGATATAAATAGGCAGAGTTGGTTAGAGATTCTCTACCCAATCTGATTACAAATAAATCTTAGTTGATAAGGAACAAACTAACAGAAAGATAAAACAAAAAGTTAAAAATGAAAGATAAGATTAAGATCAGAGATACATCTGATCTTATTTTATCTTAAGCTTTAAATGAAAAGATCTTAACAACTTCAACAATGACTTTGTTTTCATAAATCAATCCTTTCCCAAGAGAACTTTTATTATATCTCATGATTTGTACCACTGCTTCCCAATAAGTAGAGAACCTAGATAGGTTCTTGAAATTAGCTATATATTGTTCTACTGTCATTCCTCCTTGTCCTAATTGTATAAACTCCACTGCCTTCTCATTTTTGACTCTTTCAAGGAAATACTTATCAAAGTAAGTGTCTTGAAATACTTCACAAGTAATTTCTATTCCTCAACTATCTAGATTCCTCCTAGCTCCACCCCACCAATACTCTACTTCACCTTTAAACATATATGTAGCAAACAGCACCTTTTGCACCTCAGAACACCCCATCACCTCAAAAATCTTCTTAATTGCATTATCCATTTTTGGGCAATCATAGGATCACGCTCTCCCTGAAATGGAGGCTTAGACTTGCGAAATTCATATAGACCTTGTAAATCATTAGCTATTGGATTCATCTCCTCTAAGACTTGCCTTTGCAGCCTTGTTCACCCATTTCTCTCTTCCCTTAATTGCTGTATTGCATGACTTTGCAGTCTAAATGCTTTGATTAAGTTTTCCAATATTCCCAATATCCGGTCCAAGTCGGGGTTCTCTCCTCTCTGAGGTACATGGTCTACCTCTCCCTCTTCCAAGTTCCAGCCATGCCTATCTCCCTGTAATACACATTGGCTGAATAGTTAGCTCTGATACCACAATTGTGTTAACACTTTACCACTAATAATAACTAATGCTTACAAAGTCAATAATAGATGCTACTCGTGTTTGAGATGTACTCCAAGCCTGCATTTAGAACTAGATATGGCCATTACAAATACCTAGTAATGCCATTTGGACTTACTAATGCCTTAACTATATTTATGGATTATATGAACTGAATCTTTAGGCAATACTTATATGCAAATATAATTGACAATGCTTAACAGAAAACTAGAATGGTAGACTTTTTCTCAAGCATCTTAATTGTAAGGCAAAAGATGTATTCATTTTCCTTTCTCCTCTTACCAAGGAACTTACACATAAGGGTCTCACATGTGGCTTGAAAAATGAATTTTTCATGAGTCCTTGGCTTAGGTATGAATTTCGAAACTTATAAGAGTAGAAGAAACCAACATGTAGAAGATTTCAAAAGTGAGCCATGCTTTTATATATTTTGAAGAAGTTTTAGGGGATTTTTCCTACCAATCTTTTTGCTGGTTCAGTGCGTGTCTAGGGTGAGAGGCTTCCTCATGGTGATGAAACTCAGGTGGATAGATGGTATCAGTGGTTGGGGCTCCAGTACACCATTTTTACATCCTTCTCTTGGAGCTTCCACAGTACCTTGATCAATTGAATGATGGTTCCTTCCTCTAGTCTTCCTTTGCCTTGCTGCAGCATTCTGAGCGAAAATCCTCCTCCTATGGGTTGGCATCATCATTTCTAATGTCAGAGATTGTAGAAGCTTCCCTTCCCTTATACAACTCTCTAGACTCCCAGATATTTCCTGTTTTAACCAATAGTAGTGTGGCTTCTTGGTGATGTTTTTGAAATTGGAGGTGGGAGCCACTCTTGATGTTTTAACCAATAGTACCTAAGACACACAGGCACGCTTGTAATTCTTCTGTATCCTAGTTAGTCTGTCATTTGAAGTTCATCTTTCGTGTAGGTGGGAGCCACTCTTGATGCTGTAGAGGGAATTGTGGAAGAACAAGATCTGGATCCCCTGTTTTCAAATAGGTATTATCTGATTTTGCTTTTCAAGTATTTTATTGTAGATGTTATCAATATCATTATTATATATGCAGACGGTTATATTAAAAATTTCATTAGTTAGCCTTCAAAGCAATAATTAGTGAAGCAGTCTTCAACCTCATGAATTTCTCTTTTGTTAGTCTCATTTTAACCTATGTTGATAGAGGTTTGCCTTCATATTATACTTGGGGACACATGATGATTATTTTTAAAACGAGATATTAACTCAATTTACCTGCTTCTTTATTATTTATTGGTTGTTACAATTACAATATGTTAATTATTTGAACTTAATAGAGAAACATTTATACAAATGCAGGAGTAACATAATGGATGTTGCTGAGAATCTGTCTACGGCAAAAAAGAATGAAATCGAACACTTAATGCATTTAGTGCAATTGGTAGGTATACTAGCTGAATGCATCCTCATCAAGTTATGCTAAAAGTGGACTCATTGGTTGACGGGTTTGTACAATTTGAGTCTTTTGACACAACATTTTCATATGGTTATCCTGTCTCAACCCACCTAAAAGGATAAAATAGTAAAATATTCTTTCCTTTCAGTGGTTGTCACTATTTTCATATTATCTCTTCTTTCCACTTGGTGATTTATTTTATTACTCTCATATTGGAATAGCCAAAATTTCTCATCCTTGGATATGTAGACTCCAGAAACAACTATACGCTTTGCTATGGTCCTAGTGCCAAGCTACTCCTTGCAGCATACTCTTCGTCCAAACTCCTTTACTTACTTTGAAATGTCACAAAAACAAAAAACACGCCTTAAAAGGCTTTTGAATAAGCCACTTTATTATACTCTAAAACTTGAAATCATGTACAGATGTATATCTTAAAAAGTGATGTCATGAACTTGGAACAAACTACAAAGTAAATTTCACCGGGTGACAAAAAAACATAACTGGATGAAAATAATTGTTTTTCCTTAGGCTCTTAGGTACTGGTCTTTTTCTTTTTTGTCTTCTGACCTTTTCTTCAATTTCTCTGATTACCTTGTCGTTTTGTTAGGGAGAGGAACATAATCAAATGATTCGCACGCAATTGCAACTGCTCAGGGAAGGCAGTCAAGTCTTGTCTGGTGCTTCACAGGCTGTTGAGAAGGTGAAGTTTTCTTAACTTCCTTTTCTTAAATCATTCAATTGGTCAAAATGTTATAATTTTGATATCTTGTTATTATTTGGTTATTTATTCTCTTTTGGCTGACATATGGCGCTTTATTCTGTTGTTTGCATATATGCATAATTAGCAGTTCCGAAATGAATTTAAATTATGGGACCAACAGCGGTAATGGGATCCATGATTTATAACAAGTCATGCTATGCTCTACTGTATATTGACAAAGGTTCATCCTTTGATGAATGATTCCTTTATGTTGTTGCAATGCTTCTGAAGATTCAAATATTCGCAAGGCAATCTTAACAAAGAAGTACCTTTGTATAGGATCATTGTTAGGACTTAAACACTTACTGTGATTTGAAGTTCAGTGAAAAGCAAAATAGCTTGTTACCCTCATTTATTGCTTGTGGACTGCCTTTTGTAAACTTTGTACTTATGTAACACTGACTTTTGGCCCTTAGTTGAGCCTTCCACAATCATGGCATTGGCAGTGTGTATGATAGATTCCTGATTCATCCTTTCAAACACCTTTAAAAACCAGACCGGCCGCCAGATGAACTGATTGGATCATAACCTAGCCATCTCTCTAATTTGAATACTATTTTGTTTAATCAATTCAAGGTTTAATTGTAAATTTAATTGGTTGAATTTACTGAATTATGACTAGGAGTTGGAGGTCTTGGTTCAATCTCCGGTTTGCTTTGTATTATGATCGAATCTAATTTTTATTAATTAGCACATATGTTAAATATTTGCACATGAGAATATGTGACACGTTAAAATAATATTGAGCATAAGAGAATCATATATATATATATATAAGGAGGGTTCAAATTACACTGGTGTAAGTTATACCAAGTATTATACTGTAAATAACTACAAATCGAATGTATATATTTGAGAGGGGCAAACATTTATTTATTTATTTATTTATTTATTTATTTATTTATTTATTTCAATGCTAGAACAGCTGGGAAATCAAAGTTTAATGTAATAAGCAACAATAAATAATTATTTAGTGTAAATATTGGATACATTTTTTGATATTGTATTTTCTAAGGGATGCTACTGTGGTTCAATTTAATTTGTTTGAAGCATGTTTTAAAAATTAGAGCTATTAAAATGCTAGTATAATAAGTTGGTTTTTTTGGTCAAAATAAGTTGGTTCAAATAAGCAAATGAAAAAGAAACCTGATTCACTCACCCTAGGAATTCCTTTTCCCATTCCCACCTCCAGCCATTTTTTAATTTTTTTCCCAAAAATATCCCCACCCCTCCCCACTGTATTATTGATCTCAAACCTAAATCTCCCCGCTCCTCCCCTCCCCACTGTTCCCTCAACCATACACCCTATCCTCCATCCCCCACTAGATTTTCTTTAGCCACAGCTACATTCTCACCTACTCTTGTCTTCAATTTTATCAATAGTTGTTTGCATTCCAATTCTCTTTTGGTCGTCATACTCCCTGTCAATTATTTTTTTCTCTATCAGTTCCGGAAATAATTTTAATGTAGCTTCTAGAAATTAGTTTCCAAAAGTTCATTTTTTTTAACTTCGTTTAATAGCTGTGTAAAATGGATCAAAATCAAAATTGGTGGACTAAGATTTCTCAAGAAGTCAATATGCCTAGTAACATAAAATAATGTGGGGGTAATAGTTTTTTTTGTACTTAAGTAAAAATGATATAGACTAAATTGTTGGTTGACAAATGTGGGGATGGAAATATCTGCTTAAGAGTGGATTGATTACAATGATGGATTCACCACTAATTAGGTAACTTTATATGGTAAATTGTAATATTAGTATTAGTTTATTGTTTTTTGCCATGTTGATTTTTTTTTTTGTCTTAACCATGTTGATTTGTTATTGTCAGATTTTTGGTAGTTGAGATGATTTATTGAATTGGGTTAGTGGTAATGTGATTGAACATGGTTTTGTTATCATCATTTTGAGGTTAGACACGAGGCAATGGGCGGAAAACAATTCTATTATTGGATTATGAAAGGAGTGGAAAGTATAAATCGTACAAGAATTAGTTACCTCAAAAGATTATTGGCACAAAAAAATGTGAATGTTCTTTTAAGCTCTCGTTACTGATAGAGGTATTGCGTCGATGAATGTAGTGGAAAAGGTTTTTCCTTGATCAACTTATTTACTATGCCAATTTCATATTGCTAAGAATGTGAAGGACAAATACAAGTTACTCGTGTCTCCAACTAATGAATGACTCCCATTTATGGATGCTTGGATAAGTGTTATACATTCACCCATAGAAAGTGGTGAGTGTTCAAAACCAATCAAATCCAATGCAAACTCCAAAAATTGAATCAAAAAATAAAAAATAAATCAAACTGAAAACAAAAATTGAATTTTTTTATTGAATTGAATTGGTTTCAGATCCTATCATCAAAATCAATTCAATCAAATCCAATCCAAACCGATCTTATATTCATATTTATTATTTTATTTATAAAATAATAATGTAATTATACTTGAATAAGTATATATTTATAAAATTACTCTTAATAATTTACATTTTTATGGTTTTATCATCCAACATAATATTATTTTAGTATATCTATATCAATTTTAAACTATTTTTCCATATCTCATGTTCTCTTTTTTTATAAGATTCAATAAAATTCAATAAAAATATTTAAAAGAGAAAAAATAAAACAAATTATTAATAAAATCACAAATTAAAACACGATACAAATAAAGAAGTAATTTATTAGTTAGAAATATTAATTGTGACATCGAGTTAGTTTTCTTATAGTTTAAATAAAACATGTTAATTATAGGTTTATAATAGTTGATTTATTTGATAAGATAATTGAGATTTTAAATTACATTTTTAATATTTATTGTATATTTTAAGATTTATTAAATGTTTCATGAAATAATAACACAAACATCGAAAACCAATCCCATCCAAATCACTTTAAATTAGATTGGATCAGATCATATTTAAATGTAAAACCAAATCGGTTGGATCATAAAGTAAGAAAATCGATGTTATCAGCTCAAATGATTTTTCATTTCAAAACCGATCCAGTACAATCTACGAACACCCCTTGTGATTATGAGCTCCATTTGAGTAAGTTGAAAGAATTGTGTGCATGTTTTTTTCCAATTTTTTGGACTACGTAAAAATACGTGGCTCATTCCTCATAAAGAAAAATCTGTAGTTGTGTGGATTGAAGTTAATATTGCAGTCACAAGAAGGGGGTTGAATTGTGACAAGTTAAAATTTTTGCTTATTTCTGCAAGAACTTCTAATTATATTTGCTCAAGAATGTCTTCTTGGCTAATATTAGAAGCTTCGTGTTTAAGTTAGGCAGAATAGCATAAGGATAGATATTTCAGATATAAACTTATGATTTAAGTAATGCTTGTGTTATGAAAATATAGTCCTTTCCTTTGAAAGAACTTCTTTGTAAAAACACAAATGATATTTTTATGAATTCACATACATAGGTATTAGGTAGGTTTGAAAATACTTGATATGCAATAGTAAAAGATAATCCTATTCCTTATTAAAAGAATTGATAAAAGACTTAAAGCATAAAGAGATTAGGGAAAGAGGAATGTGCTCACAACATTTTATACTGGTTCACCCTTTAAACCTTAGGGATACGTCCAGTCCCTACTCTCAGTAGGATTTTCACTATATCAAGCTTGATACACATGTATTCTTTCGTCTCTTTCGTCTCCTCAGTCTCCTCAGACTCCTTGGTGCAACACACCACCTAGTATTCTTCTGCAGCCTCTACAGGCTCTCACAGAGTATTCTTCTGCAGCCCCTGTAGGCTCACAACATTCTTCTGCAGCCTTTGCAGGCTCACTTTTACAACACGGAATAGAGATTCTGCAGTTTTGATTCACTTAATATAAGTACAACTCTCTGCAGAACATACAAAGACCTCTCAAGAAGAACTAACACAACCTTGCTAGTCTTGAGAGTTACAATCAATGGTTTGAATGCAAAATACAATTAAAAGCTCAAGATTTAATAATGAAAAGAGCACATCTGAAAGATAATGAGCCTAAACACACTCTTTCTGACTTTCCTAACTATTTTAGCACAATAATGATGATTTGATAGAAAATAGTATTTCTCCAGAAGTTACTGATGGTAATTTTGATACACTGATAGCTTCTTCAAGTGCTGTGTATTGGGATGGAGCGGGGGCTCCTTTTTATAGCCAAGGATGGAGCAAACTAGCCATTGGAGTGCCTTGGAGAAATGTTAAGCTCTTAGCTTGCTGTGAAGGAGCTGTCATTGTCATGTGGTTGTTTTATAGTGGTAGTTTTTCTCTTTCATGAGGTTTGACAAATCTTTCTTATGAAGGGTCATTCTTCTGGAGCCAGAATATTAATTTTGATTGAGTTTTCTTCTTCTGGAGCATTATATAAGATGTGAAAGAATACTGGGCAATTTCTAAATTCCAGATTAAAATGTCTTTAACTCCTGTAATTTGAATTTGTCACTTTATTTGTCAATTTCAATCTTCTGGAGGGTTCTGGACATATACCTTTCTACTGAGGTTGTTCTATGAAATTTACAGCAGTTTCCTTTGGATCTTCTCAACACCTTTTCTGCTTTGACATACCTTCTGAATAAGTATATTTTTTTTCTTATAATTAAATATGAAGGTTTATTCTTAAACATAACCTTCTTCCTTTTAAATAAGCTTTAATTTCTGGGTAGTTTCTTATGGCTAAGGCAATTCTGTTGCAAAATTGTTTCTTCTGAGGTCTTCTACTGATTGTTCCTTCTGAATAGAATCTTCTTTGAAGATTCATTTAAGTATTTCTGTTCTTTTTCAAGACAATCTCAATTGCAATCATTAGTATACAATGATCCAGAATTATATTAAGTTTATTTTGAGGGTTTGTCATTATGAAAACATCTCAAGAGGATTCTTGGACCTTACAATCTTCCCCTTTTTGATGATGACAACCTTTCAAAATATATCATATATGATTCTGAATATTGGAGAATAATCAAATGCATTTAAAAGCTAAAGTAAATTCTCCCCCTGAGTATGTGCTTGTTTTATATTCATAATTTGACAACAGAAGCATATGTAATGGATCAGAAGATACTAAATTTGATAATAGCTTGATTCATTCAAAAAACTGAATGCACAGATGATAATACAATTGATTCAATCATTTAGAAAGTAAAGTAAGATGTTCAGAATCAAGGATTACAACAAAAATATTGTCAATAGCAATAGTGATTACACTACTACATTACTACTTCTCACCCTTTGCCATCAAGAAAAAACAACAAAAGGCATAAATTTCTGGAGAGAAACAGTATCATCATCGCCTATTTAGAAGGAGAGGAGTGATCAGAGGATGATGAAGTAGCAGGCTGAAGTATATCCTATGGTGGTCGAAAGGGAGCGAAGGGCATGAGAGGTGCTTGGGATGCAATTATTGGCAACACAAATGTGTTGAACCAAAATTGGTGTTGAGTAAACCTTTCAATCATCTCATTCACTGTGTTTTGCAAGGTGTGACATTGGAAAACAACCTTTTCGTATCTCCCTTGATCTTCCTCACTTGCTTCTCAATGTAATATGAACTAGAAGAAGCAGAAGCAGTGGGAGCATCAACAACAACAACAACATAGGCAACCTTCTCAGGTTGAGGAGGCACAAAATCCTCCCTCTCATGGCTTAGTTGTTGTAGGAAGGACCCTATTGATCCAAAAATTGAAGATATGTTAGGATAGTTGCCTCTAATAGGAATTGCAGTTGGATTTCCTGAGTCTAAAGTTGGAGAAGCTAGAAACTAGTTTACCATATCAATTCCAAAAGTTCCTGTAGAAGGAACAAAATGGGCGGTGTCAGTTCTTACTTCTTTAATCTTCTCATTCTCATCTTTATCATTTGAAGGGTGAAGCTCCTCTGTCTTAGCAGAAGATTCTTCTTCACAATCAGGGGCAGGAGGGTCTTCTTGGAGAATAGGTAAGGAGATTTCATAGGAGGGTGCTTCAGAATAGCTCTTGGCAATTATGGCCAAGGCATTTGTAGCCATATCTTCTTCAGAGGCATCTTCCTCTTCAACCTTTTCTTCAGAAGCAACTCTTGCTTGAGAAACTTTTTCTCATTCATTTTTCCTTCAGAAAAGGGTTTCTTCTTCATAGTTGAAGGACATGAGGTTCAATTTATGGAGAATCCATCTTCTCCAGACTTTCTTCTCCATCTTATTCAACAGAATGATTTTCTTCCTCTTCTTGTTTGGTTCTCCTTCTTCTGTAGAGTCCTTTTCCTTGATCTCTGCCCTCTTCTCTTTCTGCTGAAGGTCTGAAGCCTTACCTTCTACTTCTTGGACCTTTGGTAATGAGATACTTCTTCATCATCTTCTTGAACATCTTCAGAATCACTTCTTATGTAGAGGGAACTATTTGGTTTACAGATGTGCATTTTTCTTACATTGGTTCTTCCAAAGAAGGTTTATTGTTCTACCTTATTGTCCCCTATTAGAGAAACTTGATGGTTCTTAAAAAGGATGGTTAGGAGAATTCCATAAGGCAGGCTTGCATAGCTCCTTACTGGATTGGCAGCAGCAACCATGTTTCTTAAAATTATATAAGAGAGGGAATAAGGTTTACCTATGAGGAAATGATAGATGATCGAAAGGTCTTGATCATTCACCTTCTCAAGAGTGCCAACCCTAGGTAAAAGTGTATAGCAGCATATCTTGTGAGAGAGTCTGCATATAGGTGTCAATTTGCTGGCAATGAGGTTTGAGTTTGGCTTACTCAATGCCTTCTTGATGACTTCTTCTTTAGAAACTCCTACTGAGTCATATCGGTTGTCTTCATAGATTTGAGTGGGACAGTGAGGAAGTCCCAAGGCTTTTTCTATGGATTCTGGAGTTAGGACCATAGTGGATCCTTTTAAATCAACCACAAGTGAGTTCCCATCACTTCTATATTCACTTGCAGTAGCATAGAAGGCTTTCAAAAGTTTGGGATTTATTGATTCTTGGACAAGAAGGAAATCACCCCAACCTTGTTTCTGGATGAAATGATTAGCTGCACAACCTTCCTTCTTTACTTCATTAACTCAGAAAATCTTCCCAGGAATGATAATTTTCCATTCCCATTTGTCATAAAAAATATGTAGGAGGTTTTTGCTGGGAAAGAGATCTGAGTCAAAACCTTCTGTTTCCTCAGAAGGATCACTTTCAACTTCCTCCTCCTCCTTAGAAGAGAGATTTTCATCTTCTTCAGGGGTTTCTTCCTTGCTTCCTTCTTCTTCTTCACTGCTACTGCTGGAAGCATCAATCTTAATGGGTTTTCCTTCTTCATTCCCTTATGTACAATGGGATTTTAACAACAGCATCTCATATTTTAGCTGACCTCCCTAATGTATACTATAGAAGAGGATGCATTGGCTGTAAGGTCCAAGAATCCTCTTAAGATGTTTTCATAATGACAAATCCTCAAAATACACTTAATATAATTCTGAATAAATTGTATATTAATGGTTTATTGAGATTGTCTTAAAAAACAAAAAAACTTAATGAATCATCAAAAAAGAATCTGTTCAGAAGAAGGAATTAAATAAAGTCATCAGAAGAAATATTCCTGCAACAAATATGCAATGTCCAAAAGAAACAAATTTAGGAATTAAAGCTTACAATACCGAAAGAAGGTTCTGCAAAAGTATAAACCTCATATTCAATGCTAAAAGGAAATACACTTCTTCAGAAGATGAATCAAAGCAAGAAAGATGTTAAGAAGATTAACAAGAGACTGTTGTCAACTTCACAAGACAACATCAGAAGAAAGGAGTACCCCAACATCCTTCAGAAGAATGAAATTTTCATAACATATTGCAATTTCAATTTACAGGAGTTAAAAACACTTTATGCTAAAAAGGAGAAAATGCCCAGTATTCCTTCATGTCTCACAAAATTCTCCAGAAGGAGAAAGCTTAAACAAAATGAAAATCCTCGCTCCAGAAGAAACGCTCTCCAAAAGATAGACCGGTCAAACCTTATAAGAGAGAAAAGCTGCCACATGAAAGTGACAACTCCTTTTTATCCAACTAAGAGCTTGACCCTTCTCCAAGGCATTCCAACGACTAGTTGAGCCCTCCCTTGCCTATAAAAAGGACCCTCTCTTCATTCCATAACACACAACACCAGAAGAAGGATTTTGCGCATCAAAATTACCATTCATAACTTCTGGAGAAATTCCACTTTCTGCAAAATCTTTAGCATTGTTATCCAACAATTAGGAAAGTGAGAAAGAGTATGTGTAGGCTCATGATAATTCTGATGTGCTCTATTTATTGTAATCTTAAGCCTTTGATTGTAATTTTTCATTCAAATCATTGATTGTAACTCTCAAGACTAACAAGGTGTTGTTAGTTCTTCTTGAGAGAATTATGTATATTCTGCGAGGTTATGTGTGTCCTTAAGCTGCTGATTATGAGTTGTGTACTGTGTTAGGAGCCTGAAGAGGTTGCAGAAGAATACCGTGTTGGGAGCCTGAAGAGGTTACAGAAGAACACTGTGTGGGAGCTTGGAGAGGTTGCAGAAGAATACTGGGTAGAGCCTGCAGAGGCTGCACAAGAATACTAGGTGGTGTGCTGCTCCAAAAGGCTTGTGGAGGCTGATTGTATCAAGGTTGATATAGTGAAAATCCTACTGAGAGTAGGGACTGGATGTAGCCCTAAGGTTTAAAAGGTGAACCAGAATAAAAATACCTTGATCATACTTCTTCTCTCCCTAAACTCTTCACATTTGAAGCTTCTTACTAATCATTCATAAGATAGGCTAATTCTCATAATTTCATATCAAATATTTTCAAACCTATCTAATACCTAAGTAAGTGTGTTATTCAAGAAAGTGTTTCAAAATAAGAAAGACTATATTTTCTTAATACTAGACTCATTTGATCACATATAAAATAACTAGTATTATTTCATATTGTCTAACTTGAAGATCTAAGCTTCTAATATTATCCAAGAAGATACTCTTGAGTAGAAATTATAGAAGTCATTGCAAAAATTTAAAAAGTCACAATTCAACCCCTCTTCTTGTGACTACAACATCTACTTGATTGGTTTGGGGGATGGAGGTTTTACAAACAGAGGTTGAAAATCTAGAACCTCTGTTTGAGGATCTTCTGCTGGATTAGGAGAGGCTTCGTAGCTGCTGTATGAGCAACCGAAGACGTTTGGAGATGTGGCTTTCCTCTTGTGAGCTACAGTTTTGATCTCATTTATGGAATTTAGACAGAATGCGAAGAAGAGGTTTTTGCAGCTAAGCTTCAGTAGTGGGTGATGACTTGTTTAGTGCATGTGTGAGGTTTTTATCCACTATACTAGCCGTTTGAGAATTGAGGAGATTAGAGTGAGAGGAGAGAGATTACTCCAACGCGCGCATAAGAAAATACGAGTAGCAGTTTTGCTACTTCCAACAGTCAGAAATTTATTTCCTCAATTGGGAAAGTCCCATGCTTTCACTTTCCTTGAGGCAAAAGATGAGTTTCAGGCTTTCAGCTTCTTGCTAGCAAATGCTTAGATAGGGAGTGCAAGGTCACTTTCATGGTTAACTTCTTTCATTAAAAAAATATATCTTGGATGAAGGGACCCTTAGAAATTTTTGAATGATAGAGACAATTCCTTGGAATAGGAGAGAGGTTTTTCTGGTCAACCAAGGATTGATTTTGGTTTAGTGGATTCCATAAGAATGAAAGTGTTTCTTTCCAAAGAAGGCAATTTCTGATTTTCCAGAAGAATGGGTTTTTACCCATTTCTTCTTATCACTTCTTTAAAAAGGAAATGTTTCAGAATGTGATAAGTTCACCTTCCATTAAACAGGCTCAAAATTTCATAGAGAATGTAACTAACTCAATTTGCACATATGAAATTCTCTTTAATAAAATTAAACCTTTCTTCTCTAAGAGGTTTAGTGAAAATATCAGCTACTTGCAATTTAGTTTAAATGAATTTGAGTTAATTTCATTTTTCTGAACATGATCCCTTATAAAATGATGTTTTATATCAATATGTTTTGATCTAAAGTGCTGAATAGGATTCTTGGATAAATTTATAGCACTAGTGTTATCACAAAAGATAGGGATTTAGGAGTACCTACCTCGGGGAATTGTCTTCCATTTAATGCTTTATCCACAGAATTTGAGAGCAGTAACTTGCAAGTAAAATATATTTAGCTTATGCAGTTGATAATGCATTTGTGGGTTGTTTTTTGAAAGACCAAGAGATGAGTGATTCTCCTAGGAATTGACATCCACCACTTGTACTCTTTCTTTCCAATCTATCTCCAGCATGGTCAGCATCACAATATCCTATAAGATCAAAACTAGTTCCCTTTTTTAACCAAATGCCAAGATCAGTAGTACCAACAAGATATCTAAAGATCCTTTTTACAACAGTTGCATGAGATTCTTTAGGAGAAGATTAAAATCTAGCACATAATCCAACATAAAACATTATATCTGGTCTACTAGCAGTTAAGTATAGTAGAAATCCAATCATGCCTCTATATTCCTTTTCAGAAACAGGTTTCCCATTTTCATCAAGATCTAAAATTGTAGAAGGATGCATGGGTGTTGACATAGGTTTTGTATTTCCATTTAATTTTTTTAAGAATATCTTTTGTATATTTTTCTTGGTAGATAATGATTCCCTTTTCTTCTTATTTGATTTGTAATCCTAAGAAAAATTTGAGTTCCCCCATTAAACTCATTTCAAATTCTCTTTCATTAATTCAGAAAATTCTTTGCACATGTTTTCATTTGATGATCCAAAGATGATATCATCAACATATATTTGTACAATTAAAATATCCTTCTTGAAGGTTTTTTGAATAATGTTGTGTCAATTTTTACTCTAGAAAAATCATTTTTGAGTAAAAAAATTGCTTAACCTTTCATACCAAGCCCTAGGAGCTTGTTTTAATCCATATAAGACTTTGGTGAATTTGAAAACATGATTATGATGCTCCCAATTTATAAATCCACTGGGTTTATGCACATACCCTTTTCATTTATGTACCCATTTAGAAATGCACTGTTAACATCCATTTGATATAGTTAAAAATTTTTAAATGCAAGAAAATGCAAGAAGGATTCTAATATCTTCTAATCTAGCTATTGGAGCAAAAGTTTCATCAAAGTCTATACCTTTTTTTTATTGTAGCCTTGGTGATACTAACCTTGCTTTTTTTTACAACCTTACCTTCTTCATCCATTTTATATCTGAAAACTCATTTTGCTCCAGTGACAAATTGTTCTAATTTGCTTCCATGATTTGATCATGATGATGTGCTGAAACTAGTCTCCAGCTTCTAGGATGTTCTTCCATATTATGATTCTAGTTTTTGTTTATTCTTCTGAATTTTGTATCGATCTTTCTATTCTAGTGAATCTTTTGAAGATTCCTTTTTACCAGAAGATAGCTTATGATGAATGATGAGTTTATCAAACTCATCATCTGCGTCAATTTTTTCTTTCAGAAGATAGGTTAGAATCATTGAAAATGATATGCATGCTTTCTTCTACAGTTTGATTCCTAATGTTATATACTTGTAGGCTTTGGAGTAGTTTAATATCCAAGAAAAATAGCTTTTTCAGATTTTGAATCAAACATTTCATGAAAGTATGAAATGTTAGGCTTTCTTCCTTTCCACAATTGACATGGAGGCTTGTTTAATATGCTTATGATAGAAACTCTATTTAGTATGTAACAAGAAGTAGCAATTGCCTCAGCCAAAAAATATTTTTGAATTCCATTATCATTTAAAATAGTCATAGCCATTTCTTGTAGAGTTCTATTTTTCCTTCCTACAACTCCATTTTGCTGTGGAGTTCTAGGACAAGAAAAATTGTGAGAATTCCATTTTCATCAAAGAATATTTTAAAAGAAGAATTTCGAATTCACCCCCATGGTCACTTCTAACAGAAGCAATATGTTAACCACTTTATTTTGTACCTTCTTGGAGAAGATTCTGAAAGCATCAAAAGACTCATCCTTTGTGGTAAGGGAATAATACCCATGAGAATCTTGAGTAATCATCCACTATTACAAATCCATATCTCTTTCCTCCAATACTAAGAGTTTGGTGGGACCAAATAAAATCAATATGCAGAAGTTCTGAGGTCTCTTAGTGGAAATGATATTTTTAGGATGAAAACTTGAATGATTTGTTTTCCTATGACACAAGCATCACATATTTGTCTCTTTCAAACATGATTTTGTGTAGGCCCTTTAACTAATTATAGCTTAGATAGTTTAGAAATAGTTTTCATATTTAAGTGGCCTACTTTCTTATGCCAATCCATTATCATTTTCAAAAGATGAAAAACATGTAAGATCAGATAGTTCTTCTGAACATATACTATAGAGATTTTTTATTCCTAGTTCCAGAGAATAGGATTTTCTTAGTTGATGAATCTCTTATCACGCATAATGTTGGTTGAAACACAACTTCATAGCCACCTGTCACATAACTGACTGATGCTAAGAAGATTATGTTTTTAAACCTTTCACATAGTAAACATTATTAATTTGAGAAAAATTTAACATACCCCACTTACCTATTCCTTTGAATTTGGCTAGTTCCTACACTAGAGATAAATAAATATTAGGTACCCAAATTATGTTGGGTCGTTTGTGGTTAGTTACCTTCTTCTGGTATTTCCTTTCTTCTTGTAATAATTTTGAACTAAATGTCCAATTTTGGCTCACCAAGAACACTTAAGAAGTTGCCTTTGGGGTGGTACAAAGAAATTTTTGTACAACTTTTGCTTTTGAAATTTGTTAAAATCCTATTCTTGCTTTATACAAAAAACTCCTTTGGAGATTGAATTACTTTTCTAGGTTATCAGTTCCTTTGAAAATTTAGCAAGATCTCTATTTAGTACATTTATCTTTTCTTTCAGAAGTTCATTTTCCTTCTATAGAGAATAATTTTTTGATTTGTATCTTCTGAAGAATTGAATCTATGAGTTTTTACTTGCTCAAAGAGTTTAAAATGAGATTGTTGCAGCAGACAATTTGTCTTAAACAATGTCTTATTTTCAAATCTTAATTCTTCATTTGCTTTGTGTGCTTCTAATAATTGTGCTTTAAGTAAAGCACATTTTTGTGCTAGTGTGTGTGAATCAGAGAGTAAATTTTTAAAAGCATCCTCTAGTTCTTTATAAGAAGGTGAGTCAGAATTAAATACCTCATCTTCTTCTTTGTCTGCCATGAGACAAAGGTTAGCCGTCTCTTCTTCTGGATCATGTTCTGAAGAGCTTTGTGAATCATTCCAGGTTGCATCATGGCTTTCTTCCTTCTTAAGAAGTTTCTGGGTTCTTTCTTTAGTTGTGGACATTCAGCCTTCATATGTCCAGGTTTATTGCTTTCAAAGCATATTATCTGTGATTTTCCACCTTTTGGCTTTTGTCCTTTTTTGGGTATAAAGCTTCATTTTACCTTTCCTTTCCTTCTTATCATTCTCTAAATTAGGGATGGCAATGGGTACCCTCTGGGCAGGGTATCACAGTGCCCATCCCCGTCCCCGCGTTTTCAAAAAAGCCCGTATCCGCGCCCGTACCCGTGTGGGCTGTAACTTTAGTGCCCGTCCCCATACCCGCTGGGCACCTATATGCCCGTACCCGCGTCCATTACCCGCACTTTTAGTAAATAAAAAATTAACAACTTACTAAAAAATATTAATTTAAGAAAATTGTATCTCAATTGAAAAAATACTCGAAGATCGTCTAAACATAATTTTTAAATATTAGTGATACAACAATTTAATTACATAATGTTCTAAAACACAACAAATGATCTAAAATTCAAAAATTTTATTAAATATTATAATATACTTTCACGTCACACTATTTTATAAACTTGGATATGATATGTTAGAATTCTTCAAGATCTGTAAAAAATGATTATTAACACTAAATAGTCATATATTATAAAGTAAAAAAACACAAATAGATAGTTATAAAATATATTTTAATTTGTAATATATTATATATATCAATTTTAAAAATATGCATAAATATATTAGATATTTTAATAAAAATTAATATATCCCTATATATAATTATGTAAGGTATTTTTATTAAATAATTATATATATAAGTGCGGGTATGAGGCGGGCTGGGCATCAAAGTGCCCGTACCCGCGCCCGCCCCCATGAAAAAATGCGGGCTTTTCCCGCACCCGCACCCATACCCGCTTTGCGGGTTTTTACCCTGCCCATTGCGGGTACCCATAGGGCTTGGGCTCAATTGCCATCCCTACTCTGGATTCTCTTGGAGATACATGCAAGCTCATCTTCCTTTCCAGAGGTTGATTCTTCTTCTTCATACTTTTGTTCTTTGTCTTTAGCTGAAGAGTTTGCACTTTAACTTGTACTAATCCTTTTTGAAGTGCTTGCTTTGAGTGCTATTGTTTTCCCTCTTCTAGGTAGAATTTCATCCATGAGTTCTTGCTCATGAACTTTTAGTGATCCAAGAAGTTCATCTAATTTCAAGACAACAAGGTCCTTTGCTTCTTGAATGGCTGTTACTTTGGGCCTCCAAATTTTTGGTAGACTCCTAAGTATTTTTCTGACTTGTTCTTGGTTTGTGTAACTTTTTCCAAGATATTTTAAGTCATTAATGATGATGGTGAATCTGCTAAACATCTCATATATTGATTCATGTTCCAACATATTGAACATTTCATATTGATAAATCAAAATGTTTATTTTTGATTCATTAACTTGATATGTTCCATCATGTACTATTTTGAGAGTGTTCCATATTTCTTTTGCAGTAGTACATCCTTCTACTTTATCATATTCTCCTATGCTAAAAGCACATAGAAGATAGAACTTAGCTTTGGAGTTCAGAAGTTTTTATGTTTTTCATCTGAGGTCCAAGCTTCTCTGGCTTTAGGTTGTGGTGGCTCTTCTTCTACTATCTGGACAGGTTCATCTCCTTCTTTGGGTTGAGATGTTATTCTGGTTCTTTTAGTGGTAGGAATAAAGTTCCCTTTTTCAACAATATCCCATAGATCAATATCTTGGGATTCTAGAAAAAGTTTCATCCTGTCTTTTCAATAGTATTAGTCTTTTCCATCAAATTTAGGAGGTCTATTTGTAGAAGGTCCTTCGAGAATGAACATTCCAGCTCCATGGTTTACCATATTCCTTTTGCTGATCTTTTTCTTCTTACACTGTTAAGTTTGTTCAACCTTAGAGGCAAGCTATGGTACCAATTGAAGTAAATATTGCAGTCACAAGAATGGGGGTTGAATTATGACCAGTTAAAATTTTTGCTATTTTTCTGCAAGAACTTCTAATTATATCTGCTCAAGAATGTCTTCTTGGCTAATATTAGAAGCTTAGTGTTTAAGTTAGGCAAAATAACACAAGGATAGTTATTTCAAATATAAACTTATGATTTAAGTAATGCACGTGTTATGAAAAGAGTCCTTTCCTTTGAAAGAACTTCTATGTAAAAACACAATTGATATTTTTATGAATTAACATACATAGGTATTAGGTAGGTTTGAAAACACTTGATATGCAACAGTAAAAGATAATACTATTCCCTTTTAGAAGAATTGATAAAAGATTTCTGGCATAAAGAGATAAGGGAAAAAAGAATGTGCTCACGATTTTTATACTGGTTCACCCTTTAAACCTTGGGGCTACGTTAGTCCCTACTCTCAGTAGGATTTTCACTATATCAAGTTTGATACACATGTATTCTTTCTTCTTATGGCTCCTTGGTGCAGCACACCACCTAGTACTCTTCTGGCCCTCATGCTCTAATTGAGTATTCTTCTGCAACCTCTGCAAGCTCACATTATTCTACTACAACCTCTCTATGTAACGTCCTAATTCCTCAATTCGAAAATAATGTCCATTGGAAACACTATTTCGAATTTCTGAAATTATTTCGCGTCATTTCGAGAATCGACATCCAAGCACAAAATGCCTAACAGTCCAACGTATGCTTAGGCTTCCTCACATTCAATAACGAGATTCTAAAAACATTCCATTAAGGAAAAACCAGGGAGGAACCCGCACTTGGCATGCTAAGGTTCATAAAACTCCTGCCGGAAATCTGGCAGAGTTTCCCCTAAAAACTGGACGTTCCCAATTTCCATATTCACCTGAAAACCAGCAAAACACCTTTCACAACTAATTCAATTCTATAACAAAATGGGCCTCCACGGACAAAATGAGACATTCTCATCAATTCTCACAATAATTCAATCCAAATACATTGCATTTACAATTATCAGCCTTTTCAATACTTTAATAACAATGGGAACTAAATGTCCTACGGCTAACTGGCAGCTGAGGAGGCGGAAGTATCCACCAGGACTCCGACTCTTCATCCAATTCTAAAAGATCCTTTCCTGCACCACTAAAGATGTTTCCCACAACGTGGGATGAGACTACGTCCCAGTGAGTGTGATAATAGTGTGCAGTGTGGGGAAAAAGGCAACAACCAAGCATACAATGTACATGAGCATAATTTACATGAAATGGCATTATGAATTGTGGCATGAACTCAATACTAAGTATATGCACTGAAGAATGGGAACTAGAAACATGAGTTAGTCACATAAGCAAGTAATGCAGAGTTAGTCCTCAAGTGTCATAACCCAGACACCCACAGGTTCCTTTCACTTTAACCTCTTTGAGCGCTCGGCCATGTGACCAAGGACCATCGTCCAGGGCCACCCTTGGCCGAGGAGTAAAAGTGGTTACCTCTCTTGCACCTCATTGGTCCGAAGACCCCTTTACCATTTCCTTTAACATTTCCCTTAACATTTCCTTTAACCTTTCCTTTACCATTTTCATGAGGTCAAAGACCCAAAACATTTTCCATGAACATGATGAGGGTTAAAAACATGTACAAACATTCATATGTTGCACAAACATGATGTAAGTCATGAACATAAGCAATTATAAGCATAATCAACACCCCAAACCTCCAATTTCATGAAACCCCCAAATCCTTTAACCTAGGGTTTGAGCCAAACATCATACATTCCAATAAATCTAACAATAAACCCTAGGTTTTGCATAATCTAAACATAATCATCAATAATGGAAAGGGAAGGAAGAATAGGGGGCATACATAGGAGAAAAATCAAGAGAACAAGTGAGTGAGAACCACACTCACCTCTAATGGAGGAAATAGAGAGGAATGGAAGGATGAGGATGAAGATCCAAGCTCCTTGAACGGTGTGGGTGGCTCCAATCCATGATTTCCTTCAATCTACCCCTTCTTTCTCTAGTTCCTCTCTCTAGAATGAGAGAAAAGAGAGAAAATGAGGGCTGGAAGCCCTAGATCTCCGTTTTTAAAAATGAGTCTCGCGTACTCTCGCTCAAGCGAAAAATTTCGCTTGAGCGAACTCAAAAAGGTGACATTCTGCCAGATTTTCGCTTGAGCAAGAGGATTCTTGCTCAAGCGCGATTGACAGCATTTCGAAACCTGTTTCTGCTGATATTTTCGCTCAAGCGAGCAAATTCTCGCTTAAGCGAGAATGGGTCTGTTTGGAGGTACAAGTTAGATCAGAATACCATCATATAGCATATCAAACTGAAGCCCCGGATCTTAGCTTTCTAATCCAAGTGGAATCACCTCAATTGGAAACCCATAACTCTAGATATTTGCAATTTAGTGCACCAAGTTCATTAGGCTTAAAACCCGAAATCAAGCAACAACATTGGTTTTTGCCCCTCTTGATTTCCAATTCAATCCTCTCCTTCTCAAACCTAATTCTTCTCCTCCAAAACCTTCTTCTAACTTAGTTCTTCTCATCCAACTCTTCCCCACTCTAATTCTTGATAATTCAATTCCCTTGACCATGAAGCTTATTCTTCCACACTTAATGGCTAAGATCTAGGGTGTTGCTCTTCTCTCTTAACTCTTGGCCCCTCCTCTAAGCTCTTCTAAAACACATGGTTCCAAATGGATTTCCCTAATTTCTTTTCTGAAATCACACTTAGCCTCCGAATCCTCATCCTACTTCTAACTTCCTCTCTTGGCTAGGTTCAGCGCTAAGGCTTCTCTTATGTTTCCTAGGTTCCAGTTTCGAGGATGTTACACTCTAGGCTCACTTTTCAACATAGAATAGGGATTCTACAGTTTTGACTCACTTAATATAAGTAAAACTCTTTGCAGAACATACACGGACCTCTCAAGAAGAACTAACAAACCTTGCTAGTCTTGAGAGTTACAATCGATGGTTTTAATGAAAAATACAATTAAAGGCTCAAGATTTAACAATGAAAAGAGCATAGTTGAAAGATAAAGAGCCTAAAAACACTCTTTTTACCTAACTATTTTAGCACAAGAATGATGAATTGACAGAAAATGGTATTTTTCTAGAAGGTACACATGGTAGTTTTGATACATTGATAGCTTCTTCTGTGATGTGTGTATTAGGATGGAGCGGGGGCTCCTTTTTGTAGCCAAGGATGGAGCAAACTAGCCATTAGAGTGCGTTGGAGAAGGGTTAAGCTCTTAGCTGGCTGTGAAGGAGCTGTCACTGTCATGTGGTAGCTTTTCTCTTTCATCAGGTTTAACCAATCTTTCTTTTGAAGGGTCATTCTTCTGGTGCTAGGATATTAATTCTGTTTGAGCTTTCTTCTTCGGGAGCAATATTTAAGATGTGAAAGAATACTGGGCAATTTATTAATTCCAAATTAAAGTGTTTTTAACTCCTATAATTTGAATTTGTCACTTTATTTGTCAATTTCAATCATCTGGAGGGTTTTGGAAATATGCCTTTCTTCTGAGGTTGTTCTGTGAAATCGATAGGAGTTTCCTTTAGATCTTCTCAATACCTTTTCTGCTTTGACATGCCTTCTGAATAAGTATATTTCTTCTTATCATTAAATATGAAGGTTTATTCTTGAACATAACCTTCCTCCTTTTGAATAAGCTTTAATTTATGGGCAGTTTCTTCTGGACAAGGCAATTCTATTGAAGATTTGTTTCTTCTGAGGTCTACTACTGATTGTTTCTTCTAAGCAGAATCTTCTTTAAAGATTCATTTAAGCTTTTTCTGTTCTTTTCCAAGACAATCTCAATTACAATCATTAGCATACAATGATCCAGAATTATATTAAGTTTATTTTGAGAGCTTGTCATTATGAAAATATTTCAAAAGGATTCTTGGACCTTACATGGATAAATAGGGTGATGCACCTAGGGATGACCACCACTAACAGATATTGTATCATTTATATAAATATAAATTTTTATGATTATCTCTTCCATGTTTGTGGATAATGTAATGTTCGTGTTTATAGGTGTTCACGTTTGGTCTTCTAGGGTTAGACTAACCATAAAGGATTTTGTTTGTATGTCTTTCCCGAAAGCCCCTTTTTCATTTGTCTTTATAATTACTTATACTCCTTAATGGCTTAATCCTTATTCACTATGCCAAAAAAGGCCTTAGAGGGCGCTCCTGTGCAGCCTTAAAGGGCGCTCCCGTGCGCACTAATAGAATCTGCTCTTATTTGGTCAATAAAACGAGGACGCTCAATGGAGCGCCCTGACAGAAGCAAAAGGGGGCGTTCCCGTGCAACCTTAAAGGGCGCACACTGGAGCGCCCTGGTTCTTTAAAACAAGGGCGCTCCAAGGAGCGCCCTTCTTTCGTTTTTTTTTCAATTTTTGTTTTACAACAAGGGCGCTCCTTGGAGCGCCCTCCTTTCTTTTCTTTTTTTTTCAATTTTTTGTTTTTTTAATCTACTTTAACCTGCATATTTATTTCAGTCTGATCCCAATGGCTTAATCCAAAATCATGCATATTAATTCCTTAAAATTCAAACACTTAGTCATGCTATGAACAACACTTAGTAAACAACGCACATACTTTTATACACGTCATTATTATTTTCCGTTTCAACCATGTTTTTATTACAAATAAATTAAAGGAAATAAAAGATGTGAAACTATTTAAAGCATCAATAGGTTATCTACTTCAAATGAAGAATTCATACTTGTCATACTTTGAATAGTTTCCTACTCATGCTATAAAGTGTGGTGAAAGTATGAAGTACCTATCAAACTTATTCCTAATGCATGTACATACAAATAACCTAATAATTATAGTTGAAAGAAAAACGATAATATGATAAAGGATATACCTGATTAAAGTCAATCACCAATAAGCAGTTGTTAGATTATAAGTAGTTAGGAAACAAGACCTGAAAAAAAAAGACAAGTCAAAAAATTAACTAGTAATAAAAATTAGTAGTCGTTAAAAATTTAGCAGCAACCACCAAATTAACGAAAAAACAATTTTAACTCTAAACCACCAACTACCAGTCCAAAAGAGATCAATATGAGTAATATATTTATATAACATTTCAAAATCTAATGTAATATATGACAACCTATATACTTAACACATAAATCATTATAAACTATATCCTAAACATCAAATCATTATAAACTATAATACTAATGTTCAATGTTATCTAACCTTAACAACAAATAAAAATTTAGATAGCAAAACAGGGGGTGCAGGTAGCAAAAAAACAATGTGCAGCATAAACAAAAAGTGGTGCAGATAGCAAAAAATGTCAATGTTGGAGTTGCTTACCCTAGTAGCCGCCGCGGACTGAGAGAAGAAAGGGGAAGGAGAGAGTCGCGACGCGCCGAGGGAGAGGAGAAGGGAAGAAGGGAAGGAGAAGCTCACGTACGGTTGCGCTGCGGAGGAAGAAGGGAAGGAGAAGCTCTCCCAACTCCCCTTACGGACTACACGAAACGACGAAACACAGCAGACTAGAACACGGATGAAAGGCACGAATGCATCTCGCTCACGGAGGAGAAGGAGAAGGAGAAGGGAAAAAGGAACACAATCTTGGGCACGGAGAGAAGGACGAAGGAGAAGGAAGAGAGAAGCTTGGGCACGGAGGAAAGGGACGAAGGAGAATGGAGGGAGAAGACGCGGGATGAATGAAAGTTAAAATTAATCTGGGTGGTCATTTTTAAGGATCAATGAGGCGCTCCGGTGGAGCGCCCTGTATTCCCAGAGAATTAGAAAAAAAAATAAAGGAGGCTATTCCAGAGAATTTAAAAAAAATCATGCTGGAAAAAATAAAGGAGGGCGCTCCCTGGAGCGCCCTCTATTGCAGGGCAAAAAAAATATCCACCAGAAAGAGGGCGCTCCAAAGGAGCGCCCTGTAAAAAATAAATAATAAATAATGGAGCGCCCTGTAAAAATAAATAAAAATAAAGGAGGGCGCTCCAGGGAGCGCCCTCCTTTCGTCAGAAATAAAAAAAACAATTAACGTTGGGAACAAGGGCGCTCCCTGGGAGCGCCCTGGAAAATGGCCAAAGAGGGCGCTCCACCTGAGCGCCCGGAATTATAACAGAAAATCCAATGAGGCGCTCCTATCAGAATTAAAAAAAAAAAACAAATTCACGCTGGGAACAAGGGCGCGCTGTTGGAGCGCCTCTATTCTACCTATAAGGGCGCTCTCGCCCATCTTTTGAGCGCCCTGGTATTTAAACGATTGTTTTGACGCTAGCCCGCACGGGAGCACCCTAATGGAATTGCTTTAATATCATCAAATTGGCGTAGTGTCTTTCCCTTTATCTCACATTAATGTCCTTTATTATATTCCATATAATTTGATATCCTCATGAATGTACTAACTTCAACCCTTTATTCAATTTATTCTCCCTTTCTATTCCTGAATAGATTCTATCAAATGATCGACTTCCCTGGTCTATCCTAATCTATAGCCCCTTACGCCTCTAGCCTTTTTGCCTAATAGGCTTGCTTTTGGGTCAATTTTATTTAACTATTTTTTCCACTTAATGCAACCCATTCCTTAGTCCCTACTCTACACGATAATATAATTCCCAAAAATGAATTCCATAGTGCCGAGCTATGATATAGGCGAAGTGGAAAATTTAAGTCTTCACAGTGCTAAGCTATGTTCTAGGAAAAGTGAAGATTCTATATGTGTACCAAATGATTCTTAAATCAATAACCCCTCCAATCATTGTCTTGTGACATGATTTACACTAATACGTCCACTCCACATCTTTTATTTCCAAGAGCATTTTTGTGTATTATAGAACCACCACCTCTTTTGGAGAGAGCAGCGGAAATATCCCTAAACCCACCAACAACTATATTTGATCTTGCACTCTAGAACCTCTACCACCAACCCCATTAGAAGTCATTTTTAGTGTAGCATAGAACAAGAGGAAGGAGGAATAATGGATTAAATCAATTGGGTGAGGGTAAGGAGAGGAAACATAGGAGATGAAGTATAAAATGAATTAAACACATGAAAAAAGTGTACCATCTTATGATCCCACAGTGAAAAACGTGATGCTAACTAACATAGAAATAACTAAAGTTAATATAATGACAATGTAACATTACCTTAAGTTTAAAAATTTAACAAAATTAAACCAAGCTACATTTTACGACACACATGGAGGGTATTAGTTATGACAGAATAAAAAATACACCATGTAATATTTGAGACCATATATTAGGAACAAAAGGTTGACAAATAATTAACAATAAACCTCATAACAGGATAGAACCATTATCCCACCAATTCAACTATTTATTATAACTCGGAGATTGCCATGCGCTCAATAAGGAAGATAAGTCAGTTATGTAAACATAATCATTAAACAGAGTCAACAAAATAAACTAGCAACTATAAACACACATGGCATATCTTTCATTGACTTTTCACAAGTTCAGTACAATAATTGCCATTGGTTTTCGCGACAAACTTCCTCTTCCTCAGGGGTGAAGTCATTCTTAATGTCAAACGTCTTGCGAATTTCCTCTGGAGTCCTACCCTTGACCATTTCTGCTACAGCCTGGAAGGTAAGTTCCATAAGGCTGTTGATGTTCAAGTAGTTTGCAGCCTACATGGAAAAATTTCGTAACACATCACAATGGCAACACCTTAACATCATAAACACAGTGAACGTGACATTAAAAACAAAAATATTCTAAACATGGATACATATAGAAATTATATATATAATAGCTAGCACAAATTGCAAATAGACATCAAATCAAATGGAACACATATAATGTAGGAAAATCAATCACCATAATGGGATTCTAATGTAGGAACATGCAATGCACTATTGCTTATTTAGGCACACAACATATTATCCAATGATCAATTATGAATATGGAACCTAAAATCTTGTGGAATTCACATAACACAAATTTCATGAAATACACATCGATATAAACAGGTTAATAAACCATAGATAAAACTTTGTTAAAGTGAATTACGTTGTAAAATGGGCAATCAAAGTGAGAAAGTGAGGGCCTTGATTGCCTTCGTTGAAGATTTTCTAATCTATAAAACGTTTATACCAAATAAAATGAAAATCATGTTCCGAATCAATCGCAATAGGAAAAATAAAACCCAAAGCAACTATAAGCTTAACCATATCACAGACTTGGATCAGCTAAAAGTATTGCAAGACAACCAATGTTGTCAAGATCAAGATCAAGATCCTACATAGGATCAGAGGGGTTGTAAGATCACAAAACGTAGGATAGTTATAAGGATCATAATATCTTACCAAAATGAAAAATTATACTAATATGGGTTTGGGTGTGGGTGTGTGTGAAAAACCTATTAAAACTGAAATTTCACAACCATAACATCTAAACAAATAATAATTAGTCATATAAAAAACATAAGGTTTGCTAAAGTTAAAACATAACACAGATAGAGACAGTGAGACAGAGAAAAAAAGATAAGAAATCCCATAATAGAAACAAAGACAAATCGCACAATAGAAAAAAAAACTAGAATAGATGCAGAGAAAGAAAGTAAAGCACGACCATAGCAGTGTAGAGGCAGTTCATTCAAGCATATCGTACTTGCAATCTTGCATAGGTAGTTCGTAGAACAACTTTCCGTTTGTAGTTCATAAAGCAACAAATGAAACTAATCTACCAAAAGAGAGGGGAAGAGATTAAAAGACAGATCGAAGGCTAGGAAGGAAATGATTTAAGGTTAAAATGGGTGAAAATTTTGGGAGGATTGTGAGGTTTTTACGATTTCATAATTTCAAGATCAAGATTGGTGATCTCACTCCGATCCTACCAAACTAAAATCCCACGTAGGATTCAACTCAGTCAGTAGTGGTAAGATCATAAGATGGTCTGATCACGTACACCATCTAGATCACGATTTTAACAAAAAAGGACAATAATTATAGAACAATTACACATATTTCTTTTGAATCCTAACATAACATTATTATTATTATTACATGGGAATCCCAATTACCACATACATACTAGTCCAAGTGGCACAGATCTTGGTTTCCCTTCCATAAGGTCTCATGCTTAAGTCCAATAAATGAATAAATAGTTGAGATCATTGCTCACTTAAGTTAGTTCTATGACTCGCCTCAGACTAATTGGGTTCTAATGGTAATTACTATATTGATTGCTTCATATTTTTCATTTTTCCTTTCCTAACACGTGTCTTTGTGTTAAGTAAATATTACTATATAAGGAATTTGATTACCGTACTCCAACCAGTCCCAAGTGGAAATGATTTTAATTTCCACCAAACAAGAACTAGCTATTCCACTAATAAGAAGTCGTCTTTAAGTCTAGTAAATAAGAAGAAAAAATAAACTATGGGAGAGATTTGTCCATTTAAGTAAGGGAAATGTTAGATAGACACCTAGGAGGTGTAGACATCTAGAGAAGATAATAAGAGAAGAGATAAGTGATTTATGTAATAAATGATATGATACGATAAGAAGAGAGAGATAGAGAGAAATGAGGGGTGTCAAATGAGTTTGGATAATTGGAGTGTCCATGTACCATTACCCTTAAGTAGGTTCACCGACTCGATACAACTCTATTCAAGGTCTAAATCAAAATTTTTATAATATCATACGGGATCCAAATTCAAATTTCATATATGGTTAAAACATCACTACACAAGAAGTAATAGGGAACCAAATTCAAATTTCATATATGATTAAAACAATTACCACATTATGGTAAGTATTACGTTAATTGCTTTGTTTCTTTCCCCTTTCCTTTTCCTTTTCCTAACATAGCAATATTGTGTTAGCTATACATTATAAGTGGATTCAAATTCTCAACCACCTACCCAAGTGGCATAGGACTTGATTTCCACGTAAGATCTGACCTTCAAGTTTGGTAAAAAAGAGTAAAAAAATAAACTATGGAAGATTTTGTCCATTACACTGTTTCTTTTCCCTTTTCCCTTTCTAAAATGGCACTGTTGTGTTAGGTAAATACTATATCGTATGTAAGTTTGGTTAAAAACAGTAAAATAAACAATGGAAGGGATTTATCCACCAACTCGAACTACTTAGGGTATAAGGGATCCAAATTAACTATCATATTATAAGGGATCCAAAGTCAAATTTCATATTTGGTTATAACGTAACTACTTCACAAGATCAAATTGCTAAAAGAAAAGCATCAGAATCACAACGACTAAAAAAATAGGAATCTCAAAAGCCCTAACCCCAATAACCCCTAATAACTAAAGCACTAACAACACATCCCAAAACAGAAATAATAAAGTGAAAAAAATTCCAAATTAAGATGAGGAGAAAAGAGAAACCAACCTGAATGAGATCGAAGAGCGTGGCCAGATCAACCTTCACGAAATCAACATCCCGGCCTTGAGATCCTCCTCAGAGGGCTTATCATTGGAATTGGTGGCCTCGACATGCTTCTTGCAATATTCGATGACCTTTCTAAGGATCTTACCTGACAGATTTGGTAAAGGGATATAACCATCAACACAAATGTCCTCAGTTAGGTGCTTTACAATTTGTGATTGTATTGCCACCGCCTCGTCCACCTCGATCATCTCACCGTCTAAACTCTTCAGGGTGATCTTCCTTGTTGACGCCATGCCTCCGATCAACCACAAAGGGGTAAAATCCCTAACCCTAGATTTTGGATTTGATTTTGTTCTGATGAGAGTGATATATCTGAAAGGCTGTGATTCCCTTTATTTATAGGGACATCCACTACGAGAAGCAAGTATTGAGGTGTGAACATGTGGCATTTTGTCACAGGTGTGGCAATAATTTAGTTTTTTCATAAGATTCAAAACTAAAAACAATAAAAAAATTTAAATCTTAATTTGACTAAACAAACAATTAATATTAAAATATAAAATCCATCGAAAATAAGATTTTTAAAATCACAATAAGAATTTATTGATTTCAAAACAAGGTATATAAAATATGAAGTATCTAATAATAAAATTGTAAATTGAAACAAGCTTTGTGTGAATAGCTTTAAAAAAAAAAGATTTAGGGTGTGTTCAAGTAAAACTAGCTATAAAACTAGCTTATTGATTGAAGGTGTTGTAAAACTAGTTTGAAAATTGTAAAAAGAATACAAGGACATAATTAATTATTAAACAATGATAAGTGGAGGTGGTTGAGGGATAAACTTGTAATTAATTTTCAGCTAGTAGCTGAAAATGAGAACTTTTTTTAAAAAAAAGCTACATCAAGTAGCTTTTCAAGAAAAGCTAGTAGCTACCCAATAAAGCTACCTGACCATACACAACTGAAATGGTTTCAGCTACTAATTTCAGCTTCAGCTAGCTGAAATGACTTACCAAACACACTCTTATTTTGATTTATTTAAATTTGAACATATTAGCATAGTTATAATAGTATTTTGAAATTTTTTTTGTGCAAGACCACAAGTATCCTCCACATGAAGAAATCCTAGCCGATTCAGATAAGACCTCAATGGACGACAAAGCTCTCCCTCCAAGTATTTAACGCAATTTCATATCCAGGGCTTGATCTCGAAACCATTGGTTAAATTTAAACAGCCCCTGCCAGTTGATCCACACATTCGATGTTACAATATTTTGAATTTAATTTAAATTAATATTATATCAAAATATCAGGTCATCCAATAATAAGATTTGTAAAATTCAATGGGATTTGGTTATCAATAAAAAAAAAATTGGTTTGAATTTGAAGATGATAACATTTATTTGTTACAATATTTATTTGTTATTATTATTCTAATATAATATAATTTAAAATAAAATAAAAAGTCTTGCAAATTAACGTAAAAGCTCTATTAGACTAAGAAAACATTACATTCATACGTGAGAGCTCTAATTTAAGATCTAGGAGTAGATAAGGATAATAAAAATGTAGTAACTAACAATAATAATAAAATAAATTTGTACAATTTGGTTAGGTTCAGTTTAAAAGTAATTATTAAGTAAGATAATTTATTCATTTTATAATTAATAAATATGTTAAAGGAAATGCTAACGAGCACCCATAAGGAATAAAAAATAAAAAACTTTTACTAGAATGTGTAGCATTCAATATTACAAATTCAATGAATGCGTGATTTCCAATAAAAATCTTCTATTATTGATTCCTTAATCAAGTGCCCTAAGAACACTTGTTAGCCCAACCCATATGTCAATTACTTATTTACCTATTCAAAGGAGTATTGCTAGTTTTTCTCTCTAATTTCTAATGATAATATTGTTGAGTCTCAAAGACCTTAAAAGTCTAAGACTTCCCTAACACCACAGTTTTTGATGATTATAAGTTTAATTAAACACATAACTTATGCTTAATCAATATTTTCAAAGTTCTGTTATTTTAAAGGCCATATGAAGAAAGTCTGTCTGAAGTCTTCTAAGATCTGAAGTTGGTCAAAGTTCTAAAGGACTCAAGTTCTGAAGATCAAGGAACTGACTGAAGTAAGAATGATTCAGACGATGGTCACCATCTAAAGACAAAGTTTGTTTAAAGTACAGGGGCATTTGATGTGGAAAGTCAAAAGCCAGTACCAGAACCACACGCAACCTCGATACATCAGAAAAGCAAGACAAAAGGAAAATTTTTAGCTACGTTTCAAAATGGAAGCACAAAAGGAGAAATGTTTCTCTGTAGTAGTCGCAGAAGTCAGAACAATGCTGCAACCTAGTATGGTGACAGTGGATGTGTCTCAACGGGATAAAACACATTTATTGCTATCTCACAATGGACTTCTCAACGACATTCTTCAAGCTGAATGAAACTGATAATTACCAGAAGTCTGTTGAAGCTGAGGTGTTAGTGATTTACGAATTTTTATAAGCCCAAGCTTCGCAAAAACGCTGTAAAAATCCTTATAGGATTTACTTGTTGTAAAAACTCTTGTACAATCAAGTTTCATATCCAAAGTTAGATCTTTGTTATATCTTGTACACTCATAATGAAGAACTTATGTTCTAAGTTCAAATTTCTCTGTAAACATTAACTTGTTGTTAGAGCCATGAGTGGTTTGGTAGGACAAAGAATACTTGTTGATAGAGCTAGGAGTGGCTTGGTAGGACAAAGAATACTTGTTGTTAGAGGCAGAAATGGCTTGGTAGGACAAAGAAAACTTGTTGTGTAGAGCTTGAAGAGGCTTGGTGAACAAAAGAATACTTGTAATCTGTTGAGATTAATAGAAAATCTAATAGCTTGTTGGCACAGGGACTGGAGGTAGCTCACGGGTTGTGTAAGTGAACCAGAATAATTGGCTTAGTGCTTTTCTATCTCTTATCTTATTATATTTTGATTATTATAACAAGAAGAGGGAATTTGAACTAAGTTTTATAAACAGTTTTTTTAAAACATTCCTACAAAAAGCTTTTTGACAAAACTTGTAGGAACACAGGGAAACACTAGAAGGGGGGTTGAATAGTGTTTCTGAATATTTTAGAAAGCTTTTCGCAAACAGGTGTTAAAAACACAATTTCAGACAGGCTCTTAAAGGACTGTCTGAAGTTTTCAGACGGTCTAAAAATACTGATTTTAAAAGATGTTTTTGTGCCTTTATAAAATATCAGATTAATTACTCTAACCCCTTGATTAGTATAAAAAGAATTGACAAGAGATAAGGGTAAGAAAACTTAGCCAAGGAATTTATCCTGGTTCACTCACTACCACTGTGAGCTACGTCCAGTCCCAATGCCAACTAGCACTTGGATTTTCTTTTAATCTTTCAAGATTACAAGTATTCTTTTACAGTCAAGCCTCTTCAGGCTCTACACCCAAGTATTCTTTTGCAGTCAAGCCTCTCCAAGCTCTACAACCAAGTATTCTTTTATCAACCAAGCCTCTCCAGGCTCTACAACCAAGTATTCTTTTATCAACCAAGCCTCTCCAGGCTCTACAACCAAGTATTCTTTTATCAACCAAGCCTCTCCAGGCTCTACTACCAAGTATTCTTTTATCAACCAAGCCTCTCCAGGCTCTACTACCAAGTATTCTTTTATCAACCAAGCCTCTCCAGGCTCTACAACCAAGTATTCTTTTATCAACCAAGCCTCTCCAGGCTCTACTACCAAGTATTCTTTTATCAACCAAGCCTCTCCAGGCTCTACACAAGGTTTACAAAGAAAGGAGTTTAAGCTTTTAAACTATACGAGTTTGAAGCTCAAACCAATACAATGTACAATAAAATTTGAGGTATGCTCAGGATATACAAATGTGTACAGCGAATTTTATCAGAGAGTTGTTACAGAGTAAAAACTTGCAGCGTGATGTTTCTCTGGGCTTTCTTGTATACTTAATTTTTCTTTTTCGCTTTCTCTCACACACTTTAATGGTCTTCATGGAGGGGTATTTATACCCAAACTTCAATCCTTGAAATACCACCGTTTAGAGATAGCATTAAATGCTATTTAATCCGTTGTGAGACATGCTTCTGAGAGCTCTGATGTTTCTGACACGGTGCAAGGTTTCTCTTGCTATAAGGCTGCTGCAAATGTTGCTGCAGAGACTGCGTTGCAGAGATTTCCTCAGTGGTGTATGAAATTCAAAATCACCAGGAAAGGTCTCTGTGTTCCTTGCTATAAACGTGTTTGAAAAGGTACGTGCAGCAGAGGTTCAGAAAAGTCTTCACAAGCTTCAGCAGAGGGTGCCACGTCATAAGTGAGACTTCAGACGGCACTGATACTTCAGACGGGTTGAACTACTTCAGACAGCTTTAACTCTTCAGACGAGTTCTGCTTCTTCAGACAGCTTCAATACTTAGTCTTTTTATGTAGGCTCATAGTGACTCTTGCTGAAATCATAGATGAAACATTAAAGCATGTGTGTATCTATGATAAGTAATTTAAGTCAAATTTGTCAACCATTAAAACTTTGGGAATCTAGTTGTCTTAAAACATCATAACCAACCTTATGATATTTTTGAGACTCAACAAAACTCTGTCTGAAATCTTCAGACAAGAAAAACACTTCAGACAACATATGAATCACTGTCTGAAATTCCTCTAAACTTAGTTTTTAAAAAGGTTTCCATAAAAATGTTAAGTTTATAAAAACACTATTCAATCCCCCTTCTAGTGTTTTCCTGTGTGTTTCTGTAGTTAGTATCAGAGATCAACCTCGAATTGAGCACCTAACAAGTGTTGAGGGAGTAGATCCAAATGGAAGCCCAAGCAAGTACCAGTCACTATATCACAGAAGGAGCATCTGTGACAAGGCCTCCAACATTTAGTAGTGTTGATTACTTTACTGGAGAGATCAGATGAAATTGTTCATTGAGAGCAACAACATCGATCTATGGGACATAGTTACTGATGGTGACTATATACCCATGCTTAATGGTCATCCCATTCCTAATTGCAGCCCAATAACGTTAGGTTACGCGTTCTGCACTTCACCTGCTCTCAACTTGAGTGAAGCGTAGGAAACAGTGAGCAACAGGGGATTTCTGCGCTTCACCTGCGCTCAGCGTAGCTGGAGCGCAGAAAACAACAAGCTCCTTTATCAATTTTTCAGCTTCTGATGCTTGTTCCTTGCTGCTTCTGTCCTTGTTTGCTGCTCTCTTGATGCTTTTTTTTAAAACTTTTCTTTTTACCTGCAAAATCAACAGATTATTTTTATCAAAATAGCATCAAATTCAAATTTGACTTAAATAAATACAAGAATTGCTTTTAAGTCAGAAAGGGATAAATTGGGGTATAAATTCAACATTTTTCCCTCAACAAGCGTTGTAATCATATAAGAATTTTACGTAAATTTAACACTTATCAAATTCCCCCCAACTTAGCTTCTTGCTTGTCCTCAAGCAAGAAAAGAATAAACAGATGGTTACATTGATCATCTTTAAAAGCTTGCTATGATTGAAGAGAAAACAATTCAAATTTCTTTGCTTCAACAACTGTCACATTCCAAAAGTCAAATCAAAATCAGAAATAAGTAATGTTTTTAATCATCAAAGAGGAAGAGATAAAAGCACATACAGATCTTGAAGTTGAAGCTTCAATCACAAGAAGGGGGGTTGAATTGTGATTGAATAAAATTTTCTGCAATTTCCTTTTAATATTAAATCTGATCAAGTCTTACTTGACTTAGTATTAAAGAGGTTAACCACTAGAAGATAGAAATTAGGTATAATGCAATATGCAGAAGATAGGATTCCTTCTCTGGAATCTTGATAGTTAACACTTACTTAGGTATTAGATAGTTTTCAAAAGAGTTTTATGCACATGCAGTAAATAAGAAGATTAGGGAAGAGAGAAATGCACACAGGATTTTATACTGGTTCACCTCTTCCAACCTGAGGCTACGTCCAGTCCCTACACCAAGTAGGATTTTCTTACTCAACAACAAATTACAATCTTCTTGGTTACACACTACCACTAGTATTCTTTCTCTAGCCTCTTCAGGCTTATCACACCTCAAGTCACACAAATATCAAGCCTTTTCTCACTGCAGAACCTTCTGCAGAAGAATCAGCAGAACACCTTCTGTAGATGCATATACTTGTAGATACATTATATGCAGGTTTTCATGATGCCAATGGAAAGAAAATGAGATTACAAGATTGACAAAAGGAATTGGCAAAAGAAAGAGAAAGAGCAAGGAGCAAGGTTAATGCAAGATCAAGACTACAAGTGATGTTAGATAAGTATTAGTCTAGTTACATAAAGTGTTAAAAGAATTCTAGACTTTGCAAGTTACTTGGCCTTAAATATAAAATTTAAGGGAAATGTTTTTATGAGGTAAAATCAGTTCAAAAGGAAATTTTTTGAACGGGTAATCGATTACCACATTGGTGTAATCAATTACTAGAAGTTATGAGATTCAAAATTGAAATCTTTTGAACTGGTAATCGATTACCAGAATGGTGTAATCGATTACCAGAGTGCAGAAAATGCGAAATTTGAATTTTAGTCACAACGGTTCATAATCTGTTTGAATTTTTGGATGTGTAATCAATTACCACTTTATTGTAATCGACTACCAGTGAGATTTTTCTGAAAATTATGAAGAGACACAATTCCTTATCAAAAGATACAAAGCTTCAATTGTTCTATTATAAATATGTGTCTTCATTTTGAAAAATCAACAGATTACACAATGTAAAACAACAAAAAGTGAAAAATCTTTTTAAGAATCATTTTGGCCAAACACTTGCAAATTATTAAGAATTCTTATAGGAACTTCAAGTTGTATTATCTGCTCTAAAAGAGAGTTCATCTTGTTCAAACATTTTCTTTTCACTGTGTGTGATTAAGAAAGGGTGCCTCTCGTAGATTGTGGGTGAAACTCAACACAAGGGATAGAGTTCCAAGGTGTGTGATTGTTCATCTTTTGTAAAGGATTTTACAAATAGTGGAAATCTCAAGTGGGTGACTTAAGGACTGGGCGTAAGCAAGGGTTCGCCGAACCAGTATAAATTGAGTTTGCATTTCTTCTTCCCTTAACTTTTACTTATTTGTTGTGATTGCTAATTTATTATATATTGAGAAATTAGGAGTTTGCATTCATATTTCATCATAAAAGAATTGTTGTTAGTAAAAGATAAAAGAAGTAAGTGAACGAAAAAGAGATAATTTGGATTAACTTAATTCACCCCCCCTCTTAAGTTACTTGAGGCCGTTTGTCTAACAAGTGGTATCAGAGCTTGTATCTTGTATAAGGATTAGAAGCCTCAAGATCAATTATGGCCTCGTCCAATTCCCTTTTCGTAGAAGGAAACTCATTTAATAGACCCTTGGAACATAATTACATCTGCATTAGGCATAGATGAATACTTTATTCAAATTGCAAAAGTGCAAAAGAAATGTGGGATACATTAGAAGTAACACATGAGGGTACAAGAGATGTTAAAAGATCTAGAATAAACACCCTTACTCATGAATATGAATTATTTAGGATGAATCAAAGTGAAAGCATACAAGACATGCAAAAGAGATTTATACATATAATTAATCATCTTGCATCTTTAGGAAAAAAATTTCCTAATAAAGATCTTATTAATAAAGTGTTAAGATGTTTGAGTAGGCAATGGCAACCAAAGGTGACTGCGATTGCAGAATCAAAAGATCTCACGAAAATGTCTCTTGCTTCACTGTTTGGGAAACTTCAAGAACAGAAATTGGAACTATTGAGACTCAATCAAAATGAAGAAAATGACAAAAATAAGAGAAGCATTGCACTTAAAGCATCATCATTTGTTTATAAAGAAAATGACAAAGAAGACATCATTGAGGAAGAAGATTTAGATGATGATGAAGAATTTGATCTCTTGATAAAAAGGTTCAACAAATTCCTAAGGAATAGAAGAAATCAAAAGAGATCTACGTTCAACACAAACATGAAAGGAGAAGATTCCTCCTCAACACCAAGGTGCTTTGAATCAATCAACTTGACCATTTGAGACTAGAATGTCCAATCTATAAAATGAAAATGGAAATTCCAACAAGAAGGTCTTCAAAGAAAAGAAAGGAAAGAAAGCATATATCACTTGGGATGATAATGACATGGACTCTAGTGACTCAGAAAATGAAGTTGTGAACTTGGGACTCATGACCAGAAATTATGATAGCGACGAAGAGGTAACATCTTCAAACAATGACATCTCTATTACCTTTGATGAACCTCAAGATGCTTTTAATGATTTTCATGAAGAATCATTTAAACTTGTAAAATTAGTATCATCTTATAAGAAAACAACTTCTAAATTAGAGAAGGAAATCTCAAAGTTAAGTGAAGAATTAGATAGTCTTAAATATGAACTTAAGTTAATAAATTCTAAAAACTGAAAATCAAAGTTCTACTAATAATTTAGAAATTAGTAAAGAAACTCATTCTTGTATATCATGCCACAAATACAAAGAAGAAATTAATAAATTAAATAATACTCTTGCAAAATTCACTCTTGGCAAAAATAACTTAGATATAATATTAGGAAATCAAAGATGTGTATTTGATAAAGCTGGATTAGGATATGATCCTTCAAAGCTACAAAAGCTTTACAAAAATTTCCTTATCTCACATAACATGTCTACTAGCCCATTTATTAAATGTAACTATTGTGGTAGAAAGGGACATAGTGCATCTACTTGTAATATAAGAAATAATGGTGTTCAACATGGACATATGATTTGGGTTCCAAAAAGCACCCTCCCCAAAACTAACATTCAAGGACCCAAGATGATATGGGTACCAAAAGTTAAGAATTATGTTGTAGGTGTGCTTGATGGCAAGACACTCACAATAGTATCTTGATAGTGGATGCTCCAAGCACATGAAGAGAGGTACTTCAAAGCTTATTGACATTAATCCCAAAAACAGTGGACATGTCACTTATGGAGACAACAACAAAGAAGATACTCACAATACATGAAGAAGTCCACAAGGATAAGGAAGAAGTAAACATAAAAGATTCTACAATTAAAGAAAATCAAACCAACATGGATCTTCCAAGAGAGTGGAGAACTTTAAGAGATCATCCTCTTGACAACATCATTGGAGATTTTTCAAAAGGGGTAACAACTGAACTCTCTCTTAAAGATATATGAAATAATATAGTTTTTGATTCTAAAATTAAAATTAAAAGTATTGATGAATATTTAAAAGATGAACAATGAATTATTGCCATAAGAGTTAAATCAATTTGAAAGAAATCATATATGAAAACTAGTTGATAGACCAAGTGATCATTCAATTATAGGAACAAAATGAGTATTTGGAAATAAATTAGAAGAGAGTTAGGAATCTTAGATTTCTCTAAATTAAACTCATAAAAATTTTTTAGATATGAAAAATATTTTGCACATGTAATCAATTACAAAGGTAATCGTAACAATTACAAAGATATGATTTTTTTTTACTTGGCTAATACACTGTTTGGCTAATACTTTACTACTTATGGATATATCTTGTTTAGTATTTGATGCTCTTTGATTATTTTTGATGATGCCAAAGGGGGAGAGAAAGGGAAAGGAAAGAACTCTATGGAAAGAACTCTATGCTATGAAATTTAAAAAAAAAAAAGAAAAGTTTATTTGGGGAGAGAAAAGGAAAGGAAAAGACTATGAAATTGAAATTTTATTTTATCCCCAAATATTTCTAGAAAGAAAAGAAAAGTGTTTTATTAAATATTTCTAAAAAGAAAAGAAAAGTGTGTAATTCAATATTTCTAGAAAGAAAAGATGAGTGTTTTGTCCCCAAATATTGTTAATATTGTTTAGTCCCCAAAATATAACATTGTTTCTAAAAAGACAAATACTAAGGGGGAGACTAAAGGGGAAGTGATCGATATAGGTATACTTGAATTATTTTTTCTTTCTTCCCTTTAAAGATGGTTGTCATCATCAAAAAGGGGGAGATTGTAGATGCATATACTTGTAGATACATTATATGCAGGTTTTCATGATGCCAATGGAAAGAAAATGAGATTACAAGATTGACAAAAGGAATTGGCAAAAGAAAGAGAAAGAGCAAGGAGCAAGGTTAATGCAAGATCAAGACTACAAGTGATGTTAGATAAGTATTAGTCTAGTTACATAAAGTGTTAAAAAAATTCTAGACTTTGCAAGTTACTTGGCCTTAAATATAAAATTTAAGGGAAATGTTTTTATGAGGTAAAATCAGTTCAAAAGGAAATTTTTTGAACTGGTAATCGATTACCACATTGGTGTAATCGATTACCAGATGTTATGAGATTCAAAATTGAAATCTTTTGAACTGGTAATCGATTACTAGAATGGTGTAATCGATTACCAGAGTGCAGAAAATGCGAAATTTGAATTTTAGTCACAACGGTTCATAATCTGTTTGAATTTTTGAATGTGTAATCGATTACCACTTTATTGTAATCGACTACCAGCGACATTTTTCTAAAAATTATGAAGAGACACAATTCCTTATCAAAAGATACAAAACTTCAATTGTTCTATTATAAATATGTGTCTTCATTTCGAAAAATCAGCAGATTACACAATGTAAAACAATAAAAAGTGAAAAATATTTTTAAAAATCATTTTGGCCAAACACTTGCAAATTATTAAGAATTCTTATAGGAACTTCAAGTTGTATTATCTGCTCTAAAAGAGAGTTCATCTTGTTCAAACATTTTCTTCTCACCATGTGTGATTAAGAAAAGGGTGCCTCTCGTAGATTGTGGGTGAAACTCAACACAACGGATAGGGTTCCAAGGTGTGTGAGTGTTCATCTTTTGTAAAGGATTTTACAAATAGTGGAAATCTCAATTGGTGACTTGAGGACTGGACGTAGGCAAGGGTTGGCCGAACCAGTATAAATTGAGTTTGCATTTCTTCTTCCCTTAACTTTTACTTATTTGTTGTGATTGCTAATTTATTATATATTGAGAAATTAGGAGTTTGCATTCATATTTCATCATAAAAGAATTATTGTTAGTAAAAGATAAAAGAAGTAAGTGTACGAAAAAGAGATAATTTGGATTAACTTAATTCACCCCCCTCTTAAGTTACTTGAGGCCGCTTGTCTAACACCTTCTGCAGAATCTAAAGTCTCAACCAGACTTAACAACCTCTCAAAATACTCAACCTTTTACTGTCACAAGAGACACACTCAATCTCTAGTCTCCTTGTGACTTTACAAGATGAAATAGAAGATTAAGGTAAGTACAAGGCTCAAAATGAATACATATACAGCACAGCAGAAGCTAAGTATTGAGCCAACTCCCCCTCAATAACTTGCAGAAGCAGAAACTTGAGATTCAGAGGAGAGAGAAAATGTTCCCGAAGATAGAATGTAAATCTGAGACCTATTTGATCTTCTTGAGAGAGGTGTGCCTTCAAATGTGGGAGAACACCTCCTTTTATAGGAATAATGGGCAGCTAGCCGTTGGAGAGGTTCCTTGTACCTCCTGTTGGCCCCTCATGATAAGTCTCCATCAACTTACAACTGTCCCTTGCTGTGTACAGCCGTCTGTAGTTGACTGGTCTGATCTTCTGGAGCCTATCTTCTGCAGAATGTGAAGTTTATGGATTCTGCAGCAGTTTCTTCTGTATGTATACTGAGGGTATTAAATGGATTAATACAAATTATTTCAAGTGTATTTGCTTCAGCTACAGCCTCAAAATGAATTTAGCAAGATATAATGATTTTTGTATCTTCTGCAGGAAGTCTATCATCATGTTCCTTCTGCAGAATTATCTTCTACCTTCTGCAGCTGATTTCTGGGCTTTATGAAATTTTCCAGTTCTTTACTACATTTATTTTGATCCTTGAAAGCCTTAGGAAGTCATAACCTTTTTCATAACCACTTCTTCTTAAACATGAATCTTCCTTCTAAATGGTTTTGTCATGATTCCTTCTGTGAAGGTGTTGTCTTCATGTTAAGTTGTGGATGATTTCCTTTTGATTTTATCAACAGCTTTTATGCTTTTATTCACATATTTGTCATTCTTGAACAATTTGAAGCACCATTTCATATATGTCATGGAAAATTTACAAGTTTCTTCCTTCTGGGTCTATTTCATATCTTCTGAAGAATATTTCCTGTATCTTCTAAACACAATCTCAAATGAAATGATTAGTCCATTTTGAATCAGAATTATGTTAAGTAACTTTTGATAGATTGTCATAATTAAAACCATATTGGGAGGATTCTTGGACCTTACAGATCTTTCAAGAACAATAGCTGAAAAAATTTCGTGATCAATCAAGGAATTACGCTCATTCTCATGGGTGAGTTTTTTTCCCTCAATTATTTCACTGAAATTGAACAACTAGAATTGCCAATCGTTTCCTGTTAGTATTCAAACACACAATTAGCATAGATCGAAAGGTCTTTTCTTGGGTTGTAACAAGGCTGGGCTATCAAGAACTCATGGTTTTTCTGGATATTCAAAGAAATACTAGAATAAAGAGCATATTTGTAGTTTCACCATTTCTCAAACTTTCTCTCAATTCTCCATTACATTCTTGACTTTTATCATTCAATTGGCCTCTTTTTGTTTGGTAATTCACTCCCTTCTTTATTCAACTTTGTATTATACACTTTTTTTATATACTTGAGGGAGTGAATTCCTTGCTTGCCTGTGCCTGCTTTTTGCACTTTTCAGATAACCAACCAATCACCCATTCTATCAAAACTGCACCTATGCTCTCTATCCCAAGTTTGTAAGGGACAAGAGATAGACATTAATTTGCTTGGGGTGCATAAGGAAAGAAACATTAAAGCTCAAATGGGTTGCAAAGAATTAGAAAAAAAATTCATGGGTTGGCTTTTTGGCATTGAGCAATTATTATATATATACAAGTTGCCTTGATCATTTCTATGCCTTTCATATGGGAATAAAATTAAGAAACTCAAGCAATAACAATTGACAAATAACAGTGAAATCTCTTAAAGTGTCTAGTCTCTCACACTCACAGGCTTAGGCTAAATTCCTTGATGAAATCACTTATTGAACAACTATTGACTCAATTAATCTTTCCCTGTACAAGAATCTAACCTAATTGATTATGAAATCACAACTTAATTCCTTTTTCTTTCCTAATTCAGTCTATTTGGTTGTATTAGCATTGAAAAATTAAATTGAATTACGATCAATCTTTATTCCTAATCCTAATCCTAATCCTAAATTAACAAACCCTAATCCTAAGGGAATCCATTTTGAAAATATATTTTTTAGCTCAATTATAATTAAAAATAATCCTAACGAATAATAAAAGTGACAAAAAAAATAACAGAATAATCCCCAAGATGATATAGAAATGTATATGTGTATAGGGGTATGAAAAAGAAAATGAAAATAACAAAAATAAAAGAAGGAGAAAAAGAAAATCAAAAATCGAAAAAAATCTGATCTCAATCCTCATCCTCCTCTGCATCATTGAACTTCTCGTTTGTGCATATCCATCACCAGCTGCTGCTCCACCTCCCCCTGGATGAAAAGGCCTGCCCCCAGGCCATTGCAAGATGTCCAGAACTCATCAGGCAGCATACCTGGGTATGGGTCTGGCCGGGTCTGGTACAGATACTCCTGAAGGTGGGAAATCCCTCTGTGGATGGTGGAGTTCTGCCTGTAGATGTGCTCCATGTAAGCTCGGAGTGGGATGTCAGCTGGTGGTGGTGGTTGTGGCTGTTGTGACTGATGATCTCCCTGGGGCTCTGGGGGTGGCTCTAACTCCTCATCAGGTATGCAGTATGCATCAATATAACCTTTGGTAATGGCAGCCTTGATGGGAGCAGTAGCATGAGTAGCAATTCCCTGAGAACGACATAGTGCGGTGATCAGAGAAGGAAAGCCTAAAAGGATCTTGGAGCGTGCACCAAGACGCCCCACCTCCATCTTGATGATGATGTCGGACACATGGTTGGTGGGCCTGATGTTGGCCAACACCAGAACTGTCCACATCTGGGAAATGCTCCTCGAGTCCTTCCTGAGGATTTTTCTTGCCTCCCGGTACTGGTTGGTGTCATAGATGCGACCAAGTAAACAAAGCAGTATGGCCGTCCTCGTATCCAGCTCCCCATTCCCATATATGCCAATACTCTTTACCAGCTTATGGTATTGGCAAGGGAAATCATCCTCATCATCTGGGACTGGGCGACCCAGATAGTCGTTGATCACATCCCGATCATACGTCACCCATCTACCCCTCACATAAGATCCCCTTTCTCCTCTATCACCAGGCACTCCAACTGCATTGGCGTAGAATTTATGGACCAGCTCCGGGTCGAATAATCTATCAGGATCAGCTATCCTACGCCATCCGCGTCAGGTAATCTCCATGTTAAACTCCTCATACTCCCCTGGTTTGAGGTCAACTAGTCTCTCGAGCACAAAATTGCAAGGTCTGAGAGCTTCATACTTCGCAACAGCCTGTGCGCTCTTGAATCTCATGAGGTCGTAATGGGGTTCATCTCGAACCCTTTTCTCCCTGCCTTCTCCTCGTGAACTAGAGCCACAGGAAAGGCCAACAGTGTATTTGATACGAGGCATCTGAAAAATCAAACAAAAATAGTTAGTTTAAAGAAACATAGTCAATTCACTGATGCCTTATTGCAAACAATAATTCATGAAGAACATGGAAGCATATAATTAACCAAATTGCATGCAAAATTCAAAATACATTCTGTAAAAGAATCAGTCAATTCACAGCAAAATTTCAGTTGCAATTGGTAATGTCTTCATATAAACAGAATATGCCCAGTTCTTTTGCAAGCATTCAAGTTATCTATGGAAAGTGAAAGTTTAAAATTTTCAAGAAACAGAGCATAACACTTTCAAACTCAAAAACTCACAAAAAACTAGTATTCCAACAAACAGTTTGTTCTTCATATTCAACTCAGCCAAAATCGCATCCAAGATAGCAATAATCAACAATATCTACATTTTCAATCCTAAGGTTGCTATCCTAAAGTTCAAATCATAAAAACAGAGGAAATGAAAATTTCAATCGGTTAAAACTATTCAAAAACATGAAAACATACCTTAAAACTTGAAAGATTCAAGATTGATGGAGGTTTGTGAGTGGAAAAAGTGAAAAGAAGGGCTTAGGAAGTAGAGAGACGATACAGGAGAAAATAGGGGAGGAAGAACGAATGACTTCCCCCCGTTTTTAGTTCAATTTAAGCAACAACGCGTACCTGCGCTCCACCTGCGCTCAGCGTGAGTGAGCACATGTTTCAGTTTTGAAATTTCGTACCGCTGCGCTTCACCTGCGCTCAGCGTAGGTGAAGCGCAGAAAACAGTGACTAAAATTGCATTTCTGCGCTTTACCTGCGCTCAGCGCAGGTGAAGCGCAGAAAACATAATGAAATTTTGCAATTTTTAGTCAAGTTTTCCGCTACTTCCAACTGTTTAAAATTTTATTTTTCCATAAATTCATTCCAATCAATTTTGAAAATTTCCTAAATCCTAAAAATTAAAAATCCTAATTAACAAACGAAAAACAAAAACAAAATTGAAAACTATTGAAATTAAAAATTTAAAAATCTTTGGGTTGCTTCCCAGGAAGCGCTCGTTTTACGTCATATAGCTTGACGCCTGTTCTTTTAAGGTGGGTGATACTTGAATCCTTTGGCCAGCCTTTGTGCTATACCCTTGATTCCTTTTGGCAGTGACCCTACCCATATTCTTTCCTCGGACCAATTGTGAATGAGACTTGAATCCAACCATTTGGTCTTGTGTCTGGAGTTAGACCATGTTGCTGACTCCTTTGGCCTGATTTTTCTCTTCTTTGGAGTCTTGTGTTGAGTTGCATGGGTCTTCTCCTCCTGAAGTTTGGAAAATTCAAAGTTGTCAGATCTTACTCTTTTTGCTTCACAAGGGTCCTTGGTATGGAATATGCCTAACCACTTTGTCCTCAATCTGACCTTAGGCTTTGATTGTGATGTTGTTGGCTTGACTTTTCTTCTCTTTGCCTTGATCAGGTCAGTGTATTCGTAGGCCTTTCTTTTGTGAGTCTTGGAAGGTTGAACATTTGTATGTTGCCCGTCTTTGCCTTCCTTCGGAGGGTTGTCAGGATCTGGTGGATTCTTCACTACTTCCCCTCCTCTCTCAGTTCTTTGCTCGCTCTTTTTCTTGTTCTTTTTCTACAATTACATCATGTACAATCTCATATGTTTTGTTCTCTTCCTCCCCTTCACAGTCACTCTCTTCTTTAAGCACAATTTTCTCTGTTTCATCCTCTTCTTTTTCTTTTCATACTTCTTCTTCTGCTTCACCTTCTTCTTCTTCCTTTTCTTTTTCAGTTTCTTTAGTTTCTTCTTCTTCATTAGTCAGATTGTCATCAGTTCCTTCCCCTATCCGTTGAACAATGTCGTCACACTGCTCTTTGGGGGTTGGGCAGTGCATTTGCTGAGATCTGTCCTGACCGATATTTAGCTAAATTTTCTACCATCTGTGATATTAGGGGATCAATAGGTCTTCTTGCTTCTACGCTATCTTTCTGAAATTTCATAAGGTTTTGCATGTATTCTTCAAAAAGATCATCCGATTTTGATTCCCATTGATAGCGGGATAGTTGTAGGATCTAGAATTGAGCAAAAACAACCGATTAGAATCAAAATATAGCAGTTAAAATGCGAATTATAGGTGCAAGGCTGCAGCTATAATTGCGCAAGAAAGAGAAAGAAAATGAGAGAAAATGAAAGAAAAAGTGGAAGAGGAAGAAATGAATTGGACGCCACTGATGCAGGAATCCACCCAGAGCAGATAAGTCTTATGCCAGACACCACTAATTCAGGAGAATTAGATAAGTCTCAGTATGGTTTAAGCAAGAACCACCAAGCCTACTCTCAACTCACACTTGAGGAGAAAAATGGGCATAATGCCTTTACTATCATCAAAGTTATAATACAAGGGGAGGTGGTTTCCTATTTATAGGAAAAGGAGGTGGCTAAGTGGGAAGGAAAATAAAAGATGAGTGGAAAAACTATCCTAGGTGGGTGTTGAACCCCTAGCCTTTGGCTAATTAGCTAAGCTATCACTTAAGCCAATAAAGCCACTAATTTTAGCGCCCCTATTCTTGAAAGAAAAGAAAGAATTACTTTCATGTCCTAATTACAATTAAAATTTTATTTAATCTAATTAAATCCAAATTAAGATGAAGTCTTCTTGTTGACTTGGTCAATGATGGTCAAAGGTCAAATGTTGACCATGGGAGGCTTGACCAAACACATGGTTGACCAAGGCTTGGTCCAGCTCCATGCGCCCAAGTCAGGCCTAGGCTCCCCTTCAACTCCGCTGTCAGCTCAAAGTTCCACTGGCAGCATGCCATCATTCCCTCCCCCTTAGAGAGGATTTGACCTCAAATCTGAAAGATCAGAAAGAAGCCATAAGAAGAACAGGAACAGGGGTAGAAAAAAGGAGATGGATGACTAAAGTAGCAAGTAAGAAGATACTTCCCTTATCCTTTGGGGAGTACAGCTGGACATCCACAAGTTGAACATCTTCCTTGAGCGTAGACAACAAAAAGAAGAACAATAAGTATTATTCCAAAGCAAGCAAAGTGAGGGCTCATAACAAAAGTACTTGGGGATCATAAAGATTAGCAAAGGAAAAACATAGGAGATGAACAAGAGGTATTTTAGATAAGGGTTAGAAAACTCCCTCAATGAAGATTGAACCATCTTGTCCATGTACTCAGTGGAATTAGTTCCTGGATCAAAGACTAATCTTTTGACCCTTGCAAGTAAGATAAGTATGTGGTCATGGAGAAGGCTTAGGAAATAAATTCCACACAAGTACAAAATGTGTTTCAATGTGTGATATTCATCAAAATATTCTACACTGTGTTCCCAAATAAATGCAAAAGTGAAACTATGTGGCATAAATGTCTTAATATTTTTCAATAACATCCCAACATTTTTATTGAACATAACACATGCATCTTGAGTATGATTGTCAAAAGGGTAGTGCATATGTTCATGCCATGAGGTATTTATGCAAATTTGTTCAAGAGGCATATCCATTCTAATGCACTCATTCAAGTAATATGACACCTTTCTCATATTATCATATGTGTTCATGTAAGGCGAAACATCAAAAGAATCACATTGAGCAAGCACACTATGAAGCATATCATCATGTGAAATGGATGTCAAACAAGTTTTCTCATATGTGATAGCTTCATCCAAATTTTTATCCTTTTTACTAACTAATTCAAGAGCATAATACACATCTTTATATGAAACAATTATTTTAGATCCAAAATGTGTATGCACATTATAGATATAAACCAAAGGTACATGCATACTCAATCTAACCTTTTTATCACTCCTATCATGTAATCTAAATTGACCAAAGGAATTGACTAAACATGCATCTTTAGTAAGTTTCATGGTACTCTTAAACTTAGTTTGCTTTTTTAAACATGCAATAGGTTTTAAAGCATTATCAACACTGTTTATTTCTTTCAAACATGTAATGCTTTGATGCATATAATTGTGCATAGAAAGAGGCATTTCATGCATAAAGAAAGTTAGTTTAGAAAACTCCCTCTCAATAGCTTGAGTTGTCCTCTTTGCAACACTAGAAGTATTTTCCATCAACCTATTCATGCTTTCACTAGAAGAGTTAGCATTCAAATGATCACAAGAAAAACATACTTTCTCTTCTTGCACTCTTAATTCTTTTTCCTCACTTTCTCTTTTAAGTTTTTCTTCTTTCTCTTTTTCTATTTGTTCTCTTTTCTCTTGTTCAATTAACCTCTTGAGTGTGGTTTGATCTTCTTTTATTTCCTTTGAGGTCATAAGCATGAGTGTGAATTTTATTCCTTGGTGGCGGAACCTATAGGTATTGGCAAACCCATCATATTTTACCCTTCTCTCATATTGCCAAGGTCTTCCTAATAGGATGTGTGAAGCTTCTAAGGGTATAACATCAAAGGTCATTTCATCTTTGTAGCTCCCAATGTTAAACCTTAGTCTCACTTGCATATCCACCATAATTTCTTCCTCATCACTCACCCATTGAAGTATATAAGGTTTTGGGTGTGGGGCAGTAGGTAAGTTTAGCTTGTGAGCTAACCTAAGGCTAGCTAGGTTGCTACTACTACTTCCACTATCAACAATTACTAAGCATACCTTCTCTTCAATATGGCACCTAGTGTGGAATAGGTTCTCTCTTTGGCTCTCTCCTTCATTTCCCAAGGGTGTCTCTATGGCTTTCCTAAGCATTAGTGATTCCCTTTCCCCTTGCCTCCATTCTTCCATTCTCCTAAATTGAATTTTATGTGAAAACTTTTAAGGCCCTTTCCACTCACTAAGTGTTTACACTCAATGGAATGTAATCACTCGTGTATGTCACTCTTTTTGGCTTTTTCTATAATGAAACTCTCTTGCCTCTTCTACTCGGTTGAGGTTGGTTTGATCTTGCAAAGACCAAGAGCGAGACTAAGTCTTAACCCTTCCCAAATAGAAGCGCACTAACAAAAGGAAAATATCTACTAAAAGAGGATTGGAAATTCCTAAGACAAAACAAAGAGTTGATGAGACAAACAAGAAAAGCAAGCACTCAACAAGGCTTATACACAAGAGTAGAAAGCAAACAAGACAAAACGAAAGAAATTGCAAAGAGAATTGATTTTGGTGATTTTTTGAAAAGAGTTGCCAAAATTTGTTGCTTTAGAAAAACAACAATTACAACTCAATTTACAGTATACAGAGAAATGAAATAAAAAATTACAGTAAAATGTCAACTGTATTGTTGGGATATTTCTTAGTTTTTATTTTTCTATTTTTCTGAATTTTTGACTTTTTGGGTGTCTTTTGACTTTTTCTGACTTGTAGTTGACTTTTGCACCCTTTTTACTTTTTACACCTCTTTTTGTATTTTTGGCAATGTAATTTTTTTTGTATTTTTCTTTACCTCTTTTCTTTCTTTTTTGTCTTTTTCCCCAACAGAAAATTACAGAAATTTGTACAAAATTACCGAAAACTAAACTGCAACTACTGTAATTTTTTTGAGATTTTTGACACTAAACTGGTCCAAACGGTACCAGAAAAACAAAATGGACAGGCTGATTTCTAAAAACTGTGAAATAAAACGGTATGGCAACCTGATTTCAAAAAATTCCAAAAAAATTGCTTAGCACTTCCTTGTTGATTATACAAACACACTACGGTCACAGAAACGCGCTTGGTTCAATTTTAAGATGGGAATTAAATTTTGAAGGAAAATCAACAATTGGAATTTATTGATTTTCTTCCAACTTTATGAACCAAAAAGTAGTCAAACGGTGAACGTTTTGCACAATCAAACATGGTAAGTTCAAAGTAGAGATAGCAGTCAATTCAGATTTGCAATCAGAATATCAAACAGACAAACAGAACAGGAGTAGAAAATTGAACAAAAAAGTGCCCAAGAAAAGCGCAAAAAATGGCAAAAATAAGAAGAAAATTGCGCAAAAAGAAATTAAAGGGGGAAACTGAAATTAAAAGGATGGGGAGGACAGAAATGTAAATGGCGGAATGCAAATGGCAAAAAGTAGAGGGGATGGCAGAAATTAAAAGGATGGGGAGAGCAGAAATGTAAAGGGGATGGCAGAAATTAAAAGGATGGGGAGGACTGAAATTAAATGACAGAATGTAAAGGGGATGACATAAATTAAAAGGATGAGGAGGACAGAATTTAAATGGCAGAAAGTTAAAGGGGGAAGCAGAAATTAAAAGGATAGGGAGAAGCGGAATTTAAATGGCGGAAAATTAAAAAGCGGAAAGTAAAGAGATGAATATGGGGGATGAACAAGTATTGGTGAAGGGGAGAAACGTAGGTGAACGATCTTTGGAAACATGAAGACAACAATGCCTCCTCTTACCACACTTCACCAACAAACAAGCGGTTTATAACAATTAATTGCAAGAATCACTCAAGAACAAGTATGAGCAATTAGAATAGGCATTTTATCAAACACCTAAGGGGTGGGATTAGCGGCCCAAAAACAGCCCCATACTAGCAAGAATTCAAGCAATCAACAAGCAAACAAACAATGCTGACAACAGCAGAAAGGCACCTCGGGCCCGGGAAACAGTCCAAGTCCAATTACAATTGAAAAAGAGGGATGGAATTACAGTAAAATGATGAAAATTCTGCACAAAAGAGGTGCAGTAGGTGCGCCCAAACAGCCCCCAATTATCTCCAAATTTGCTCAAATTCAACAAGCTCTGATGACCAATTGATAGAAAGATAGTTGTAGGATCTAGAATTGAGCAAAAACAACCGATTAGAATCAAAATATAGCAGTTAAAATGCGAATTATAGGTAAAGGGCAGCAGTTATAATTGCGCAAGAAAGAGCAAGAAAATGAGAGAAAATGAAAGAAAAAGCGGAAGAGGAAGAAATGAATTGGACGCCACTGATGCAGGAATCCACCCGCAGCAGATAAGTCTTATGCCAGACGCCACTAATTCAGGAGAATTAGATAAGTCTCAGTATGGTTTAAGCAAGAACCACCAAGCCTACTCTCAACTCACACTTGAGGAGAAAAATGGGCATAATGCCTTTACTATCATCAAAGTTATAATACAAGGGGGGGTGGTTTCCTATTTATAGGAAAATGAGGTGGCTAAGTGGGAAGGAAAATAAAAGATGAGTGGAAAACTATCCTAGGTGGGTGTTGAACCCCTAGCCTTTGGCTAATTATCTAAGCTATCACTTAAGCCGATAAAGCCACTAATTTTAGCGTCCCTATTCTTGAAAGAAAAGAAAGAATTACATTCATGTCCTAATTACAATTAAAATTCTAATTAATCTAATTAAATCCAAATTAAGATGAAGTCTTCTTGTTGACTTGGTCAATGATGGTCAAAGGTCAAAGGTTGACCATGGGAGGGTTGACCAAAACATGGTTGACCAAGGCTTGGTCCAGCTCCATGCGCCCAAGTCAGGCCCAGGCTCCCCTTCAGCTCCGCTGTCAGCTCAAAGTTCCACCAACAGTTGCCATCATGGTTGAACTGAAGAGTAACTTTGCTGTTGTTGACACGAAGGTTGCATGTGGAATGAATCATCGTCTTGTTGCCACCCAAAGTCCTGATTCTGGTTATTTCTCCAACCTTGTGAATAAGTGTTTGCAAAGTTGTTGCTGTTGGAGAATTGAGTGTTTTCACAAATCAGATTTAGAAAACCGTTTCTCAATGCATTTTAGAAATCACATCATAACTCCAGTACAAAGACGGAAGCTAAGCATTAAGTATAGAATAAAAACACCAACTTTATAAAACAGGGATTCCCAAATAACAAATATTCAAAATACAATATGGGATTGAATCGACATCATTCAATCCTAAAGAAAGGTTTAGCTACTCATGGTAGCCATTACAAATCAAAATAGATGAGAGGAATACACAAACAAGACTGTCACCCTCTTTGCAGTCTCCCTCCTTCTCCACTATGGCTTCCTAGAGACTGTCACTCTCTTGGCTCTCAAGGATTCTCAATCAAGAACTCTCCAATTACGGTTCTGAATTCTATTCTCCGCTTGATAACCTGTGTAATCCTTGTATTTCACTCCTAACTCCAGGTATATCTCTTGAATTGTGGCTCTTTGCATCCTTTTATAACCATCTGAAGGCCCGTAGAAACCCTAATTGCAGCCCAATAACGTTAGGTTACGCGTTCTGCGCTTCACTTGCGTTCAGCTTGAGTGAAGTGCAGGAAACAGTGAGCAACAGGGGATTTCTGCGCTTCACCTGCGCTCAGCGCAGGTGAAGCGCAAAAAACAACAAGCTCCTTTATCAATTTTTCAGCTTCTGATGCTTGTTCCTTACTGCTTCTGTCCTTGTTTGCTGCTCTCTTGATGCTTTATTTATAACCTTGCTTTTTACCTGCAAAATTAGCAGTTTTTCTATCAAAAATAGCATCAAATTTAAATTTGACTTAAATAAATACAAGAATTGCATTTTAAGTCAAAAAGGGATAAATTGGGGTATAAATTCAGCATTTTGCCCTTAATAAGTGTTGTAATCATATAGGAATTTTACGTAAATTTAACACTTATCAGATACATTGGCATCAGCCCATGAGAGAACCGATAATGTCAAACAATCTAAGATCAACATGCGTGTTCATCAGTACGAGATGTTCAAGATGCAAGAATGTGGAACCATAGACCAAATGTTTGGTAGGTTTCAGACTATAACTAATGGACTCAAGTCCTTGGATAGAACTTATGAATCTGGAGATCATAATAGAAAGACTCTGAGAAGCTTACCTAAGGCCTAGAGGCAAGGGACCTTAATACCCTGCAAATCGAAGAACTTTTGGGCTCTCTCAAGGTTCATGAGTTAGAGCTTGGCGAGGATGTTAGCAAAAAGAAGTCCCTAGCACTGAACTCAAAAGCCAAGCAGCCTAGTCATGGAGCCATGATAACCATGCATGCTAAAGAAACTTCAGACGTAGAAGAAGGATCTAAAGATAGTTCAAAAGATGAAGATGATCTTTCCTTTCTGAGTAGAAAGATGAAGAAGATGCTTCAAATGAAAGGAAAATACAAGAAAGATCAGCCTTTTAGAAAGCCAAGTGAAAAGTCAGGTAAGGTAAACTCAAGTGCTGACCAAATCACCTCCTTTGAGTGTAAACAACCTGGTCACATAAAGGCTGATTGTCCAAAGCTAAGGAAACCATTATTCAAGAAGAAGAAGGGTTTGATGGCAACCTAGGAAGATCTTGATGAATCTACCTCAGAATAAGAATAGGAAGAATCTGGTGAAGAAGCTAATCTCTGCCTTATGGCCAGTCTGCCATCTTCAGACAGTGAAGATTCAGAGGTAAGACCAGCTTCTGACCCTTATCTCTAGGAGATGTTTGATGATTTACTGGAAAGTTCAAAAAAGCTTTTCCAAGAGTACAAGGACCTCTCAACAGCATACACATAAATGTGTGAAAAGAATGAAGCTCTTGAGAAAGAAAACTTGCTGCTCAAGGAGGAAATCTTGAACTGCAAAGGCAGTAGTTCTGAAAAAAAAAATCTAAAGAAGTTGAGAAACTACAGAAGAAGACTGAAGAACTTATTGTAGACCTAGAAAACTTTGTTAAAGGAACTGAGAATCTGAATAAACTTTTGGGAGTTCAGAAAGGTTCAAAAAACAAGTATGGTATTGGTTACTCCTATAGTGAATCATCAGATCAATCTGATGTTAAAATTAAATCCAATAAGGCTAATAAAGGTAAAGGGTGCTCCCATTGTGGTAAGCCTGGACATCATGTGTCAAAGTACAGACACAAAGGGAAAACTAAACCCAAAGCTAACAAAAAAGACCGAAGAAGTTATGGGTACCTAATGTTTTTATTATTCCTGTTGCAAATATGTTTAACAAGACAAAGGAAATTCCATAAATTATACCTCGACAGTGGATGCTCGCGTCACATGACGGGAGAAAGGTATTTGTTCCAAAACCTTAGGCACAAGGATGGAGGAGTGGTCACCTTTGGAGGAAACCAACAAGGGATGATCACTGGCATAGGTACAGTAGGTATGTCACAACTGTCATCTATTAATAATGTTATGTTTCTTCTCCCTTTCTCACTTCAATGTGGATCGACTAGTATTTCACTTCTAGTGTATATAGAATTTTTTAATGAAATTGTTGGTGGAAAATTTGCTTTGGTAGCTCGCTGTTATTTAACAAAATTTTCCTCACAAGTCTTAACCATATAAATACATTGTTGAGTCTCAAATATAAATTAAGTATTCAATTTGATTCAAGAACTCATTTCCCTTAGTTTTAATGCTTAACAAATTTGATTTAATAGAAACATATTCTACTGAGAAAGGTAGTTTGCTTTTGATGTTTCAGGAACTCTGAAAGAACATATCTTCAAGTTAAAGCAACTATCTAAAGGACTGATCAACTTGCTGAAATGCATAAACTTCCAGAAGTATGTGTGTGTACTGAATCCACACTTACCGAAATTTGTGTACTTGCTGAACACATACTCTCTGAATTATCGTTTGATGACATGACAACATGAGTTGATAAAATGAAGAACTCTCTGAAGTGTTTGGACTTAATTGAAGAATTATCCAGCCTGCTAAAGTGTTGCATCATTTATGAGAAGAAGACTTACTGAAGACGTTCAACGTAAAATCTGCCAAAGACAGAAGACACTCTGCACAAAAGAATTAAAGGTCTCTAAACGTCTTCTGCAAAGCGTCTACAACAAGGAAGTCTACCAAGTTCTTTCTACGCTATTCCCTGAAACATAGTACATGATAAAGAACTTTTATGTCTGCTGTGTGTCAGAACCGTACTGTCTCTGCACACCTATTCTACTCAAGTCAAAGGCTATCAAGAGCTACGAGCTATGTCTCAACGGTAACCAAGCTACCTTCAACGGTTACATTTCAAGCTTCTGTAAATAGCCTCAAGCAAGACTATGAAGGTTGGCGACTGAAAAAGCCCAAGAGAGAATCAAAAATAGGTCAATAATGAAATTTTATCAAGCCAACTCTCTGAAGAAGCAATTCCTTATGATCATATATAGAGAAGAAATTGAGCCAAAAATTATACACTTGTATCTCTGTCTTTCCTTGTACTTAGAATCTTCATCTTTGTATCCTGAGTGTTATCTCAGTTATCTCTTTGTACTAGTTTCTCAAAGTTTAAGTTCTCAGTAACTTAAACTAACAATCATTGTAAACACTTTTAAGTGTCTGAGAGCCTGGAGAGGCTTGGTGGAACAAAGAATACTCGTTTTAGCCTGGAGAGGCTGTGTCCAAAGAATACTTGTTTAGCCTGAAGAGGCTGTGTCCAAAGAATACTTGTTTAGCGTTGAGAGGCTGTGTCCAAAGAATACTTGTTGAGCCTGGAGAGGCTAGGTGTGCAAAGAATACTTGTTGAGCCTGGAGAGGCTAGGTGTGCAAATAATACTTGTAATCTTGCGAGATTAGTGGAAATCCAGTGGTGGTTTGCCCTGGGACTGGACGTAGCTCACTGGGTTAGTGGGTGAGCTACGTCCAAGGAGGGTTTAAGAAAAGTTGTTTTATAAATCAAGAAAACAATCTTTTCTTCACACAAAAATACTTTAAAACTGTTTTTATCCAACCTTCTGAGTTGCATCAGCAAGTTGCTGAACTTCCCAGTTTCGGAAGGTTGCTCAAATAATTTTCAAATCAACTTACTTGTTAAAAAGGTTATCAGAAAAATCTGTAAAGATTATAAAACACTATTCAACCCCCTTCTAGTGTTTCCTGTGGTCCTAACATACATATTAATCAGTTTTGTATAAAAAATTTAATATCTAAATTAATTAACTTATCTTTATATTTTATGTTATGTAAGAACAACATTAAATTTTATTTATTTATTATCAAGTTAATAATATAGAAACAAAACATTTAACCTATATGTATTAATTATTCTACTCACAAACTAGGTTATTGTTAACTGTTGAGATGCCTTGAATTTTATGTTGTCCCGACTTCTTACCGGACCAGACATTGTGGAGTTTGAAATTTGAAGAAGAGAAAAGTAGAGGTTTTTTTTTGTGGAATCAAAGAAAACCACAAGCAGGCTATGGATCGCCCCATGCCTGTGGAAACACTGTTGAATGGCGAAATTGAAGTCAGAGAGAACCACAGGCAGGTTGTGGATTGCCCCAGGCCTGTGGTTTGACCAGAAAATGTTTTTTTTTTCCGCTGCCTCTTTATTTCAGACGTTTTTATTAGGTTGTAATGGAGTTTTAAGGGGTTGTTACATTTTATCCTTTTATAAGGCCAGAAGGCATTTGTGTCATTATATTATTCTCTTTACTCAGAAATCAGAAACTCTCGAACTGCCTGTGGACGTAGGTTACATTGTCTAAACCACATAAATTGTGTGTCGTCTTCTTTCCCTTGATCTCTTTCTTTTGCATTTTGTCATAACAATTGGCATCAAAGCTCTAGGTTACGCTAGGGCCTCCTCTAAAGAAACTCAATGTCTTTGTACAAATTCGATATTTGATAAATTCAATGGATCGAATGATTTCACTTTGTGGAAATTGAATATGAAGGATGTTTTGGTGCATCAGGGGTGTGCGGATAAATGACCCACGACTATGACGGATGATCCGAAGAAAGCGATGTTGGAAAAGGCACACCGTTTGATTCTCTTGAGTTTGACTAATGAGGTTCTACGAGAGGTGGGTGAAGAGACAATGGCTCCAGGGATGTGGAAGATGTTGGAAGATAAATTCCAAAAGAAATCCCTAACCAATCGGTTGTATCAGAAGCAACGTCTTTATACCTTGTATATGTATTAGAATATGTTTGTTAGAGATCATCTTGATAACTTTAACCGAATTATCTTGGACCTACAGAGTATTAGAGTTAAAGTTGATGACGAGGATCTAGCTATTATTTTGTTATGTTCTCTGCCGAAATCATATGAGAATTTCATTGATACTATGTTGTATGGCAAAGATAATAATATTGTTAATAATGTGAATAACAGTTTTTAGTCTAAAGAACTAAAGAGAAGAGTCTCTAGTTCAAATGAGGATGATGCAGGTCTGATAGTTAGCAGAGCCAGAAGCATGGATAAATGAAATAGTAGCAAGGGTCATATACACGGTAATTCACTTTCGAAGTCGAAGAAAGTGAGATGTTACAAGTGCAAAGAGGTGGGGGCACATTAGGAAGAATCGTCCACAGCTGAAGAAAGACAGAAATAGTAATGCCAGTGCAACTGTTGTTCGTTCTAGTGCAGTTGTCTCTGGTGAGAGTTCAGATGAAGGAGATGGCGAAGATGTTTTCACGATCAGTACTACTGGTTCTGCTGATACATGGGTCATGGATACTGGTGCTTCTTATCACATGACTTTTAACAGGGAGCTATTGATTTCATTTAAAGAATGGAATGGCAGTGTAAAGTTGGGTATAGTCAGGCACCACACAATGAAACATACACCACAACAGAATGGAGTTGCTGAACGGATGAATCAAACACTACTTCAGCGAGCTCATACAAGCGTTTGAATGCTTGTCTCTAAAAAGAATTTTGGGCTGAAGCAGTTAATATTGTTGTCTATTTGGTGAATAGGTCTCTGTCTACTGCAACTGATTTAAAGACTTCTCAGGAGGCATGATCTGGTAAACTTTTTGATTATTCTAATTTACATTTATTTGGTTGTCCTTCTTATTCTCATGTTATTGATGGTAAATTAGAGCCTAGGGCAATGAAATGTATATTTGTTGGGTACCCTATGGGTGTCAAAGGGTGTTAGAACAACAGGAGACACTAGAAGGGGGGTTGAATAGTGTTTTAAGCTTTTTGATTGATTTTGGAAATCTTTAATTTAATTCATGAAGATAAACAATGTTCAAAACAAGTCTTAAGATCAGAGATAATTAAAGCGTGCGAAAGATAAGAAAAATAGAGTTTCTTCTAAATCTTAAGATTGTTTTAAACAACGGCTTCTCAAAGTATCGTCTGAAGATTATTACAAAGAGTATTTTCAGAACGGTTTCTGAAATACTTCAGATGACTAGAGGTTGTCTGAAGTCTGTTTCTAATTTCTGAACTGAGCTCTTTCCAGACTCACTTCAGATAATTATTTCAGAAGTCCTTCAAGGTACATTCTTTGTAATGCTTCAAATGATATGAGAGACATTTCATGTTTTGTTCATATGAAAGATCATTTTATTGAAATAGTTGTGTTAAGTTTATTATGAAAAATACTTTTCAATCCCCAACATAAATATGAAAACTGTAAATAAAGAGATTAAGGGAAAAAGAACTTAGGCACAGAATTTATCCTGGTTCACCCACAAACCCGTGAGCTACATCCAGTCCCAGAGGCAAACCACCACTGGATTTTCCACTATCTGAACTCAGATACAAGTATTCTTTTACCACAGCCTCTTCAGGCTAAACAACAAGTATTCCTTTGTTTTCAACTGCCTCTCCAGGCAACTCATGCAGTATTCTTTTACAGACAAGCCTCTCCAGGCTCAACAAGTATTCATTTGTTTTCAACTGCCTCTCCAGGCAACTCATGCAGTATTCTTTTACAGACAAGCCTCTCCAGGCTCAACAAGTATTCTTTCTTACCAAGCCTCTCCAGGCTCTAAACCAAGTATTCTTTGTCAACCAAGCCTCTCCAGGCTCAACAAGTATTCTTTCTTCCACCAAGCCTCTCCAGGTTCTCAGACACTTAACCAAGTGTAGAGTATTCTTTCTTCCACCAAGCCTCTCCAGGCTCTCAGACACATAAAGTGTTTACAAATTAAACCAAGTTTAAGTTTCCACGAAATGTAAACTTAATCTCTTCCTGTACTAGAGGTTAACTGAGTACTACTCAGGATACAATGAATGAATTCTAAGTACAAGGGTAAGACAGTGATACAAGTATATAAGTTTAAGTACAATCCTTGTCTCTGATATGAGGAATAACATCCTCTGAGAATTGGCTAGGTAGATACTGACTTTAAGCTCCAGCCTTGTTCTCTAACCATTGGTTTCCATGGGCTACATTCTCACCCGTATCATTGGAATAACCAAGGTACATTCGTGGCTTCAAACCATTATTGGTTCATTGTCATTTTGGCCAACTTGGTTGGTTGTTCTTCCGAACAAAAATCTTTGACTAACTAACCAATAGGTCGGCAGCATGGTTGATTCTTAATCAACATCTTCAAATTCAATCTTGAGGCTATTTATATGTTCTGTTGGAATATAGCCATTTGAAGATGATTCATAATACCGTTGAGATGTGTGAACACCTAATTTTGTCTGGGCTACGTATTTTTAATTTCCCTCTTACATTAATAAAATTCAAAAAAATAATAAAAAAAAACTAAAAATAATTAATTAATTGTTTGATTAATTAATTATTTAATAATTAATTAATTGATTAATTAGTTAAGGATTTTTTTTGAAAAAAATAATTTAAATGTGTTTTTTTCAATTTATAATTATCTTTGATAAAAATCATTTGATAAATTAATTAATTAGTTAATTAATTGGTTGATTAACTTTGATTAATTGATCAATCTGTTAACTAATAAAAATAATTAATTTATTAATCTAAGCAAAAAAACTAAAAAAGGGGGTCCCGTGTAGTAGTTGGATATTGCATGTGGTTTGGACAATTAGGATTGCATTTGACGATGCAGCCAAAGAGAGGAAGAAAAGGAGGGGGGAGTGGGTGAGCAACCGAAAAAAAATAGAAAGAAAAAGGAGAAAAGAAGAAGAAAATTATAGGAAAGTGGTTGAGGGGAATGGTTGAAATTATTGAGAGTGGTTGAAATTATTATGATGGTGGGTTGAAGCAAGTGATAAAAGAGGCACTCAGGAGGAGAATAAGAAAAGGCTAAGCCTTAAGCCATCAAAACAACCATCATAGTAGCTACTCCTGAAAACAGCCAGTCATCACCATAGCCACCCTCACACCATAGTCGCCGCCACACTGCAGCACCTCCCTCAACAGCAGCTCCCTACACTAATCCAGACAAGCTTCTTCATCATACTCAACCGAGTTGCATATCCCAGGCTTACCACCACAACCACAAATCTGCCACAATAGACAGCCGCAAAGGCTCCAATCAACAAGAAAAGAAGAAAGGAAAAAAACGAAATAGAGAAACGCGCCGCAGAGGAGAAGAAAAGGGTGGTGCAAGTAGTAGAAAAGGGTGGTGCAAATAGTACAAAACCAGCCAGAAAAATAAAAAGTGAGGGTGTTGCGAACAGCAGAAAAGAGCGTGTAAATAGCAAATCCATGTCCAGAAAGAGAAACTGAGAGTGTGGTTAATAGCGTAAAAGACGGTGCGGATGGTAAAAATGATACCTGAAAGAAAAAACTGATGGTTGTGCGAACAGCATAAAAAGTGGTGCGAACAGAAACTAGCCAAACAGAAAATGGCTAAAATGTCACAAACAGCAGAAAAGGTGGTGCGAACAGAAAATTTCTTGTGCTAGCATAAGGTGAGTTCAGGTAAAGCTCATTCCCCTTATATTACATTAGATTTAATATTTTTATTGTATTTTTTTATTTGGTTGAGTTCTCTTTAGCTGCAAAGGCCCAAAAATCTCTTTCAAAAATAAATAGAGTGTGAATTTCTTTTAAATAATTTTGTTTCAGCTAAAGTCAAAAATAAAAACAAAACAAAATATTTTTTCAATTCTCTTTTCATATAAAAAATGAATCTTTAATTAATCTTTCCAAAAATCTTTCAAAAATAAAAACAAACAAAAATATTTTCCAATCATCTTTTTCCAAGTCAAAAATCACTCATTTCAAACATTAATTCAAATCAATCAATGAATTTCAGAACTACGTGGTTTTGATTTCTCCATTGCAGTTGGGGATACGTAGGAGCGTGAATCAAACTCGTCAAGCCAAAATAAATTCCAAAAAATGTTTTTTTTCGTTGTTAGAAAAAAAATCATTTTCTTAAATAAGTTTTCTCAAATCATTATAAAAATACATAAAAATTAAAAATTAAAAATATCAAAAAGATTTATTCAAAATGTCATTCTCCTTTTCAATAATAAAAAAAATCAACCATTTTTCTTAAATAAATTCTTTCATTTACTCAAAAATATCAAAAAAATAAAAAAAATACAAAAATACAAAAATTGTTTAATTCCTTTTCCAATTTTAATGGGGTAAAATAAATATTTTCAAAGTTAACCAAATTTGCACAATTAATTAAAGGTAACCGTTTTAGGACGGATGTCGTAGGGTGCTAATACCTTCCTTACGCATAATCGACTCTCGAACCCAAATCAGGTTCCAAAGACCATTTCCTTTTAAAAAGGGTTTTCCTAAAATTTTCCCTATAAAATAAATTTTGGTGGCGACTCCATTGAAACCTATAATTTTTTTTCCTTATTCGGCTTGCCTTCCCTCCGTCGCGATCCCGGTTGCGACAGCTGGCGACTCCACTGGGGACCTCTGAGAGTCAAGCCTGTTATAATTAATTGTGCAAGGTAAGTTAATTGTTGAAAATATTTATGTTACCCCTTTTTTGTTTTTATTATGTATATATTGTTGTAAATATCTTGTTCATAATGTTCTATATATCTCTTTTTATATATAAATGTTTTTTCGATATTTTATTTGACTGTAAATATAATCTGTTCAACCTTAAGATAGAAGACTGTTATATCTGTATATGTTTGTTGTTTGTTTTGTTTTGCAGGAAGGGTGGTTATTAGGTTCAAAGTTTTCTATGCTCCCTGTACACACACCACATTCACATACCTCACACACATTTTTGGGCTCTATACCCGAGCCTGAGTGAGCCTAGGAGGTATCTTGAGGACTGTCATCGAAGGGCTTGATGCTCCTTCGCAGTTATTAAGCTACCACTCAGATTGTTACCAGTGTCATGAATTAATCATATTGAGAGGGCATTATCCCTACGTATGGTCAATTTATGGACCGGGTCCTTGTCTATATCATAGACTGGGGCAATCTGGGAGCCATCGTATCCTTGAGGGGTCTAGACCCGTCCATGAAAATGCACTGTAGATGATCTTAGTAACCACCAAAGTTAGAGTCATGACCTTAAGGTTACACTGCCATAGGGTTTTACCTAACTTTAGACACATGAGGAGCGTACTTTGTCTTTCCCTTCTATTCCTTGTTGTACATATTTACCTAACACTCAGCGGTAAAACTCATTCTTGAATAAAGCATCTCATTTAAAAAAGAAAGAAAAATCTTCAAATAATAAAGAAAAATAAAACTTGGGGTGAAAATCTTTTTTCCTTTAAATTAAAAGATTAAAAAAAATCAAAAATAAAAATTAACCTTTCTCCATTAACATTGTTGTACACTCCATCTCACTCATTTTAAAAAAAAAATCATAAAAAAAATAAAGAAAAGTAAATTTGAGGGAAAACCCCTTTTCTTTCATTTTTTTAAAAAAAAATTAAAAAAAATCAAAAATCAAAAATCAAAATTAAAAATTAACCTTTCTTCATTAACATTGTTGTGCACTCCATCTCACTCATTTTTTAAAAAGAAAATCATAAAAAAAAATAAAGAAAAGTAAATTTGAGGGAAAACCCCTTTTCTTTCATTTTAAAAAAAAAATAAAAAAAAAATCAAAAATCAAAAATCAAAAATAAAAATTAACCTTCCTTCATTAACATTGTTGTGCACTCCATCTCACTCATTCTTTTAAAAAAAAAATCATAAAAAATAAAGAAAAGTAAATTTGAGGGAAACCCCTTTTCTTTCATTTTAAAAAAAAAATAAAAAAAAATCAAAAATCAAAAATAAAAATTAACCTTTCTTCATTAACCTTGTTGTGCACTCCATCTCACACATGTGTCATTATACAATTCTGCATGCATATTTTCCACATCATTCAATTTTCACCATCCTTTCAATCATCCCAACATCTATCCAATGTGATTTATTTTCATTTGTCAACGTGTTAATATTACCATGCATTTAGGTTGTTGTATCTAAACCATTTGCATTCAAAGTGCCATATCATCTTGCTGACTTCTATGCATTAAGCTTATGTTTTAATATATATTTGCATCATGCATCATTCTCGAACTGTAAATATGACATATTCATTTCATCATAGGAATAAAGATAATTCTGTATGAGTAAATTTCATTCTCTATATATAATAGGTCGATGAGTGTTAGCACATTTAGATTAGGTTAACATAAGCTCATAAAAATGAATAAATGTAACAAAAATAATAAAAAATCAGAAAATGAAAAATAAAAAAGGACATATTATTGATCTTTGTTTTCATCTGATGAAATCACGCAAATATATTCTAGGGTTTTCCCTTAGTTTATTCTCCTGCGTGTTATGCAAGCCATCGACTCTTTCTCCCGAATCATTATATATAGAGCTATCAAACCCTGTTCTAAACAACCTTTCAAGAAGAAAAAAAGGAATGGAGGAAGCCCTCTCCAAACTCAAATTTTGGTTCCCTACTCTTCCTCAAAACATTCTTAGGAAAATTTACAAGTGTAGGTTGGAGAGGTTGAGGGTTTTGACACACTTAGGCCTACCTGAGGATGTGCGTTGGATCATTGAGGCCAAGGTACGTTTAGCAGGTGTTTTTCAAGACTCATTTTCTAAACACATGTCAGGAACGGGCAAAAGCTCATATTCTAAAAAGAGAAGAGCTAAAAGAATGGGAGTGTGCCATAAATGTGCAAGGTGGACTTGCAATTCCAATTGTAGGAACATTGGAATGGTTTCAAGAAATCGAGAAGATAAGATCCAATTCATAAAAAATGGATTGAGAAAAGAGTCATTAGATAATATCCATCGAACTCTTGAGACGCATCCCAGTGGACACGTCCAAAGACTTCTTCTTGATTTAGCTGGACTCTTTCAAAAGGAGAAAGAGCAATATAGTCTTGGGAATCTGACTTTAAACGACCCTGTTTGCCAATTTTTAAGAAAATTGGATAGAATCAAATCCTCGACTCATAGAAGTTGTATAAACCATTGCTATAACTGAGTGAAAATCACCACCACTGTTCATTATCATGTGCATTTGACCATGTTTCATCTAGTCGTAACTTCTGACTTTGTATTTCATGCGTGCTTTTGATCATTTGGCATTTTTCTTAATCGTCATTTTTGGCTTAATGTTTCACGCGTGATTGTGATTGTTTCTCTAAACTCTCAACTTAGCCATTCCTTTTTGTCTATAGGCTTCACGCGTATCATTGTTTGCCTCATTTGTCATTTCATTGATTGACAACTGACGAAAAAAAAAAGAAGAAAATGAAAAATCAAACTTCTCTGATAAACTGAATCCATATGATCCTTCTACTTGTTTTCTCGCTCTATAAATTCTTACTCCTAAATGTTCAAGGCACCAAAATGTCTACCTCCAAAGAAAATGCAGGACCATCTACACGCAGATTCAGCAACATCTGCATCTTTGGTGGAACCAATTTAGGAAGGGATGAATCATTCCGACATGCAGCTTATGACCTTGGTAAAGTATTAGCTGCCTGGAAAATCAATGTTGTATATGGAGGGGGAGTACAAGGCCTGAAAGGTTGTACAGCAGGAACTGCAATCACAAGAGGGAGCCATGTTTTGGGTGTTTCTCTGATGGATGGTAATAACCAAAAGACCACAAACCTTACCCTAGGCACCATACTGAGGGTTTCAACAATGCAGGAACGTATGGCACAAATGCTATACAAATCTGATGCATTTAATGCATTAGCTGGTGGTCTCGGAACATTAGAGGATATCTTCACTGTTGTGTCTTGGGCCAATTCTAACTTCCACCAAAAGCCATTAGGGTTTTTTAAAACGTTAATGGTTTTTATAATGGTTTGTTAAGTTTTCTGGAACAGGCTATGCATCAAGGATTCATACCTCAAGCACTGCAACGCATCATGGCATCTTCCTCAAATGCTAATGAGCTTCTTGAGCAAATGCAGAACCTTTCACTTGAATCTTGTGCACCAGGGAAACAGGTAGGCTTACATAATAAGGATGATAGCAAAAAGGAAGATCCTGATACCACCCTCAGATTGTAATTTCCCTTCCAAAAAAAGGGGGGCAAATAAAGGCTCACCTAGAAAATTTTGTGTGATGGTCCGATTAAAAAAAGAGTTGTCATAACCAAAATATTACTAAGATGGCAGAGTAAAGAGTTACATAACTCTTGAGACGCATCACATTAGTAATATTTTGCCTAAACTTCAAGTTTCTTATGGCTTTTATGCTGCAATAATATGATTTTGTAATGCTAATCCTATTGTCTTCCCAAAGACTTTAGGATGACCTTTTGTGTGTCAAGCTCACAATTTCCTTTCTATATATGCAATCAATGAAATGCAATCTGAATTTTGCAATGACCTTTGCGTTGTTACCCCTGACCTTAAACTCATCTCTTTTCTGAGACCCATTGTAAATAAAATATACTTTCAATGATCCTTGAAAATGATAGTGTTAGTGACTCATTTTGTAAATTGATAATCTCATCAACCATGCTGATAATGTGGTGAATGTAATTAAAAATGCCCTCATTGGATTGCTAATGTGATCAAGCCACATAAAGAAGTTGTGCCCCCATAGATTGTCATATGGAACAATGAAGTCATATGGTGGATAAAAGTCAAATGTCAAAGGAAAGAAACTTGTTGAGTGTGTAAATTCTTCATGAATGATTTTCTCTGCAAAGTTGAAGTTATTTTGGAGGTTCAAAAAATAATTCCGGTTTCTTGGCCTCGAAATTAAAATATGAAAATGAGTAATCATGATTTGAGATGATGAATGGCCTTCTTTCTCTATCCAAAAAAATGAAAAATGAAAAATCATATCCCTAGTTGTCCCCGTTGAGCCTAAATTTTCCTTTTGAATAACCCTGGACAAGGATCACCCCCACATTGGGGATTCTCTCAAAATGTAAATCAATTTGTGTAGTCAACGGTTCATCATTAGTTGTAATGTCAAAGAGTCAAAGAGAAAAATATTAAAAAAATTTGAAAATAAAAAAGATGAAAAAGCAAAAGAAAAAAAAAGAGGTGAAAAATGGGTGATTAAAAGTGAAAGAATCGTTGACTTCAAGTCTTGGTTGAACAAGCGATCTTGAAAACAAAATTTGTTGATCCTTGATCCTCTTAACCCTTAAACACTTTTTGAGCCTAAAATATCCTTCCTTTCATCACCCTTAACCTTGGCCACATTACAAGTCTTTACAAAGTCCATTCTGATCAATGAAATGATTATCTTTATTTTCATGACTTTAATTTTGAGAACAAGATAATTCAAACATGTGTTCAATGGCAAAAAAGATATAAGGGTCCGTTAGGTTGAAAACCCGTGAGGGCAACCTAAGCAAAAATTAGGGCAAACAAGCTGAGCAATTGTAGCATACATTGAGGAAGATGAGATGTCTCGGATGGATGAGGTTGGAGCAACCATAGTGTTGAAATATACCGAATTGGGGCAAACAAATCATTCAAGACACAAAAAGTTGTATTCAATGACAAAAAAAAAAGAAAAATCAAGAAGATATAAGGACCCGTTAGGTTGAAAACTCGTAAGGGCAACCTAAGCAAAAATTAGGGCAACTAAATGGGGCAACCGTGATACACATTAGGGGCAAGTGACATCCTCATTGCATATGATGGAAGAGAAAATATGGGAGATGTACCAAGTCTAGGGGCAAACAAGATGTTCAACACATGTGATACTAGGGCAAATGAAACCTCAAAGTAAGCTAAACTGGGGCAATTTGAGAATTCAAAGTAGAGGAGATCAAGTTATCCTCAGGAATGCTGAAAAAAAAAAGAAAGAAAAAAATCACATTAAGGCTGTGACAGTCCACAACTTTAAAAGCTGGTTAATAGGATTAAAAAAAAAAAGAATTAGACATGAGTAGCTAACACTGTTCATTTAGAGGATATCACCCAAACACAAAAAAAAACTTCACATTTGTTATCACCTTCCACAAACCCTCAATCCTCACTCTACAAATCCAATTCTTCTTCAATAATTGTGACACACCCATTACCCATTGTTGTGTACATCCTCCTGCAAATTCAAATTGCATTTTCTGATGAGCATATATTGAAAGGAAATTTGTATGATGACACTTGAAAAGCATTACCACTCCTACAACAAAAACCATAGAAACTTGACAAGTCCCTGGAGAGTATGTCATCTAAAAAAAAAAATCAGAATCACCATCATCAAAAGAAGCCCACAAGATCTCCAAGTTAGATAACTGGGGCATAAAATCAAAAATTCAAAATTGATTCCTCGTTCATCCATGAGGCACTTGGCATTGAAAGGACCATGGATTCAAAGCCATCAGGACTCAAGATCAATCAGGTTCAAGTGCAGGTAAGTATTCTGGTCCCAGAGATCTCTTGGCGTTACTCATTATAGGGTTATGCACCATCTTTTAGACATCATTGATCATATGTTCATCATATTGGCATCAATTGACCATCTCATTGAATTCGTGTTATCTTTACACCTTGTATCATCCTTTGTGTCTTGCATCACAAATTGACACATTTTTCAAGCCATGCATCTTTTGTGTTTAACATCATTTGTTAACTTGAGTTTTTTCATTGTGGGTCATTGGTAAATTTACATCGTCATCACTCATTACTTCCCTTGGGTCTTCGAACCCACTGCATTCAATTTCAGGGTCATTGTACCCATTCTATACTCACTTTTGGACCTTCATGTCCATCACAAACCCATTTCTGAGCCTCAGTGTTGCTTTTTGTGGGTCCCCAAACCCACCATTGCATTTCAAGTCCAGGGTTCTTGTACCTGACACATCTAAACTCCTTAGCCAAATACTCATTCCCTTCCTTGGGTCCCAAATCCACCATATTTCAAACTCAGAGTCCCCATACTCAACCCAATTTCATTTGCTCGAGTCACAGAACTATTTATTTGTCTTGGGTTTCCATACCTACTCCATCACCTCCTTTTGGGCCCGCACGCCCATTACAGTCTCAATTTTGTGCCTCAGAGTCCTTTGTACTCTGGTCTTTAGGCCTGATACCCACTGCATTATATGCTGGGTCATCACAATGACTATATCTCATTTCAAGGCCTTCATGGGCATCACATCTTCAATCCTAAGCCCATGCGTTTGTTACATGCTTAGAAGGGGTCCTCAAACTCATTTCATCCTCATTTGGGATCCTCAGATCCCCATACCCATTAATTTCTCAATCCTGGGCTCCTATGCCCATCACATTCTCAATCTTGGGTTATTAAACCCATTCACTTTCATGTTGGGTTTCTATACCCATCACACTCTCAATCTTGGGTTATTAAACCCAATTCACTTTCATGTTGGGTCTCTATACCCATCACACCCAATTGGGTCATTAAACCCAATTCATTTTCATATTGGGTCTTTATACCCATCACCTTCTCAATCTCGGGTCTTTGTACTCATTTCATAATCATGGGCTCTTACACCCAATGCATATCTAATCTTGGGTCCTTGTACCCATTTCATCGTCATATTGGGTTTTGATGCCCAACACTTTCTCATCTTGGGTCTCTGTATCCATGGTAGGCCCATTTTGGGTTCTCATGCCCATTTCAGTCTCCCTCCATTTCATTCTCCATCTTGGGTCCACATGCCTTTTACATTCTCATCGGATCCCTGTACCCATTTCATCATCAAACTGGGTTTCAATGCCCAACACTTTATACTCATTTTCAAGGGTCCGCACACCTATGTTACTTCGTTTCTCTGAGATCATCATGATCGAATCCCTGGGATTCTCATGCCCATTATATTCTCAGTGTTGGGCCCACGTGCTCATTTTAGGTCCTCGTACCTATTGTCATCTCGGGTCCTTGTACCCATTGCATCAATTTTCGGGCTCCTACGCCCTTTACATTCATTTTCAAGGGTCCACGCACCTATGTTACTCCAATTCTCTGAGATCGTCATGATCGAATCCCTGGGATTCTCATACCCGTTATATTCTCAGTATTGGGCCCACGTGTCCATCACGTGCTCATTTTAGATCCTCGTACCTATTGTCATCTCGGGTCCTTGTACCCATTGCATCAATTTTCGGGCTCCTACGCCCTTTACATTCATTTTCAAGGGTCCGCGCACCCATATTACTCTAATTCTCTGAGATCATCATGATCGAATCCCTAGGATTCTCATACCCATTACATTCTCAGTGTTGGGCCCACGTGTCCATCACATGCTCATTTTAGGTCCTCGTACCTATTGTCATCTCGGGTCCTCGTACCCATTGCATTTCAATTCTCGGGCTCCTACGCCCTTTTCAAGGGTCCGCGCACCCATGTTACTTCAATTCTCTGAGATCATCATGATCGAATCCCTGGGATTCTCATACCCATTATATTCTCAGTGTTGGACCCACATGTCCATTACATGCCATTCTCGGCTCTTTTGATCCATTAAGTTTTCATTTTGGATCTCTACGCCTATGGCACATTTTACTTTCCAGTCAAAGCCCAGCCTGCCTGGCACACTTTACAATTTCAGTCAAAGCCCAGCCTGCCTGGCAAACTTTACTCTTCAGTCAAAGCCCAGTACTTGCCTGGCAAACTCTACTTTCCAGTCAAAGCCCAGCCTGCCTGGCAAACTTTACTTTCCAGTCAAAGCCCAGCCTGCATGGCAAACTCTACTTTTCAGTTAAAGCCCAGCCTGCCTGGCAAACTCTACTTTCCAGTCAAAGCCCAGCCTGCCTGGCAAACTTTACTTTTCAGTCAGCCTGCCTGGCAAACTTTACCTTTCAGTCAGAGTCCAGTACCTGCTGGCATCTTCATGTTTCAGTCAAGAGCCTGTCTCGCGCCTTTTCATTTAAGGTCAAAGATAGGAATCAACCCCACAACCCTTCATCCTTGCTTTTCAATAAGCTCCCGGACAAAAGTGGAGTTCTTTATCTTTACTTAATTTTTACAAAGAGTATATGAAAACATTTGTTATTCATATTCTCTAATAAAAATATAAGTAAAGAGGGGCAGCTGTGAACACTTAATTTTGTCCGGGCTACGTATTTTTAATTTCCCTCTTACATTAATAAAATTCAAAAAAAATAATAATAAAAAAAACTAAAAAGAATTAATTAATTGATTAATTAGGTAAGGATTTTTTTTAAAAAAAATAATTTAAATGTGTTTTTTTCAATTTATAATTATCTTTGATAAAAATCATTTGATAAATTAATTAATTAGTTAATTAATTGGTTGATTAACTTTGATTAATTGATCAATCTGTTAACTAATAAAAATAATTAATTTATTAATCTAAATAAAAAAACTAAAAAGGGTGCCGTGTAGTAGTTGGATATTGCATGTGGTTTGGACAATTAGGATTACATTTGACGATGCAAGCAAAGAGAGGAAGAAAAGGAGGGGGGAGTGGGTGAGCAACCGAAAAAAAAAAAGAAACAAAAAGGAGAAAAGAAGAAGAAAATTATAGGAAAGTGGTTGAGGGGAGTGGTTGAAATTATTGAGAGTGGTTGAAATTATTATGATGGTGGGTTGAAGCAAGTGATAAAAGAGGCACTCAGGAGGAGAATAAGAAAAGGCTAAGTCTTAAGCCATCAAAACAACCATCATGGTAGCTACTCCTCAAAACAGCCAGTCATCACCATAGCCACCCTCACACCATGGTCGCCGCCACACTGCAGCACCTCCCTCAACAGCAGCTCCCTACACTAATCCAGACAAGTTTCTTCATCATACTCAACCGAGTTGCATATCCCAGGCTTACCACCACAACCACAAATCTGCCACAATAGACAGCCGCAAAGGCTCCAATCAACAAGAAAAGAAAAAAGGAAAAAAACGAAGTAGAGAAACGCGCGGAGAAGAAAAGGGTGGTGCAAGTAGTAGAAAGGGTGGTGCAAATAGTATAAAACCAGCCAGAAAAATAAAAAGTGAGGGTGTTGCGAACAGCAGAAAAGAGCGTGTAAATAGCAAACCCATGTCCAGAAAGAGAAACTGAGAGTGTGGTTAATAGCGTAAAAGACGGTGCGGATGGTAAAAATGATACCTGAAAGAAAAAACTGATGGTTGTGCGAACAGCATAAAAAGTGGTGCGAACAGAAACTAGCCAAACATAAAAAGGCTAAGGTGTCACAAACAGTAGAAAAGGTGGTGCGAACAGAAAATTTCTTGTGCTAGCATAAGGTGAGTTCAGGTAAAGCCCATTCCCCTTATATTACATTAGATTTAATATTTTTATTGTATTTTTTTATTTGGTTGAGTTCCCTTTAGCTGCAAAGGCCCAAAAATCTCTTTCAAAAATAAATAGAGTGTGAATTTCTTTTAAATAATTTTGTTTCAGCTAAAGTCAAAAATAAAAACAAAACAAAATATTTTTCCAATTCTCTTTTCATATAAAAAATGAATCTTTCATTAGTCTTTCCAAAAATCTTTCAAAAATAAAAACAAACAAAAATATTTTCCAATCATCTTTTTCCAAGTCAAAAATCACTCATTTCAAACATCAAATTCAAATCAATCAATGAATTTCAGAACTACGTGACTTTGATTTCTCCATTGCAGCTGGGGATACGTAGGAGCGGGAATCAAACTCGTCAAGCCAAAATAAATTCCAAAAAATGTTTTTTTCGTTGTTAGAAAAAAAATCATTTTCTTAAATAAGTTTTCTCAAATGATTATAAAAATACATAAAAATAAAAAATTAAAAATATCAAAAAGATTTATTCAAAATGTCATTCTCCTTTTCAATAATAAAAAAATCAACCATTTTTCTTAAATAAATTCTTTCATTTACTCAAAAATATCAAAAAAAGTAAAAAAAAAATACAAAAATTGTTTAATTCCTTTTCCAATTTTAATGGGGTAAAATAAATATTTTCAAAGTTAACCAAATTTGCACAATTAATTAAAGGTAACCGTTTTAGGACGGATGTCGTAGGGTGCTAATACCTTCCTTACGCATAATCGACTCCCGAACCCAAATCTGGTTCCAAAGACCATTTCCTTTTAAAAAGGGTTTTCCTAAAATTTTCCCTATAAAATAAATTTTGGTGACGACTCCATTGAAACCTATAATTTTTTTTCCTTATTCGGCTCGCCTTCCCCCCGTCGCGATCTCGGTTGCGACAAGATGTTGATGATGTGGCTCATATAGCCGTTATGTAATAATGTCTCAAACGGTTGCTTCTTCTTAAGCAAATAAGTGTTCAGAAGACCTTGTTCTGACACTTCTATAGATGAGCTCTTTTGAGAGATTTTTCTTGATATATTTCTGCTGATTTTCTCTCTTGACTTTCTTCTGCTTTCTTCTGATTTCCTCTGATTTCCTTAGGAGTGTATATGAGGAGGTATCCGTTGAATTTGTCCTTTAGCCTATTCTGCATTTGCTCCTGACACCATTTCTTCTTTCTTCTTTGAGTGAGGTGTTTGGTCGAATAGCTGTTGTTGTCGTTTCTTCTTTGAATAAAGACATATGATATTATAGTCGTTGAATCATATAGTCTTAACTTCTGTATTGATTTCTTCAATGTTGAAATCTGTTCCATGCACTTAGAGAGTTTATATGTTCAGACAATTAATTTCTTCACATATACTCAAATGCTTGCTTTTATCTCATTGTAATTTTATAAGCTTCAACATGTGCTCATCTTATATAATTGTTTCAAGCTTATTTTAATTCTCCAGCTTGAGATGCTTTTAATAAGCTCTTTTCTTCAGATAATATATTTCTTCTTTTCTTCAGACGATTGCTGCTCTGTTCTTCTTTGCATTTTCTTCTTCTGAGATATAGATGAATAAAGATGTTGAATTTAATATGTTTTATTCAAACATCTTTCTGGTTGCTTTTACTCAGTCTTCTATCCCATTCTGGACAACCAGCAGGTGCAGGTGCAGTAGGTCTGCGCACACAAAAATGCCTTTTGTTGCAGGTGCAGTGGTCATTGGAGAAAGTCATTGCAGAGTTTCCTTATTTGTGTAAGACTTTGGTCGAGGTATAAAAATATGTTTAGCTTTTATACTGAAATGCCTTTTGTTGCAGGTGCAGCAGTCATTAGAGAAAGTCATTGCAGAGTTTCCTTATTTGTGCAAGACTTTGATCGAGGCATAAAAGCATGTTTAGCTTTTATATTGAAATAAGTGTACTCCATTTTGGTAGAGTGTGCTTTACACTTTAACGTCTTCAAGAGATCAATTCTTGATTCTGTTTGTAGACTTCTTCATATAGTCTTCAAGTCTTCAGACGGTCTTCACGTCTTCAGACGGTCTTCACGTCTTCAGACGGGTTGCGCACTTCAGATAGCTTCAGCACTTCAGACGAGTTGCGTTCTTCAGACAGCTTCAACACTTCAGACGAGTTGTGTTCTTTAGACAACTTCAACACTTCAGACGAGTTGCTTACTTCAGATAGCTTCAACGCTTCAGACGAGTTGCTTACTTCAGACAGCTTCAACGCTTCAGACAACCTTTATATTAAATCCTGCATTTGTTCTTCTGATCCTGATCTTCTGATTTTTTGCATTTGTTCTTCAAGTCTTCTTATGAATATTCCAACCTGAAACACAATCAACAAACCAATACCTTTCTCAGTAGAACCTGTTTATATAATCTTATTTGTTCTTATTATGTTCTTATATAATCTTATTTGTTAATCATTAAAACTAAAGTATGTTAAGTCTTTGAGTCAGGTTTGAATACTCAAACTGATTAATAGACTTCACAAAGGGTATATATTGTGGTGTACTGAAAAGAATTGAACTCAAAAGTTTGTTATTAGCAGAGATGTTACTTTTAATGAGTCTACTATGTTTGGTGATAAAAAGGAGGTTGAAAATCTTGCAGGAAATAAAAGTACATATAAGGGAGTTCATTAGAAGGTGGAGCTTGAAGTTGAAGCTTTAGATAAGGAAAATTTGAATCCTTTGGAACAGTCCAATAATGTATAAGAAGAGGCTCAAAGTATAGCAACAAGGAGAACAAGGAGGAAATCAGAAAACCTGCGAGGTATGCATATGTTATTAATGTTGTTGATACTAACTCTGTTGCTTATGCCTTGGCAGTTGGTGAAAATCTTGATTCTGATGAGCCTAAATCCTATAAGGAGGCAGTTTAAAGTAAAGAAGCATCAGAATGGTTAATTTGCATGAATGAGGAAATCCAGTCTCTTGAGAAAAATCATACTTGGGACTTAGTACCATTGCCTAGAGGTGTGAAGCCAGTGGGATGCAAATGGGTGTTCAAGAAGAAAGAAGGGATTCCTAGTGTTGAACCATCCAGGTTCAAGGCAAGACTTGTGGCAAAGGGTTTTATTACAGAAAGAGGGAATAGACAACCATACAGTGTTCTCACCCATGGTAAAACATAAGACTAGTCGAGTTCTGTTGGCTATGGTGAGTACTTTGGATATGGAGTTACATCTCACAGCTAGATTGATTCCTTGAGGCTGGAAAAGAGAACCATGTGAGTTTTCTGAAAAGATCCTTGTATGTTTTAAAATAGAGCCCAAGGCTATGGTATAAGAGGTTTGATGCTTTTATGGTTTCCCATAGTTTTTTTCGAAATGAGTTTGATAATTGTGTTTATAGTAGGAAGTTGTCAGATGGTTCCTATATATATTTGTTGTTGTATGTAAATTACATGCTAATTGCAGCTAAGAGCAAAACAGATATTGATGCTCTTAAATCTATGTTGAGCAGTGAGTTTGAAATGAAGGATTTGGGTGCGGCCAAGAAGATTTTAGGAATGGAGATTTGGAGAGACTGGAATGCAAGTCTAATTTATGTATCTCAAAAGAAATACATTGAAAAGTTGTTGCGGTCTTTTCAGATGGAGAATTCTAAGCTTGTTAGTACTCCTTTGGCAACACATTTTAAACTTGCTGCTAGCACTCTTTCTAGGACTGATTAAGAGAAGGAGTATATGAATGGAGTTCATTACTCTAGTGTTGTTTGGAGCTTGATGTATGTCATGGTTTATACAATACTAGATTTGGCTCATGTTGGGGGTGTGATTAGCAGATTTATGAGTAATCCTGGGAAGGCTCACTAGGAAGCTGTGAAGTTGATTATGCGATATTTGAAAGGTACTAGTAATATCTGCTTGGCTTATATGGTTCTGATAATATTGGTTGTTGTCTTGTTGGCTATGCAGATTCTGACTAGGATGGAAATCTCGTATAATAGCACCACCTTTCCCGAATCTAGAATTGGAGCCAAGAACTGTAAAAAAAGAAAAACAATTGGAGAAAATGGGTAAAAATGGGCAAAAAGGTCGCGACGTTCAAGGAACCAAAAGAGAGAAATTAAAAGAGAAAATGGAAGAGAAACAGATGGTGTGAACGCCACTGGTGCAGGCAACCCCCACAACAGATAAGTTCAGGTGCTAGACGCCACTGATTCAGGAGAATCAGATAAGTCTCTGGTTGGTTTGAGCATGAACCACCCAGGCTTCTCTACTCACAAGATGAGGAGGAAATTTGGCATAATGCCTATACTATTCAAAATCAAAGGTACAAAATGAAGAGAGCTCATTCCTATTTATAGGAGGAGGGAGTGGCCAAGTGAGGAGAATAAAATAAGATGAGTGAAAAACTATCCTAGGTGGGTATTGAACCCCTAACCTCTGGCTAATGTAGCTCAAGAAGCTACTTAGCCACTAAAACCACTAAAAGTAGCGCCCCTCTTAATGAGGAGGATTAGGGAAAATTACAAAATTAATCGTATTACATTAATCCTAATTAAATGGAATCTTGTATGTTGACTTGGGTCCAAAGGTCAAAGGTCAAAGGTTGACCATGGGTGTGTTGACCAAAATAAGGTTGACCCATGTCTGGCTCAGCTCCAAGCACTCCTAGCAGGTCCAAGCTTGCCACCAGCTCACCAGCTCCTGACTGTCAGCTCAGAAGCCCACTGAAAAATGCCATCATTCCCTCCCCCTTAGAGTGGATTTGACTTCAAATCTGAAAATTCAGAGAAAAGCCATAAGGAAAAGAAGAGAGAATTAGGGAATGGATGACAAGAGTAGAGAGGTAGGTAGGAACTTCCCTTAGAAGATGTAGAGTCCTTGCTAGATTCCTCAAGCTATGAACAACTTCTTTGACCCTAGTCAACAAAGAGAGATCCATGAGTATTATTTCCCAACATTCAAATTGAAGGCTCATAACAAAAATACTTGGGAATCATAAAGATAAGCAATAGAAAAGCATAGGATGTGAACAAGTGGTAGTAAGGATTATGAAACTCCCTCAATGAAGATTAAACCATATTGTCCTTGTACTTGAAGAGATTAGGTCCAGGATCAAAGACTATTCTCTCAAATACATCCTTTGCAAGTAAAGGGGTTAGGTGGTTAAAATAAAACTTAAGCAAGTGATAGGTAAGATTCAAGCAAACAAAATAATCCACAACATATTTCCAAATGAATGCCCAATTACGTTATGTGGTAAAAATTCCCTACCCCTTGGAAATGAAATCCCAACATTTTTATTGAACATAACACATGCATCATGAGTATGATTGTCAAAAGAATATTTCATATGTTCATGCCATGAGTCATAAGTTATCCTAATGATCTTAGTCAAGTATGTTGGTGCCTTACTCAAATAAAAACTATCATTTCTTTGCTAGCAAGGCAAAAGAATTAAGGAATCACTTTGAGTAAGCATAACTTAAGGCATACCATCATGTGATTTAGGTGTCATGCAAATGTTTTGACATGTGATAGCCTTATCCCAATTTTTATCATTTTCTTTTACTAGTTCAAGAGCATAATACACATTTTTATATGAAACAATTATTTTAGGTCCAAAATGTGTATGCACTGTTGGCTTTAATTGTCAGCGTCACCCTTAGGATTCGATGGGCTTAACATCCCAACCCATGGCGCCTCTAACGGGCGCAACCCCTTAAGCTAAATGCGGCTCTATCCCTTAAGGAAATAAAGTTGCGCCCTTGCTATCAACTATAGCTTTTGGCCTGATGGTAAGCGCTTGATCCATATAGTGGTATCAGAGCAAGGTCATGGGTTCGAATCCCTCGACTGACACTGGGGGGGAGATTGTTGGCTTTAATTGTCAGTGTCACCATTAGGATTAGATGGGCTTAACAACCCAACCCATGGCGTCTCTAACGGACGCAACGCAACCCCTTAAGCTAAATGCGGCTCTATCCTTTAAGGAAATAAAGTTGCGCCCTTGTTATCAGCTATAGCTTTTGGCCTGATGGTAAGCGCTTGATCCATATAGAATAAATGTTGAGTCTCAATTAATTTAAGTATTTAAATTAGATTTAAGACTCATTATCCTTAGGTTTTAATGATTAATAAATTAGATCAAATAAGAACAGGTTCTACTGAGAAAGGTATTGTTCTGTGCATTGTGTTTCAGGTAACAAGATGAAGCATCCATCTGAAGACAAGAAGACGAAGATAGCCAAAGAAGCAAGCAAAAGACAGGAAGAGGAAATCCAAAGAAAGATTAAGCAAATCTGAACAAGAAGAAACGCTGAAAGAAGAAATCATTCATTCAGATGATGCAAACACACTTTAGATCATTCATTCAGATGATGCAAACGTACTTCAGAAGAAAGCGTGGAAAGAAGAAATCACTCATTTAGATGATGCAAACACACTTCAGATCATTCATTCAGAAGATGCAAGCATACTTCAGATCATTCATTCAGAAGATGCAAGCATACTTCAGATGATTCATTTCAGACAAATAAACAATAAACCATGCAGAAGCAGCTCAACCTTCTGATAGACTTGAAGAAAAGTAACCGGCCAAAGAAGGAAGACATACTGAAGGAAGAACAAAGAGGCAATATGCTGAAGAAAGGAACTTGCCACAAATTAACCAACCTACTGAACCAAAGAAAGAGTCTAGAAGAAAAGAAAGAGTACATCTGGGGAAAGCTGAAATGAAGATAAACTACATGCTCCTGAAGAATGAAGAAGAAAGAAACAAACATCCGAAGAAGAAACTCGCTGAAGGAAGGAACTCGCTGAAAGCATCCCTAAGATGAAAAGCTAAATCAAACTGAAGAAATGCAACCTACTGAAAGTATGTGTATACTAAAGTTGAATCTGCTGAACACATACCTTCTGAACGTGATGACATGGCATTTCAGACTCTCTGAAAAAGAAGAAGCCAGACACGTCATACAACTCTCTGAAGACTTATGAGTCAATCTGAATAATTTAATTAAGAGACTCAAGTCTCGGCAAACATGAGTGGTGAAGCTGAATTGATGCAAAGAAAAACAAAGGCCTTCGAACTTAGCTTCAGAACCCAACATGAAAGAGGAAGCCTATTGTAGAAAAGCAAATAGAAGTCAGAGATAAATCAGCGCTGCTGCACACCTACTACTGTACCAACTCTGCAACACGCTATCAGAAGTCTGAATCCTTACAAGAAGAAAAGCTAACTTCATTATGGATAAAGAAGAAACTCAATGGACAAAATCATCATCTCTATCCAGACGTCATATAAAGAAAAGAAGAGAGAGAACCATCATTCTGAAGAATCAAATAAACTCTCAGAAATACACTCTCAAAGTAAAGCCATTGTGTGTGTCAGAATCAACGATAAATCTACATACCTATTCTATGAAAGGCTAAGAGAAGCAGAACTCACAACTGTAAAAAAGGAGTAGACTAACGAATCTTTATATCCTATCTCCTTACACTCTGAAGAAGAAAAATGAAGAAAGTAGTGAGAGAGAAGAAATTTAAACTTGCTGAAGACGAAGAAAATCTCTCATGATTAAGAGCTTATCTACAGTGTGTCAGAACCAAGACATCTGCACACCTAATCTGCTTAAGAAAGAAGCTGCCAAATGAGAAGTTATTTCACAACGGCTCTATGAGCTTAATCATTTCTTCTCAATGGTAAAATCAACAATCTTCAAACAACTTTATTTTCAGAAGATATAAATATCCTCAAGGAAGATGTTGAAAAACAATAAAAAAGAAATAAAAAAAGAGAGCTGATGGGTCGACCAAATTCCTAAAGATTCATTCACAGGGCACTGACCATAATGGGTTGCCATGAACTCTAAATCATCTACATTTGAACTATGGCATTTATCAAGCCCACAGAAGAAAGTGGCCAAGCTTAATACAAATTTTATCATGCCAACCCTCTGATCCTACAGAGATGAATTAGAGCTTAGAATTAAACACTTGTATCTCTGTTATACCTTGTACTTAGATTTACTTCATGTATCTTGAGTTGTACTCAGTTAACCTATAGTACAAGATGAACCTCAGTTTAAGTTTCTAGAAAACTTAAACTTTTCAATGTAAACACTATTAAGTGTCTGAGAGCCTGGAGAGGCTTGGAGGAAGAAAGAATACTCTGGAGAGCCTAGAGAGGCTTTGAAAAATAAAGAATACTCTGGAGAGCCTGGAGAGGCTTAGAGGAAGAAAGAATACTCTGGAGAGCCTGGAGAGGCTTAGAGAAAGAAAGAATACTTGGTTTAGAGCCTGAAGAGGCTTGGTTAAAGAAAGAATACTTGGTTTAGAGCCTGAAGAGGCTTGGTTAAAGAAAGAATACTTGGTTTAGAGCCTGAAGAGGCTTGGTTAAAGAAAGAATACTTGGTTTAGAGCCTGAAGAGGCTTGGTGAAAGAAAGAATACTTGGTTGAGAGCCTGAAGAGGCTTGATGATAAAAGAATACTTGTATCTGTGATCAGATAGTGGAAAATCCAGTGGTGGTTTGCCCTGGGACTGGATGTAGCTCATTGGATTAGTGGGTGAATCAAGATAAATTCTTGTCTAAATCTTCTCAATCCCTTAAACTATTTTAATTCAGTTTTCATCTAACTAAGGGGATTTAAAAGTATTTAAGTAAGAACTTTACTTCTGAATTGAACTCGTTTTCAAACTACTTTGAGTCTGAACCCAGTTCAGAAGGTAATCAAAACTTCAGACTGAAACTCATCGTCTGAATATTTTCAGAAGCTATTTTCTCTACCCTTAACCTTTACACTCCGCTATTATCTAATTATTTCTAACTAGGAAGGAGTCTGAAAAGTAAAATCACAATCAACATATTAAAACTCCAATATTGACCAAATCATTTCAAACAAGAGTACTTACTGAACCTTCTGAAATGGGTTCAACAAGTTCTTTAACAAAACAGTTTTCAGCAAGTTACTGAAACGTTTAATACATTAGTGTAAATCATTTTTGAAACAACATGTTTTCTATTTTGAAGTCTTTACTTATCAAAATTAGTTTAAACAAGTTTCTAAAATGTTTTCATTAAATCATCTGAAGTGATCTCAGAAAGCACATTAATACTTATCAAGTTCAGCAAGTCTTTGAAAAACTCTCCTTCAATAGCCCACACTTATCTCTGATATTATTTACTATTTGGCAAAAGAGTTTTTCATAATAACCTGCATTGGTTAATTGATTAATAAGATGTTCATTAAAAAAGGGTTTTCGAAAATTAGCGTAAAGTTTTAAAACACTATTCAACCCCCCTTCTAGTGTTTCCTGTGTTTCAATATGCACATTATGGATACAAACAAAAGGTACATGCATATTCAATCCAACTTTGTTATCATGCAATCTATTTTGTTCAGAGGAATTGACTAAACATGCATCTCTAGTAAGTTTCATGGTACTCTTAAACTTAGTGGATTTTCTAAACATGCAATAGGTTTTAAAGCATTATCAACATTGTTTATAGTAGGTCGATTGGGGGAGAAAATGTAGGTGAACGATCTTTGGAAAATGAAGACAACAATGCCTCCACTTACCACAATCCACCACAAACAATTATATCAATCAAGCAGTTAAAGAACAATTATGAACACTTATCAAAAACTTGAGCAAACATATAATCAAACACCTAGAAGGGGTACATAAACCGTGACGTACAGCCCCCTATACTAGCTCAAATCAAGCAAGAAGACAGGCAATCAAAAGCTGCAGTGCAGCAAAAGAGCACCTCGGGTTCAAAACAATCCACAAGTCCAACAGTTACATGGAAATTGAGCTTGAATATAGGGAAAAAGTAAGGAAAATAACCGAAAATTCTGTACCTATGTGATGCAAAACCCGCGGCCAAAAGTGGTGAAAATCCCCCCAAATAGCTCCCAATTCAAGTAGCTTTGATGACCAATTGATAGCACCACTTTTCCCGGATCTAGAATTGGAGCCAAGGACTGTAAAAAAAGCAAAACAATCAGTGACAATGGGTAAAAATTGGCAGCAAGGCCGCGACCTTCAAGGAACCAAAAGAGAAATTAAAAGAGAAAATGGAAGAGAAAGAGATGGTGTGAATGCCACTGGTTCAGGCAACCCCCACAATAGATAAGTTCAGGTGCTAGATGCCACTGATTCAAGAGAATCAGATAAGTCTCTGGTTGGTTTGAGCAAGAACTACCAAGCCTTCTCTACACACAAGATGAGGAGGAAATTTGGAATAATGCCTATATTATTCAAAATCAAAGGTACAAAATGAAGAGAGCTCACTCCTATTTATAGGAGGAGGGGGCGGCCAAGTGAAAAGAATAAAATAAGATGAGTGAAAAACTATCCTAGGTGTGTATTGAACCCCTAACCTTTGGCTAATGTAGCTTAAGAAGCTACTTAGCCACTAAAACCACTAAAAAGTAGTGCCCCTCTTAATGAGGAGGATTAGGGAAAATTACAAAATTAATCCTAATTAAATGGAGTCTTGTATGTTGACTTGGGTCCAAAGGTCAAAGGTCAAAGGTTGACCATGGGTGAGTTGACCAAAATAAGGTTGACGCATGCCTGGCTCAGCTCGAAGCACTCCTAGCAGGTCCAAGCTTGCCACCAGCTCACCAGCTCCCAACTGTCAGCTCAGAAGTCCATTGACAAATGCCATCATCGTGAGGAGAAGATCTTTGACATGTTATATCTTTACTCTTTATGGTTGTGCCATTAGTTGGAAAGCAACACTTCAGCCTACTTTTGCTTTGTCTACCACTGAAGCGGAATACATGTCCTTGACAAAAATGGTCAAAGAAGGTATATGGTTGCAAGGTCTAATTGATAGCTTGGGTTTGGATGTGCAGAGACATATACTTTACTGTGATAGTCAGGGTGCGTTGTACTTGGCAAAAAATCCAGTCTATCATGGAAGATCAAATCATATTGATGTCAGGTTGAATTTCATACAAGATGTAATTGAAGACAAATTGTTCTGCATAGAGACGATAGCCATTGCAGACAATCCAACAAATATGTTTACTAAGCCATTGTCTTCTGAAAAGTTCAAGCATAGCTTGGACTTGGTGAATGTTCGCATAGCTTAAGACCCTTCGGGGTGAATTGGCAAGAGAATTATTCTTGATTATTGGTGACTTGGGAAAATTGAAGTCAAGGTGGAGAATTGTTGACATGCCTTGAATTTTATGTTGTCCCGACTTCTTACCGGACCCGACATTGTGGAGTTTGAAATTTGAAGAAGAGAAAAATAGACGTTTTTTGGTGGAATCAGAGAAAATTACAAGCAGGTTGTGGATCACCCCATGCTTGTGGAAACGCTGCAAAGTGGCGAAATTATTGTCAAAGAGAACCACAGGCAGGCTGTAGATTTCTCCCCATGCATGTGGTTCGACCAGAAAACGTTTTTCTTTTCTACCACCTCTTCATTTCAAACTTTTTTATTGGGTTATAATGGAGTTGTAAGGGGATGTTATTTTTTATCCTTTTATAAGGCCAGAAGGCATATGTGCTATTGTATTATTCTCTTTACTCAGAAATAAGAAACTTTGGAACTGCCCGTGGACGTAGATCACATTGACTGAACCACTTATATTGTGTGTTGTCTTCTTTCCTTTGATCTCTTTTGTTTTGTATTTTGTCATAACATTAACGTTAATCACCAACTAGTGATGATAAATTTTTAAATTTTCATTAAAATATTTTTTATAAAAATATTTATTTTATTAAAATAAATATTTCATTAAAATAAATTAAAATTTTAAAAACTGTATATTATTTATATTTATTTCACATTTTTAGAAAAATATTGTTTTAATTAAATTAGTTTTCTTAATTTTTTTTTATATTATTCTCCACCGAACATCCAATCTGATTTCACGTAACAGGAACCACCGTTTTATTCAGAAAAAAAATTAAAATGTACATTAAATAATAAAACATTATATCATTTGCGCGCATAATAAATATATACGTTTATCAATATAGTAAATTTGTTGTTCTATTGATACACGTATTCTCTCGTCTCATTACGTCATTCATTTTCTTTAATCATTAAAGTGGCCGGTCCATTGGATTTGACAATAAAATAGGATGGATTATTACCCATCTGATTAGTTAAATGACCTTATCCATCCAATCCATATTTTTCCTTTTTAACAATTGGATGGACTCGATTGGATTCTTATATGGATGGATAATAACAATTGGATTATTTTGCCATGCCTACAAAACACAGAGATAGTCCAATACAATTATTATAATATAAAAGGAAAAAATTTAAAATGATTAATTAATAAAATTAGTGTTAAAAAATGGCTTTTTTTAGCCTATCAACAAATTGGGAATGAAAAAAATATTAATAAATAAGTGTGCATAAAAAAAATGTAGTGTTATTCATAAATATAACATATTCACAAAAACATTATACAATTTGTTGTATTTAAAAGTGGATATCAAATAAGAAAATTTTGATATCTTATATTCAATAAACATATAAATTGCTCACTAACCGACAAGCTAACTGGTAGATAATAAAACATTTAACATCACCTGAGTACGGGGAAGCTAACTGCCAAAGTGTAACATCCCGAAAGTTAGGGCCTAGAAAATATAGTGAAAGTCGTAGACGGTGAATTTCAAGGTAAGAAGAAAGTTAGAAGTAGGATTCGAACTTGAGGGTTTGAGTGTGAATTTCGACAAGAATTAGGGAATGTATTAAGAGCTATGAGTTTTAATAGAATTTAGAAGGGAAACCGGGTGTTAAGTCAAACACAACTGTAGAACAAACTTAGAAGAAATCGCACCTTAACACGGAGAGGATTATAAGGTACAAAGATGAGAGCGGAAGTAGGGGCGTTGAACGAGGGAATTAGATTTAGGAGGAAGGGATTAGTTAGAGGATTGACAGAATGAGGGAAGGGATTTGGATGAAAATAACTAAGTTAGAAGGAGGTTTTATAAAAAGGATCTGGGAATGAGTGGGAGAGAACTGAGTTAGAATCAAAGAGGGAGAAAAATCAAGAATTGGGAACTTGATATTCTCGCTCAGGCTCGCTTGAGCACGCCTGAGCGAGGATATCAACAAAGGGGAGAATTTTTACTCTGGTTTGCTCACTCAGGCTCGCTCAAGCAAGGGCTGAGCGAGGAAAACATAGTGGATTTGGGTGTTTCTGTGAGAAATTCAGCTCAGGCTCGCTCAGAGCGCGCTCGAATGAGAAGGGCTTCTCACTCAGTCTCACGCGAGCGAGAATTTTGATCCTCTCGCTCAGGCTCACTCAAGTGCGCCCGAGCGAGAGCACGATTTCAGGTTGTCTTAAAAACACAATTTTAGGGCTTTTAACACACACTTCTTTTCCCCTTCATTTTAGAGAGAGAGAATTCTAGAGAAAGAATACTTCGTTGGAGCTTGAAGAAAAGACTTCAAGGTCAAGAACCACACATCTCAACCTTCCCCAACTCCTCCCTTCTTTCCTTTGAGCTTCCTTGAGGTGAGTATAGCTCAAGCACTATCACTCAGGCTTGTATGAATACTCCACAATGAACCCTATCCTTTCTCTCCTTTTTCTTGGACTTGTGTGTGGTTGTTTATTGGTTTGATTTTATTTATGTTCAATGTATGAGTATTATTTTGGTGGTATGCATAGAACACAAGTTAGGGCTTTGATTTGAGGGTTTGATCTTGGGGTTCAAATGTTAGGGTGTTATTATTACTATGGGAATGTTTAGATCTATCATGATTTATGTGTTATTTTTTATGTGGGAGCATTTGCATCAAGGCCTTTGGCCCCAGTTAAATTGGAAAATGAGTTTGAGCTTTGGCTCCCAGAAAAAACGAGTTTGGCTTCAGCCCCAGATTCAGCTTCAGCCCCAGTTTTGGCGTCGGCCTTAGATCACCTTAACTAATCAAGATTGGACTTCAGTCCCTAGAGTAATTGGACTTCGGTCCCCAAAGTACAACTTGGACTTCTGTCCCTAGAGTAATTGGTGGGATTTGTCCCCAAGAAAGACGTTTCTTGTAGTCTGAGCTCAGGTCTAGCCCTAGAATATGTGAAAAGACCCCGTCTGTCGGGCAATACAGATCATGCATAACATATCTAACTTGAGTGTGACAATAAATATCATGTTAAGTTGAGTTGAGTTATGATGCTATGATGAATTGAGATTGAATTGGCTTATGTATGAATTGTTGAACTATATGTTACATCTCATATGTCTGCCTGCCCACACTACTTGCATGCATAGTTATACTCACCGGGACACTAGTCTCACACCGTGTTTATGGGATACATTCTAGATATGCAGGATTGTCGGGCTGGATGCTTGGACGGAGATTTGAAGCCCTTAGAGTGGATCACTCCACCCCTAGTTGTAGTTTAGATCCCATGAGGGAAACTGACGTAATTGAGTTATGCTATGTTGAATTAGGATATAGATAATGTATCTATGGATGATTGTTATCTTGAGCTATGGAGTGGAATATGTAATATAGGATTTATGGTGTTTGATTATTGTTGGGCTTATGTAATTGTTGGAGTTACTTAAGCATTTTATGAATGTGTATGTAAACATATCGATAATGGCGCGAAATAATTTCAGGAATTTGGGAATAGTGTCTCCAACAGACATTATTCTTGAATTTAGAAATTAGGACGTTACACAGAGCAAGTTTCCTTTTTTTGCTTAACTTTTGAAAACGTCCCAGAAAAGGTCTATTTTGTCTTTCCTTCTTCAGCAAAGTCTTTTACATATGACAGTGAAGCTTTGACTTTGCAAAGTCTGAAATGTTATCTCTTCATATGATCTTTAACTTCATATGGTAAGCTCTTTAGATAACTTACATACTTCAGATGCATTATGACTTTAGACAATCTTATATGCTGAAGAGTTCTGATGCCTTGATCTGAAATATATGAAGCATTAGAAGTTAGTTTTTCTTAGTAAAATCATTGTTTGTTATCATAAAAAATTGGTATGGAAGGTCTTAAGATCTTCAAGTCTTGAGACTCAACATTCCCCCTTTTTTTGATGATGACAAACCCTTTTAAAATTATTAGACATAAGTAGGGTTTCAGAAATGATAAGTGTAGGAAGCTCCCTATGACTTAATCAATTTCTTTATTTTACTCCCCTTTAACTGCATAATCTTCACATAAAGGGTTAATAAATATTAATCACCCTTTTGGCATCAATCAAAAGGGCGTACATCAGAGTAAACAAAACTACAGAATATATCAGAGGAAAAATATTATCAGATAAATATGCATGATGCAATGTATGAGAGAAAAAAAATTCAAAACACAAAGTTGTCTAAACCAATCTCATTTTATTTGACAAGTAAGTGGAGTACATCATAGAACCTATTCTGATTTCTTAAGTAAGGTCTCTTTGATTACATCAATTAGAGAGTCCTTGGTCTTTAAGATTTCAGATAGCACTGCTGATTTGAAGTCTTCATTATGTTGCCTCATCTTCTCTGTTTGTGCAATGAGTTGGTCTTGTCTCTGTACCGGCTGACCCTTAATAGCTTCATATTTTCTGATCTTTTCAAGTAGAATGACTTTTTGCAAATAGGGTCACACAAATTGGAAGACAATGTTGATGTATGGAGAACAAAATCTGAAATATTTTGCATCCTTTGGCCAACCAAAATATCTTGGTCTTCTAATGTGATAGTAGTACCCGTTGTTGGTTTTCTTCATAATGCTCCATTCTTCATGTAGAAAAGTTCCCATGTGTAACATCCCAAATTTTAAAATATTTTTCATAAGTAAAAAACTATTTAATAGGGAATTACACTGGAGGATTTTCGCTTAAGCAAGAATCTCCTCACTTGAGTGAAATTATTAGTAGAATAGGGGAATTTGGTTGCTGATATGTTTGCTTGAGCGAAAGAGTGCTTGCTTAAGCAAAAATGAGGCACAGAGTTAGGGGTGCTTATTCTTTATTTACTCTCTGTAGAAACCATAAGAGACACTAGAATGGGGGGGGGGGTGTGAATAGTGTTTTATAAATCTTAAGCAGTTTTTGGAAAACCTTTCACAAGCAGCACCTTTTCACAAAGAGATTTTTATAACTTGCTGAAACTGGGATTTTTGTACTTGCTGAAGTTGCTTCAGCAGGTTCAATAAAACAGTTCAGAAAAATTGTTTTTCAGCTTAGTGTTATAAAACAGAAATCTCAGAACCCTCCACGTTAGTATAAACTGAATTTACATGGAGTTTAGGGATGAGAGAACTTAGCCAAAGATTTATACTGGTTTACCCACCACCACTGTGAGCTACGTCCATTCCCAAAACCAACCAGCTAAGGATTTTCCACTATCTGATAAGATATACAAGTATTCTTTTCTGTCAAGCCTCTTCAAGCTCTACAACAACAAGTATTCTTTCTCTACCAAGCCTCTCCAGGCTCTACAGTAAGTATTGTTTAAACAACAAGCCTCTCCAGGCTCAACAACAAACTGTTTAAGAAGAAAATAGCCTAAGCTTAAAACTACACAAGTTTGAAGCCTAAACTGGGTAAGATGTACAATCTTTTGAGTTAAACTCAGGATATGAAAGTTGAGTACAAATGATACAGAGTGTAAATTTCTTAGAGAATTTTTGCAGCACTTCAGCAAGTTGACGTACGTTCTCTTTTTTTTCTTCTCTGCATGAACTCTGGTATTTATAGAGAGAGACTTTGAGATCCGTTAGACTTCTCTTTAATCCCGTTGTGAGATAGCTTTTCTCCTGTTGAGACACAAGCTTCTGATAGTTTTCTGCAGCAGACAAAGCAGAAGTAGGTGTTCAGCAGCGCTGACTCTACTTTTCTGAACAAAGTGTACTTTCGTAGCAGAGACTTCCTTTTGGTGAACAGAATTTGAAATATGCCAAAAAGGTTCTGATTTGCCTTTCTGGAAAGAGTGATATACAGACAACTGGCAGGAAGCATTGAAAAGACTTGAGTCTTCAAAGGTTCTTAGAGAGTCTTACTCCAAAGATGATTTGCTTCTCAGAAACAACGAGAAGTACGACATCTCGAGATTTCAGTAAAACGTCCTAATTTCTAATTCAGGATTCAATCCGTTGGAAACCAAATCCCAAATTTGGAAATTTATTCTTGCCATTTTGAATATCGAAAACATCCACAATTTGTTAAGTAACCAATGATAACTTAAACAAGTTGTGAAAAGTAATATATACATCAAGCCTCGAAGGCTGACAAAACTAAAAGGGCTAAAATCTTCAACTCAAAGCAAAACTCCTACTCCTAGCTCAAGAGTCCGTGTGTGGCGGTACCTGCACATCTAGATTATGTCCACAAAACGTGTGGTGAGACATTCGTCTCAGTGAATACAACTATGCAGATGCAGTGTGGGAACCTCAAGTAAACAATATGCAATAGTTATGGCATAAACTTATACATCACATTCAATCCGAAGTAAATACAACTCACTGCTGTGCCCAGCAGACATGATCTTATCACTTTAACTGGAGTTAGAACTGAGCTCAGACTACGGGGAACGTCTCCCCCGGGGACGAATCCCACCCATTACTGGGCCGAAGTCAAGTTTTCATACAATAACTTATTTTAACTCATGGCCAAAGCTGGCTTATATTAACTCAATGCTCATAGTCTCAATGAATTATCGAAAGGCAATTATCATGTGAACAAAGCCCTCATTCCCTAAGTTTCACAACCTAGGGTTTTAAATAATCAATGCATGAACCTTTCAAATTTACAAACTACACATAATCCCTAAAAACATCATCTATAAAGCATGAAGAAGAGGAATTAGAAAGTGGGGATCATGCCCAAGGCATACAACCACAGAAAGTGAGAGTGTGTGAGTTGTACTCACCTCAAGATTGACAATGGAGGGGAAGAGAAGAGATGGGAGGACAATGGATGATGAATTCTTGGCCTAGGATCCTTCTCCAAGCTTCAATGGACGTTGCCTCTATCTAGAATCTCTCTATCTCTCTCTAAAAGAAAAAGGGAGGAAGAAGGAAAGTGATTCGTTCGGTGCCTTAATTAAGTCCTTTAATCCTTAAAGTGGGTTCTCGCTCAAGCGAGATATTCTCGCTTGAGCGAGAGGTGTGGGGTATAACTTTCCCTTCACATTCTCACTCAAGTGAGAGGCTTCTTGCTTGGGCGAGAATGGACCAGAAATTACTCCCTCTCTAGAAGTTTCTCGCTTGGGCGAGCCCCTATTCGCTCAGGCGAAAAATGTCCAGAGAGCCCCTCAAAACTACCCTGTATCTCGCTCAAGTGAGTCTGCTCTCACTCAAGCGAGATATGCAGAAACTCATTTTCACACTTTTGTTGCATAATTCGCTTAAGCGAGATATTCTCGCTTAAGCGAGAATGCTGAAACTCTAAAACCTTGGTTTTTACCTTAAGTCTTTCCTCTTATTCCATTTTTACTCTTTTCTTTGATGTCATTCTTAAAAATCATTATCCTATTCTCTTTTAAGATTTAATTAGTCTTAATTATCAGGATGTTACAATTCTACTCCCCCTGAAAACAATTTTGTCCCCAAAATTGGCTAAAGAATAGGTGAAAAGATATTTACCTTAACTAAATAGTTCCAAAAATTGGGAGCGGATGTCGTCCTCCTTCTCCCAAGTTGCCTCCTCAGGTGACTGACCCTCCCAAAACACCTTCACCAAAGGAATTGTCTTGCTCCTCAAGGTTTTGACACTTCTATCTATAATTCGTGCATGCCTAGAGGGAATGGTGAGATCTTCTCTTAATTATATCGATTCGGAGCTAATGATGTGTGAAGGGTCATGAACATATTTTCTTAGCTGTGATACATGGAACACATCATGGACCCAGGATAAATGAGGAGGTAGGGCTATGTTGTAAGCCAGAGGGCCAACCCTTTGCAGGATCTGAAACGGGCCAATGAATCTAGGATTGAGCTTTTTGGTCTTGATGGCTTGTCCAATGCCTGTGACAGGAGTTACTTTAAAAAATACATGGTCCCCTTCCTCAAACTCTAAGTCTTTCCTTCTCTTGTCAGCATAACTCTTCTGCCAGCTTTGGGCAGTTACAATCTTTTCCCTAATGACCGTAATCTTATCTGTGGTTTCTTGTACCAACTCCGGACCTAACAGGGTTCTCTCACCCACTTCAAACCAGCAAATAGGAGATCTGCACTTCCTACCATACAAAGCCTCATAGGGTGCCATGCCTATACTGCTATGAAAACTATTGTTGTAGGCAAACTCTATGAGAGGTAGGTACCTATCCCAACTACCCGACTCCTCTAACACATATGCTCTAAGCATATCCTCTAGGGTCTGGATGGTCCTCTGAGACTGGCCATCAGTCTGAGGGTGGTAAGCAGTACTAAACCTGAGTTTAGTTCCAAAAGCCTGATGGAGCGCACTCCAAAACCTAGAGGTGAACCTAGGGTCTCTATCTGATATGATGCTAGAGGGAATGCCATGGAGCTTAACAATCTCCTTGACATACAAGTCTGCTAACTTATTCAGGGAATAGGTATTCCTAATTTGTAGGAAATAGGCCGACTTTGTTAGCCGATCAACAATGACCCAGATGGCATCAAACCCGGCTTGGACTCGAGGTAATCCTACCACAAAGTCCATAGCTATACTCTCCCACTTCCACTCAGGGATTTCTAAAGGCATAAGGGTTCCTGATGGTTTCTGGTGTTCTATCTTAACTTGTTGGCATACTTAAGCACCTAGAAACATAATCCGCTATCTCGCTCTTATGCCATCCCACCAAAACATCATCTTCTAGTCCTGATACATCTTGGTAGTGCCAGGATGTATGGAGAACTTGTCCCGATGAGCTTCTTCTACAATTTGCTGCCTAAGGCTACCCCCCTCAGGGGCACAGACTCTCCCTTAGAAGAGAATTGTCCCATCTCCCGACTCTGAAAACCCTACCCGATCCTTCCTAGATTGGAGGTCCGAGTCCGAACTCTAGGCCTCCTTAATCAGAGCTCTGAGCTCACTAGTGACCTCTAACCTGCAGAGTCTGAAACTACACTCTCTGACCTCTACACTAAGGCTTAGGTTTCTGTGAATACCCAATTTTATCCGGGCTAATATTATTTTAATTTCCGTTTTTGTTAAATTTAATAAATCTCAAAATAAAAATAATAAAGTTTCAATTTCAAAAATAAAAAAATAATAAACCTAAATTTGTTTTAGATAAAATAAAAATAAAAATAAAAATCAGAAAAATAAAAAATAATTATTCTAAATATTCAGAAAAAAATAAAAAATAGAAAATAATTTAAAATCTGAAAATTAAAAAAAAAGAAGGAAAAGCTAAAAAATAAAAATAAAAATAATAAAATAAAATATCTTGGAGAGTAAGTTTGAGTTGAGAAAATAAAGGGATGTTGGTTGTTAATAAGAGAATTTGTTGCTAGAAGTGAGAAAATGGGGGAAGTGATTTTAGGAGGTGGTTTCAGTCAAGCAGTATAAAAAGGAGTAAGATTACACACTGTGAGGGGAACCGAATTCTGAAATTAAAAAAAAAAAGAGTTCTCAAACTCAGAAAAAAGAACAACCAAAAACAAAGAGAGCAGATTACAGAGCAAAACACAAAGGAGAAGTTGAGCAGCCAAGGGAGAAGAACAAAGGACCCAAGAGAGAAGTTGAGAGGCAGAGAAATACAAAGTTGAAAGGAAGATAGTGATGAAACAAAAAACAAGACACAAAGCAGCAAGAAGAGAAGGTAGAGCAGTATCAACAAGACATAACAAATACAGAGAAATTCAGCCTTGAGGTTCCTTTCTTTATCTTACATGCTTATTGTCTCTGTTAACATTGCCTGCATCAATGTGAATTATGTACGTTGAAGATGTTCATGTAATCTATGTTAAAATGCTGATTGAGTATATAAAAGTCTGAAAGTCTAATATAAACATGGTTGTTGTATGAATTGTTTTCCTTGTGTGAGTTATAATGAGGGATTGAATTCTAGTTATTTCATTCATTTCTAAACAACTTTCTGCAACCTAAACAAAAGGGAAAACAGAGAAATATAGGAATAGAATGCTAACAAAAAAATTCATTGACAGTTCATTCCAAAGAAAAAAAACAAAAAAAAAAAAACAGAGTAATAGCAGATTCAGGCCCCAAGTAAAAAAACCAGTTCCTTTTCCACTCTGTTCTCCTTTAGCCATTGTAGGACCACCATACATGATCTCCATTGCAGCCACAGTCTCCTTCCTCCCCTGTTGAGTTCCACTGCTGCTGTCTTGTGCGTTCAGCCCCACCTTCACTGTCCTTCAGCCACCACCAGTCCGCAGTAGTTACCTGTCTCCTTCCAGCCATCCACCGCACCACCGCGTCTCCACCGTCCAGGCCACCATCGCGCCATTCGCGCGCCACCATGCCAACTCAATCCGCTAGGAAGCACCGTCTTGTGCGTCCGCGACCACCAGCATCCTCATCGTCGCTGCCATCGTTCAGGCTACTATCACCGGAGTGACGCGCGGTTCTCCTGTCAGCGTGCAGCCACCACGGCTGAGCTGCACTTCCCAACAGCCACCATCGTGCGCATCGCGGCAGTGCGTATAGCCCATCATCACCATCAAACCTCCGCCACAAGCAGCCGCGGCTATGGCCGGCCACCCTTTCTCTCTGGCCGCCGTCCCTCTCTTCCCATGGCCGCTTCACCTTCCCTCTCCCTCTTCTTTCTTTCCCTTTCTCTATTAGGGTTTCTTCTTATCTTCTGATTGTGTGTGTGTGTGTGAAAAGGGGCGTGAAGGTTTTTAAAAAAACCTGATCCCTTTGCCTTCTTTTTTTTCCTTTTTTTTTCGTTTTTATTTATTTAATTATTATAAATACTTTAGTTAATATATTTATGAGTGGTGATTCTGAATTCTTTTTAAAAATCAAATCTTTAAAAAATAAATCAAATAAAAAATCAAATACAAAAAACCTTTCTAAAAACATTATCAAAATTCAAACTCTCAAACAATCCACAAATCAATCTTTCAGAACTACGTGGCTTTGATTTCCCCATTGCAGCTGGGGATACGTAGGAGCGGGAACCGGCCCCGTCAAGCCCAAATAAATATTTTTCTAAATTTTCCCATAAAAAATAATAATATAAATAAATTTGTAAATAAAAACAAAAAGATTTTTTTTAAGGGGTAAAATAAATATTTTTCAAAAGTTAACAAATTTGCACCATTAATTAGAGGTAACCGTCTTAGGACGGATGTCGTAGGGTGCTAATACCTTCCCTACACATAATCGACTCCCGAATCCAAACTTGGTTTCGAAGACCATTTTTTTTAAAAGGGTTTTTTCCGGTATTTTCCCTTAAAAATAAATATTGGTGGCGACTCCATTGAAAACAATTTTTCGCCGTCCCGTCGTGACCCCGGTTCCGACAGATGGCGACTCCACTGGGGACATTTGAGAGTCAAGCCTGTCGTAATTAATTGTGCAAAGTTGTTGACTTTTATATTTATTTTTCTTTTTCCCCTTTTGTTTTGGTTTTTCTTTTGTTTTACTTTGTATATATATTGTTGTGAATATTTCTCTCCATATCTTTGTAAATATTTTTCCTTGTACGTTATCTGATGTATATTCCCTATATTGTAAATATATTATGCTTCAACCCTAAGGTAGAAGACTTTTTCTCTATATATATTTGTGTTGTCTAGTTTGTTTTGCAGATGGGGATAGTCTTTTAGGAGTTCAAATTGGTATGCTCCCCGCACACACCTCACAGTCACTTACCTCACACACTTTTTGGGCTCTATACCCGAGCCTGTGCGAACTGAGGAGTAGGAGATGTCTCAACAATTGTCAATTGAGGGGCTTTATGCTCACTTGACAATAGTTGATTCATCACTCAGATTGTTACCGATTTCATCGGTTAGTTATAATTGAGATGGGTTCTTCCATACTTATGGCTAATTTATGAATCGGGTCCTTTTCTATGTGATAAGGGCAATCTGGGAGCCATGATCTATAGAAGTCTAGACCCGTCCTTGAGAACCATGCACGTTAAATGAGCTTAATGACCACCAAAGTTAAAGTCATAACCTTAGGGATACCTTGCCATAGGTTCTTACCTAATTTAGGACACATGGGGAGCATCTTCCTTCCTTTCCTTTTCATTTTCATTGTACATACTTACTGTAGCATTTATCAGTAGGACATTACTTTGCATTCACATAAAACTTTTTTTCAAAAATAAAAATTCAGTGGATTGTGATTTTTTTTCCTTCCTTTTCAAAAGAATAAAAATGAAAAAGACATTTTTTTCTCCGTCATCTTTAGTTAGATATGTCATCGGACATTAAAAAAAAATCATGCAAAGGGAGTTATTTCTTCCATTCTCTTTCACTCTTCATCGTCCACGTTCATGACATCCATGCATGAAATTCCTTTTTTTTTTCTAAACCAAAAAATAAAAATAAAAATAAGCATCTCTTTACTAGCATTGTCATGCATCTCATGCATTTGTTTTCGTGTGTATCTCTCATACATTTATAAAACGTGCATTTTAACCTGTCATGGTCCATAATTTTGTCAGAAAAAAATAACATTCATTCATTCATTAACATAATATTTCCTTTTTAAAAGAAAATAAACTGATGGTGAAAATATTTCTTTTACAAAAAAAAAACAATAAAAAATAAAAAAAAATCTCCATTAAACAATAGCATGCATCTCATACATTTTTCATTCATATCATAATTATTTTTACCCATATCATCATTTTTCTCTTATATCGCAAAGAAAAAAAAACAAAAACAAATAAATATTTCTCCATTAACATTGTCATGTACATCATGCATCTTTTGGGCACATCATGCTCATCCTTGGTTGGCTTTGTATTCATGTCTAAAGAAAAATGAAAAATAAAAAAAATAAAAAGAAAAAATAGAATTCGTGCTTGTTCATATGATCATGATTACATTTGTCAATAATTTTATCAAAAAAAAAAAAAAGAAAAGTCAGATTACATTTGAAAATCTTTCTTTTTTCAAAAAAAAAAAATAAAAGAAAAAAAAAGTTCTCCACTAGCATCCCATACCCAATTATCTTCACTTATATCATTATCGCACAAAAAAAAAAAATAAAAAAAAATAAATTCTTTTGAAATTGTCATGCACATCATGCATTTTTTGGACACATCATAATCATCCTTGGTTGGCTATGTCATTATTTAGTTTTCTCATGTCTAAAAATTAAAAAAAAAAAACAAAGAAAGAAAAAAATTCATGCATGTTCATATGATCTTGGTTACATTTGTCCATAATTTTACCAAAAATAAAAGTCAAATTTCATTTTTTAGAAAACAAATAAATTGAAATGAAAGTATTTCTTTTTTCAAAAAAAAAAAATAATAATAAAAGAAAAGCAAAAAAAAAGGTTCTGCAGTAGCATCCCGTACTCTTATCTTCAACCATATCATTATTGTGTTATCTCATATTCTCCTTTAATTATTGTTATCATTTAGTTCTATCATATCTCATAAAAAAAAACAAAATTCATGCATCTTCACTTACATTGTCCATAATAATCATGTAAAAAAAAAGAAAAAGAAAAAGGGTGTGTTGCATCTGCATAAATTTCAAAGGCATAGTAGGTTGCATTCCTCTTGCATGATAACATTCTCATCATAATAATATGTTTTGCCTTTATCAAAAAAATAAATAAATAAATCCATCAAGTGATTGTTTCCTCATCACACTTACAAGACTTGTGCCAAGCAAGAATCATGGATGAACTTGAACACAATCAGGGGAAGTTGAGAGGCGACTTCAACAAGAGGGGCAGGTGACAAGATTTTGAGATTATTGCAAAAGGGAGAGAATCTCTCAGGTGTAAATAGACAATCATAACTGCTCTTCCACGAAGTTCTAAGTGCACATGCAGTTTCATAGATTGAATCCTCAAGGGACCTTGATTCCATTGGCATCCATCCATTCAACCCAACCCAACATCCACCATATCACCTTCCACTCAGCTATGCATCCAACATCCACCACATGACCTTCCACTCAGCTATACATCACAGTAGTCCACAAGCCCACAAGATGGCCCACCAGTTTTAACTTCCAAACCTAAAGCCCAACCCAGCCCAACCACCAGAGTCCACATACCATCATTTCCTATCTTCCTACCATGTCAATTCCACCCAACCATGCACCTATTCTTAACACCAACCCACCAAGAGACCGATGCATCAGTGATGACTCTAACGTCCAAGCCACAAAGTACCCCTCAACCACGCCACTTCCCCCTAAATGACCATGAAGGAGCCCTAATCCTCACAAACATGGATGGCAAAGATCTCCAGTATCCCATGAATTTTGATGCTGTGAAGAAATACCATGCTTAAACAAAAAAAAGAAGAAAAAAAGAAGAAAGAAGAGCTCGCTAGGTTGAAAATCCGAAAGGACGACCTAGGCAAAAGTTAGAGCGACCCGCTGAGTTAAAAACTCGCAAGAGCAGCTCAGGAAAAAGTTAGGGTCAAGAAAAGAGGTGTTGAAATCATCAACTGGGGTAAACGATATGTGGAGACCGTGCACTAGGGCGTCAAGCAAAAAAGGTGTTGATCATCAACCGGGGCAAATGATGTGTGAACGGGGGCAAAAGATTTGACAAGATTATCAGGAGAGGTGGTGTGCCAGAATCACAAACTGTGGCAATTGCAAACTAGTGGTATATGAATGTAGAGCATAGTCATGTTCTTTGTTGCCAAAAAGCTCATAACTCAATGGAGGCAGTTATTACAAGGAAGTCCTTTTTGGAAACAAGGAAAAGGGAGGCTTAGGCCTTAACATTTGATCATGAGCAATCCACCCAATTGATACCACATCATATCCCCAATCAAACCCTCAAATGATGCTTGGTTGTCCTCCACTTCCCACCCAATCACAACCATCCATCCCCACACCACCTCAACCCAATCAATCATGAAGCCAAAAGTCAAACCCTAGCCCTAACCAAAGAAGGACAAACAGCCACAAAAAGAAACTTGTCTAGTTTGACCCATGACTCACATCGAGTTGGTATCCCACCTTACCCGCAACTCATTAAATGTCCTTCACCCGTTACCTCTAGTTGGTTTGCTGCATCCAAAAGGTTATGCTCCAAATGTCAAATGTGGCTATCTTGTTGGTACAAGGAGTGTTATGTTGTGGAGCTTCAAGGAAGAAAATTCCAATCCTCCGCCAAATCAAGAAAGCTCGCGGTTAATGCTAGCAAAGTTTAGTAATTGAGCGTTTTCCAAATTTCCTATGGTTTTTAGGGTTTGTCAAAATAATTTTGTAATACTGATCCTATTGCTCTGCCCAAGGCTTTAGGATGACTTTTGTATATAGGGCGCACATTTTTCTTTCAGCATATGTTTTCAAAGATGCATGTTGAATTTTCCAGCTCTTTGCTTCCAGCCTTAGTCTCATTCATTCAATTTCTTCCTTGTGTCATTGTAAATAATGTAAATCTGCATGTGTTCCTCTCATGAAAGTGTTAATGTCTCATCTTGCAATTTTGATAGTCCATCGATCATGCCAATAAAGATGATGAGAAGATCCATTGAATTGTTTCCTAGGTTCGACAACAACAAGGAAAAGGTCCCCCTGAATTTTGAGGGATAAAGACCAAGATGTGTATCAAAGTTATGTATCCTTGAGATGATTTATCTCTTAGTTTAAGAAAGAAGTTGATTGGAGGAATAAAAGATAAGTATGGGGTTTTGGTCTCAAAGTTAAAGTCTGAAAATGGGCTATCATGAGTTGAGATGATGATGGCCATCTTTCTCTACCCAAAAAAAGAATCAAATCAATATCCATAGTTGTCCCTCTTGAGCCTAAAATTTCCTTTCAAATAACCCTGGACCAGGATCACCCCACATTGGGGTTGGTACAAAGTTGAAGTCAACTTTTGTCAATGATATGTTAAGTAAAAAAAAATAAAAAGGAAAATAGAAAAAGAAAAAGCAAAAGCATAAAAGAAAATAATGAGCAAAAATGAAAGAACCATTGACTTCAAGAATATCAGTTAAACACTCTCCTTCTTGAAAAAAAAAGAAGTTGTTGATCCATGATCCCTTGAACCCTTAAACACTTGTTTGGGCCTACTATATCCTTTCTTTCATAGCCATTAGCCCTGACCACACTACAAGCCTTGTAAAGTCCATTCTGATCAATGAAATGATTGCTTTCTTTTTCATAATTTTAAGATCAAGATGTTAAAGATTGGTGGTTGATGGCCAAAAAAAAAGAAGAAAAAAAAAACGAAAGAAGAAAAAGTGAAAAAAAAATAAAAAAAAATCAAGAAGATATAAGGGCCCGTTGGGTTGAAAACCCACAAGGGCAACCTAAGCAGAATTTAGGGCAAGAAGAGAGTGTAATGGTGACAAAACTGGGGCAAGTAGGTTGTGGAAGTACACAAAACTGGGGCAAACAAACGGCCGAAACCCAAAAGATTGAAGTCATCTTGGAGTACATGTGGGCAAATGCAATGTTTGAAGCATATGATACTGAGGCAACTTGGAGTACATTGGGGCAAGTGCAATGTTTGAAGCATATGAAACTGGGGCAACTTGGAGTACACTAGGGCAAATGCAATATTGAAGCATGTGAGGCTGGGGTAACCCCATCTTTGGCGTTTGGTTGATGGATTTTCAAAATTCAAACATGAGGGACTAACACTTTTCATCAGAAAACATTACTAAAAAAAAAAAGAGCCTTTACCTCTGTCACCACCTTTTGTAAGTCCTCTCACTTTGTAAATATTACCCCTTTTGCAAATATGACAATCTCATTTTTGCTTTCACCCTTTTGGTTAATTCAATTTGCATTTTATGGTGAACATATACTGAAAGGAGATTTGGGTTTACACTTGAAAAGGTATTACATTTGTTTTGACAATTCTAAAAGTCATGAGAAAATTTGATGAACTCTTAAAAGCCATAGTGGAAAATATTAACCAGATCCCTAAATCAATGATAAAAGGCCTAGAGCAGCTCACTTCAGAAGGTGTCCAGTCAGAGGCTAAGGCGTGAATTGAACCAAAGGCCCATAACAGATCAAAAGAAAAGTTCTTGATCATCCATGAATCTTGGGGCACTTGCCACTGTAAGGGTTGAGGATTCAAACAATAAAGGATTAGGGTTAATCAAGTTCAAATCAAGTAAAAATAATGAACAAGGATGTGATGTCCATCATGTATTTTGCATAGACATTTTGGCATCAATTGTCATCAATCATTCATCTACATACATACTTGTATTGTCATTACTTTCTGCATGCATCTCGCATAATCTAATTTCTCTGTGCATCTTGCATCATCATCATCATCATCATCGTCGTCGTCGTCTTTCTTATCATGCATCACCCTTGCTTGAGTTTTACTCTCTGCATCTCACATTCTTTGCATCATGCATATCATCGCAAATTCTGAACCTGACATTCTTTGGGTCCCCAGCACCCATCTCACTGCAATTCTTTGGGACCACACACCGAATGCATTTTTAGGGTCCACGTACCCGTCAACTTCAATCCTTTGGGTTCACATGCCCAATGCATCCCCAGGGTCCACATACCCATCAAGTTCTATTTATTGGGTTCACATACCCATTGAATCCTCAAGGTTCATATACCCATTGCATCCTAAGGGTCCCCGTACCCATCAATTTCATTTCCTTGGGTTTCGTACCCGTCACATCCCCATTGCATCTTAGGGTCCAAGTACCCGTCATGTTTTATTCTTTGGGTTCACATACCTATTGAATCCCCAGGGTCCACGTACCCGTCCAGTTCTATTCATTGGGTTCACATACCCATTGAATCCTCAAGGTTCATATACCCATTGCATCCTAAGGGTCCCCATACCAATCAATTTCATTTCCTTGGGTTTCGTACCCGTCACACCCCATTGCATCTTAAGGTCCAAGTACCCGTCATCTGCAAATCTTTGGGTTCACATACCCATTAAATCCTCAGGGTCCACATACCCATCAAGTTCTATTCATTGGGTTCACATACCCATTGAATCCTCAGGGTTCATATACCCATTGCATCCTAAGGGTCCCCGTACCCATCAATTTCATTTCCTTGGGTTTCATACCCGTCACATCCTCATTGCATCTTAGGGTCCAAGTACCCGTCATGTTTTATTCTTTGGGTTCACATACCCATTGAATCCTCAGGGTCCACGTACCCGTCCAGTTCTATTCATTGGGTTCACATACCCATTGAATCCTCAGGGTTCATATACCCATTGCATCCTAAGGGTCCCCGTACCAATCAAGTTCATTTCCTTGGGTTTCGTACCCGTCACATCCCCATTGCATCTTAAGGTCCAAGTACCCGTCATGTTTTATTCTTTGGGTTAACATACCCATTGAATCCTCAGGGTCCCCGTACCCATCAATTTCATTTCCTTGGGTTTCGTACCCGTCACATCCCCATTGCATCTTAGGGTCCAAGTACCCGTCATGTTTTATTCTTTGGGTTCACATACCCATTGAATCCTCAGGGTCAACATACCCGTCAAGTTCCATTCATTGGGTTCACATACCGAATGAATCCTCAGGGTTCATATCCCCATTGCGTCTTAGGGTCCAAGTACCCATCATCTGCAAATCTTTGGGTTCACATACCCATTAAATCCTCAGGGTCCACGTACCTGTCAAGTTCTATTCATTGGGTTCACATACCCATTGAATGCTCAGGGTTCATATGCCCATTGCATCATTAAGGTCCTTGTACCCGTTGCCTTCCTCAAATCCTTGTGCCAGTTGCATTTCAGGTCCCCGTACCCGTTGCAATCTTCAGGTCCTTGTGCTTGTGGCACCTGTCTACTTTTTTCACTCAAAGCCCAGTATCGGCCTGACACCCCTTTTACTTTCCTTTTCAAAGCCCAGTATCGGCCTGGCACCCCATTTACTTTCCTGTTTCAAAGCCCAGTATCGGCCTGGCACCCCTTTTTACTTTTCTGTTTCAAAGCCCAGTATCGGCCTGGCACCCCTTTTACTTTTCTGTCTCAAAGCCCAGTATCGGCTTGGCACCCCTTTTTACTTTTCTGTTTCAAAGCCCAGTATCGGCCTGGCACCCCTTTTACTTTTCTGTTTCAAAGCCCAGTATCGGCCTGGCACCCCTTTTACTTTCCTGTTTCAAAGCCCAGTATCGGCCTGACACCCTTTTACTTTTCTGTCTCAAAACCCAGCATCGGCCTGACACCCTTTTTACTTTTTTGTTTCAAAGCCCAGTATTGGCCTGACACCCCTTTTACTTTTCTGTTTCAAAGCCCAGTATCGGCCTGGCACCCATTTTACTTTCCTGTTTCAAAGCCCGGTATCGGCCTGGCACCCTTTTTACTTTTCAGTCTCAAAGCCCGGTATCGGCCCGACACCCTTTTTACTTTTCAGTCTCAAGGCCTGGTATCAACCCGACACTCAATTACTCTCACAGCCCGGTATTGGTCTGGCCTGCTGTTACCTTGTCAGTTAAGAGTTCAACATCTATTTGAAACCTTGTCCTTTCATCATCGCTTTGGATATTTCAGTCCATGGTGTTGATTTTTCTTTAAGGTCCTTGCACCTCATGTCAGCCCTCAGATAAAATTGATTCACTTCTTTACCTATTTCTTATTACTATAATCTAAGAAACATTGTTATTTAGATTATTTAATAAGAAATATGTAAAGAGGGGCAACTATGAATACCCAATTTTATCCGGGCTAATATTATTTTAATTTCCGTTTTTGTTAAATTTAATAAATCTCAAAATAAAAATAATAAAGTTTCAATTTCAAAAATAAAAAAATAATAAACCTAAATTTGTTTTAGATAAAATAAAAATAAAAATAAAAATCAGAAAAATAAAAAATAATTATTCTAAATATTCAGAAAAAAATAAAAAATAGAAAATAATTTAAAAATCTGAAAATTAAAAAAAAAGAAGGAAAAGCTAAAAAATAAAAATAAAAATAATAAAATAAAATATCTTGGAGAATAAGTGTGTGTTGAGAAAATAAAGGGATGTTGGTTGTTAATGAAAGAATTTGTTGCTAGAAGTGAGAAAATGGGGGAAGTGATTTTAGGAGGTGGTTTCAGTCAAGCAGTATAAAAAGGAGTAAGATTACACACTGTGAGGGGAACCGAATTCTGAAATTAAAAATAAAAGAGTTCTCAAACTTAGAAAAAAGAACAGCCAAAAACAAAGAGAGCAGATTACAGAGCAAAACACAGAGGAGAAGTTGAGCAGCCAAGGGAGAAGAATAAAGGACCCAAGAGAGAAGTTGAGAGGCAGAGAAATACAAAGTTGAAAGGAAGATAGTGATGAAACAAAAAACAACAAGACACAAAGCAGCAAGAAGAGAAGGTAGAGCAGTATCAACAAGACATAACAAATACAGAGAAATTCAGCCTTGAGGTTCATTTCTTTATCTTACATGCTTATTGTCTCTGTTAACATTGCTTGCATCAATGTGAATTCTGTACGTTGAAGATGTTCATGTAATCTATGTTAAAATGCTGATTGAGTATATAAAAGTCTGAAAGTCTAATAAAAACATGGTTATTGTATGAATGGTTTTCCTTGTGTGAGTTATAATGAGGGATTGAATTCTAGTTATTTCGTTCATTTCTAAACAACTTTCTGCAACCTGAACAAAAGGGAAAACAGAGAAATATAGGAATAGAATGCTAACCAAAAAATTCATTGACAGTCCATTCCAAAGAAAAAAAAACAAAAAAAAATAGAGTAATAGCAGATTCAGGCCCCAAGTAAAAAAAACCAGTTCCTTTTCCACTCTGTTCTCCTTTAGCCATTGTAGGACCACCATACATGATCTCCATTGCAGCCACAGTCTCCTTCCTTCCCTGTTGAGTTCCACTGCCGCTGTCTTGTGCGTTCAACCCCACCTTCACTGTCCTTCAGCCACCACCAGTCCGCAGTAGTTACCTGTCTCCTTCCAGCCATCCACCGCACCACCACGTCTCCACCGTCCAGGCCACCATCGCGCCATTCGCGCCATTCGCGCCCCACCATGCCAGCTCAATCCGCCAGGAAGCACCGTCTTGTGCGTCCGCGACCATCAGCATCCTCATCGTTGCTGCCATCGTTCAGGCTACTGTCACCGGAGTGACGCGCGGTTCTCCTGTCAGCGTGCAGCCACCGCGGCTGAGCTGTACTTCCCAACAACCACCATCGTGCGCATCGCGGTAGCGCGTATAGCCCATCATCACCATCAGACCTCCGCCACCAGCAGCCGCGGCTTTGGCCGGCCACCCTTTCTCTCTGGCCGCTATCCCTCTCTTCCCATGGCCGCTTCACCTTCCCTCTCCCTCTTCTTTCTTTCCCTTTCTCTATTAGGGTTTCTTCTTATCTTCTTATTGTGTGTGTGTGTGTGAAAAGGGGCGTGAAGGTTTTTAAAAAACCTGATCCCTTTGCCTTCTTTTTTTTTCTTTTTTTTTTTCGTTTTTATTTATTTAATTATTATAAATACTTTAGTTAATATATTTATGAGTGGTGATTCTAAATGTACCTGATTGTATAAATATTTTGTTAAACTTGTTTTTATAAGAACTTGTCTCATGTAAATATGTGTGTGTTTGTTTCTTAATAAATTGTTTTTATAGATATAGGTTTAATTTTAAAATCTTTAAATAATTAAAATTAAATTCTAAAAAATATAATAAATGTGGATGCAATAATTTGGTGATATTATCGAATAGCATTTCTATCGTTAATATTATTCAAATTATATAGGACTATGGAGTATAGCCATTTGCTAACGAGATAGTCCTAGCAAATTGTAAATTCATTTTTTTAAAATTAAAAAGGGTAATTTTTTTCCTAAAAATAAATCGTTAACGAGTAACATTTCTACCGTTAATGAGACTATGGAGTATAACCATTTGTTAACAAAATAGTCCCCACACTTGTAAATAAATTTTAAAAGATAATAAAAATATTTTTCAAAATAAACAACGTTAAGACTAGCATTTCTAGTAATAACGTTGACTCTCAAAAAATAAAAAAGAATTCTTTTTTAAAACTCAAATTGATAATAAATTTTGCTTCAAAAATAAAATTCACTCAATGATCAAGTGGTATTAAATGAATAGCAATTCTATCATTTAATATCATTTGAATCAGAAGGGTTCATTGTATAGCCATTTGCTAACAGAAACCCTTCAAGAGTGAATTCTTTTTAAAAATCAAATCTTTAAAAAATAAATCAAATACAGAAAACCTTTCTAAAAACATTATCAAAATTCAAACTCTCAAACAATCAACAAATCAATCTTTCAGAACTACGTGGCTTTGATTTCCCCATTGCAGCTGGGGATATGTAGGAGCGGGAACCGGCCCCGTCAAGCCCAAATAAATATTTTTCTAAATTTTCCCATAAAAAATAATAATATAAATAAATTTGTAAATAAAAACAAAAAGATTTTTTTTAAGGGGTAAAATAAATATTTTTCAAAAGTTAACAAATTTGCACCATTAATTAGAGGTAACCGTCTTAGGACGGATGTCGTAGGGTGCTAATACCTTCCCTACACATAATCGACTCCCGAATCCAAACTTGGTTTCAAAGACCATTTTTTTTAAAAGGGATTTTCCGGTATTTTCCCTCAAAAATAAATATTGGTGGCGACTCCATTGAAAACAATTTTTCGCCGTCCAGTCGTGACCCCGGTTCCGACAATTTCTAAACACCTCTAATAAACTCATCTCATGCACCATCATCGAGGATACATGGAGGGACTTCCTACTGAGGGCGTCAGCCACTACATTGGCCTTTCTGGGGTGGTACCTCAACTCAAAATCATAATCCTTGAGAAACTCCATCCACCTCCTCTACCTCATGTTCAGTTCTTTCTGATCAAAGAGGTATTTCAAACTCTTATGATCACTAAAGACCTCAAACCTCACACCAAACAGGTAATGCTTCCAGATCTTGAGGGCAAATACCACAACCGCTAGCTATAAATCATGAGTAGGATAATTCTCCTCATGAGGCCTCAACTACCTAGACGCACAAGCCATCACTCTCCTATCCTACATCAAAACACATCCTAAACCCTTCCCCGAAGTATCACTATATACCTCGAAGGTCTTAGACAAGTTCGGTAGCGCTTGTACCGGGGCGGTGGTCAACCTCTCTTTGAGCTCCAAGAAGCTCCGCTCACACTTCTCGTCCCACACAAAGGCTTGACCCTTCTGAGTCAATCTTGTGAGGGGTAAGGCTAGCTGGGAGAATCCTTTAATGAATCCCCAGTAGTAGCCGACCAATCCTAGGAAACTCCGAATTTCCTTAATGGTTTTAGGCCTTTCCCATTCAAGGACGGCTTCTGCCTTGCTAGGATCTACAGACACACCCTCACTGGTAATCACATGTCCTAGAAAATGGACCCTGTCCATCCAAAACTCACACTTCTCTGGGTTGGCAAACAACTTCTTTTCTCTCAAAACCCCCAGGATGATCCTAAGGTGTCGCTTGTGCTCCTCTAAGCTGCAGGAGTAGATCAGAATGTCGTCGATGAAGATCACGACAAACTGGTCAAGATAGGGCCGAAAAATCCAATTCATGTAGTTCATGAATACGGCGGGAGCATTGGTTACAACAAATGGCATCACCAACTACTCGTAGTGCCCATACCTAGTCCTAAAGGCTGTCTTAGGTATGTCATCACCCCTAATCTTGATCTGGTGGTAACCAGACCTCAAATCTATCTTAGAGAAAACCGAGGCTCCCCTAAGCTGATCTAAAAGGTCATCTATCCTGGGTAAGGGATACTTGTTCTTGATGGTAACCTTATTTAATTGCCTATAATCCACACACAATCTCATACTCCCGTTCTTCTTATTCACTAGGAGCACTAGAGCCCCCCAGGGTGACACACTAGGCCTAATGAACCCCTTGGCTATAAGATCTTCTAACTGAGTCTTAGGGGATACTGAATTAACATATGAGAATAGATACTTAAATAACACGTGAGAATAGATACTGAATTAACATATATACATATATATAAAATTGTCAACCGGTACAATTCAGGCTATACATGTCGTGAGGCGGAGGATAACCCTGTACATATGTTCTAACGAGAAGAGAAAATAAGAAACATATGTACAGTCATATCCACTCCCGAAAAGGAAAAATACAAACTATATTCATAACTTAAACTTCTATTAAAAGACTACAAGTCTCTAAAGCAAAACGAAGTTAATCAACAGCTCCCAGCTTCTAGATCACAAGCCTATGCGAGGAGGAATCTGCAAGTCTAAAAATATTCACATATCGTGTGGTGAGACTAACGACTCAGTGAGTGTGATCAAAGTGCAAGTGTACAGACATAGTATCAATGCAACATTTACAAACAATCCAATCAATCCACATCAAATTCATTAAATCAACCTCTTGGTGTATTACCCAACACCAATGGGGTATTATCAATTGAACCTCTAACCTGGACTGAGCTCAATACCATACAAGGAACGTCTTCCTTGTGGTCAATTTAACCTCCTGTTTTCAATCATTCAACTTCATTTATAATTGAACTTATAAACCTCTGAGGTATGATACCCCGATTTACCTCTTTGGGACCGAAGTCCCTTTCTTGATCTTTACTTCTTAATTTTTAGGGTTTAAACTTACATAATTCATGTAATCAAGTCAAGTAAGGAAAACAATAGAAGGCGTCACATATGATAAAACTTTAACCCTATCCATATTCCTCAACCTAAAACAGATCATAAATCCACATGTAATCAATCAAACACATGCAATTAGAATGGGAAGTAGAGAGGTGGGATCATAACGAAAGAGTCGCACAATTATAGAGTGAGTGGGGAAAACCACCCTCACCTCGAATTCGAAAAGAAGAAGAGAAGGATGAATCGAAGCTTGGAGATGAATATCTTGGCTTGGAATTCGTTCCTTCACACTTGTAGAGTTGTTCCTCTCTCCAGAACCAAAGCTCCTCTCTCTAAGATTGACGAAGAAGACATATGAAAGTTATGAAATCTCAATTCTAATTAAGAGTTTTAAACCTATAAGTGGGTTCTCGCTTGAGCGAGTGTGGGTCGGTTGCATGCCTTTTCTTCATATTCTCGCTTGAGCGAGAATGATCCAGAAAAGACCCCCCCCTCTCTGGAAGTTTTTCGCTTGAGTGAGTTCCTACTCGCTTAAGCGAAAATCGTCCAGAGAGCCTTCAAAATTGCCCTGACTCTCGCTTGAGCAAGCTTGCTCTCGCTCAAACGAGATATGCAGAAACAAATTTTTCATAATCTTTCTGCATAATTCGCTCAAGCGAGTCATTCTCGCTTGAGCGAGAATACCAAAACTTAGATTTCTTAGCTTTTCACTCTTAGTTTTTCTCCTATTCTCACCTTTTTCCTTTTCATATAATTACCCTCAGAATCATTATTATACAGTCCCCCTACATTTTATTTATGTTAAATTTTGGGATGTTACAACAACCAGTGTCCCTTGTGTACGGAATGCCTTCGTTAAACGAAAAGAGTGTACAATACGTAACCCTGGATTATGGATTTGATTTCGTATTGACGAGAGTCATATATGTTATGTTATGACCCGAAGGGACGTGACTCCTTTTATTTATAGGGATACTCGCTGCGAGACGCGAATATGGTATGCACGTTGGGGCAGTGGTATTGTGCCATAGGTGCGGAAACAATTTAGTTGTTCACAAGATTCAAAACTAAAAAAATTGAATTAAAATATAAAAAAATTATAAATTTAAATTTGACTCAAACCAAATTAGTACTAAAATGTAATATCCTTCAAAATCTAGATCTTTTTAAAATCAAATAATAATTTAATTGAATTTAAAAACAATAATATATAAAATATGAAGTCATCTAATAATAGAATTTGCAAAATGAAAACAAGCTTTGTGTGAATAACTTTAAGAAATACACTATAAGGTAACACATTTTTCTTGCTAAACTTGGACATAGTCGAATACAAATATTAGAATATAAAAGAAAATTTTTAAAATGATTAATTAATAAAATAATTTTTGGTAAGTGGCTTTTTGAAGTCTATCAACAAATTGGGAATGAAAACAATATCAATAAATACGAGTGCATAAAAATATATAGTGTTTCCACAAAATAATAATATTTACAAAAAAAATCATACAATTTGTTATATTTATAAGTGGTTAAGTTATTAAATAAGATAATGTATTCATATTATATTCAATACACACATAAATAATTGCCCGACCATTAATCTTCCATTGAAGTTTATGGATTCTCTCTCTAATTTGTAATATGTTTAGTAAAACTAATTGTTAAGCTAACTCGTAAAAATATAACATCACCTCACATTTCTTTTATGTTTTGAAAAATGGAAGAATATCAAGTAAAACAGAAGGAAATCACTTTTTCCAATTCTCTTGATTTGAAAAGTACAAATTAGAGGTGGCGTTTAAAATACATCCCTTTAGAAAGAGAGGTGTTACGTACACGCCTAAATAACAACGATTTGATTCAATAATGTTTTAATGGAAGACCATAATTTAATCAGGCATAACCAGTATCCCTTGTGTACGCAATGCCTTCGATATACCGAAAGAGGGTAAAATTCCTAACCCTAGATTATGGATTTCATTTTGTTGTAATGAGAGTGATATATGTTATGTTATGACTCGAAGGGGCGTGACTCCTTTTATTTATAAGGATACCCGCTACGAGAAGTGTGTATGGTGTCAGGGCCGGATATTCAACAAGGCAATTAAGGCCACTGCCTAGAGCCCCCAAATTTATAAGACCCCCCCAATTTTTTTTAATAGTAGTATTATTGATATAAATTATTTTTTAAAAAATTAATAATGTTTGAGATAGGGCTCAATATTTTATAAGACACATATCTTTTATTTCTTATATCTCTTTTTTTCTTATCATTTAAACTACTTAAAAGTCTACACTCGTTTATTAGTTTTTGCAAATGAAAAGTCACTCAACACTCAACACTCAACAGTGAGTTTCCTTGTATCAATAGTATTCTTGAGCCTATTATCTATTGGCTACTTATACGGTTATGACATTAATGCCATTTACTTTTCTTTGATAAAAGATTTTGAGTTTTGAGCACCATTCTGATATTGATGGTGTTGATTTGTTTTCAGAATTAAAGTTATTGAAAGAAATTTTAACAAATGAAATTAACACACAATTAAAAATATTGAACTATATAAAAAGATTAGGTTCTTTTCCAAATACATACATTACTTATAGAATATTATTAACATTACCTGTTGTAACATCCCAGAAACTGGGACTTGGGAAACATAAGAGAAGCCTTAGGTCGTGGATCCAATTAAGAGAGGGGAGTTAGAAGTAGGACAAGAAATTGGAGTTTGAATGTGAAATTAGGTGACACAGGGATTTCTAAATTAAGAAGGCTGAGTCGTAAGAGATTAGGGAGTACTAACCAAGTGTTAAGTCGATCAACTGTAGGTCAGACCTAGAAGGAATCAAACCCCTAAGTCAGGGAGAATATAGTGGTTAAGGGTAAAGAATTGTGGTAGGGTAAGGGAGAGTTAAGTTGAAGGGGAGAAATCAGGAGATTGAGCAGGTCAGAGAGTGGGGGAGAAACTCTCTGTTCCCAGTGCTTCAGGCGCGCTGAGCGCAGCCTAAGCGCAGGAAACAGAGGCTATTAGTGAAACCTGCGCTTCAGGCACGCTGAGCGCAGGCGGCATAGGCTCTTAAGTGAAACCTGCGCTTCAGGCGCGCTGAGCGCAGGTAAGCGCATCAGTTTTTAAGACAGGGAGATGAGGGTTTCCCCCTCATTCTCCCCTTCATCTTTGTGCCTTAGAGAGAGAGAGAGTAGAAGCTAGAGAGAGAAGTGAGAGGGAGCTAAGGAGAGCTTGGATGGAGGTTCACCATCACCATCTTCAACCTGGGGAGCTTGGGATCCTTGCCATTTCCCCTTCTTCTTCCTCAAATCCTCCCCATTTCAAGGTGAGTGTGGTTCTCACTCATTGTGTTCTTGATTGCTATTCTATTGCATGCTCCCTATTCTTTCTCCCCTTGCTATTATTATTGATTAGAGTTGGTTTTATGCAAAACTAGGGTGAAATCTTGGATTAATTGCATGTTTGGCTTTGTTGCCTAAACCCTAGGTTAGGAAATTGAGAATTTGAGGAATTGTATTGTATGATTGATGATTAAACCTTGATTTGGTGATTATTTGAAGTTAAAAATATGATTTATGTGTGTATAGCATTGGATTGTTATGAACCTTTCTTTAGCCATGAAAATGTCATGTTCACACTAAATAAACCATGTTCTCATGTTTTTGGAAAGGCTTAATCATGTATCATGTTTCTTAACCATGTATTAAGTTACTTAGTCATGTATCATGTTTTCATGGGCTTTGGGCCAAAAGATTAATCAGTTAAGTCAGGGGTCTTCGGACCAAACCATGTATAAGAGAGGGGATTCTCATTTGCTCCACGACCAAGGGGTTAAATGGGGGTTCCTCAACAAATTTAAGTTCATGTTGTTTGCTAATAAAACTTAATCAGGGTGGCCCTGGACGACGGTCCTTGGTCACATGGCCGAGCACTCAATCATGTTTAAAGAGAAAAGAACCCTGGGTGTTTGGATCAAAACACTTCATGACTAACACTGCAATTATGGTTGTCATTGGATGGCTAATATTACATGTCTCAATTAGCCTTTATGGATAGTCATATGAATGGATCAAGTTATGTTATATTACTGTACGTCATGTGTTTTACCTCCCCACACTGCACACATCTTTATCACACTCACTGGACGTAGTCTCATCCCATGATGTGGGAAATCACTTTCAGTTGTGTAGGTTGCCCCGATCCTTGGTGTTAGAGTTGAAGGCACAAGTGAAGCAAGATGTTTATGCTTATGTTTAATTCTGTATTGTGGACTATGGGATTGTAATTATTGAGCTATATATATATATATATGATTACATGGTACTGAATGTATTTATGTGGATGTTTTAATTTGGCCAAGGAGGCTAGTTGTCGATGATATTGTAATATACTTTATAAACTGCACTGGTGGACTTTTTTGAGTTTCAGGTTCAGTAGAAAAGTTTGGTAACGTCCAGTTTTTAGGGAAAACTCTGCCGGATTTCCGGTAGGGGTTTGGTGAATCATGACACTCCGTGTCTAAGTTCATTCCCTAAGTATTGAATTAAGGTTTTATGTGGTATTTATAGATGTGAGGTATCGTGAAGGCTTAAGTAAGCGTTGGATTACCTAAGCGATTGTATAATTTGTTTATCGATACTTGAAATTGCGCAAAATAATTTCAAAAATTCGGGAATAGTGTTTCCAACGGACATTATTCTTTGATCCAGAAATTAGGACGTTACACCTGTAACTGCCACGACAGCTGAAAGAAGTTTTTCAAAATTAAAATTAATTAAATCATATTTAAGATCAACTATCCTACAAGATAGATTGAATGAGTTAGCTATATTATCTATTGAGAGTGAGATGTTAGAATTACTTGATTATAAAACTTTAATAAATAATTTTACAGCTCAAAAAGCCAAAAAAATAACATAAAAATTATTAATCTACATTAACATGGGTCCCTTTCTTAATTTTTGCTTAAGACTCCAAACTTCCTAGATACGGCCCTGTATGGTGTGCACGTGCGGAAACTGGTATTATGCCATGGGTGTGGCGACAATTTAGTTTTTCACAAGATTCAAAACCAAAAAAATATTAATTAAAAAATAAAAAATTTAAATTTAAATTTGACACAAATCAAATTAGTTTTAAAATGTAAAATCTATCAAAAACATGATTCTTTAAATTAAAATAATATATATGATATTAAAAACAATAATATATATAATATGAAGTCATCTAATAATAAAATTTGTAAAATCACAACAACCTTTGTGTGAAAAACTTTAAAAATACACTATAAGCTAACATATTTGTCTTGCTAAAAATAGACATAGTCCAATACAAATATTAGAATATAAAACGAAAAATTTAAATGATTAATTAATAAAATTATTGTTGGTAAGTGGCTTCTTGAAGTATATCAAAAAATTGCAAATGAAAACAATATCAATAAATACTAGTGCATAAAAAATATAATGTTATTCATAAAAATAACAATATTAACAAAACAATTATATAATTTGTTATATTTATAAGTGGTTATCAAATAAGATAATGTATTTATATTTTATTCAATAAACATATATTTAAATTGCTAATTAACTGTCCAGGGAAGTATTATGGATTCTCTCTCCAATTTGTAATATGTTTAGTAAAACTAACTAATAAGCTAACTGGTAAATATATTACATTACCTCACATTTATTTTTGTTTTGCATAATGATAGAAAATCAAGTAAAAGAGAAGAAATAACTTTTTCCACTTCTCATGCTTTGAAAAACACAAATTAGAGGTGACGTTTAAAATATATACATCCCTTTAGAGAGAGACGTGTTATTGACACACCTAAATAAAAATCATTTGCTTCAATAATATATTAATGGAAACCCATGATTTAATCAAGCATAACCAGTATCGCTTGTGTACGCAATGCCTTCGTTAAACGAAAAGAGGGTAAAATACCTAACCCTGGATTATGGATTTCATTTCGTTTTGATGAGAGTGATATATGTTATGTTATGACCCGAAGGGACGTGACCCCTTTTATTTATAGGGATACTCATTGCGAGACGCGAATATGGTGTGCACGTTTGGACAGTGGTATTGTGCCATAGGTGCGGCAACAATTTAGTTGTTCACAAGATTCAAAACTAAAAAAATTGAATTAAAATATAAAGAATTAAAAATTTAAATTTGACTCAAACCAAATTAATACTAAAATGTAATATCCTTCAAAATCTAGATTTTTTAAAATCAAATAATAATTTATTTGAATTTAAAAACAATAATATATAAAATATGAAGTCATCTAATAATAGAATTTGTAAAATGAAAACAAGCTTTGAGTGAATAGCTTTAAGAAATACACTATAAGGTAACACATTTTTCTTGCTAAACTTAGACATAGTCGTATACAAATATTAGAATATAAAAGGAAAATTTTAAAATGATTAATTAATAAAATAATTGTTGGTAGGTGGCTTTTTGAAGTCTATCAACAAATTTGGAATGAAAACAATATCAATAAATACGAGTGCATAAAAAATATAGTGTTTCCACAAAATAATAATATTAACAAAAAGAATTATACAATTTGCTATATCTATAAGTGGTTAAGTTATTAAATAAGATAATGTATTCAAATTATATTCAATGCACATATAAATAATTGTCCGGCCATTCATCTTCCAATGAAGTTTATGGATTCTCTCTCCAATTTGTAATGTGTTTAGTAAAACTAATTGATAAGCTAACTCGTAAAAATATAACATCACCTCACTTTTCTTTTATGTTTTGCAAAATGGAAGAATATCAAGTAAAACAGGAGGAAATCAATTTTCCAATTCTCTTGATTTTAAAAATATAAATTAGAGGTGGCGTTTAAAATACATCCCTTTAGAAAGGGGTGTTACGTACACGCCTAAATAACAATGATTTGATTCAATAATTTTTTAATGGAAGACCATAATTTAATCAGGCATAACAAGTATCCCTTGTGTATGCAATGTGTAACATCCCATAAATTGGAACTTAGGAAACAGAAGGAAAGCCTTAGGTGGTGAACCTAGCCAAGAGAGAGAAGTTAGAAGTAGGGTGAGAATTCAGCGGTTAAGTGTGATTTCAGACAAGAATTTAGGGAATTGATTTATCAAGAATTAGAGTGGGGAAGGGTTTGGATGAGAATAACTAAGTTAGAATAAGGTTTTCATGGAGAGGAATTAGGTTTGAGAGGGAGAAAAATGAATTGGAACCAAGAGGGGCACAAACCGAGGTTATTGCTTAATTTTGGGAGTTTGGCCTAATGACCTTGGTGCACTAATTCGCAAAGATCTAAAGCCAAGGGTGTCCAATTACAGCGATTCCACTTTCATTAGAAAGCTAATTTTCGTGGCTTCTGTTTGATATGCTATATGATAGTATTCCGAGCTCATTTGCACCTCCAAACAACAAGTTTACTTGCTATAGTGCGCAGAGTGCGCTGGAGCGCGCAGATGTGCGCCCAAGCGCGCGCGAGATAGCAGCGTTTTTAAAAACGCAGATCGAGCCTTCGTCTTTCATTTTCCTCCATTCCTAGGGTTTGTTAGAGTGAGAGGGAGAGGGTTTTAGAGAGAGAAAGGGCTTGGAGATGGAGGAGGGCTTGATTGAAGGTGTTCCACCATTCCTAAGGCTTGGATTCTACCATTCCTCCATCATCTTCTTCCTCCTCTTCCTCCATTTGAGCTTCTTTTGAGGTGGGTGTGGTCTCACTCTCTCTTTTCTTGGGTTTCTCTTATGAATGCTCCCTATTCTTCCTTTCCCCTTCCATTATTGATGATTATGCTTAGATTTTGCAAGACCTAGGGTTGATTGTTAGTTTTATTTGAATATATGATTTTGGCTCAAACACTAGGTTAGGGGATTTGGGGATTTTTGGTGAAATTGATGATTGTGATGTTGTGACCATGAAGTTTTGTTCATTTATGCATACACTCATGTTCATGGAATTATTATTATGTTTTATGTCCCCATTTTCACATGTTTTGAAAGGAAATTGGGTCTTAGGACCTCATGTTTTTCTGTAAAAGGATTTTTGGGTCTTTAAGACCTCATGTTGAACTTAATGACTTTGAATCCATGAACTTCATGTTTTGAAAAGAATTATTTTGGGTCCTTAGATTTCATGTTTAAATTGATCATGTTTCACACTCAGACTTTTGGTCCCTGGACTCATGTTTTTGAGACTTTGTCTCCGGTCCTTGGACTCATGTGAATTAATGAGGTTGATCTCTGGACTCATGTTTTGAGACTTTGTCTCCGGTCCTTGGATTCATGTTGCAAGAGAGGCAATCACATTTACCTCTAGGCCAAAGGGTACATGGGATTCCTCAATTAAAAATGAATTGTACTTGTTTATTAATAAAACTTAATGAGGGTGGCCCTGGACGATGGTCTTTGGTCACATGGCCGAGCGCTCAAAAGAGGTAACAGTGAAAAGACCACGTGGTGTTCAGGTTATAACACTTGAGGACTGACTCTGCATTGTTTACTTATGTGACTGACTCATGTTTCTAGTTCCCATTCTTCAGGTGCATATACTTAGTGTTTTTGAGGTCATGCCCTATGTTCATAATGTCATTTCATGTAAATTATACTCATGTACATTGTATGCTTGGTTGTTGTCTTTTCCCCACACTGCACACACTATTATCACACTCACTGGGACGTAGTCTCATCCCACGTTGTGGGAAACATCTCTAGTTGTGCAGGAAAGGATCTTTTAGCATTGGATGAAGAACCGGAGTCCTGTGGTGGATACTTCCGCCTCCTCAGCTGCCAGTTAGCCGTAGCACATTTCGTTCCCATTGTTATTGAAGTGTTGAAAATGTTGATAATTGTAAATGTAATGTATTGGATTGAATTATTGTGAGGATTGATGATAATGTCTCATTTTGGCCGTGGAGGCCCATTTTGTTATAGAATTGAATTAGTTGTGGAATATTATAAACTGTACTGGTGTTTTACTGGTTTTCAGGAGAATCTAGAAATTGGGAAACGTCTAGTTTTCAGGGGAGACTCTGCCGGATTTCCGGCAGAAGTTTTATGAACCTTTAACACGCCAAGTGTGGGTTCCTCCCTGTCCTTCTTAAGGGAATGTTTTAGAATTGTGTTATTGATGTTGAGGTAGCCTAAGCATACGTTGGACTGTTTAGGCAATTGTGTTTGTATACCGATACACGAAATGACGTGAAATAATTTCAGAAATTCGGAATAGTGTTTCCAACGGACACTTATACTTGAATTGAGAAATTAGGACATTACACAATGCCTTCGATATACCGAAAGAGGGTAAAATTCCTCACCCTAGATTATGGATTTCATTTTGTTTTGATGAGAGTGATATATGTTACGTTATGACCCGAAGGGGCGTGACTCCTTTTATTTATAGGGATACCCGCTACGAGAAGTGAGTATGGTGTGCATGTGCGGAAACTGGTATTGTGCCATGGGTGTGGCAACAATTTAGTTTTTCACAAGATTCAAAACTAAAAAAAAAAATAATTAAAATATAACAAATTTAAATTTGACATAAATCAAATTAGTTTTAAAATATAAAATTTGTTAAAAACATGATTCTTTAAAATCAAATAATATATATGATATTAAAAACAATAATATATATAATATGAAGTCATCTGATAAAAAAATTTGTAAAATCAAAACAACCTTTATGTGAAAAACTTCAAAAATACACTATAAGCTAACATATTTGTCTTGCTAAAAACAGACAAAGTCCAATACAAATATTATAATATAAAAGGAAAAAATTAAAATGATTAATTAATAAAATTATTGTTGGTAAGTGGCTTCTTGAAGTCTATCAAAAAATTGCAAATGAAAACAATATCAACAAATACTAGTTCATAAAAAATATAATGTTATTCATAAAAATAACAATATTAACAAAACGGTTATATAATTTGTTATATTTATAAGTGGTTATCAAATAAGATAACGTATTTATATTTTATTCAATAAACATATATTTAATTTGCTAATTAACTGTCCAAGGAAGTATTATAGATTCTCTCTCCAATTTGTAATATGTTTAGTAAAACTAACTAATAAGCTAACTCGTAAATATATTGCATTACCTCACATTTATTTTTGTTTTGCATAATGATAGAATATCAAGTAAGAGAGAAGAAATAACTTTTTCCACTTCTCATGCTTTGAAAAACACAAATTAGATGTGACGTTTAAAATATATACATCCCTTTAGAGAGAGGTGTGTTATTTACACACCAAAATAAAAATCATTTGATTCAATAATATATTAATGGAAGCCCATGATTTAATCAAGCATAACCAGTATCGCTTGTGTACGCAATGTCTTCGTTAAACGAAAAAAGGGTAAAATACCTAACCCTGGATTATGGATTTCATTTCGTTTTGATGAGAGTGATATATATTATGTTATGACCCGAAGGGACGTGGCCCCTTTTATTTATAGGGATATTCGCTGCGAGACGCGAATATGGTGTGCAGGTTGGGACAGTGGTATTGTGCCATAGGTGTGGCAACAATTTAGTTGGTCACAAGATTCAAAACTAAAAAAAAATGAATTAAAATATAAAATTTGTAATCAAATAATAATTTATTTGAATTTAAAAACAATAATATATAAAATATGAAGTCATCTAATAATAGAATTTGTAAAATGAAAACAAGCTTTGTGTGAATAGCTTTAAAAAATACACTATAAGGTAACACATTTTTCTTGCTAAACTTAGACATAGTCGAATATAAATATTAGAATATAAAAGGAAAATTTTAATATGATTAATGTTGAGATCTCGGCAAGCGTACCGATATCACAACAGTATAATAGTAAGAGAAAAGGGTTTTCGTTACTCGTATCCACAGGTAACTGTACAAAATAAATTCTAGTGATCACACTTATTAAGTAAGGGTAGATTTGAATGTTTGTTTGTGAAGATTGAAATAGTAAATAAAAGATAAGAGATAAGAGAGAGAATATGGATAGGATTGAGCAAATTACGGAAACTAGGATTGAACTTCGTCTATCACACCCCTCTTGTATTTGGAACTCAATGATATTTAGGAATTTATAATTATAATATTGAAGCACAAATAAATGTTATTTCATAAAGGTCTCCACAACTATGAAATACTCAAAAACAATTTATGCTGGTGATAAGTGCTAAATTAATGATAAATTTCTATATAATTACAACATTTATCAAAGGCAATATCTTAGATTTATACCCAAAATTACTTCTTTTTAGTATAAAATGCAGATCTTGTGATTATTTGATTCAAATTTGAATTTGATGTTATTTTAATAAGAAATCTTTTGATTTTGCAGATAAAAAGGAAGTTTTAAATGGAGTAACAAGATAACAACAAACAAAGATAAGAAAAGCAAGAGATCAAGTTAAAAAGAGGGAAATCAGGAAAGCACAACAAATAAAGATAAGATCAGAAAGAGATCAAGTCAGAAAAGAGGAAATTAGGAAAGCAGATAACGTTGATCTGCGCTTCACCTGCGCTGAGCGCAAGTGGAGCGCAGGAATAAAAATACATTTTGTTTCCTGCGCTTCATCTGCGCTGAGCGCAGGTTGGAGCGCAAGAACACGAAACCCTAATTTCCAATGGGCCCAAGTGAGGTTTCAACGGGCTTTCCAAAGTTCTATTTAAAGGACCTTTTGCAGAGATCAAGTAGGAGACGGCGGAGCAGATCTAAAGCTAGAGAAAAGTGTGACAGTTTCTCTATTTGTTTGTAATGGCTACCATGAGTAGCTAAGCTCTTCAATAGGATTGAATGTAGTCGATTCAATCCCCAATTGTATTTGAATTCTCTTTGTTATTTATAAATCTCTATTTTTATAATATTGGTGTTTTCATTTTGTTCTTAATGCTTAGCTTCCGCCTTTGTGCCGGAGTTATAGGCTGATTTTATAAGGTGCACTGAGAAGTGGTTTTATGAAATCAGTAGCGAGTTCTTGGGAGCCTAGAGATAGGGGGATCTTGAACTCTGATTGGTGGAAACACTCAATTCGCGACTGTGGAGACTAGGGTGAAATTGATAGCTTTAACAAATAGATCTTTAATCCGCGGTAATTTATCACTGTGGAGACCAAGGTAGATTATTTCTGAGTATTTCAAATTTGTGGAGACCTTTGTGAAATAACTTTAATTTTTGCTTCAATATTATAATTGCATATTCATAAATACCATTGGGTTTCAAATACAAAAGGGGTGCGATAGACGAAGTTCAATCCTAGTTCTAGTAATTTGCTCAACCTCATCTCAATTTATTATTCTATTGCAATCTACATAAACAACCATCTTCTCTCACTTGATAAGTGTGACCACTAGGATTTACAATTGAACCGTTCCCTGTGGATACGACAAAACCCTTTTACATACTATTATACTGCTATGATTTTGGTATGCTTGCTAGAATTTCAACAGCTGGTCTCCACAGTCATAAATTTCCCTGGTTTGAAGATCAATTGTTAAAGCTATCAATTCATCCTGGTCTCCATAGTGAAAAATTGAGTGTTTTCACCAGTCAGATTTAGAAAACCGTTTCTCAACGCATTTAAGAAATCGCATCATAACTCCGGTACAAAGACAGAAGCTAAGCATTAAGTATAGAATAAAAACACCAATATTATAAAAACAGGGATTCCTAAATAGCAAAGTGGATCCAAAATACAATTGGGGATTGAATCGACTATATTCAATCCTAAAGGAGAGTTTAGCTACTCATGGTAGCCATTACAAACCAATAGAGAGACTGTCACACTTTTCTCTAGCTCCAGATCTCCTCAACGGCTTCGTACGTCTCTGTCTGTCGTCTCAATCCCTAAAAGTGCCTTTAAAAACTATTCTGATGGGCTTTTGAGACTCTGATTGTAGCCCAATAAAAATTAGGTTACGTTTCTTGCGCTCAGCGTAGGTGAAGCGCAGGAAACAGAAACTAAAAGTCATTTCTACGCTCCACTTGCGCTCAGCGCAGGTGGAGCGCAGGAATCAATATCTGTTTTTCCTGAATTGTCCTCTTTTGAAGCTTGTTTCATGCTATTCCTGTCCTTATTTGTTGCTCTCTTGATACTTTATTTGTAACTTGGCTTTTTACCTGCAAAAATCAACAGATTTTCTATCAAAATAGCATCAAATTCAAATTTGACTTAAATAATTACAAGAATTGCATTTTAAGCCAAAAGGGTGTAAATTGGGGTATAAATTCAACATTTTTCCCTCAATAAGTGTTGTAATCATACAAGAATTTTACGTAAATTTAATACTTATCAAATTCCCCCAAACTTAGCTTCTTGCTTGTCCTCAAGCAAGAGAATCTCCTACAGACAGTTGACTTTAATCCCCAATTACAGTCCTGACTAATAAGGAAACAAATTTAGTATCTCTTACTAGACACCTGTCACCTTCCAAAATTCAGATTAATAATTAGAACCAAGTGGTGACTCCAATCCTCAATCAGAACAAGATAGATGTAACATCCTGAATTTTATTAAGTAAAATAAAATTAAATTAAATTAATAAAGTAGAAGAAATAAATAAATAAATAATAGGATTAATATTATGATTAGTTTTATCCATAAGGTTATTTAATAAATAATAAGAATAATACATAGAATAAGTGGGTTGAGAGTGGGCCTAGCCCAATTAAGTATTTATTTAAGGAGGGGTTCTCAGTTCACCCTAATCCTTATTCGTATATTCGTCAGAGAGCGAAACGCTAAGGAGGGGAGAAACAACGTCTCAAGGAGAGATTGCTGAAGGGTGATAATCAGGAACCAAGAAAGAACCTTCCCTGCTGATTGATCGATCTTCAATAAGGTACGGTGGGGGATAGGGTGCTGCTTGTATATGCATGTAGGGGTACTTGGGTAGTAATCTAAGAGTATGAATTCCTATTGATAAATGATGTATTGAATGTAGATGATGAAAACCTATGATTGATGAGTAGTTTTATGATTCTTGATAAATATTGAGTGGATTGATTGAGAATAATGAGAATAGCGAAAAGGGGTTAATAAAGGGTTGATGATTTGGGGTTTTGATGGGAAAACCATGTAAACTGTTAAGGATTGATGCTTATGATGAGTTTTGATGAATATAATCGACTATAATTGATGTTTTAGCAAGGAGGAGTGATTAAAGATTGGTTAGAGTGATTTAGAGGCGTTAGAAATCGTGCAAACTGCGATCTGCGTCGCGGGTAATCGATTAACAGGAGAAGTAATTGATTACCAGAGGGTTTTGGGCAACCAGGAGGGTTGTTTGCTCGCAGGTAATCGATTACAGAGATGTTGTAATCGATTACCAGAGAGTTGGTGTATTGGTAATCGATTACAGAAGTTTGGTAATCGATTACCATGGTGATTGCTTGCAGGTAATCGATTACTAGAGGTTGGTAATCGATTACCAGAGTGGATTTTGAGATCCTAAGTGCTTGATGATGATTGATGTTGTTTGATAATGCTTTATTATGATTATGGTGTTGATGATTAACAATGTTGATGATGATTTGGTGTGCATAATGATCGGCGAAAATGCAATGTGATTAATGATGATTGGTGTTAACTATGATGATAATGATATTTGGTGATAATTATGATGATTTTTGATGATGATGATTGGTGAATATGTATGATGAAATATGATGATGATGATGGTGTTAATTATGATGATAATGATATTTGGTGATAAATATGATGATTTTTGATGATGATGATTGGTGAATATGTATGATGATACATGATGATGATGAATGGTGCTAATTATAATGATTGATGATGATGATGTTGGTGTTGTACCTGAGTCTAACTCGGGGAGGTGAATAATGTACCTGAGTATAACTCAGGGAGGTGATAATGGTGATGATGATTTAATTAACCTTATGCTGTAAATTATGCTTGAGTATATATGATGTTGTACCTGAGATACACAAACCCAATGAGGGGTGGGGTGTAACTCAGGGAGGTGATTGTACTTGGGATACACAAGCCCAGTGAGGGGTGGAGTGTAGCTCAGGGAGGTGAATGTTGTACCTGAGTCTAACTCGGGGAGGTGAATGTTGTACCTGAGTCTAACTTGGGGAGGCGAATGTTGTACCTGAGTCTAACTCGGGGAGGTGATTATGGTACCTGAGTGTAACTCAGGGAGGTGAGTATTGATTATGTTATTGATTATGGTACCTGAGTGTACCTCAGGGAGGTGAGTATTGATTATGTTAATGATTATGGTACTTGAGTATAACTCAGGGAGGTGAGTAATGACTATGATAATGTTGATGATTGTACCTGAGTATAACTCAGGGAGGTGAACACTGATTATGATGAAATTGAATATGGTACCTGAGGTGTTCAAGCCTAGAGTGGGTGAAGTACAACTCAGGGAGGTGCATGATGGTGATGATGATATGATGATTATGATGAATATGATGAAAATGATGATATTGATGATTGTGATGAGTATGATGATATGATGACAATGATGATTATGATGATATTGATGATTATGATGGTTATGGTGATATTGATGATGTTGGTGGTGTATATGATGATGGATGAATATGTCTTATATATGCTGATATAAAAATGAGTTATATGATGATGTTATGATTTTGTGATGAGGAAATGAGTAATAGGCGCTGAGAATAGAGTAGGCGAATTATTTGGTAAATGAGGATAGGAGAATTATATGATGATATTGATGTTTGTTATATGATGAATTATAGGTGATATTATCTGATGAATTATGTGATGTTTGAGTATGTGGTGTGATTAATGCTGATGTTGTCTATATGAGGGTGGGGATAGGGTGGTCTCCTATGTGTATGTATGAGTAGTATTCTTTTCCTCACCATTTCTATCTGTGGTTATTATTTACAGGTGATGACGACAGTACCTCAGGTGCCGAGTATTGAGTTGATGGGTGTCGTTCTGATACATGTGACGTCAGGGCTTAGTATTAGGAGTTTTATTTTATATTTCTATTTTGGAGAGATTTGTGTAAATGGTTTTAAGTGCCTTATAAGGCTAAGAATGATGTTTTACTGTTAACTTTTGAGGTAGTAATATTTTATTTACTTTGAAAACCTTTTGACTCCAACTTCTATTTTGAATAAGTTGACTTTGAAAGAATTGAGGTTTTAATTGAGTTGAAATGTGAACCTTTTTACCCAATGTGATTCGTTATTTTCCTAAGTCTTCCGCTTCGTTGATTATATAAGAGTTGGGGTAGAAGGGTGTCACAATAGAGATGCATTCAAATTTTTTAGAAGCAGTAATCAAAACAATAAGTGATAAATCAAGAAATTTCTCTCATTCTCACGAGTAAGTGTTTCCCTCAAATTTTTCACTACAGTTGAATAACTAAAATTGTTAGTCATTTCCAGTTAATAATCATCCACATGGCCAACATGGATCAAAAGGTCTTTCTTAGGTTGTAATGAGGTTGAGCTATCAAGAATTCATGGTTTTTATGGATAATTCAAAATTACACAACTTTAAGAAAAGAGAGCATATCTGCAATTCAAACTAGTGTTCTGAATCACTCTCAATCCACCATATCATTCTTGACTTTGAACATTTATACACAGTCGACCTCTTTTTGGTGATTCACTCCCTTTTATTGAACTTTAAAATATAAACATACACTTTTTTTTATATAAGGGAGTGAATTCCAGTACTCAACATGCCTTTTGTTGCAATTTCAATCTTCCAACTCATACCCATTCTCATTGAATAAATGCACCTATTCTCTCTATCCCTAAGTGTGTAGGGAGATATAATCATTTACAAGGCTGGGGTGCATCAAGAAAATAAAAAATCAGGCTCAAATGGGCTATCAAAATTAGGAAAAATTTATTCACAGGTTGGCTATTTGGCACTGAGCAATTTATATATTTACAAGATACCTTGATCACTTCCATGCTTTTCATGTGCAAAATAGAATCCAGAAACTCAAGCAATAACAGTTGATAAGCAATGGTGAAAACTCTCAAAGTGTTTAGTCTCACAACTCACCGGCTTATGACTAATTTTCCTTGATAAAATAACCATTGAAATTAATTAACTACCTTGATGCCTTTTCCTGCACAATATCCTAATCCTAACTGATTATGGATTCAATCACAAAATTTCTTTTCTCTCCTAGTTTAGTTGGTTAGGCTGCCTAGTTTTAAGATTTGAAATTGAATTCCTTAAATCCCTATTTCCTAAATCCTAAGTTAAATAATAAAAAAATTATCCTAAAAGAAACGAAATAAATCCTACACAATAATAAACATACTGAAATCCATAATGTATAAAAGTAATGAGTCAATAATATGTCAGATACAGTACAGATCAAATGAAAAGAAAAGAAATAAAAGAAAAAAAATAAAAGAACTAAAAGGAATAAAAGAAAGAAAAACACTAGTATAAATCTTCATCCTCTGTGTCCTATGCTCCACCTACCCCTGGTGCAATAGGCTTGTCCCCAGGCCAATCTAGGGAGTCTTGAAACCGCTCGGGGGACATGCCTGGGTAAGGGCCTTGGACATTATGATATAGAAACTCCTGTATATGCATTACCTCGTGATGGACAGTCGTGATCTGACTACACACATGCTCTATGAAAGAGCGATATGGTCTGTCAGCTGGTGGTGATCGCTGAGGGTGAGGATAGGGGTGGATATCCCGAATCTGTAGATGTCGCTCCATCTCCTTCTGCGAAATACAACAAGACTCTATATACCTCTGGTCGATAGGAGGCCCAACGGGAGCAGTAGAGCGAACCTCAACTCCCGCGTAGTGACATAGGGCAGTGATTAAAGCGGGAAATCCTAAATTTACTTTTGATTGCGCACTCCTACGCTATACCGCGATCTTAATCAAGCAGTGTTGCTGCTCTGAAATGATGCTGGCAACATCTACGTATGCACCGGTGAGTACGGTATATAGGAGATGTGTTGTTTCCATATCAATATCAGAAGAAGGAGGGGTTGGCCTTATGTTAGATAGTACCGGGACCATCCACATCCGAGAAATACTACGCAGATCCTTTCGCATAATCTTTGCAGCTTCCCCGTAGGCATTAACTTCAAAGGAACGCCCAGGAAAGGATAGATACAGGGTTGTCATAGCGTCAAGTACATCATTCCCGTAGGGGTCGACATCCTGTAGTCGCTGGTGGAAATCACACGGTGGGTCCGCAACATCAATAGGTGATGGATAGTGTGGAAATTCATTAATCATATCGCGATCATATGCTATCCACCAACCTCTGACATATGATCGCTTATCGACCATTCCTCCAGGCTCTTCCATGGCGTTGGAATAGAATTCCCGCACCATTTCAGGATCAAAGAGCCTGTTAAGCTCAGCTACTCGCCTCCACTCTCTCCGGGTGATTTCCGAATTAAATTCGTCAAACTACCCATCATGTAACTCAACTGGCCTTTCCACAAGAAAATTGCAGTTTTGTATGTAACTGTAGTGTTCAGCTGCGCATGCATCTTTGAATTTCCCAGTATCTAAGGCAGGATCTTTGCAAACTCGCTTTCGTCGCCTAGAACCAGAAGGTCCAGCAATAGTAGTAATTTTTGTGCGCACTATCTGCATGAATAGTCAATTTTTATCACTCAAAACTAGTGTGCACAGTCTCAAGTATACCATATATTTCAGTAAAATTCAGTTGAACATAAAAAATGTCAATAACCAAATTGCAATGCTTAAATAATCCATGAAAGCATATTCCATAATGGGATCAAAATAGAGCATCCAATTGGTAAATGATATCAAGCTCAGTTCAACAAGAACATTCAAACAACAAGCAATAATTTACAAAGATTTTTCAGTGTAGAATTCTGAAATAAAAACAGAGTGTAATATCTTGCAAAGAATCACCTAGTGCAACACAAGTATCATTCTTTTTGACCAATCAAAATTAACACATTATCTAAAGGCTATGCTAATGATAATCTTAAGAACATTGAAAACTACAGACCAAGTCTACTAGCCTTAAGGTGTCATTAATTAGGATAGAAAACATAAGATTGATCAACAAGATTATCTCAAAGAAATTAAAAGCATACCTTAAAGAGGAAGAGAATCAAGAAAGAAGGAGATTGATGACTGGAGAATGCAAGAAGGATTCAGGAAACGCAGGAAATTGATGCAAAATTCTCTGAAGAAAAACAGGGGAGAAGGGTACAATGACCCTTCCCCTGTTTCTAATTCAATTTTATGCAGTAGCGTGCACCTGCACTCAGTGCAGATGAAGTGCGCATTACAGTTATAACTGTAGCGAGCTGCTACGCTTCACCTGCGCTGAGCGCAGGTGGAGCGCAAAAAATAGTATGCAATTTTGTCAACACTTAGTCAAATTTTCTGCCACTTCCTACTTCAGAGTTTCTGCATTTCTCTTTTACACATTTACTTATCCACTTCCTAACCCTTCCTAAACTAAACAAATATAAAAACCTAACTAACACACAATATAAACAATTCACACAAGAATTCAAAAAAAAAACTGTAAAAGTGAATAACTAAATTACTAGGTTGCCTCCCAGGAAGCGCTCGTTTAACATCATATAGCTTGACGCCTATTTCTTTAAGGATCTTGAAGAAGGATGACAGAGTAGGATCTGTCGATTTCACCTCCCAAATAGGGTTTTAATCTGTGCCCATTCACAACCCAACATTCCTTTGAATCAGGATCTTCCAATTCTACAGCTCCATATGGTCTAACTTCCTTGACAGTAAATGGGCCAGACCATTTTGATCTCAACTTCCCAAGAAAAAGTTTTATCCTAGAGTTGAATAGAAGAACTGATTGGCCTATATAGAACTTCCTTTTAATGAGCTTCTTGTCATGATATGCCTTTTTCTTTTCTTTATAAATCCTGGAGGATTCATAGGCATTGAGTCGCATTTCCTCTAACTCATGCAGCTGTAATATTCTTCTTTTCCCAGCAACTTGCTTGTCCATATTCAAAGTTTTTAATGCCCAGTAAGCCTTGTGTTCTAATTCTATAGGTACATGACATGCTTTTCCATAAATCAGTTGAAAAGGGGAGAGACCTGTGGATGTCTTGTAGGCCGTTCTATATGCCCACAGTGCATCATTTAGCTTGATGGACCAATCTTTTCTAGAAGAACTTACAGTTTTCTCAAGGATTCTCTTGATCTCTCTGTTTGAGACTTCAGCATGGCAATTTTTCTGAGGGTAGTAAGGAGATGCTACCTTGTGTTTGACCCCGTAATGATCCAGTACCTTCTGTAGTTGTGAATTACAGAAGTGAGAACCTCCATCACTAATTAGAACTCTTGGCGAACCCAACCGAGAAAAGATATTTTTCTTCAAGAATTGTACTACGGTCTTTGCATCAGCTTTAACAGTTGCAATGGACTCTACCCATTTGGATACATACTGTAACATCCTAATATTTCTAAAATAGAATAAATAAAATAGAATGAAGAAGTAATAGTATTAATATTATCTCTATTATTATTATTAGTTAGAAATCATATTAATTAATTAAAAGGGGATGGGTGGGTTGGAGTAGGCCCAGCCCAATTAGATATTTAAATAAGAGAAGGGTTATCTATTTCACCCTATCCTTTCTTCAAACGTCAGATAACCAAACCTTAGGGAAGGGAGAAGTGACTTCATAAGGAGAGGGTGCCGCAGAGTAGATCATCCAGGGAGTTCTGCCATTCGTTTTCGATCGTCATCTCTAAGGTACGGGGGGAAGGGGTGCGACTATATGTGTATACTAGAGTGCTTGGGTAGTGAGGGCAACCATAAGTCCCTCTAGAATTTCTAATTCTAAAATCCGATCTGTGAATCATGTGCTGTATGCTTGGAATTTGTTTGGTTTGATGTATATCATTATGTTTTTGATGAATTTGAGAGTTGTGAGCGAGATTGTCGAAAAGGAGTCAAATAAGAATTTGGGGGTTAGATTTCATAATTGATCGATTGTCGATTTAATGGTAATCCGTAGGAATAATTGATGATTTCAGTGATTTTAATCGGTAAAAATGAGTCTAAACAAGTTAGGAACTTAAAGAATTGAGTATGGATTGAAGAAGAGGGTTGAAAAGGCGCAAAAACGCAGGAGCAGTCGCGTTCTGTGACACTTACGCTCCACCTGCGTTGAGCGCAGGGTCGGGCGTAGCTCTCTAGAACCTGCGCTTCACTTGCGCTGAGTGCAGGATGGAGCGTAGCTCTCTGGAACCTGCGCTTCACCTGCGCTGAGCGCAGGGTGGAGCGTATCTCTCTGGAATCTGCGCTTCACTTGCGCTGAGCGCAGAGTGAAGTGCAGCACGCTGATCAACTTTTAAATACAATTTCAACAGATTCCTTCCAAATTTCAGATAGCTTTCCTTAAAAACGTGAAATTGAGATGGATGTTTATTTAATATATGAATTGTTTTATGGAATTGATGAGATTAAATTGGATGTATAGAGTGCATTAACTGTGTTATGAAGTATTGTTTATGTGATGTGGTGATCATTTACTTATATGATGGTATTTATTTAAAGTGTTAATCATTTGTTGGATTGATTGATTGAATCTGGTTTACAATGTGCCTTAATTGTGGCATGATATATTATTGAGTGATTATTCCATGTGAATATTCTATGTTTATAATATTCGTGATGTGATGTGGAGTGATTAGAGTAGAGGAGATTGCATGAGAAATATGAGAAATGACATTGATGCATTGAGCATGAGCATATGATGTATGAGACACATGAGATACATGAGTAGCCAGACGTGGCTAAAAATACCATAGCCTAAAGAGGGGGCGACAAACAAGGTGGAGACCATGATGGGAGACATTTGATGCACGGGCCCACCGAGGGGGTGCAACCTAGGGGCGAACATCTTTGCACGGGCCCATCGAGGGGGTGCAACCTAGGGCCGGGTGTCTTTGCACGGGCCCATCGAGGGGGTGCAACCTACTGTATGGTGTTAACGGTAGAGCCATCATTGGTAACAACTAAGGGGATTGATGAGGTGCGCCCATTGTGCGGAGTTCCAACTCATGACTCTTAGGATAGATGTTGTACATGTGCATGGTGTGAGCATATGCCTTAATTGAGAAAGTGTGAATGTGTGAACCTCTATTTGTATGAACCTGGTGTGTGAAATGAGACCATGATGGGGGAACACTCGCTGCACGGTCCCATAGAGGGGGTGCAACCCAGGGGATGAATGTCTTTGCACGGGCCCATAGAGGGGGTGCAACCTGGGGGCGGATGTCTTTGCACGGGCCCATCGAGGGGGTGTAACCTACTGTGTGGTGTTAACGGTAGGGCCATCATTGGTGATGATGATTGTTTGAGAAGTGTGAATTTACATTATGAAAGTGTAAAATTATATGTGTATGAACCCGATATGTGAAATGAATAGTATGTGAATTAAATGATGATATGTATGGTGATGGGTGGGAATGAGGGTAGCCTTCTGTATTGCATGTATATGTTTGTATTCCATTCCTCACCGTACTCTTCTTTGGTTTTTCTAGGGTGATGAAGAGGGCACTCAAAGTGCTGAGTTTTGAAGGGACAGGGTCTCGCTCTGATATGTGTGACATCGGGGATTAGTGTCTAGGAGCTTTATTCCTTTTATTTAATATGTGGAGATTTTGAAAGATTATTTCTAAGGGTCTTACATGGCCAAGTTATGTTTTTATTATGTTGTTAAATTAGCTTTTGAAAACCTTGAATTTACGTTTTTATGAAAACAACATTGGACTTGGAATGAGTATCTTATTAAAAGAGGATTTGTGAACCTTTTTACGTCGGCGTTGACTTTGATTTTCTCTATAATTCAATTTGATGATATTATTATTTTTGGGGTAGAAGGGTGTCACACATACTCCACAACTACTAGAAGATACTCTTTGCCAAAAGAGGGTGGTAGAGGGCCCACAAAGTCTATCCCCTAGCAATCAAAAACTTCTATCTCCAAGATATTGTTTAAGGGCATTTCATTTCTTCTAGATATCCCTCCTGTTCTTTGACATTTGTCACATTGATGAATGTAGAGGTGAGCATCCTTAAACAAGGTAGGCCAATAGAATCCAGATTGTAAGATCTTTGCCGTAGTTCTTTCACCGTTAAAATGTCCTCCATAAGGTGAGCTATGACAATGCCACAAAATGCTTTGGCCTTCTTCATCAGAGACACATCTTCTCAATAAATTATCAGCTCCAATCTTGAAAAGGTGAGGGTCATCCCAAACATATTTTTGTGCATCCCTTACAAACTTTTTCTTTTGATGCCAATTGAATTCCTTAGGCATCACTCTTGCTGCCTTGAAATTAGCCATGTCTGCAAATCATGGCCTTTCTTGTATCATCATAAGCTTCTCATCATGGAATTCTTCTTTCATTTCTGCTTGAGCATTTGTCACTTCTATGTTGATCAATCTTAAAAGGTGATCAGCTACAACATTCTCGCTTCCCTTCTTATCCTTGATTACCAAATCAAATTCTCGCAACGATAAAATCCATCTAATCAGTTTGGGCTTAGAATCAGGTTTGTTTAACAAATATTTGAGTGCAGCATGGTCAGTATAGACAATAACAGTTGAACCAATTAAATAGGGTATAAATTTCTCTAATGCATACACTACTGCTAATAGTTCTTTTTCAGTGGTTGCGTAATTAATTTGTGCTTCATTAAGAACTTTACTAGCATAGTGTATAGCATGGAAAACTTTAGATTTCCTTAGTCCTAGGACTACCGCTATAGCATAATCACTAGCATCACACATTAATTCAAAATCTAGGTTCTAATCTGGGCCAATTATGATAGGAGCGGAAATCAATTTTTGTTTCAACAGGTTAAAAGCAGTTAAACATTCAGCATCAAAATTAAAAGGTGTATCCTTGTTAAGAAGATTGCTGAGTGGTTTTGCTGTCTTTGAGAAATCTTTGATAAATCTCCTGTAGAAACCAGCATGTCCTAGAAAGCTCCTGACTCCTTTCACATTTATTGGTGGTGGCAGCTTCTCAATGACCTCTACTTTGGCCTTATCCACCTCTCCCAATTCAATACAAGGTTTGTTTCAACACACCGCTTTAGTACAGTGTTCAGGTTTTCCAAACAGTCATTAGATGAGGCTCCAAAAACTGAGAAGTCATCCATGAAGACTTCTATGCACTTTTCTACCAAGTCTGAGAAGATATCCAGCATTCATGTTTGTAAGGTTGCTGGAGCATTGCATAATCCAAATGGCATCTTCCTGTAAGCAAAAACACCAAAAGGACAAGTAAAAGCAGTTTTTTTTGTCTTATGGATTTACAGCTATTTGATTATAACCAGAATAACCATCCAGAAAACAATAAAAAGCTTGCCCTGCTAACCTTTCTAACATTTGATCCATAAAAGGTAAAGGGAAATGATCTTTTCTAGTTGCTTGATTTAATTTCCTATAATCTATACACATTCTCCAACTTGTGACTGTCCTAGTAGTGATTAATTCATTTTTATCATTTTTAACTACAGTCATACCTCCCATTTTAGGAACTACCTGAACTGGACTAATCCAGGCACTGTCAGAGATAGGATAGATCATACCAGCATCAAGAAGTTTCATCACTTCTTTCTTTACCACTTCTTTCATGGTTGGATTCAATCTCCTTTGAGGTTGTGCCACTGGTTTATACTCCTCTTCCATGTGTATCTTGTGCATGCAATAAGAGGGGCTAATACCCTTAAGGTTAGACAAAGTCCATTCTATATCACTCGCATTGGCCTTCAAAACAGAAATCAACTTCTCCTCCTCGGATGGAGTTAAGGAATTGCTTATCACAACAAGCTTATTTTCACCATCTGTGTAGGAACACAGGGAAACACTAGAAGGGGGGTTGAATAGTGTTTCTAAATATTTTAGAAAGCTTTTCGCAAACAGGTGTTAAAAACACGATTTCTGACAGGCTCTTAAAGGGCTGTCTGAAGTTTTCAGACGGCTTGTAAAAACTGATTTTAAAAGATGTTTTGTGCCTTTATAAAATATCATATTAATTACTCTAACCCATTGATTAGTATAAAAAGAATTGACAAGAGATAAGGGTAAGAAAACTTAGCTAAGGAATTTATCCTGGTTCACTCACTACCACTGTGAGCTACGTCCAGTCCCAATGCCAACTAGCAATTGGATTTTCTCTTAATCTTTCAAGATTACAAGTATTCTTTTACAGTCAAGCCTCTTCAGGCTCTACAACCAAGTATTCTTTTACAGACAAGCCTCTCCAGGCTCAAACCAACAAGTATTCTTTTTCAGACAAGCCTCTCCAGGCTCAACAAACAAGTATTCTTTTTCAGGCAAGCCTCTCCAGGCTCAACAAACAAATACAGAGAAGATAAAATTCTTAAGCTTACAAACTATATCAGTCTTGAAGCTTAAACAATTACAAATGTATAGAAAAACTGAGGTATGCTCAGGATATTACAATATGTGTACAAAGATAAATATTATCAGAGTTGTTGCAGCGAAAAACTTGCAGAGTTTTTGTTCTTTTTCACAAAATTCTTCTCTCTTGATGGTCTTCAAAGGAGGGGGTATTTATACCCAAATATCAATTCGTTGGAGAAAACCACCGTTTAGGAATAGCATGAAATCCGTTGTGAGACAGCCTGCTGTGAGCTCTAACATTCTCTGACATTTTCTGACAATTCCTGACACGTTACAAGTTTTGCTCCTGCCAAAAAGCTGCTTTTTGTTGTTGCTGCAAGGGCTGCGTAGCAGAGGACGCGTATGGCTGAGAACGTGCTTGAAATTCAAAAAGGAATGCCAGCTGTTATAACAGAAAACGTGCTTGATTCAAAAAGAGCTTCAGACGTCTTCACAATCTTCAGACTAGAGGTGCCACGTCATCAAAAGACTTCAGACGACACTGATACTTCAGATGGGTTGAGCTACTTCAGACAGCTTCAACTCTTCAGACGAGTTTTGCTTCTTCAGACAGCTTCAACACTTAGTCTTTTTATGTAGACTCATTGTGGCTCTTGCTGAAATCATAGATAAATCATTAAAGCATTTGTGTATCTATTATAAATATTTTAAGTCAAATTTGTTAACCATTAAAACTTGGGAATATAATTGTCTTAAAACATCATAAACCACTTTATGATATTTTTGAGACTCAACAATCTGCAAGATAGACATATTTAAGGTGAGAAGGCAATACCTTTAACTCTAGCTTCGGACTTTCAGTTTTCTCTTCTGGCTGCAAAACTTTATATTTTTCTTCATTGGATAAGATTTTTGTGGCTTGATCTAGATACTTCATGTAGTCTTCGACTTCCTTTCCATCTTCTCCCTCAAATTCATCACAGGCGCCTATTAGGGCCATCCCTAAAGGGTCATCCTTGTAGACTTCACTTTTAGTCTCCAATCCTTTTCAGCATGGATAAGGGCATCAAATTAATACTGGCACCTAAATCAAGTAGTGTTTTGCCCACTGGTAGTGCCCCAATTGTGACTGGTATAGTGAAGCTGCCAGGATCTTTGGACTTTTGTGGTAAAGATTTTTGAATTATGGCACTACATCCTGCTTCTAGCTCCACTGTTTCATCAGTAAATCTTCTTTTGTTGGTTAGGAGCTCTTTCATAAATTTGGCATATGTTGGCATCTGCTCCATAGCCTCTACAAATGGAATGTTTATTTACAGTCTTTTGAAGATATCCACGAATCTTGTGAACTGCCTTTCTATATCTTTCTTGGAAGGATTTTTAGGGTATGGTAGGCTCTTCAGCTAAGGTACCTGTATTTCTCCATTCTCCTTCTTTTTCTCACTCTTCTCATTGTCCTTCTCTTTTTCTTTTTCTTTATTTTTTTAGACTCTCTATTTTCTTCCTCTACTTCTTCACTCTCAATTTTTTCTTCATTTATCTCTTGCTCTCTCCTTTCTAAGACATCCTTTTCTACATCCAGGTTATCACCAATACCTCTTCCTATTTCCCTACCACTCCTGGTAGAGATTGATGTGCAATGTTCTTGTTGTGCAGAAAACTGCCTCCTCAATTGCTCCACTTGAGTCACCAGGCTTCTGAGTGTTGCTTCTGTAGTCTTCTGATTTGAATCTAAATCTTGTATGAACTTGTCTAGCTTCTCTTCCAATTTTGAAGTTCTGTCATGCATTGAAGAATAATGTTGTTGTTGTTGATGAGAGGGAGTCTATCTATTGGATGTCCCTGCATCTTGTCTCCACCCAAAATTGTTGTTCTGATTATTTCTCCAACCTTGTGAATAATTGTTTGAGAATTGGTTGTTGTTGGAGAAATTTCCTGGCCTCCCTTGATTGCCCATATAGTTAACTTACTCTTCCTGAATCTCTTGAAAAGAGCAATGACCATTGGGATACCTCCACAAAAATCACAAGTCAATTGTAGGGGTTGACCAGGATGAGACTATACTGCATGCAATTGTTGAGGAAGTGTAGTCATCATCTTAGTGAGTGCTTATAACTGTTGAGTAATGAGTTTTTGCTGATCTAGAAGTGCATCACTAGAGTTGAGCTCTAACACTTGTCAATAATTTTGGTGGCTTGCTCTGCATCCACTGACATAATCGTGCCTCCTGCTGCAGCATCTATGATCATCTTTGTGTCAGGACTGAGTCCATTGCAGAAGATGTTCAGTTGTGCAATATCCTCTAGATCGTGGTTGGGACACTTTCTCAGCAAAGATTTGAATCTCTCCCAGGCTTCACATAATGGTTCATCTGCTCCCTGCCTGAATGTGGATATATCTGATTTAGCCTTTATGTAGCGAGACAGTGGGAAAAATCTATTTAGAAATTTTTCTTCCACGATGCTCCAGTTAGTCAGACTTTGATTGGGATGTGACTCTAGCCATTCCTTAGCTTTTCCTATTAAAGAGAAAGGAAATAAACGTAAGTAAACAGATTCAAGTTCACCTTCCTCAAAACCCATTGTACCTATCAATTCATAAAAAGTAGAAAGATGAGTGTGTGGATCCTCATGATCCAATCCTGTGAATTGATGGGCACTGATGAGACTCAGGAATGCTAGTTTCATCTCCAAAGATTTTGCAGTAACAGGTACAACTATGCTTGAAAAGTATCAAGGCCCTTGTTGCATGACATAATCTCCTAATGTCCTTCTTTGTGGAATTGGTGGTCTTTCTTCAGCCATCTCTTCACTCTTTACTTCACTAGAGAGAGTATTGAAATTTTCTTCTCGATTTCTTCCTTGTCTTCTCCTCCTTTTTCTACTCTTGTTCCTTCTAGATGTCCTTTCTATCTCAGGATCAAATATCAATTGATTTTGAGACACCTGTCCTCGCAAGAGCATAAATCAAGAAGCTTGAACAAAGGTTAGTTCGGAAGAGAGGAATAAAAAATTAAAATAAAATAAATTTTCCTAAAAATTAAAAATCCTAAAAATAAAAATAAAAGAATTAAAATTAAAATTCCTAAAAGAAAAATAAAAATAAAAGAAAAATAAAAAATATTCACAACTTGATAAGATAGACCTCCCAAGAATTTAAATTGAAACACCATTCCCCGGCAACGGCGCCAAAAATACTTGTTGAGATCTTGGCAAGCGTACCAATATCACAATAGTATAATAGTAGGAGAAAAGGGTTGTCGCATCCATAGGGAACGGTACAAAATAAATTCTAGTGGTCACACTTATCAAGTAAGGGTAGATTTGAATGTTTGTTTGTGAAGATTGCAATAGTAAATAAAGATAAGAGATAAGAGAGAGTGGATATGGATAGGATTGAGCAAATTACGGAAACTAGGATTGAACTTCTTCTATCGCACCCTTCTTGTATTTGGAACTCAATGATATTTAGGAATTTATAATGATAATATTGAAGCACAAATAATTGTTATTTCATAAAGGTCTCCACAACTATAAAATACTCAAAAACAATTTACGCTGGTCTCCACAGTCATAAATTGCCCTGGTTTGAAGATCATTTGTTAAAGCTATCAATTCATCTTGGTCTCCACAGTGACAAATTGAGTGTTTTCACCAATCAGATTTAGAAAATCGTTTCTCAACACATTTAAGAAATCGCATCATAACTCTGGTACAAAGACGGAAGCTAAGCATTAAGTATAGAATAGAAAAACCAATATTATGAAAACAGGGGTTCCTAAATAGCAAAGAGGATCCAAAATACAACTGGGGATTGAATCGACTACGTTAAAACCTAAAGGAGAGTTTAGCTACTCATGGTAGCCATTACAAACCAGTAGAGAGACTGTCACACTTTTCTCTAGCTCCAGATTTGCTCAACGGCTCCGTACGTCTATGTCTGTCGTCTCAATCCCAAAAAGTGCCTTTAAAAACTTTTTTGATGGGATTTTTTTTGGACTTTAGCCTACATTGGAAGATACAAGTGGTCATCATGTCTCTCAAACTTAAGGTGTTTTGGTTTTGTTGTAGGAAGTAGAAATTTAATATTCATTTTGTAGTGCCAAACAAGTTTCAATAGATGTGACACTTGTATTGTTTGTTTTTAGCTTTAGGCAAGTGATATGTGTTTGTTAATTGGTTTTATTTGGATTGTAATCATGTAAGATGAACTCATGTTTGGTTTTCAAGTTTGAATGGATTGGAAGCTAATTTACTCAACTAACTATTGATTTGCCTCTGGTATAATTTATTACTTTAGTTGGTAATTGACCCCAAGTTGATTCGAAACTGAAAACGGCATGATTTCTGGTACTGAAACGAAAATAATCGATTACCTTACAGGTAATCGATTACCACATGTAGTAATTGATTACCCCTGTTTCCTGTGAATGGGTTCTAGAACTAAACGTTCTGGAGTAATCAATTACCTAATTCTACAGAAACTCTAGACGATTTTCAACCATTTTTTAACTAACTTTTGAAACTCTAAAACTATATAAATATGCGAATTTCGAAAATAAAAAGTGTGAGAAAAAGAAGAGAAGAAAAGTTAGAATACATATGGAAAAAAGAGAGAGATGAATTTGGTAAGAAATCAAAATACTCTTTTTAGAAAAATATTCTTCAAGAAGTCTTCATGTCCAGAAATTCTGGAAGAGTCTGAAGAACTCTCAACTCAAGAAGATTAGATGATTTGAAAAGAAGATTTACATACACTCATGGAGTTTATCTACACATTCAAGGTGTTATCGTTCTAAACTTAGTTTTTACAATAATTGTTTTGGTTTGTATTGTCTCTTGAATAGCGATTCATAGAGAAGTACATTGTGTGATATCTCAAGAACGGGGTGTTCTTAGAGATTGTTTGTGAAATCTTGGGATGGGGTGTCAAAAGTAAGGTTGTTGTTCGAGTGGCGGGGTGTCACAGTTGAACATGCTCTTGTGGGGTGCAAGAGATAAACCTTTTGTTTGTTAGAAAGTCTTTCTTTAGGATTGAGTGTGCATGGTGTTTGTAATCAATTCTATAGTGAAAGCTGATTTAGTGGTGTGCTAGATCAAAAATGGATGTAGGCCCCTTTTTAGTGGTTGAACCAGTATAAATCATTGTGTTATCTTTTCTATCCCTATACTATCTTGAATTGTAATTCTTGGCAATATAAATTTGGTTCTTGATTGATAAAATAACAGAAACTAAATAGATAATTTGATTGATTTCTGAAACTTTGATTTGTTTAATATTTGAAGAATCATTAATCTTGAGGAATCAATCTTGATAATCAATTACCTACTGTTATACAAATTGGTAATCAATTACGCACTGAATTGGTAATCAATTACCTGTTGCAATATCTTTGATCCGGTGCACTCATATATATCTTTTGATTTTAAACTCTGATAAATTGATAAAATTGATATTTGAAAGAATTTTAAAGGAAAAACTTTTTGAAGGGAAAAACGAATTTTGAAAGTTAAGTAAATAAATTTTTTGTGAATCTATTCAACCCCCCTTCTAGATTCCCTCTGGGACCAACAATTGGCATCAGAGCTGAAATCTTGAAAGTTTTTCAAGATTTTAGCAAATTGTTTTTGCGAAAATGGCAGGGAAACAATTGCCTTTTGAAGAAGGTGCTTCAATTAACAGACCTCCTCTATTTTGTGGTGAAAACTATTCTTTTTGGAAAGTAAGAATGAATATTTTTATGGAGTCTGTTAATAGAGGTATTTGGCAAGCAGTAGTAACTGAAAACAAGATTCCTACTCATATGGTTAATGATTCAATTTGTGAAAAACCCTTTGATTTGTGGAATCATGATGAAATTAAGCGTGCTGAAAATGATTCAAAAGCCTTGAATATCATTCATTCTGCTTTAAATAGTGATGAGTTTTTCAGGATCTCTGCATGCAAAATAGCTAAAGAAGCATGGGATCTTATTCAAGTAACTCATGAGGGGACACCTAAAGTTAGAAGAGCGAAAAAGAACACATTGATCCAAGAATATGAGCTGCATAGAATGACGCAAGGAGAAACGATCATGGATGTGCAGAAGAGACTAACACACATTGTCAATCATCTTAAAGGACTTGGAAAAGTCTTTGATGAAGAGGAGCTGAATATAAAAATCCTCAAATCATAAAATAGAAAGTGGCAGCCAACTGTAACAGTAATTACCGAATCTAAGAACTTGGCAGAAATGACAAGTGCAGAACTATTTGGAAAACTGAGGGAATATGAAATGGACATGAATAGGATGGCGAAAGAAGAACAAAAGGATAAGAAAGTTAAAGGATCAGCTCTAAAAACTGATGAGCAGTTAAGTACGGATGATAGCACTGATAATGAAGCCTCTGAAAAAGAAGATCTAAATTTGATGGTAAGAAAATTCAGAAAATTCTTGAAGAAAAAGAACGACAAGGGTAAACAATTTCCAGCTAGGAAACAGTCAAGGAAAATAGAATCTTCCTCACAAAAATTCACTTGCTTCGAATGTGGAAAGATTGGTCACATTAAAGTGGATTGTTCAACCTTAGCTCGAAAGCAAAGTAATGATGAGTCAAAGACAAAGTTCAAAAACAGAAAAAGGAAGGCCTACATTGCTTGGGAGGACAATGCCTCAACCACCTTAAGTGAGAGTGATAGTGATCAAGAAGCAAATCTTTGCCTTATGACAAAGAATAATTCAGAAAGTGAGGTAAGTGATTCTGATTACTCTATTGATACAAATTATGATCAATTGCAAGATGCTTTTATTGAATTGCATAAAGAAGCTAAAAAATTAAGTTTCTTCAATAGTGCTTACAAAAAGAAAATCAAGCTGTATGAAGCTAAAATGTAAGATTTACAAAAGGAAATGGATTCTTTGAAAAGTGAAAATGAAAAGCTGAAAAACATTTCCTCTTGTAATATAGCTTCATCTTCTAGTTGTGAAACTTGTTTAGTGCTCGAATCAAAAGTGGACTATCTTACCAAAGCACTATCTAGATTCACAATGGGAAGCACAAACCTTTATGCTCTTTTGTGTAAACAAAGATGTTTATTTGATAAAACTGGAGTTGGTTATAATTGTGATATGAAACAAAAAGTTGTTAAGAACATCTTCAATTTTAGAAAAGCTTCAAGTACACCTTACATTTTTTGCAATTATTTTCTTTATAAAGGTCATACTTCTTATAATAGTTTGATCAAGAAACTTGGAGTTCCTAGTGGGAGGTACATGTGGATTCCCAAGGGAACTAGAGGTGCTACTAATCCAAATGGACCCAACTCCATTTGGGTACCAAAATAAGTCATTATTTGTTTTGTAGGTGTTCCTAAAAGCAAAGCAGTCTCTATGGTACTTAGATAGTGGATGCTCTAGGCACATGACAACAGACAAGAGCAAATTTGTCTCACTACAAGCAAAAGAAGGAGGCTATGTAACTTATGGTGATAATAACAAAGGTCGCATTCTCGGTATCGGGAGTGTTGGTAACAATTCTTCAATCATAATTGATGATGTCTTATATGTTAATGATTTGAAATTTAATTTGTTGAGCATAAGTCAACTGTGTGATAAAAATTATAAGATTTCCTTTAATCATGAATGTTGTACAATATGTGATGCATCTGAAAATGTCATTTTTGTTGGTAAAAGAGTAAACAATATATATGTGCTTGACATTGATCATACCTCATCAAATATTGCATGTTTAACATCTAGGGATGACATGTCTTGGCTTTGGCATAGACGTATTGCACATATAAATCTTGAACAATTGAATAGGCTTACATCTAAGAAACTAGTTAAAGGCCTACCAAATATTAAGTTCTCTAAGGAAGGATTATGTGATGCATGTCAAAAGGGAAAGCAATCTAGAGCTTCTTTTAAATCAACAAATTTTGTTTCTACCTCTAGACCTCTTCAGCTTTTGCATATGGATTTATTTGGTCCTTCAAGAACTATAAGTATTGGTGGAAGCATATATGTTTTAGTAATAATTGATGATTATTCTAGATTTACTTGGATTGCATTTTTATCTGCTAAAAACAATGCTTTCAAAGCTTTCATCAAAATTGCCAAAAGGATTCAAAATGAAAAGGATTTGAAAATAAAATCTTAGAGAAGTGATCATGGAGGAGAATTTAAAAATGAAGATTTTGAAAAATTTTGTGATGAGAATGAGATTGATCACAATTTTTCTTCCCCGAGAACTCCTCAACAGAATAGAGTTTTGGAAAGGAAAAATAGATCTCTAATTGAACTAGCTAGATCAATGCTCAATGAAAATGATTTACCTAAATACTTTTGGGCTGATGTTGTAAGTACTGCATGCTATGTTCTAAATAGAATTCTAATTTGTCCTTTTCTCAAAAAGACTCCTTATGAACTTTTTAAAGGCAAGAAACCTAATATTTCACATTTGAAAGTCTTTGGTTGTAAATGCTTTATACTAAACAATGGAAAAGATGACATTGGCAAATTTGATGATAAAGCTGATGAAGGAGTATTTTTAGGATATTTTGCAATAAGCAAAGCATATAGAGTCTATAATAAAAGGTCATTAATTGTTGAAGAGTATATCCATGTTGTTTTTGATGAAACTAACCCCCATAAAAAGGGAAAGTCTTTTTGTTATGAAGAAGATACAGTTTCATTAAATATGCCACCAACTAATGATGAAGAAAGCATCATTGATGAGCAAATGAAAGTTCCCAAAGAAGTACAATCATTACCCAAAGAATGGAGAAAGCCTAGAGACCTCTCTTTGGACAACATTATTGGAGATATTGAAAAGGGAGTAACCACTAGAAATTCACTTAATCTCCTTTGTGAATATATGGCATTTGTTTCTCAAATTGAACCATCATGTGTGGATGATGCTTTGAATGATGAATATTGGATGATGGCCATGGATGATGAATTAAATCAATTCAAAAGAAATGATGTTTAGGAATTAGTGCCTTACAAGTCTAATATGAATGTCATAGGTACAAAATGGGTATTTAGAAACAAACTTCATGAAACCGGATCAATAACTAGGAATAAGGCTAGACTAGTAGCCAAAGGCTATAATCAACAAAAGGGTATAGATTTTGGTGAAACATATGCTCCTGTTGCTAGATTAGAAGTTGTTAGGCTACTTCTTGCATTTGCATGCGTATATGATTTTAAGCTATACCAGATGGATGTTAAAAGTGCCTTTTTAAATGGTTTCATTGATGAAGAAGTTTATATTTCTCAACCTCCTGGTTTTGTTAACCATAATTTTCCTGATCATGTTTATAAGCTAAAGAAAGCTCTTTATGGACTTAAGCAAGCTCCTAGACAAATGGTATGAAAGGTTAAGTAAATTTCTATTGTCTCAAAGCTTTGAAAGGGGAAAGGTTGACAAGACTCTATTTTTTAAGAAAACTTCAAATGATATACTTCTTATACAAGTGTATGTGGATGACATAATTTTTGGTTCAACTAATCACTTTCTTTGTGAGGACTTTGTGTCAAAAATGGAGGGGGAGTTTGATATGTCAATGATGGGAGAATTGAGTTTCTTTATTGGTCTTCAAGTTAAGCAAATGGAGAAAGGGATTTTCTTGCATCAATCAAAATACACAAAAGAACTTATAAAGAAATTTGATATGGAAAGCTGTAAAAGTTCTAACATACCTATGGGAACAAACTGCTACTTGGATGTAGATACACAAGGAAAATCTGTAGACGTAACCAAATATAGAGGGATGATAGGTTCACTTTTATATTTAACAGCAAGTAGACCTGACATCATATTTAGTCTGTGTTTGTGTGCTAGGTATCAAGCAGCACCCAAGGAGTCACACATAAATGTTGTCAAAAGAATTTTGAAGTATCTCAAGGAAACTACAGACGTGGGTCTTTGGTATCCTAAAGGTACAAATCCTACACTTGTTGGTTATTCTGACTCTGATTTTGCAGGTTGCAAATTAGACAGGAAAAGTACAAGTGGTACGTGTCATCTATTTGGAAACAGTCTAGTATCATGGCACAGTAAGAAACAAGCATGTGTAGCACTTTCAACTGCAGAAGCTGAATACATTGCAGCTAGAAGTTGTGCATAATAAATATGGCTCAAACAACAATTACGAGACTTTGGACTGAAATTGGACAAGATACCTTTGAGGTGTGATAACACAAGTGCAATCAACCTGATAAAGAATCCAATCTTGCACTCAAGAACAAAACACATAGAAATATGTCATCACTTTATAAGGGATCATGTGGAAAAAGGAAATTGTGAAGTTCAATTCGTTGATACTGAATCACAACTAGCGGATATATTCACTAAACCACTACCAAGAGAAAGGTTCTACAAGCTAAGAAGGGAACTTGGTATACTTAGTGAGTATGATCTTAACTAATCTATCATCTCTATGTTTTCTAAGTTAAATTGTGTGAAATTGTCTGTATAATTGTGCATATCATTCATTAGTTGCATAACATCATTTAAGTTTTTATCAAAATGCATTAAAAATGAATTTTTCAATCATACTAGTAGAAATCTAATCAATTACCTGCATAAGTAATCTATTAAATCAGGAAGTTTGTAATTCAGCAGAAATACAAACTCTCTGCTATAATCGATTACCAATGTATGTTAATAGATTACCTTACTGAAGTAATGAATCCTTCAAGCATTCGTTCCGTGATAATCGATTACCACAGTATGCTAATCGATTATTTGGCTGGGAAAAATTAAAACTGTATTAAAAGTCACTGGGATAATCGATTATCGTCTTTCAGTACTCGATTACCTGCGACTTTGTTCCATCTCAGTTGATTTCAGAGAAGCCAATGATGATATTTAAACCCCTTCAACTTCTTTTTAATCCTAATTTCTCAAACCCTAAGTGAAATCCTTCACCAAAAACCCTAAAAGTTTCAAAATTTCTAAGAAACCATCACCTTCAACCCACCTTGCTAAACCTTCAATGGCGAATTCAAGCAAATGAAAAGGGAAACGCGTGAAGCATACTTCTAGTGGAGTAGAATTTCGTCCTCCAAAACTAACCCCAGTTCGAAAACTCGGTTCTTCAAAGAGACCTGCAGAAGAATCTCCACCAAGACCTCTCAACTACAACCATCCATGGTTTTCTTCAAAAAGTCAAGCATATTCCTATTTCAACTTCTTTGCTGGAAAAGAAATCATCTCTCCTAAGGTTCTTTCCTTTTCTTGGCTAAATAGAAATGGTTTCACTTTCCAACATGATTTAGAATCACAAAGTCTTGAAAAGTTTGTTCAGTTAAAAGGGCATTACTAACCTGACTTGGTTAAAGTATTCTACGCAAACCTCTACTATGATGAAAACGAAAATCTTTTTTCTGAGGTAAAAGGAACAAAAATATGGATGAGCAATTTAGTCTTTAAAGAAATAGGAGGAATAAATCCTGGTGGGGCTAGAACAACAATCTTCAAATTTGAATTTAACAGGCGTGGCATTCCGTATAATAAGCTTCAACTGTATAAATCTTTGTTAGTAAATCCAAATGAATGGGAAGATGAACAAGCTGCTAAAAGATCAGAAAAGAAAAAGTATGTTTTCAACACCGGGGGAATGAAAGTAAATGATAGATTGTTACATTACAACTTGGCATGGATTGTAATAGCTAGGGGGAGAAACCATGCTCAGTTGAATGAAGAGGATATTATGATGATCTGTGCTATAAAGAACGATATTAAGGTCAATTGGATAGATACAATTAGCAATAATATGATGAAGACCAGAAGATTAATTCACTATAAATGTCCTTATGTTGTTTTCATATCTAAAGTTCTTGATCACTATGGTGTTGATACAAGTGGTGAATCAAGGGAAATTACTAGAGAAACACATGATGTTAAGGACAGAGCATTAAAAATGATGAAATTGATCAAAACAGAAAATGGTTGGTTTAATGAAGATGAAATCAATAATGAAGAAAATCCTGATTAAGATGAAGATTCTGAAGACGTTGAACCTAAGCCATTCACAGCCTTTTAGCAAATGGTCCTTAATAAGCTAAATAAAATTTCTGAAACCCATAAAAGGGATTATCAAGACATAAAGGACAGAATTGAGGCAATCTCTGAAAGGCTTGATGAACTTCAAGTTCCATTCCCGGACGCTTAGGAGGAGCTTCAGTCTTTAGGATCTCATTTTGCTTATTTTTCATATTACGATGCATATTTCATTTTGGATGATTGTAATATGTACATTGGTTACTTTTATTTTTTCATATTTCTGCTCTTATGGTTGACTATTTGGATATTCATATGATAAACGCTTTGCTTATGTGCTAATTTTAGAATATCACATGATAAATTTGCATGAGATTTTGGTTTTAATTTTCCAAAAGGGGGAGAAAGATTGGAGAAAGAATATGAATTTGAAATAAATCTGAATTTTGAAATCTGAATTGATTGATATATGAATTGAGAATGATCTGAATTGGATATTTGACTATGATATAAATTGAATATGACATGATTATATGATATATGATTGATCATGAACCATGATTACTGTGATTTGTCTAATAAACACATTTTCTATGCAAGCATTTTCAAAGTTCTATAGGGATGAAGAAATGACATTTGTCCTTGTGCCCACTGTAAGTGTTATTGAAAGTGTTTGGCGCATCAAAACCAAAAAGGGGGAGATTGTTGGACTTAAGCCTACATTGGAAGACACAAGTGGCCATCATGTCTCTCAAACTTAAGGTGTTTTGGTTTTGTTGTAGGAAGTAGAAATTTAATATTCATTTTGCAGTGCCAAACAAGTTTCAATAGATGTGGCACTTGTATTGTTTGTTTTTAGCTTTAGGCAAGTGATATGTGTTTGTTAATTGGTTTTATTTGGATTGTAATCATGTAAGATGAACTCATGTTTTGGTTTTCAAGTTTGAATGGCTTGGAAGCTAATTTACTCAACTAAGTATTGATTTGCCTCTTGTATAATCAATTACTTTAGTTGGTAATTGACCCCAAGTTGATTTGAAATTGAAAACGACATGAGTTCTGGTACAGGAACGAAAATAATCGATTACCTGATAAGGATAATCGATTACCATTGCACCTGATGAGAAATTCAAATATTGGTGTACATTGGTTCAATCGATTACCACATATAGTAATCGATTACCCCTGTTTCCTGTGAATGGGTTCTGGAACTAAACGTTTTGGAGTAATCGATTACCTGATAAGCCAATCGATTACCCCTGACTCTGCAAAAACTCTGGACGATTTTCAACCATTTTTAAACTGATTTTTAACTAACTTTTGAAACTCTAAAACTATATAAAGATGTGAGTTTCGAAAATAAAAAGTGTGAGAAAAAGAAGACAAGAAAAGTTAGAATACATATGGAAAAAGGAGAGAGCTGAATTTGGTAAGAAATCAAAATACTCTTTTTAGAAAAAGATTCTTCAAGAAGTCATCATGTCCAGAAATTTTGCAAGAGTCTGAAGAACTCTCAACTCAAGAAGATTAGATGATTTGAAAAGAAGATTGACATACACTCATGGAGTTTATCTACACATTCAAGGTGTTATCGTTCTAAACTTAGTTTTTACAATAACTATTTTGGTTTGTATTATATCTTGAATAGGGATTCATAGAGAAGTACATTGTGTGATATCTCAAGAACATGGTGTTCTTAGAGATTGTTTGTGAAATCTTGGGATGGGGTGTCAAAAGTAAGGTTGTTGTTGTAGTGGCGTGGTGTCACAATTGAACATGCTCTTGTGGGGTGCAAGAGATAAACCTTTTGTTTGTTAGAAAGTCCTTCTTTAGGATTGAGTGTGAATGGTGTTTGTAATCAATTCTATAGTGAAAGCTGATTTAGTGGTGTGCTAGATCAAAACTGGATGTAGGCCCCTTTTTATTGGCTAAACCAGTATATATCACTGTGTTATCTTATCTATCCCTATACTGTCTTGAATTGTAATTCTTGGCAACATAAATTTGGTTCTTGACTGATAAAATAACAGAAACTAAATAGATAATTTGATTGATTTCTGAAATTTTGATTTGTTTAATGTTTGAAGAATCATTAATCTTGAGGAATCAATTTTGATAATCAATTACCTACTGTTATACAAATTGGTAATCAATTACGCACTGAATTGGTAATCAATTACCTGATGCAATATCTTTGATCCGCTGTGCTCACATATATCTTTTCATTTTAAACTCTGATAAATTGATAAAATTGATATTTGAAAGAATTTTAAATGCAAAACTTTTTGAAGGGAAAAACGAATTTTGAAAGTTAAGTAAATAAATTTTTTGTGAATCTATTCAACTCCCTTTTAGGTTCCCTCTCGGACCAACACTTTTGAGACTCTGATTGCAGCCCAATAAAATTAGGTTACGTTTCATGCGCTTTACCTGCGCTCAGCGCAGGTGAAGCGCAAGAAACAGAAACTAAAAGTCATTGTTGCACTCCACTTGCGCTCAGTGCAGGTGGAGCGCAAGAATTAGCATTTGTTTTTCTTGAATTGTCCTCTTTTGAAGCTTGTTTCATGTTGTTCTTATCCTTGTTTGCTGCTCTCTTGATGCTTTATTTGTAACATGGCTTTTTAACTACAAAAAAGCAACAGATTTTTTATCAAAATAGCATCAAATTCAAATTTGACTTAAATAATTACAAGAATTGCATTTTAAGCCAAAAAGGGGTAAATTGGGGTATAAATTCAACATTTTGCCCTCAATAAGTGTTGTAATCATATAGCAATTTTACGTAAATTTAACAATTATCAATTAATTAATTAAATAATTGTTGATAAGTGGCTTTTTGAAGTCTATCAACAAATTGGGAATGAAAACAATATCAATAAATACGAGTGCATAAAAAATAGTGTTTCCACAAAATAATAATATTAACAAAAAAAATTATATAATTTGTTATATCTATAAGTGGTTAAGTTATTAAATAAGATAATGTATTCATATTATATTCAATACACATATAAATAATTGCCCAACCGTTAATCTTCTAATGAAGTTTATGGATTCTCTCTCAAATTTGTAATATGTTTAGTAAAACTATTTGTTAAGATAACTTGTAAAAATATAACATCACCTCACTTTTCTTTTATGTTTTGCAAAATGGAAGAATATCACGTAAAACAGAAGGAAATCACTTTTTCCAAATCTCTTGATTTGAAAAATACAAATTAGAGGTGGCGTTTAAAATACATTCCTTTAGAAAAGAGGGGTGTTACGTACACGCCTAAATAACAACGATTTGATTCAATAATTTTTTAATGGAAGACCATAATTTAATCAAGCATAACCAGTATCCCTTGTATACGCAATGCCTTCGATATACCAAAAGAGGGAAAAAGTCCTAACCCTAGATTATGGATTTCATTTTGTTTTGATGAGAGTGATATATGTTATGTTATGACCCGAAGGGGCGTGTCTCCTTTTATTTATAGGGATACCCATTACGAGAAGTGAGTATGGTGTGCACATGCGGAAACTGGTATTGTGCCATGGGTGTGGCAACAATTTAGTTTTTCACAAGACTCAAAACTAAAAAAATTAATTAAAAAATAAAAGCTTTAAATTTAAATTTGACATAAATCAAATTTGTTTTAAAATGTAAAATCTATCAAAAACATGATTCTTTAAAATCAAATAATATATATGTTATTAAAAACAATAATATATATAATATGAAGTCATCTAATAATAAAATTTGTTAAATCAAAACAACCTTTGTGTAAAAAACTTTAAAAATACACTATAAGCTAACATATTTGTCTTGCTAAAATAGACATAGTCCAATACAAATATTAGAATATAAAAGGAAAAATTTTAAATGATTAATTAATAAAATTATTGTTGGTAAGTGGCTTCTTGAAGTCTATCAAAAAATTGCAATTGAAAACAATATCAATAAATACTAGTGCATAAAAAATATAATGTTATTCATAAAAATAACAATATTAACAAAATGATTATATAATTTGTTATATTTATAAGTGGTTATCAAATAAAATAATGTATTTATATTTTATTTAATAAACATATATTTAAATTGCTAATTAACAGTCCAAGGAAGTATTATGGATTCTCTTTCCAATTTGTAATATGTTTAGTAAAACTAACTAATAAGCTAACTCGTAAATATATTACATCACCTCACGTTTATTTTTGTTTTGCAAAATGATAGAATATCAAGTTAAAGAGAAGAAATTACTTTTTCCACTTTTCATGCTTTGAAAAACACAAATTAGAGGTGATGTTTAAAATATATACATCCCTTTAGAGAGAGGCGTGTTATTTACACACCTAAATAAAAGTCATTTGATTCAATAATATATTAATGGAAGCCCATGATTTAATCAAGCATAACCAGTATTGCTTGTGTACACAATGCCTTCGCTAAACGAAAAGAGGGTAAAATACCTAACCCTGGATCATGGATTTGATTTCGTTTTTATGAGAGTTATATATGTTATGTTATGACCCGAAGGGACATGGCCCCTTTTATTTATAGGGATACTCGCTGCGAGACGTGAATATGGTGTGCACGTTGGGAAAGTGGTATTATGCCATAGGTGAGGCAACAATTTAGTTGTTCACAAGATTCAAAACTAAAAAAACTGAATTAAAATATAAAAAATTATCAATTTAAATATGACTCAAACCAAATTGGTACCAAAATGTAATATCCTTCAAAATCTAGATTTTTTAAAAATAAAATAATAATTTATTTGAATTTAAAAACAATAATATATAAAATATGAAGTCATCTAATAATAGAATTTGTAAAATGAAAACAAGCTTTGGTTGAATAGCTTTAAAAAATACACTATAAGGTAACACATTTTTCTTGCTAAACTAAGACATGTTGAGTCTCAAAATTAATTTAAGCATTTAAATTAGATTCAAGACTTATTATCCTTGGTTTTAATGAGTAACAAATTAGATTAGACTATAAGAAAACAGGTGCTACTGAGAAAGGTATTGTTTTGTGTATTGTGTTTCAGGTAACAGGATGAAGCATCCATCTGAAGACAAGAAGATGAAGATAGCCAAGGAAGTAGGCAAAAGACAGGAAGAGGAAATCAGAAGAAAGATGAAGCAAATCTGAACAAGAAGAAACGCAGAAAGAAACCTTGAAGAATCAACCTGCTAAAGGAGAACATAAGATCAAGAAAACGAGAGAAGAACATTGGAGCAACTCTCTGAAATTGACAAATGAATTGACCAGAAGAGAAAGACTAGAAGAAAAGGACCAGAAGGATTGGAAGTAGAAGAAGAAGAAGAAGAAGAAGAAGAAGAAGAAAGGAGCAACAAGCTACAAGAAGAGCAATACATAATCAAAGTGGAAGAAGAAATAAACTACAAGCAATAAGAGAAGAACTTCACAACAACTATCTGAAAGGTTAAACAACGTGGAAGACATCAAGGAAGACCAAGAAAGGTCAACATGCTAAGGGTGATGAACATACTGAAGGAATCAATGATGAAACAGTCAACACGCTGAATCAACAAAGAAGAGCCATGAAGCAACAATATGAAGATTAGAGGAAGAAATCTAGAAGAAGCAATCAGAAGGAGAATCAATCTATGTTGAAGTAACTCAACTCTCTGAAAGTATGTGCATAATAAAAGGGAATCTACCAAACACATACTCTACGAATGCAATGACGTGGCATTTCAAACCATCTGAAGAAGAAGAAGACAAACATGTCATATAACATTCTAAAGATATGAAGACTCTCAACTCTCTGACTACGTGGACAAATCTTGAACGTCAAAGAAGTCTCAACAAAGGCAAAGACCATTTGATTAACAATTAGAAAATTGTCTAAATGTCTTATGCCTTAATCCAGAAAGGATATAGTAGCAAAAGCTATTTTCCTTATTTCAAGAAGCTCTATTCGAGAATGAAGAAAAAGGAGAAAAAGGCAGAAAAGCAAATAGTGATCAGAGATAGTTCAACGTTGTTGTACACCTACTTCAGTACAAACTCTATAACACTCCATCAGAAGTCAGAAGTCTTTTCGAGAAGAAAAGCTAACTTCACTGTGGATAAAGAAGAAACTCAATGGATAAAATCATCATCTCTATCCAGACTTCGTATAAAGAAAAGAAAAGAGAGAAGCAAGCCAACCTGCTGAAGATTAAACTACTCTTTCAGGAAATATTCATAAGCCAACTTATTGAAGAAGCAATTTCACTCTCAAAGAAAATATAATAGAGACAAAGAAGAAAGAGAAAGAAAAAGAAGAAAGAAGAAGACAAACAAGAGAGAGAAATCAACTCGCTGAAGAACAAGGAAATCTCTCAGAATCAAAGAGCTTATCGGCAGTGTATCAGAGCCAAGTCATCTGCACACCTAATCTGCGTGAAAAGAAGCAATCGAATGAGAAACTATTTCACAACGGCTATATGAGCCAAATCATCTCTTCTCAATGGTAAAATCAAGCAGTCTTCAAACGGCTATAATTCCAGAACATATAAATAGCCTCAAGAAAGTCTTAGAAGATGTTGATGGATCAGCCAAATTCTTAAAGATTCATTCACTAGGAACTGAACAAAATGGGCAGCCATGAATTCCCAAACATCTATCTTTGAACCATGGCATTTATCAAGCCCACATAAGAGATTGGCAATGCTCAATACAGATCATATACAGCCAACCTTCTGAATCTACAGAGATGAATTAAAGCCCAGATTTATACACCTATATCTATGTCATTCCTTGTACTTAGAAGCTTAACCTTTGTATTCTGAGTAGTACTCAGTAAACCCTTAGTACAGGAAAATTGTAGTTTAAGTTCCAAGGAAACTTAAACATAAGCTTAAATGTAAACACCCTAAGTGTATGTAGAGCCTGGAGAGGCTTGGGAAGAAAGAATACTCCTGAGAGCCTGGAGAGGCTTGGTGAAAGAAAGAATACTCTTAGAGCATGGAGAGGCTAGATAGAAAAGAATACTTGGGGAGCCTAGAGAGGCTAGGATAAAAGAATACTGCATGAGTTGCCTGGAGAGGCAGTTGAAAAGCAAAGAATACTTGTGTGCCTGGAGAGGCCTTGTGTACTCGGTGTGCCTGGAGAGGCCTTGTGTACTCATTGCGCCTGGAGAGGCTGCTTGCAAAATAATACTGCATTGAGTTGCCTGAAGAGGTAGTTAAAACAAAGAATACTTGTTGTTGCGCCTGGAGAGACTGCATGCAAAAGAATACTCATTCAGCCTAGAGAGGTTGGGAAGAATAATACTGCACTGAGTTGCCTAGAGAGGCAGTTGATAACAAAGAATACTTGGTAAGACTGAAGAGGCTGGGACAAAAAGAATATTTGTATCTGTGTTCAGATAGTGGAAATCCAGTGGTGGTTTGCCCTGGGACTGGATGTAGCTCACTGATGGTGGGTGAACCAGTATAAACCTCTTGTGTAAATTCTCTCTACCCTTAACTCTTTACTTTCAGTAATTTATTTGTTCACTACTAACCTGGGGAAGGGCTTGAAAAGTTAATTTAGTTTCAACACACGAAAACTTATAAATCAAACAAATCGTTTTTCAAAAGGAATTTACTGAACTTTCTGAAGTGGTTCAGAAAGTTCTCTAACAACCTGGTTTTCAACAAATAAATAAATCAACTGAATGTTCAAAATTTCACTTAGTCCATTACATTCAGTAAGTCTTTGAAAAATATGTTTTCACAACCACTGTCAAACTTAAATAATTCTCAAATAACTTTTTGAAGTGATTTAGTAGTGTTTCTAATAATTCAGTTTCGGATAAGCAACTGAATCTATTAGACAACGGTGCTAAACACTGTGTAACTAATTGTTTTAATTTATATACACAAATCAACAAAATAAGTTTTCAAACAAAGTTTCTGAAAATGCCTTGTTGAACCTTCTGAAGTTATTTTAGGATGCTTACACATTTTATTGTGATGAGCAAGTCTCTGAAAAACTCAATATTATAGCTTCCACACATCTCTGGAATTCCTACATATTTGTTGAATGAGTGTTCACCAATAACTTGTAAAGGTTTAACCAAACGGCTGTTAAAAAGGTTTCCAAAAATGGTTTTAAATCTTCGAAACACTATTCAACCCCCTCTTCTAGTGTTTCATGTGGCAACAACAAGACATAGTCGAATACAAATAATAGAATATAAAAGGAAAATTTTAAAATGATTAATTAATAAAATAATTGTTGGTAAGTTTCTTTTTGAAGTCTGTCAACAAATTGGGAATAAAAACAATATCAATAAATACGAGTGCATAAAAAATATTGTGTTTCCACAAAATAATAATATTAACAAAAAAAATTATACAATTTGTATTCGTATTATAATGTATTCGTATTATATTCAATACACATATAAATAATTGCCCGACCATTAATCTTCCAATGAAGTTTATGGATTCTCTCTCCAATTTGTAATATGTTTAGTAAAACTAATTGTTAAGCTAACTCGTAAAAATATAACATTACCACACTTTTCTTTTATGTTTTGCAAAATGGAAGAATATCAAGTAAAACACAAGGAAATCACATTTTCCAATTCTCTTGATTTGAAAAATACAAATTAGATTTGGCGTTTAAAATACATCCCTTTAGAAAGAGGGGTGTTACGTATACGCCTAAATAACAACGATTTGATTCAATAATTTTTTAATGGAAGACCATAATTTAATCAGGCATAACCAGTATCCCTTGTGTACGCAATGCTTTCGATATACCGAAAGAGGGTAAAATTCCTAACCCTAGATTATGGATTTCATTTTGTTTTGATGAGAGTGATATATGTTATGTTATAACCCGAAGGGACGTGTCTCCTTTTATTTATAAGGATACTCGCTACGAGAAGTGAGTATGGTGTACACGTGCAGAAACTGGTATTGTGTCATGGGGTGTGACAACAATTTAGTTTTTCACAAGATTCAAAACTAAAAAAAATTAATCAAAAAATAAAAAATTTAAATTTAAATTTGACATAAATCAAATTAGTTTTAAAATGTAAAATCTATCAAAAACATGATTCTTTAAAATCAAATAATATATATGATATTAAAAACAATGATATATATAATATGAAGTCATCTAATAATAAAATTTGTAAAATCAAAACAACCTTTGTGTGAAAAACTTTAAAAATACACTATAAGCTATCATATTTGTCTTGCTAAAAACAGACATAGTCTAATACAAATATTAGAATATAAAAGGAAAATTTTAAAATGATTAATTAATAAAACTATTGTTGGTAAGTGGCTTCTTGAAGTCTATCAAAAAATTTGCAAATGAAAACAATATCAATAAATACCAGTGCATAAAAAATATAATGTTATTCATAAAAATAACAATATTAACAAAATGATTATATAATTTGTTAAATTTATAAGTGGTTATCAAATAAGATAACGTATTTATATTTTATTCAATAAACATATATTTAAATTGCTAATTAATTGTCCATGGAAGTATTATGGATTCTCTCTCTAATTTGTAATATGTTTAGTAAAAGTGTAAAACTAACTAATAAGCTAACTCGTAAATTAACATCTCGTTGATTAATAATAATAAATAATGAGAAGTTATAGGGTATTAAACTCCCATGTTAATAATGAAGAATAAGGTAAGGAATTGATTAGAAGAGGACTGAAAGTCTTAGGCAAGAAAAATCAGGTTTCAATATTCTCGCTCAAGCGAGAATGAACTCGCTTGAGCGAGTTATGCATAAAAAATTGGGATATTGGCTTCTGCATGTTTTGCTTGAGCGAGAAGGGTCTCGCTCAAGCAAGACACAGGGGAACTTTGGAGTGCTCTCTGGATGTTTTTCGCTTAAGCGAAATGGATCTCGCTCAAGCGAGAATCTTCCAGAGAGGAATCATTTTCTGGTTCATTCTCGCTCAGGCGAGAAGCCTCTCACCCAAGCGAGAATGAGAAGAGGAATTTGATCCCCGAGCATTTCGCTCAAGCGAGAGCAGCTCGCTTGCGCGAGAGTCCACTTACGACTCTTAAAAGCTTTTATTAGAGCTTATTTTCATTCATCTTCTTTTTCCCTTCTTCCACCAACCTAGAGAGAGATTTTAGTGAGAGGAAACTCCATTTAAGCTCAAGGAAGGTCCTCAACCATCAAGATCATATTCTCCTTGGTTCTCCTCATCCCCAACATTCTTCCTTCTCAATCTCTTTATCAACTTCAAGGTGAGAGTGACCACACACTCACTCTCATGCTAGGGAACTCTTATTGCATGATCCCACTCCTTCTATTCCCTTTCCTCTAGTTTCTTATTGATGATTGTATGTGGGTTGGTGTGGATATTTGATTATGGTATGCTAGATTAACCCTTACATGTGCCCTAGGCAAAGTTAGGGTTTATGGAATATGTTATGAAAGACTTGTCCTTACGTTTATTTTCGTTATTCATATGATTGTTGATGATGTTTCATGATCCTAACCCTAACTATGAAAAAGGAGAGGTTTTGGGTCTTATGGCCTCATGGAGCACACTTTTGGGTCTTATGGCCTCATGTAATAGATTTGGGTCTCTTGACCTCATGTTAATAAACAAGATTTGGTCCATGGACTCATGTTCTAAGACTTTGTCTTGGTGCATAGACTCATGTTAAAAGAATCAAGTAATCATGTTTGAATCTATTAGGTTTAATTGGGTAAGGTCTTATGGCCTTCAAGAACGACGGTTTCTGTTAGTCTGAGCTCAGTCTAGCCTCATGTCAAGTGGAAAGAACCCTCGAGTGTTGGTTCAAACACTTCAGGACTAACATGGTTAATTGTGACTGTATATATAATTTGAGGACTTATACTATTAATGTCTTATGCATATCATTGAATCTTTATCTCTTACACATGCACGTTTTGTCACCTCACTGGGACGTTAGTCTCATCCCACGCTGTGGGAATTTACTTTCAGATGTGCAGGTTCTCAGAAGGGCAATGGAGGCCAGTAGGGGCTGGTTGGACCCCATGATGATTATCTTCTTTTGAGTAGCTTATGATGTCTTTGACTTCTTTTGTATAGGCATGATTCTAGTGTATTTTGATAGGATAAGGCAATACATGTGGGGCCTATGGGTTTTTTTTTTTTATATTCAGGACACATGTATAGCTTTATCGTGTTGCCTATTGACTATTATGTATTTGAGCCCTAGTTGGCATGTACATGTTATTATCAGTGAGATTACTCCTAGTTATTTTTGTTTGAGCTTATGTAAATGTTGGGATTACTTAAGCGGTGGTTTGTTATTGTACATCAATACTATAAATGCGGGAAATAATTTTAGGAATTTGGAAATAGTACTCCCAACAAGCATTATTTCTGAATTTAGAAATTAGGACGTTACAGTAAATATATTACATCACCTCACATTTATTTTTCTTTTGCATAATGATAGGATATCAAGTAAAAGAGAAGAAATAACTTTTTCCACTTCTCATGCTTTGAAAAACACAAATTAGAGGTGACGTTTTAAAATAAATACATTCCTTTAGAGAGAGGTGTGTTATTTACACACCTAAATAAAAATCATTTGATTCAATAATATATTAATGGAAGCCCATGATTGAATCAAGCATAACCAGTATCGCTTGTGTACACAATGTCTTGGTTAAACGAAAAGAGGGTAAAATACCTAACCATGGATTAGGGGTATGATTTCATTTTAATGAGAGTGATACATGTGATATTATGACCCGAAGGGACGTGACTCTTGTAACATCCCGATGAATAATAATAATGATTAATGAGAGGTTATAGGACAATAAATTTTCATGTTAATAATCAAGAATAAGGTAAGGTATCGATTATAAGAGGATTAAAAACCTTAGGCAGGAAAATCGGGTTTCAGTGTTCTCGCTTAAGCGAGAATGAACTTGCTTGAGCGAGTTATGCAGTAAAAATGAGAAAAATGGGTTTCTGCATATCTCGCTTTAGAGAGAAGGTTTCGCCTAAGCGAGACACAGGGGAATTTTTGGAGTGCTCTCTAGATGTTTTTCGCTTGAGCGAAATGGTTCTCGTTTAAGCGAGAATCTTCCAGAGAGGGGTCAATTTGGGGTCAATTCTCGCTCAGGAGAGAAGCCTCTCGCCAAAGCGAGAATGAGGAGAGTAATCAGACCCCGAGCATCTCGCTCAAGCGGGAACATCTCGCTTGAGCGAGAGTTCACTTTCAGCTCTTAAAAGCTTTTATTAGGGTTCATTTTCATTAAGTTTCCCTTTCCCTTCTTCCACCTTTTAGAGAGATAGAGATTCTAGTGAGAGGGAACTCCATTGAAGCTCAAGGAAGGTTCACAAACCCCAAGATCAAGTCCTTCTTTGGTTCTCCTCATCCCCAACCTTCTTCCTTTTCAATCTCAACAACCACTTCAAGGTGATTGTAACCACACACTCACTTCTATGTAGGATGACTCTTGAATGATCCCACTTCCTCTTTCCCTTTCTTTTACTTGTATAATGTTGATTATTGATTGGATCATATATATGTTGTATTTGTGGAAATGAATCTTGCCCTAATAGGTGCCTAGTTGATGTTAGGGTATGGAATGTGAATAGTATGAATTGTTATTATGTTTTATCCCATGACCAACATGTGTAATAATGATGTTTTACATTCCTCACTTGAATCATGTTCAAAGAAAGGTTTTGGGGTATTTTGGCCCGTGGAAATGGTTGAGGTCTCTTGACCTTCTGGTAATGGTGGGTAAGGTCTTCCGACCTTCAGGGACGACGGTCCCTGTTAGTCTGAGCTCAGTCTATCCTAAGGAAAAGGAAACCCTTGGTACGGGGTTAAGCATTTGAGGATTGTTATTAATGTCATGGTTGTTATGATTATGCTTCAAGAATTCATTATGCTTACCTTTCTAATTTCATGTTATGAATCTGTTAATCCCTACACTTGCATGCTTTTGTTACCTCACTGGGACGTTGGTCTCACCCCACTCCGTGGGAATTTACATTTCAGATGTGCAGGGAGCACGTTCAGGCCACGGAGGCCAGTAAGGGGGGACTTGATGCCATTATGTTGGATTTTCATTTTGCTATGAACTATGTATCTAGTTACTTTGGTGTAAGCATGACTATTTGGTATTTTGGATAGGATAGAGTGGTACATGTGTATCTTCTGACTTGTTATTGTTATTCAGGACGCATGTATAGCTATATCTTGTACTTTCTCTACTTTGGTTATATTTGAGTCAAGTGGCCTACTCATGTATAGTTATTACATTGTATCCCTGTCATGTGTATTTTTATGGTTTATGTAATCGTTGGACTGCGTAAGCAACTATGTTAATTCTGATCAATATCGAAATGTGTGAAATAATTTCCGAAATTTGGAATTAGTGCTTCCAACAGACATTAGTTCTGAATTTAGAAATTAGGACGTTACATTTTGGTATTAGAGCAGTTCAATCCAATTGGACTGGTGGAAAAGCGTGAAAGCAGTCTTGAATACTCCTGGAGTCTTACTTCCTTGGGACACGTTCCAACACGTGTTCCTTGAGAAGTACTTCCCGGAACCGGCTAGGAAGCAAAAGAAGCTGGTGTTTCTTCAGTTAAAGCAAGGCAGCATGACGGTAGGCCAATATGTGGCCAAATTTGAGCAGCTCTCCAAGTACCACACACTTCTTCAGGCCAATCCTAATGAGGGTTGGAAATGCTCCCACTTGGAGGCAGGCCTCAAGCTCGAAATCAGGAAGATCGTTGCAGCTTTTCAACTTCGGGATTTCTCCGCCTTGGTGACCAAATGTTTGGTCATTGAGCAAAGCTTAGTGGAGGAAACACCTAAGGTTACCACCAAGCCATGGGTGGAAGGTAAGAGGAAAAGAGAAGATGCGTCGGCAGGAAGGAACTCTCGTTCCCAGTTTCAGGGAAGCAAGGGCAAGTAGCTAGCCTTTTCCCCTACTTGTCCCAAGTGTGGCAAGGGCCACCGGGGTGAGTGCTTAGCGGGAAAACAGAAGTGATACTATTGTTTCGAGGAAGGTCACATATCTAGGGAGTGTCCAAAGAGGAAGAAGGACCTGACCAAACCACAAGCCACCGGAAGGATCTTTACCCACAGCGGAGAGGTGGCTGCTAAGGCCGATATTCTGATGCGAGGTATGGGCACTTTAAATGAAACTCCTTTAATTGTACTGTATGATTTCGGGGCAACCCATTCTTTCATTGCTTATGATTGTGTGGAAAGGTTGAACTTGCATGCTACTCCTTTACCCTTTCATTTAAATGTCCTCACCCCGGCCAAGGAGGCAATCCTCACCTCTTCAGTATGTCTTGAGTTTCCTATTGTTATTCAGGGGAGGGCCTTCATGATCGATTTGATTTGCTTACCGCTAACTGGTATTGATATCATTTTGGGCATGAACTGGTTATCCCATAATCAGGTCATGCTAGATTGCTTTAATAAAGAAATTGCCTTTCCAACTCTTCCTGTTCCTCCGAGGGAGAAACCATCATATTTGTTGTCCAACACCACCCAGATTTCTGAATGCCTGGTTGATGGGAGTTATTTTTTATATTGTTACTTTCCTCTAATGTAGAGTTGAAACCCGACCTGGGTAGCATAGCCACGGTTAGGGAGTTCCAGGATGTTTTCCCTAGTGAGGTGATCACCTTGCCTCTGGACCAAGAGATTGAGTTTTCCATAGATCTTGTGCCAGGCGCAGGGCCTATTTCTAAGGCTCCCTATAGGATGTCACCCTTAGAGATGAGTGAGCTCAATAAACAACTAGAAGAGTTGATAGAAAAACAGTTCATTAGGCCCAGTGTGTCCCCCTTGGGGGGCACCAGTGCTTCTAGTTAAGAAGAAGAATGGTAGCATGAGGTTGTGTGTGGATTATAGGCAATTGAATAAGGTCACAATTAAGAACAAATACCCTTTGCCTAGGATAGATGACCTCCTGGACCAGCTTAGAGGAGCATCGGTATTTTCTAAAATAGACTTAAGGTCGGGATACCATCAGATCAAGATTAAGAGTGAGGACATCCCCAAGACTGCTTTTAGGACTAGGTATGGGCATTATGAGTATTTGGTGATGCCATTTGGTTTAACCAATGCTCCGGCCGTGTTCATGGATTACATGAATCGGATTTTCAAGCCCTACTTGGATAAGTTTGTCATTGTATTAATCGATGACATTCTTATCTACTCCCAGACCTTAGACGATCATGAGCAGCACCATAGGGTGGTCTTGGGAGTGTTGAGGGAGAAGAAGCTTGTTGCCAACCCCGGGAAGTGTGAATTCTGGTTGGACAGGGTTCACTTCTTGGGGCATGTCATATCTAGGGAGGGTGTGTCAGTAGACCCTAGTAAGGTAGAAGTTGTGATTGGCTGGGAGAGGCCCAAGTTAGTCATAGAGGTTAGGAGCTTTCTAGGTTTAGCCGGTTATTACCGGAGGTTCATCAGGGGATTTTCCCAACTGGCTCTACCTCTCACCCGGCTGACCCGAAAGGGGCATGCTTTTGTTTGGGATGAGAAGTGTGAGAAGAGTTTTGTAGAACTCAAGGAGAAGTTGACCACCACCCCCGGTACTGGTGTTGTCAGATCTGACCAAACCTTTTGAAGTGTATAGTGATGCGTCAGGTAAAGGATTGGGTTGTGTTTTGATGTAGGATAGAAGGGTAGTGGCCTATGCTTCTAGACAACTTAGATCCCACGAGGAGAATTACCCCACCCATGATTTAGAGCTGGCTGCAGTGGTGTTTGCCCTTAAGGTGTAGAGACACTACCTTTATGGAGTGCGGTTTGAGGTCTTTAGTGATCACAAGAGCCTAAAGTACCTCTTTGATCAAAAGGAACTCAACATGAGGTAGAGGAGATGATGGAGTTCTTGAAGGACTACGATTTCGAGCTTAGGTACCACCCGGGCAAGGCCAATGTAGTGGCTGACACCTTGAGTAGGAAATCCCTGTATGCATCATCCATGATGGTGCATGAGTTAGAGTTAATAAAAGAATTTAGGAACTTAAGGCTTGAGGTGAGTTTGGAAGGGGGTAGTATGAAGCTATGTAGGCTTGAGGTAACCAACGAATTGAGGGGCAGGATTAAGGAGGCACAAGCCTCGGACTTAGAGCTCCAGTCCCGAAAGGGGCAACCAAGGTTTTTTGAGTCGGGAGATGGGATGATTCTCTTCCAAGAAAGAGTCTATGTCCCTAAGGGGGGTAGTCTGAGGGAGGAGATTCTAGAGGAAGCTCATAGGAGCAAGTTCACAGTGCATCCCAGTATCATCAAGATGTACCGAGACTTGAAGGGTATGTTTTGGTGGGACGGAATGAAGAGGGAGATAGCTGAGTTTGTTTCTAGGTGCCTTATATGTCAGCAGGTTAAAATAGAACACCAGAAACCCTCAGGTACACTCCAACCTTTAGAAATTCCTGAGTGGAAGTGGGAGGCCATAGCTATGGACTTTGTCATGGACTACCTAGGGTCCCAGCCAGTTTTGATTCCATTTGGGTTATAGTGGACCGGCTGACCAAGTCAGCCCATTTCCTACCAATTAGGGCAACCTATTCCTTGACTAGGTTAGTAGACCTGTATATCAAGGAGATTGTGAGGCTCCATGGTGTACCTTCCAGGATAATGTCAGACAGAGATCCTAGGTTCACCTCTAGGTTTTGGAACGCGTTACATCAGGCTTTCGGTACTAAACTCAAGTTTAGCACCGCTTATCACCCTCAGACTAATGGACAGTCCGAGAGGACCATCCAGACCCTAGAGGACATGCTTAGGTCTTGTGTTTTAGAGGAGAAGGGTAGTTAGGATAGACACTTGCCTCTTATAGAGTTTGCGTACAACAATAGCTCTCACAACAGCATAGGTATGGCACCCTATGTGGCCTTGCATGGTAGGAGATATAGGTCACCCTTGTGTTGTGTGAAGTGGGTGAGAGAGGTTTTTTAGGTCCGGAGTTGGTGCAGGAGACCACAGATAAGATAAAGAGGATGAGGGAGAAACTGGTAACTGCCCAAAGCCGGCAGAAAAGCTATGCTGACAGGAGAAGGAGAGACCTAGAGTTTGAGGAGGGTGATCACTTGTTTTTTAAGGTTACTTCCATCACCAGAATTGGTAGAGCTATTAAGGCTAAAATGCTCAATCCCCGTTTTGTTGGTCCTTTCCAGATCTAGCAAAGGATTGGTCCCTTTGCATACCGGATAGCCCTTCCACCCCATTTAGCCAACCTTCATGATGTATTCCATGTTTCTCAGCTCAGAAAGTATGTCCATGATCCTTCCCACATCATAAGCTCGGAATCAGTACAGTTAAGGGAGGATTTGACTATCCCCGCAAGGCCTACTCAGATTATTGACCGAACCTTCAAAACCCTGAGGAATAAGGCTATTCCGTTAGTAAAGGTGATTTGGGAAGGCCAGTCACCTGAGGAGGCAACTTGGGAAAAAGAGAAGGAACTTCACCATCAATTTCCAGAGTTTTTCAGTTGAGGTAAAAGGTTTTGTAATACTCTTTTCTTTAGCCAATTTTGGGGGTAAAATTGCTTTAAGGGGGTAGAGTTGTAACATCTCGATGAATAATAATAATAATGATTAATGAGAGGTTATAGGACAATAAATTTTCATGTTAATAATCAAGAATAAGGTAAGGAATCGATTATAAGAGGATTAAAAACCTTAGGCAGGAAAATCAGGTTTCAGTGTTCTCGCTCAAGCGAGAATGGACTCGCTTGAGCGAGTTATGCAGTAAAAATGAGAAAAATGGGTTTCTGCATATCTCGCTTGAGCGAGAAGGTCTCGCCCAAGCGAGACACAGGGGAATTTTTGGAGTGCTCTCTAGATGTTTTTCGCTTGAGCAAAATGGTTCTCACTTAAGCGAGAATCTTCCAGAGATGGGTGATTTTTGGGTCGTTTCTCACTCAGGCGAGAAGCCTCTCGCCCAAGCGAGGATGAGGAGAGTAATCAGACCTTGAGCATCTCGCTCAAGCGAGAACATCTCGCTTTAGTGAGAGTTCACTTTCAGCTCTTAAAAGCTTTTATTAGGGTTCATTTTCATTAAGTTTTCCTTTCCCTTCATCCACCTTTTAGAGAGAGAGAGATTCTAGTGAGAGGGAACTCCATTAAAGCTCAAGGAAGGTTCACAACCCCCAAGATCAAGTCCTTCTTTGGTTCTCCTAATCCCCAACCTTCTTCCTTTTCAATCTCAACAACCACTTCAAGGAGAGTGTAACCACACACTCACTTCTATGTAGGATGACTCTTGAATGATCCCACTTCCTCTTTCCCTTTCTTTTACTTGTATGATGTTGATTATTGATTGGATTATATATATGATGTATTTGTGGAAATGAATCTTGCCCTAATAGGTGCCCTAGCTGATGTTAGGGTATGGAGTGTGAATAGTATGAATTGTTATTATGTTTTCTCCTATGACCAACATGTATAATAATGATGTTTTACATTCCTCACTTGAATCATGTTCAAAGAAAGGTTTTGGGGTATTTTGGCCCGTGGAAATGGTTGAGGTCTCTTGACCTTCTGGTAATGGTGGGTAAGGTCTTCCGACCTTCAGGGACGACGGTCCCTGTTCGTCTGAGCTCAGTCTATCCTAAGGAAAAGGAAACCCTTGGTACGGGGTTAAGAATTTGAGGATTATTATTAATGTTATGGTTGTTATGATTATGCTTGAAGAATTCATTATGCTTACCTTTCTAATTTCATGTCATGAATCTGTTAATCCCTACACTTGCATGCTTTTGTTACCTCACTGGGACGTTGGTCTCACCCCACTCCATGGGAATTTACATTTCAGATGTGCAGGGACCACGTTCAGGCCACAGAGGCCAGTAAGGGGGGAACTTGATGCCATTATGTTGGATTTTCATTTTGCTATGAACTATGGTATTTTGGATAGGATAGAGTGGTACATGTGTATCTTCTGGCTTGTTATTGTTATTCAGGACGTATATATAGCTATATCCTGTACTTTCTCTACTTTGGTTATATTTGAGCCAAGTGGCCTACTCATGTATAGTTATTACATTGTATCCCTGTCATGTGTATTTTTATGGCTTATTAATTGTTGGACTACGTAAGCGACTATGTTAATTCTGATCAATATCGAAATGCGCGAAATAATTTCTGAAATTTGGAATTAGTGCTTCCAACATGCATTAGTTCTGAATTTAGAAATTAGGACGTTACAACTCCTTTCATTTATAGGGACACTCGCTGCAAGACGCGAATATAGTGTGCAAGTTGGGACAATGGTATTGTGCCATAGGTGCGGCAACAATTTAGTTGTTCACAAGATTCAAAACTAAAAAAATTGAATAAAAATATAAAAAAAAATTGTAAATTTAAATTTGACTCAAACCAAATTAGTACTAAAATGTAATATCCTTCAAAATCTAGATTTTTTTAAAATCAAATATTAATTTATTTGAATTTAAAAACAATAATATATAAAATATGAAGTCATCTAATAATAGAATTTTTAAAATGAAAACAAACTTTGTGTGAATAGCTTTAAAAAATACACTATAAGGTAACACATTTTTCTTGCTAAACTTAGACATAGTCGAATACAAATATTAGAATTTAAAAGGAAAATTTTAAAATGATTAATTAATAAAATAATTGTTCGTAAGTGGTTTTTTGAAGTCTATCAACAAATTGGGAATGAAAACAATATCAATAAATACGAGTGCATAAAAAATATAGTGTTTCCACAAAATAATAATATTAACAAAAAAATATACAATTTGTTATATCTATAAGTGGTTAAGTTATTAAATAAGACAATTTATTCATATTATATTCAATACACATATAAATGATTGCTAGACCATTAATCTTCCAATGAAGTTTATGGATTCTCTCTCCAATTTGTAATATGTTAAGTAAAACTAATTGTTAAGCTAACTCGTAAAAATATAACATCACCTCACTTTTCTTTTTTATTTTGCAAAATGAAAGAATATCAAGTAAAACAGAAGGAAATCATTTTTTCCAATTCTCTTTATTAGAAAAATATAAATTAGAGGTGGCATTTAAAATATATCCCTTTAGAAAGAGGGGTGTTACGTACACGCCTAAATAACAACGATTTGATTCAATTTTTTAATGGAAGACCATAATTTAATCTGGCATAACCAGTATCCCTTGTGTACGCAATACCTTCGATATACCGAAAAAGGGTAAAATTCCTAACCCTAGATTATGGATTTCATTTTGTTTTGATGAGAGTGATATATGTTATGTTATGACCCAAAGGGGCGTGACTCCTTTTATTTATAGGGATACCCGCAATGAGAAGTGAGTATGGTGTGCATGTGCGGAAACTGATATTTTGCCATGGGTGTGGCAACAATTTAGTTTTTCACAAGATTGAAAACTAAAAAAAATTAATTATAAAATAAAATATTTAAATTTAAATTTGACATAAATCATATTAGTTTAAAAATGTAAAATCTATCAAAAACATGATTCCTTAGAATCAAATAATATTTATGATATTAAAAACAATAATAAATATAATATGAAGTCATCTAATAATAAAATTTGTAAAATCAAAACAATCTTTGTGTGAGAAACTTTAAAACTACACTATAAGCTAACATATTTGTCTTGCTAAAAATAGACATAGTCCAATACAAATATTAGAATATAAAAGGAAAATTTTAAAATGATTAATTAATAAAATTATTGTTGGTAAGTGGCTTCTTGAAGTCTATCAAAAAATTGCAAATGAAAGCAATATCAATAAATACTAGTGCATAAAAAATATAATGTTATTCATAAAAATAACAATATTAACAAAACAGTTATATAATTTGTTATATTTATAAGTGGTTATCAAATAAGATAACGTATTTATATTTTATTCAATAAACATATATTTAAATTACTAATTAACTGTCCAAGGAAGTATTATGGATTCTCTCTCCAATTTGTAATATGTTTAGTAAAATTAACTAATAAGCTAACTCGTAAATATATTAATTACATCACCTCACATTTATTTTTGTTTTGCATAATGATAGAATATCAAGTAAAAAAGAAGAACTAACTTTTTCCGCTTCTCATGCTTTGAAAAACACAAATTAGAGGTGACGTTTAAAATATATATGTAACATCCCAAAAATTTAGAAATCTAGAAAAAAAAATACTTATTGTTAGCCCTAATTTCTAAACTCAGAAATAATATCCGTTGGAGACACTATCCCTGAAGTTCTTGAAATTATTTCGTTAAATTTCTAATATCGTCATATATTCGCTTAAACTTTCCAACGATTAGCTTAAGCAATCACAATATAACATCAAATTCCCTAAAATAAGAGTAAATCTTACTTAAACTTAGGGAAGAATCCACACTTGAAGAAATGTGATTCAAAGAACTCATACCGGAAATCCGGCAGAGTCTCCCCTAAAACCGGACAATTACCAGAAACTACTTAACCTGAAAATCAGTAAAACCAATATATTCAATATCATAGCTATCATAGCATTAAAGCTAGGCCTCAGTGGCCAACTCAGAAATAATTACACTTATACAATTTACATCAATACACCACGGCAAATAACCGATTACCAAAACACAAATACATCAGGAACTACTTCTATTAAACTAATCTCCCAGCTGAATTAAGACTCAGCTCCACCCTCACCTTAGCTGCCTCGACCTCACCGGAAGTACCTGCATCACTAAATATATCCCCGAAACGTGGGGTGAGATAATAATCCCAGTGAATACAACCACATGCATGAATGCAAGGAGCATATATCAATGACAATTAACAATTTAACAAACTTCTTAGAACATAATTCAAATAAACTAATAGGTGAGACATGCGGTGTGGAAAATTCAATTACTAACTAATATGTAACCATAATCATGGTCATAACTAAAACAAATAAATGCACTAATGATGCAACTCACTGTTGTGCCCAACAGGCATGATCTTATCACTTTCTATGGTTAGAACTGAGCTCAGACTACGGGAAACGTCTTTCCCGGGGACGAATCCCACCCATTACTGGACCGAAGTCAAGTTTTCACATAATTACTTAATTTTTAACTCACAGCGCAAAGGCCGGCTTGAATTAACTCATGGTAGAAACCGGCTTAACATGAATCAACTACTAAAGTTAAAGTTTAAAGCATTTCTATGATTCCGTAACTTTCATAAATTCACAAGTTTCGTAACTTTCGACATTCAAAGATTTTTCAAGTAAATCATAACATCAATCACTCAATTCCATACAAACATTACAAATCCAATCAAATCAACCATATAGAAAGGGAATTAAAGGGATAGGGTTCATACAATGAGCATTTCGACAATTTCGTAAATCTCGCTAGTTTCGTAAATCTCGCTACCCTAAGGTTTTCAATGAAAAACCTAACCAAATTACTCAATCACATACAAACATCGCTAATCTAACCACTATATTCATATAGAAAGGGAATTAGAGAGTAGGGTTCATACATCGGGGAAAACTCAAAATCAAAGGGAGTGTGTGTTTGTGAGTTGTACTCACCAAATTGGAACCCAATAGGAGAACAATGAGTAGAGAAGGGATCCACTTGGCGATTCCTAGCTTCGATTCCCTTTCCGACCTCGAATCCGAGCTTTCTCTCACTAGAAATCCCACACTCTCTCTCTCTAAGTCAAAGGGGAGGAGGAAAATGAAGACATGCATCTGATTTTCACACCAACTATATATATATATATATATTAAGTGATGGTAATCGATTACAGACTCACTGTAATCGATTACCAACGGCTAAAAAGACACTAGAAAACTCTTCTGGTAACCTGGTAATCGATTACCACCCCTGGTAATCGATTACTACAAACCCAGATTTTATGGTAATCGATTACCATACTTGGTAATCGATTACCAAAATATCAGCTCTCAGGTAATCGATTACGAATTCTTGGTAATCGATTACCAGAAATTCAGCTCTCTGGTAATCGATTACACATCCTTGACAGGCGATTACCCAAGATTCAGCTCTCAGGTAATCGATTACAAGATGCTGGTAATCGATTACCAGAAACTCCTAACTCCCTAATTTGCTTAAAAACTTGGAAACTTGGTTTTAAAACTCCTAAATTCTATCTCCTAATTTCTTAAACTTTCTTTCCTTAATTATTAACATAAAAATTCCTATCTTAATCTTATGAATTAATAGAAGTTCTAAATTACGGAATGTTACAATTTCCTAACTACTTCCTTCTTAATTACTGAACTTACTATTATTATTCTAATCACTTTTAATTCATCAAAGATCTTAATTATCGGGATGTTAATTGAATGAGAACTCTAACACTTAAACTCTTAAATTTAACTCTCCTAACTCTCACCTACTCTATCATTCCTAGTTCCTTTTGCCATAATTCATACTCAACTCAATTATTCTTCTGAAATCTCCCCTTTAATACCCATAGATTTTTACTAATCCTCATATTCTTTCTTGTAATTCTTCCTCTCCTGCTCAGCCTCTCAACCCACTCCTAACTTTCCTCTAGTTTGATTTAAATCTAATTGTTGGGATGTTACACTTATAATTGTACTTCGATGACATTGGTTATAAAAATAATTTTTATAATAATAATAATAGTAACTATTAATAAAATAATATTAATGATATGATAATATAGATACTAAGTGGGAGATATAAGATTGGATTTTAGAAGATATAATAATTGTTACTAATATAACAAGATAATAACAAAATTATTAGGAGATAAATCATATTATTAAGATTACAATTAACCTTAATTTTTATAAATATAGTAATTATTATATTAATATAATAATATCAAGATTGATGGGGATAACCTTAGAAAAGAGATATACTTTAGTATTTTAATTTTAGATCAGATTTTAAAATAGGGAGAATGATGTCTTAAGAATTAGAGACAGAAAAGTAATACCACTTTTAGGATAACGTTTAATTATACAATTTGAATTTGAATGTAGATGGATAAGGATCCTATAAATAAGGAAAGTTTAACATCATGAATTGTAGATAATTAAATTAAGGAAGACTACATAAGGCTACATCATGATAATATATAATTATAATAATAATATATGAGAAAATATATTAAATAATAAGTAATAAAATTAAGTCATCATATTTATAAAGATAAAAATAGGGTATCTAAACCAAATTTTCAATAGAGTCAAATTAACTTCACATTATCAAAACAAATATAGTTATGTATAACAAAAGAAAATAAAATAATTTAAAGTAAATATTTATATATGTAACTATTAGTTCTAGCTATTTAAATGACATAATAATACAATAATGAAGAATATATATATATATATAACCTACGTACTTAATCTGTAAACCATTATGCATATATAAATATAAATATGAATTATAATAAGTATATATATATAAATAATAAAAATAATAAAAGTATAAAAAAAGGGCCTACGGCCCATCTAAATTAGGTCTTCTGTGAGAGACCAATTAATTACCTTTGTTCCTCAAATGAGGTTGCGCTGCAGAGAGAAGGAGGAGAATTAAACGAGACCCACCCGTCCCTTGGTTGGATCTGCTCGCGACCAAGAAGGATGAGAAAAAGAAAAAAGTGTTAGTTTCGTACATGTAGTGCCACTCTCTTTGGAATGCTGGACGCCGCAAAGGTGTGAAAGGGAAAAGGAATTCAATAAAAGGGATGGGCAACGCTGCAAGCCTGCAAGCGGCCAGGAAGAATAGGGAGTAAAGATTCTAAGAGAAGGAAGAAAAAGAAAAGAAAAGGGGAGCGAAGGTGTAGTGTATTTATGGTGAGAAAAGGAGACATAGAGATTTTAGAGAGAGAGAGAGAGGGGGGCGTAAGAGAGCTTCCATGCCAAGAATCCCTCCACCCAATCTCCTTCAACTTCCTTCCCTTTCTCTATGGTAGCTCTTAAGGTAAGTAAAGCTCACACACTTCTACTACATCATGTGTATGCTTCACTTATGACCCCTATTCCCATCTTCCCTCTTCCTTTTTAGTAGGTGACTGTTGATTCATTGATGGATTAGATAATATGTATGATGGGAGTTGTTTATGAATAATATGTATGATGGGAGTTGTTTATGAACTTGAATGTGGAACCCTAGGTTAGGGGATTTTGGGAGATTTGGGGATTTTGTGGGAATGACTATTGATTGGTGATCTTAGAGAATATTCATGTTTCATGGTGATTATGATGTATAAGGATGTATTTGTATAGATTAGGGTTATTATAGAATATGTTCTCTTGGTTGCTAATTAAAAAGAGTATTTTGAGATTCATATGATTGAGGTGGAATGATTATTATGAGAAAACTTAAATCCATTTTATGATATTTGTTCCATGTACATGTGTTAGATCTATGCATACCATGAGACATGAATTATTTGTGAAGTTTGAGCCATTGCATGTTTTTGGCCTATGGCCCAGTTAAGACTAAGAAAATGGTTTTGGCTTCAGCCAAGTTAATCTAAAGTGAAAAAGATTGTTTTCAGAAATTGATTTAAGACTTGGGTGATTAGTGCCCAACTAATAAGGGTGATTAGTGCCCAGAGATTCAAGGGGTAATTAGTGTCCAGTAGTGGTGATTAGTGACCAAGGAAGACGTTCCTTGTAGTATGAACTCAGGTCTAGCCACACAATTATTTGAGATTCAAGTGATAAGAACCCAACGGTCGGGTTAAGTCGTTCATATGCATTCATTTAAGTTTGTGTTCATGACAGTCTATTTGAGTATTGAAGTGCCTTGATTATCATGCTTTAACTATTTGTTAATTCCATTGATTTAAGATATGGAGTAAGTGACTAGAATATTCAAGTGTGCTTTAATGAACTGTGTTGGATGTTGTATTGCATCTGTGTGTTTCCCCACACTGCTTGTTGTATGCTTTGCTCACTGAGACCGTAGTCTTACCCCACGTATCGGGGATATATTTTAGTCTGTGCAGGGAACTTCGAGCTGAAGTACAGGAAAAGATGGAGCTCTTGGAGTGGACTCACCCACTCCCAGTGTCAAGAGGAGTTTTAGTTGTTTATTAGGTGTATTGATAGTTTAATGATGTAATTATATAGAGATGTTATTGGAGAATTAATTGTAGTGGCTATTTAAATGGTGTATGATGTAGAAGTCTATAGTTTGGCCATGGAGGCCTATTTGTTATTGAGATGGATTAGTGATTATGTTATTATGAACTGTACTGGTGGTTTCGCTGGTTTTCAAGTTAAGTTGAAAATTGGGAAATGTCCAGTTTTTAGTGGAAACTCTGCCGGATTCCCGGTCGGAGTTTTACGAACCATGTCACTCCAAAGTGTAGGTTATTCCCTAGGTTTTTAATTAAAAATTATTCTGTAAATCATGATGATTGATTTTTGTGGAAGTTTAAGCAAACGTTGGATTGCTTAGGCATTTGTGTGGTTTGTATGCCGATATCGAAAATGACGGGAAATAATTTCAGGAATTCGGGAATAGTGTTTCCAACGGACATTATTCTTGTAATAAGAAATTAGGACATTACAATATATATCCCTTTAGAGAGAGGCGTGTTATTTAATTTACACACCTAAATAAAAATCATTTGATTCAATAATATATTAATGAAAACCCAAGCTTTAATCAAGCATAACCAGTATCGCTTGTGTACGCAATTCCTTCGTTAAACGAAAAGAGGGTAAAATACCTAACCCTGGATTATGGATTTGATTTCGTTTTGATGAGAGTGATATACGTTATGTTATGACCTGAAGGGACGTGATTCCTTTTATTTATTGGGATACTCGCTGCGAGACGCGAATATGGTGTGCACGTTGGGACAATGGTATTGTGCCATAGGTGTGGCAACAATTTAGTTGTTCACAAGATTCAAAATTCAAAAAATTGAATTAAAATATAAAAAATTATAAATTTAAATTTGACTCAAACCAAATTAGTACTAAAATATAATATCCTTCAAAATCTAGATTTTTTTAAAATCAAATATTATTTATTTGAATTTAAAAACAATAATATATAAAATATGAAGTCATCTAATAATAGAATTTTTAAAATGAAAACAAACTTTGTGTGAATAGCTTTAAAAAATACACTATAAGGTAACATATTTTTCTTGCTAATTAAACTTAGACATAGTGGAATACAAATATTAGAATATAAAAAGGAAAATTTTAAAATGATTAATTAATAAAATAATTGTTGGTAAGTGGCTTTTTGAAGTCTATCAACAAATTGGGAATGAAAACAATATCAATAAATACTAGTGCATAAAAAATAGTGTTTCCACAAAATAATAATATTAACAGAAAAAATTATACAATTTGTTATATCTATAAGTGGTTAAGTTATTAAATAAGATAATGTATTCATATTATATTCAATACACATATAAATAATTGCCCGGCCATTAATCTTCCAATGAAGTTTATGGATTCTCTCTCCAATTTGTAATATGTTTAGTAAAACTAATTATTAAACTAACTCGTAAAAATATAACATCACCTCACATTTCTTTTATGTTATGCAAAATGGAAGAATATCAAGTAAAACACAAGGAAATCACTTTTTCCAATTCTCTTGATTTGAAAAATACAAATTAGAGGTGGCGTTTAAAATATATCCCTTTAGAAAGAGGGGTGTTACGTACACGCCTAAATAACAATTCAACAATTTTTTAATGGAAGACCATAATTTAATTAGGCATAACCAGTATCCCTTGTGTACGCAATGCCTTCAATATACCGAAAGAGGGTAAAATTCCTAACTCTAGATTACGGATTTCATTTTGTTTTGATGAGAGTGATATATGTTATATTATGAACCAAAGGGGAGTGACTCCTTTTATTTATAGGAATACCCACTACGAGAAGTGAGTATGGTGTGCACGTGCGGAAACTGGTATTGTGCCATGGGTGTGGCAACAATTTAGTTTTTCACAAGATTCAAAACTAAAAAAAATTAATTATAAAATAAAAAATTTAAATTTAAATATGACATAAATCAAATTAGTTTTAAAATGTAAAATCTATCAAAAACATGATTCCTTAAAATCAAATAATATATATGATATTAAAAATAATAATATATATAATATGAAGTCATCTAATAATAAAATTTGTAAAATCAAAACAACCTTTGTGTGAAAAACTTAAAAATTACACTATAAGATAACATATTTGTCTTGCTAAAAACAGACATAGTCCAATACAAATATTAGAATATAAAAGGAAAAATTTAAAATGATTAATTAATAAAATTATTGTTGGTAAGTGGCTTCTTAAAGTGTATAAAAAAATTGCAAATGAAAACAATATCAATAAATACTAGTGTGTAACGTCCTAATTTTTCAACTCAGAAATAGTGACCGTTGGAAACACTATTCCTGAATATCTGAAAATATTTCACTTCGATTTCGATATCGTCAAATAATCGCTTAGGCTATCCAACGATTTGCTTAAGCTGGTACTAATTACATACATCAATGTCTCATTACAAACCCAAAATCTTAATTAAACTTAGGGAAGAAACCTATACTTGTAGTAATGTGGTCCATGAGATCCATACCGGAAATCCGGCAGAGTCTCCCCTAAAAAACGGATGTTACCAATTTCAAGTTCAACCTAAAACTCGGTAAAAAACCAGTTTTGTCTAACAACATGAATATTCCAAAAATCATAAATAAGCATCCATGGCTAAGAAACATATACATATACATTTACAACATTAATCAACCATCCATTAGTACAAGTGAACTAATTCTATTGCAAGAAGCTTCCATACTAAAACAAAACTCAGCTCCACCATCACCTTTCCTGCCTTATCATCACCTGGGATTCCTGCACAACTAAAGTATGTCCCCAAAACGTGGGGTGAGACTACAGTCTCAGCGAATACAACTTATGCAGATGTAGTGTGGGGAAAACAATTATATAAAATGTAACACAAAGCTCACACTAAATTATGATTCTTTATAAAGAATAATTTATTTTAATTCAAGGTAAGGATATATATACACAATTCTAATACATAACAGTTATGGCATAAACTCACACATCACAATCAACTCAATATAAATGCAATTATGATGCAACTCACTGCTGTGCCCAGCAGGCATGATCTTATCACTTTAACTGGAGTTAGAATTGAGCTTAGACTACGGGGAACGTCTTCCCCGGGGACGAATTGTAACGTCCTAATTTCTCAACTCAAGAATAATGTTCATTGGAAACATTATTCCCTAATTTCTAAAATTATTTTGCTCCATTTTAAATATCGTCTTACAAATCACATAATTGCTTAGACAATCCAACGTTTGCTTAAGCTTTCACAAAATTCATACAATATTGCATTCAATCCCAAACCTTAATCAAACCTAGGGAACGAACCTACACTTTGGGAGTGCTATGGTTCATAAAACTCCTACCGGAATTCCGGCAAAGTTTCCCCTAAAAACTGGATATTTCCCAATTCTCTATGTTGACCTGAAATCCAGAAAACCACCAATACAATTTATAATAACACGAGACAATCTTAACCACAACTAAGCCTCCATGGCCAATATAAGGTTTCTACATTAATACATCATTAACAAATAACTACAAATAATCCTCCACTAAGGAGTTCTCTCTCTGATCACTAGGAGTGCGGGGGTCCACTCCAATAGCTCCATTGTCCTTCTGAACATAAAGCTGGAACAACCTGCATAACTAGAATGTATCCCCGAAATGTGGGGTGAGACTACGGTCTCAGTGAAGCAAAGCATGCAGCAAGCGGTGTGGGGAGACAGCCACATGACATGCAACCCTCAATCCAGCAAATCATACATATAAACCAATCTCAGTAAACAACATGAAATCCATGAACCCTTTCAATTACTTCAAAATAGCTGCACACCCACACCAAGGGTCTAATGTCATATTTCAAATAAATATGCTATGCATGAATGCATGATCTGCTTTACCCGGAAGGCGGGTTCTTTTCACTTATATCTCTTAAAACTGTGTGGCTAGACCTGAGCTCAGACTACAAGGAACGTCTTCCTTGGGCACTAATCACCACCACTGGGCACTAATCACCCCTTAAATCTCTGGGCACTAATCACCCTTATTAGCTGGGCACTAATCACCCAAGTCTTAAATCAATTTCTGAAGACAATCTTTTCACTTAATATTAAATTGGGCCGAAGCCATTTCCTTTGGGACGAAGCCAAAAACCATTTTCTCAGTCTTAACCGGGCCATAGGCCTAAAACATGCAGCAGCTCAAGCTCAAACTTCACAGATAATACATGTCTCATGATCAATTCAAGCATAGAATAACCACAGAACAAATGACTTACAATGAATCTAAGTTTTCTCATAATAATCCTCCCACCTCAATCATGTGAATTTCGAAATACATTCTCATTTAGAAACCTTGAAGGCATATTCCATATTAAACCCTAACATACCCATATATCTCTTTATTCAACAGAATCATCTTAAAGCATCAAGAATCATCAATAAAATCACCCAATAACATTTGTCTCCACAAACTCCCAAAATTCCCAAATTATTCCAACCTAGGGTTTATTTAACATATAAGCAAATAATCATCTCAAAGCATGAATATCCTCTAATCCAACCATAATACACATCCACAAGCTAAAATAAAGGGGAATAGAATAATAGGGATCATAATGGAAGTACATACAAGATGAGGTGGAAGTGGGTGAGCTTTACTCACCTCAAATGGAGCTCTAATGGAGGAGGGAAAAAAAGGTTGAAGAAGGTTGGAGGGTGGATCCTTGACTCCCCAAGCTTTCTCCTTCCTTTCTCTCTATTTCCAAAATTTATTTTCCTTCTTCTCGTTGACCGATCGTCGCCTCTGTCCTTTCTTTGCTTTGCATTCAGTTTTGTTTCTTTTCCTTCCCCGTTGTTCCCTTTATTTTCTTGAACTACGCACCCACCCTTTTATCCCTAAAACCACCGCTCCCCTCTTTGTTAAAAGCCTCCCCTTCTCCCTCTGACCAAATTTTGGTTTTTGTAGCAATTGAAAATACAATTGCTTTATTCTCACACGGTACCTTTGAGGCTTTTCGTGCAAGCCCAAGCTTTGTTTCTAGTGAATGGCATATATTCCATAATTACTTTGTTATTTCAATTTCATTTTATTTTGTGTGTACATTACATCTATATTTATCATATAATCTTATAAGTAGGCATGTACTATAGTTTGTTTTCCAAACATAAGAAAGTATTTTTATTATATTATATTCTTATTATATATCCCTTTTAGTCTTAACATGTTTCCAGTACATATATATAACCTTTAATATATATATATATATATATTGTCTTATATTATTCATTTATTGTTATAGATAACATTATTCAATTTTCTAAATTCAGTTATGTTTAAAATAAATTGGAATGTTATAGTCTTATACAATTTCCTTAATTTAATTATCTATAATTTATGATGTTACACTTTCCTTATTTATTGGGTCATTACCCATCTATGCTCAAATTCAAATCTTACAATGAATTATTATCCAAAAATTGTTATTAATTCTTATATTTAATTCTTGTGATCTCATCATTCCTATTTTAAGATTCGATCCTACATTAAAATACTAAAACATATCTATTTCCTAAAGTTATCCCTAACAATCTTGATATTATTATATTAATAACAATTAAGGTTAATTGTAATCTTAATAATATGATTTATCTCCTAATAATTTTATTATTATCTTGTTATATTAGTAACAATTATTATATCTTCTAAAATCCAATCTTATATCTCCCTCTTAATATCTATTTTATCAGATCGTTATTATATCATTAATATTATTTTATTAATAGTTACTGTTATTATTATAAAAAAAAATCTATTTTTATAACCAACGTCATCAAAATACAATTATTAGTACTTTTTTTTATAATTCTAGATTTCTAAATTTTTGGGATGTTACATTTCTACCCCCCTTAAATAAATTATGTCCCCAAAATTTGCTCCAGTTACTTCCCCAACATCAGGTCACAATCATGTTTCTAACTATGTTCATGTACTTGAAATTCTACCAAATTGTCTTCCGATTATTAAGACCTATATTACTCTAGGTGGCTAAAGGAAACTAGGGTTCGATCGCATTCCTGAACTCGTCTTCTTAGTCCTACCCTCAAAGGCTACGTCTCAAACGTATTATTCTCTAACTATTTTATGCCTAACTCACACTAGTTCCAATCAATCCTCTCATTCTTCCTCGGGATACATACCCCAACACCTACCCTTCCTCTACCGCAATCCTAACGTGGGTTCCTAAGGGGGCCTCACCTTGGTCTCCTCACTCTAAAGTAACTTAGTTACTAGGGGCAATTAGACTACAAGGAATGATTGAAATGAAACAGAGGTTTTCCATGCTCCTAATGGTGATCTCTAACTCAATGCTTAGTCCTCGCACCAAAACTTGGGGAGTACCTAGAAGTTGTCTGAGTTATTGTGGTTCCTAATTTTCAATGGCTACAGATTGATTCAAACTCTGGGTTGCTAACAACCTAGATGGGCACCGAGTATTTCTAGTTAGTCTCATAAGTTATACTATGGGTTCCCATGCCTCCTCCTACTAGACTACCCCCCTTAAGGGCTCGACCCTTCCTAACAGCTCTCGAAATCTTAAGCCCACTCTATAAAACTGCACTGTGTTCCCAAAAAGCTAGCTGGTTGAAACATAATCTCATAAACAGTACTTCTTCATCACTAGTTCCCAAAACAGCAACACACAAATCTCAAATAAAAGAATATAGGGTTGCAGCCAAATGGTGCTCCTCTGATACACATATGATAGAGAATGGACATACTCCTATAGTTCATCCGGAGAGAAACCAATATCATCTAACCGAACATGATAGTGTGTAGGCCTATTTGTGCCTATCACTCCATCATGTGCACAAAAGTAGAAAACAAAATTATTTATCATTTCAACATAGAAGACTGGGTATGAACCCATGCCCTGTACTAAGACATCAGAAGCTATTGCCTAGAGCTGATCACCTAAGCAATTGAAGGAATATCCAATTGCCCTGGTGAGCCATGGGACACACGCAAGCCTAAAATGATGGTGGAAACTTAAGAAATAAGAGGAATGGAAGGAGAATGTTTAGCACCTAATAATGAATTCAGCATACCAAGCCTAACATTAGTCTTTAGCAAAATACTAATTAGATATTGATCATTGACCCTCGTAGAAGTTATGCACTGAGCAACAATTCTAAATCCCGCGAGATTTTTTTTTCTTCCATGAACTATAAAGTTCAAAGTTCCTCCGCTCAGGAAACAGGCAGAGGAGAGGCTGAGAAACTCAATCTATCGACTTAGCTCTACCACTGATAATTTAGAAAACAGGTAACTAACTGCGTACTAACAACATAATCCTAGACACATGTAACAGGAATGCCTACCGATGAGAAATAGACAACAATGTACTAAGCACAAACTGATAATTATAAGACTTCTACTCCAACAGCACTTGACTAAAACAACAAGGGATCTCATTCCTTAAGTGTCAATCAGCTAAGTAGACCTAGGATCGAAAGGAACTGACCATGATTGCAACCTACTAAGTACCTCTATCCATCCAAGTTTCCAATGTCACTCGCTCTCTTTACATACTTGGGTTTACTCCCTAGATTAACCGAAATGGATCAAGGGGTTCTAACTAAGGAGTAGTGCCTAACCATAAATTCAAACACGAGTAACAAGGTCGTAAGTAAAAGGCCGAAAAAATAAGGAAGCTCTAAAGTAGAACAAGGTGGTTATTGGATCCTTAAACTTAAATCTCACCTCTAAGGTTCTTGGTACCTCGACTTTTATCAGGTTCCTAATAACGTTAAAAACCATAACCTAAGTTCCTCCAATGTATCCTTCACCCTCCAATCCTTAAACCAGCCCCTTATGTCAACTGAGTCCTTCACCACTAACCTTATAGCTCCGAGCATATGTGTTCCTCAATTCCAAACTCAAGTCTCTAACCAATAACAGTGTCTCCACACCATAGGACATTAGTTCCTCTATCCTTTCTTGAGTTCTACCTACCCTCTACAATCCCACCCAAAATGCAACCTCAAATCCATGAAATTCCAAACTCTAAGACCGTTCAACCCATACCCTAGAAGTTTACCCTTAACTCTCTACTTACTAGACCTTCCAAGCAACACAACTAGACATATCTGTCACGCAATCATTTAAACAGACAAACAATATCATAACCAATCAATCATACCACAACCAAGTACACAAGACATACAATCGTTCAAGCAAGCAAGCATCACATTCAGTCAGACAAATCCAACACTCTATTCAACTCAAGTAAATCACATTATCAAAGTGAAATCACCAACAACCAACACTCTTCTCGCCCACTGGAGAGCCTACTCATTCTATTCCCTCTAAATCACCCCTTAGTTTCGCATCCCCAAACCAATTACGACTTTCTCAAACTTATACTTTACATTTCCTTCCACGTGTACCTCATGACCACTAGGAATTAGGGTGACATCCTATTAGATCTCTAAGGTGAAGGTCTTATTCTCGGAAGTGAACCTATGTCATCCTCTCTCTATCTACAAGTGGGTGGCTCTAACCTTGTTAGAGAAGTGTCCCAACTCCCTTAACAAGGTATCATGTTTACATCACTACCACAATCCCGTGTACAACGCACCAATAGATGGGTGATCAGTCCCTATACTGGTTACGGGGTACGGTGGGATCATAGTGAGTCACGGGCAACTAACCTAACCACAGTCCAATTGGATTGAACTGCTCTGATACCAAAATGTAACGTCCTAATTTCTCAACTCAAGAATAATGTTCATTGGAAACACTATTCCCGAATTTCTGAAATTATTTCGCTCCATTTTAAACATCGTCTTACAAATCACACAATTGCTTAGACAATCCAAGGTTTGCTTAAGCTTTCACAAAATTCATACAATATTGCATTCAATCCCAAACCTTAATCAAACCTAGGGAACGAACCTACACTTTGGGAAAGCTATGGTTCATAAAACTTCTACCGGAATTCCGGCAGAGTTTCCCCTAAAAATTGAATATTTCCCAATTCTCTATCTTGACCTGAAATCCAGAAAACCACCAATACAATTTATAATAACACGAGACAGTCTTAACCACAACTAAGCCTCCATGGCCAATATAAGGTTTCTACATTAACACATCATTAACAAATAACTACAAATAATCCTCCACTAAGGAGTTCTCTCTCTGATCACTAGGAGTGTGTGGGTCCACTCCAATAGCTCCATTGTCCTTCTGAACATAAAGCTGGAACAACCTGCATAACAAGAATGTATCCCCGAAACGTGGGGTGAGACTACGGTCTCAGTGAAGCAAAGCATGCAGCAAGCAGTGTAGGGAGACAGGCACATGACATGCAACCCTCAATCCAGCAAATCATACATATAAACCAATCTCAGTAAACAACATGAAATCCATGAACCCTTTCAATTACTTCAAAATAGTTGCACACCCACACCAAGGGTCTAATGTCATATTTCAAATAAATATGCTATGCATGAATGCATGATCTGTTTTACCCGGCAGACGGGTTCTTTTCGCTTATATCTCCTAAAACTGTGTGGCTAGACCTGAGCTCAGACTACAGGGAACGTCTTCCTTGGGCACTAATCACCACCACTGGGCACTAATCACCCTTATTAGTTGGGCACTAATCATCCAAGTCTTAAATCAATTTCTGAAGACAATCTTTTCACTTAATATTAAGTTGGGCCGAAGCCAGAACTGGGTCGAAGCCAAAAACCATTTTCTCAGTCTTAACCGGGCCATAGGCCAAAAACATGCAGCAACTCAAGCTCAAACTTCACAGATAATACATGTCTCATGATCAATTCAAGCATAGAATAACCACAGAACAAATGACATACAATGAATCTAAGTTTTCTCATAATAATTCTCCCACTTCAATCATGTGAATTTTGAAATACATTCTCAATTAGAAACCTTGAAGGCATATTCCATATTAAACCGTAACATATCCATATATGGTTTTTTTACATACAAGCTAATAATCATCTCAAAGCATGAATATCCTCTAATCCAACCATAATACACATCCACAAGCTAAAATACAGGGGAATAGAAGAATAGGGATCATATTGGAAGTACATACAAGATGAGGTGGAAGTGGGTGAGCTTTACTCACCTCAAATGGAGCTCTAATGGAGGAGGGAAAAAAAGGTTGAAGAAGGTTGGAGGGTGGATCCTTGACTCCCCAAGCTTCCTCCTTCCTTTCTCTCTATTTCCAAAATTTATTTTCCTTCTTCTCACAGACCGATCGTCGCCTATGTCCTTTCTTTGCTTTGCATTCAGTTTTGTTTCTTTTCCTTCCCCGTCGCTCCCTTTATTTTCCTGAACTACGCACCCACCCTTTTATCCCTAAAACCACCGCACCCCTCTTTGTTAAAAGCCTCCCCTTCTTCCTTTGACCAAATTTTGGTTTTTGTAGCAATTGAAAAGACAATTGCTTTATTCTCACACGGTACCTTTGAGGCTTCTCGTGCAAGCCCAAGCTTTGTTTCTAGTGAAAGGCATATATTCCATAATTACTTTGTTATTTCAATTTCATTTTATTTTATTTGTCCATTACATCTATATTTATCATATAATCTTATAAGTAGGCATGTACTATAGTTTGTTTTCCAAACATAAGTAAACTATTTTTATTATATTATATTCTTATTATATATCCCTTTTAGTCTTAACACGTTTCGAGTACATATATATAACCTTTAATTAATATATATATATATATATATATTCTATCTTATATTATTCATTTATAGTTATAGATAACATTATTCAATTTTCTAAATTCAGTTATGTTTAAAATAAATTGGAATGTTATAGTCTTATACAATTTCCTTAGTTTAATTATCTATAATCTATGATGTTATACTTTCCTTATTTATTGGGTCATTACCCATCTATGCTCAAATTCAAATCTTACAATGAATTATTATCCAAAATTTTTTATTAATTCTTATTATTAATCCTTGCAATCTCATCATTCCTATTTTAAGATTCGATCCTAAATTAAAATACTAAAGCATATCTCTTTCCTAAAGTTATCCCTATCAATCTTGATATTATTATATTAATAACAATTAAGGTTAATTGTAATCTTAATAATATGATTTATCTCCTAATAATTTTATTATTATCTTGTTATATTAGTAACAATTATTATATCTTCTAAAATCCAATCTTATATCTCCCTCTTAATATCTATTTTATCAGATCGTTATTATATCATTAATATTATTTTATTAATAGTTACTGCTATTATTATAAAAAATTCTATTTTATAACCAACGTCATCAAAATACAATTATAAGTATTTTTTTTATAATTCTAGATTTCTAAATTTTTGGGATGTTACACGAATCCCACCCATTACTGGACCGAAGTCAAGTTTTCACATAATAACTTATTTTAACTCACGACCGAAGCCGGCTTATATTAACTCACTGTCAAAACTGACTTATATTATCTCAATGCTCATAATCTCAATAAATTAACAATTAATAAGAATCATGTTGACAAAGTAACTCAATACAATCTCAATAAATTATTAGATATCAAGAATCATGTGAATGAAAATCCAATCATGTGAACAAAAACCTAGGGTTTTTACGTAATCATGCATGAACCTTCCTAATTCACCAAATACACATGATTCATGACAATAAGCATCTATAAGCATGAAGAAGAGGGATTTAAGAGTAGGGATCCTGTTCAAGGCATACAACCTCCGGAAGTGAGAGTGTGTGAGATGTACTCACCTCAAGATTAACAAAGGAAGTGAGAAGAAGAGATGGGAGGATGATGGATGATGAATTCTAGGCCTAGGATCCTTCTCCGAGCTTCAACGAACGTTTCCCCTCTCTAGAATCAGAGTCTCTCTAGGTTTAAAGAAGAAGAATAGAAGAAGTGTGAAATCTGAAACTAAATGAAGGGTTTTAAAATTGTAAGTGGATTCTCGCTCAAGCGAGATATTCTTACTTGGGCGAGCGTGTTGGTTGCATGTCTTTTCTTTTCACATTCTCGCTTAAGCAAACTATCTCGCTTAAGCGAGAATGTTCCAGAAAAGACGCCCTCTCTGGACGATTCTCGCTTAAGCGAGCCCTTCTTGCTTAAGCGAAAAATGTCCAGAGAGCCTCCCAAAACTCCCCTGTATCTCGCTTAAACGAGATCTCACGCTCAAGCGAGATATGCAAAAACTCATTTTTCATACTTTATTACTTTTGCTGCACAACTCGCTTAAGCTAGCCACTAAAACTTCCAAACCTATGGTTTTTAGCCTAAGTCTTGTATCCTACTTCCTAATTACTTTCTTCTTGGTTATGAAATATACAAATCTTTATCCTAATCTCTTTTAATTCACAATAAATCTTAATTATCGGAATACTACTTGAATAAGGATTCTAGCACTCAAATTCTTAATGTTAACTCTTCTTAACTCTCATCTTACCATAACTCAACCTTAACCTAATCATCCCTCTAAAATTCCTCCTTACACCCATAAACTCTTCCTCACCCTCATATGTTTTCTTGAAATTCTTCCTTTTCCTCCTCAGCTTCTCAATTCATTCTTAACCAACCTCTAGTTTGGTTTAGGTCCCATTTTTCGGGATGTTACATAGTGCATAATGTAACATCCCAGAAATTAGAACCTAGGAAACAGAAGGAAAGCCTTATGTGGTGAACTCAACCAAGAGAGGGAAGTTAGAAGTAGGGTGAGAATTCGGCGGTTAAGTGTGATTTCAGACAAGAAATTAGGGAATTGATTTATAAAGAATTAGAGTGGGGAAGGGTTTGGATGAGAAGAACTAAGTTAGAATAAGATTTTCATGGAGAGGAATTAGGTTTGAGAAGGAGAAAAATGAATTGGAACCAAGAGGGGAACAAACCGAGGTTATTGCTTAATTTTGGGAGTTAGGCCTAATGACCTTGGTGCACTAATTCGCAAATATCTAGAGCTAGGAGTGTCCAATTAAGGTGATTCCACTTTCATTAGAAAGCTAATTTCTGGGGCTTTAGTTTGCTATATTATATGATAGTATTCCGAGTTCATTTGCACCTCCAAACAGTAGGTTTTTGTGCTCCAGCGCACAAGAAGCGCGCTCCAGCGCGCGGGTGACAGCAACCCCTGGTTGGAGTGCGCCCCAACGCACTAAAATCGCGCGCAGACTAGGAACAATTTTAAAATAGGGGAGACACGTTTTCTCCCCATTTTTCTCCCTTCTAGGGCTTCTTTTAGAGTGATAAGGAGCTGGTTTTAGAGAGAGAAAGGGCTTGGAGATGGAGGAGGGCTTGATTGAAGGTGCTCCACCATTCCTAAGGCTTGGATTCTACCATTCCTCCATCATCTTCTTCCTCCTCTTCCTCCATTAGAGCTTCCTTTGAGGTGGGTGTGGTCTCACTCTCTCTTTTCGTGGGTTTCTAGTATGAATGCTCCCTATTCTTCCTTTCCCCTTCTATTCTTGATGATTATGCTTAGATTATGCAAGACCTAGGATGGATTGTTAGTTTTATTTGAATATATGTTGTTTAGCCAAACCCTAGGTTAGATGATTTGGGGGTTCTCATGAAATTGAAGGTTTTGGGGTGTGATTATGCTTATAATTGCTCATGTTTATGCATTCCATCATGTTCGTGCATAATCTGAATGTTTGTACATGATTTTACCCCCATCATGTTCATGGAAAATGTTTTGGGTCTTTGACCTCATGAAAATGGTAAAGGAAATGTTAAAGGAAAAGTTAAAGGAAAAGTTAAGGGAAATGTTAAAGGAAATGGTGAAGGGGTCTTCGGACCAATGAGGTGCAAGAGAGGGTGGGTGTCCGGGTTATGACACTTGAGGTTCCTCAATTAAAATGAACCTTGTTTGTTTAAGCTTAAAACTTAATGAGGGTGGCCCTGGACGACGGTCCTTGGTCACATGGCCGAGCTCTCAAGAAGGTAAAGTGAAAAGAAATCGTGGGTGTCCGGGTTACGACGCTTGAGGACTAACTCTGCATTGATTGATTTATGTGACTGACTCATGATTTCAGATTCTCCCTTAAGTCTATTTGCATAATTTTCTATAGTATGTTGTATGTTTCATGGTCTAGTTACCTGTGTTGTGATTCATGTATGATGTTTATGTGATTGTATGTTCTCCCCCACACTGCACACACACTTATCGCACTCACTGGGACGTAGTCTCATCCCACGCTATGGGAAATATCTTTCAGTGCGCTGGTCATTGTTCTGATACTTAGCAAAGGAGCTGAGGACTGACTTGAGGTAGATTATGAAGACAGTCATTGGAGTTCTTTTAGTGTAGTTATTGGTTTAATGATGTAAATTAATATAATTCTTTAGTAAATGATTAAATCTAGTTACAGTTAATTGGTAATTGGTGTAGAAACCTGTAGTTGGCCACGGAGGCCCATTTTCCTTGGAAATAGATTAGAAATCATATTATTATGAACTGTATTGGTGGTTTTGCTAGTTTTCAGGTGAAGCCGAAAATTGGGAAACGTCCAGTTTTTAGGGGAAACTCTGCCGGATTTCCGATAGGAGTTTTGGGAACCGTGACACTCCATGTCTAGGTTCATTCCCTTAGTTTTGAATATAATGTTTCATGTTGTATTGTAGATTGAATTGTAGTGAAGGCTTAAGTAAGCGTTGGATTACCTATGGGATTGTATGATTTGTTCACCGATATCGAAAATGGTGAGAAATAATTTCAGAAATTCGGGAATAGTGTTTCCAACGGACATTATTCTTGGATTAAGAAATTAGGACGTTACATTTTGGTATCAGAGCAGTTCAATCCAATTGGACTATGATTAGGTTAGTTACCCGTAACTTGCTATAATTCCACCGTGCCTCATACTCAGTTTATGGACTGATCACCCCTCTACTGGGTGCATTGTACACGGAATTAGGGTTAGTGACGTAAATCAGGATACCTTGTCGAGGGAATTGGGACACATCCCTAACGAGGTTAGAGCCACCCACTTGTTTTAGATAGTCAAAGGGGCATAATTCACTCCCTAGGGTGAGACTTTCATCATAGAAATCACTTGGAAGACACCCTTAGTTTTGAAGGGACTTAGGGCACACTTAGAAGGAGAGGTAGAGTGTAAGTGTTGAGGACAAGTGACTTAAAGGGAATGATAAATAGACTCCCTAGTAGGCTAGGAGAGTGTCGATTACTCGTGAGCAAACTTTGGTGATGTAATGTGTTTGAACAATGTTGCTTGAATTGACTATTATATGTGTTTTCCAGAATGATTGTATGCCTAGTGTACTAGATGGTGAATTGATGAGTGGAATGTGATGACGTTGCATGGTTTAGAAGGACGTGTATGTGGGTTGTGTGGCCCGAATGACTGTATGTTCTACGCCTTGGTGGGGAATCATGATATGGTTGTTACTAGGATGTTTGCATGACTTGTAGATTGTTTGACTTACTCTGAAGATCTTGTAGGTAAGGGGAAATGGTAACCTTTTAGGGGAAGGGTTGGATGGTTTTAAATTTGAGAATTTCGAATTTAGGGTTTCATACTTAATGGACTAGGGATATGGCAGGTAGGAGTTAGAAAGGAAGTGTGGGATTCATAGGAATTTAATGCCATTAGTGAGAGGGGGTAACCCTAGCTTTTGGGTTAATTATTTCTATGGGGTAGGTGTGACCCTAAAGACAAATTGAGGAAAGAAATTAAGGTCTCTAAACCCACATACCTATTTTCCTTTCTGTAAACCCCTGTTAGTGAATGTCATGTTGATGCTTGTTGTTATTTCAACCCTAACCTCCTTAGTAATCGCTTTTGTCTTTCGATAGGTCCGGTTAAACATTACACAAGGTGATACATGATTGTAATTTGATGATGGTGAGATTATGCAGAATGAGGAATTGTTACTCAGTGTATATCTCCTAGGAGGATTAATGGTTCGTGTTATGTTCATGTTTTGGTTAAGGAATGGTGTTGAGTTTAGTGTACCAAGTCCACCACTAGGTGTCGCACATTGGAGTTCTTTTAGTGTAGTTATTGGAAACGGTCATTGGAGTTCTTTTAGTGTAGTTATTGGTTTAATGATGTAAATTAGTATAATTCTTCAGTAAAGGATTAAATATAGTTACAGTTAATTGGTAATTGGTGTAGAAACCTGTAGTTGGCCACGGAGGCCCATTTTCCTTGGAAATAGATTAGAAATCATATTATTATGAACTGCATTGGTGGTTTTGCTGGTTTTTCAGGTGAAGCCAAAAATTGGGAAACGTCCAGTTTTTAGGGGAAACTCTGCCGGATTTTCGGTAGGAGTTTTGGGAACCATGACACTCCGTGTCTAGGTTCATTCCCTTTGTTTTGAATATAATGTTTCATGTTGTATTGTAGATTGAATTGTAGTGAAGGCTTAAGTAAGCGTTGGATTACCTAAGCGATTGTATGATTTGTTCACCGATATCGAAAATGGCGCGAAATAATTTCAGAAATTCGGGAATAGTGTTTCCAACGAACATTATTCTTGGATTAAGACATTAGGACGTTACACAAAAAATATAATGTTATTCATAAAAATAACAATATTAACAAAACCTTTATATAATTTGTTATATTTATAAGTGGTTATCAAATAAGATAACGTATTTACATTTTATTCAATAAACATATATTTAAATTGCTAATTAACTGTCCAAGGAAGTAATATGGATTCTCTCTCCAATTTGTAATATATGTTTAGTAAAACTAACTGATAAGCCAACTCGTAAATATATTACATCGCCTCACATTTATTTTTGTTTTACATAATGATAGAATATCAAGTAAAAGAGAGAAGAAATAACTTTTTCCACTTCTCATGCTTTGAAAAGCACAAATTGGAGGTGACGTTTAAAATACATCCCTTTAGAGAGAGGCGTGTTATTTAATTTACACACCTAAATAAAAATCATTTGATTCAATAATATATTAATGGAAGCCCATGATTTAATCAAGCATAACCAGTATCGCTTGTGTACGCAATGCCTTCGTTAAACGAAAAAAGGGTGAAATACCTAACCCTGGATTATGGATTTCATTTCGTTTTGACGAGAGTGATATACGTTATCTTATAACCCGAAGGGACGTGACTAGATCCTTTTATTTATAGGGATACTCGTTGCGAGATGCGAATATGGTGTGCACGTTGGGACAGTGGTATTGTGCCATAGGTGCGGCAACAATTTAGTTGTTCACAAGATTCAAAATTAAAAAAAAAATTGAATTAAAATATAAAAAAATTATAAATTTAAATTTGACTCAAACCAAATTAGTTCTAAAATGTAATATCCTTCAAAATATAGATTTTTTTTAAATAAAATATTATTTATGTGAATTTAAAAACAATAATATATAAAATATGAAGTCATCTAATAATAGAATTTTTAAAATGAAAACAAACTTTGTGTGAATAGCTTTAAAAAATACACTTTAAGGTAACACATTTTTCTTGCTAAACTTAGACATAGTCGAATAAATATATTAGAATATAAAAGGAAAATTTTAAAATGATTAATTAATAAAATAATTGTTGGTAAATGGCTTTTTGAAGTCCGTCAACAAATTGGGAATGAAAACAATATCAATAAATACGAGTGCATAAAAAATATAGTGTTTCCACAAAATAATAATATTAACAAAATAAATTATACAATTTGTTATATCTTTAAGTGGTTATTTATTCATATTATATTCAATACACATATAAATAATTGCTCGACCATTAATCTTCCAATGAAGTTTATGGATTCTCTCTCCAATTTGTAATATGTTTAGAAAAACTAATTGTTAAACTAACTCGTAAAAATATAACATCACCTCACTTTTCTTTTATGTTTTGCAGAATGGAAGAATACCAAGTAAAACAAAAGGAAATCACTTTTTCCAATTCTCTTGATTTGAAAAATACAAAATTAGAGGTGACGTTTAAAATATATCCCTTTAGAAAGAGGGGTGTTACGTACACGCCTAAATAACAACGATTTGATTCAATAATTTTTAATGGAAGACCATAATTTAATCAAGCAAAACCAGTATCTCTTGTGTACGCAATGCCTTCGATATACCGAAAGAGGGTAAAATTCCTAACCATAGATTACGAATTTTATTTTGTTTTGATGAGAGTGATATATGTTATGTTATGACCTGAAGGGGAGTGACTCCTTTTATTTATAGGGATACCCACTACGAGAAGTGAGTATGGTGTGCACGTGCGAAAACTGGTATTGTACCATGGGTGTGGCAACTATTTAGTTTTTCACAAGATTCAAAACTAAAAAAAATTAATTATAGAATAAAAAATTTAAATTTAAATTTGACATAAATCATATTAGTTTTAAAATGTAAAATCTATCAAAAACACGATTCCTTAAAATCAAATAATATATATGATATTAAAAACAACAATAAATATAATATGATGTCATCTAATAATAAAATTTGTAAAATCAAAACAACCTTTGTGTGAAAAACTTTAAAATTACACTATAAGGTAATATATTTGTCTTGCAAAAAATAGACATAGTCCAATACAAATATTAGAATATAAAAGGAAAATTTTAAAATGATTAATTAATAAAATTATTGTTGGTAAGTGGCTTCTTTGAAGTCTATCAAAAAGTTGAAAATGAAAACAATATCAATAAATACTGGTGCATAAAAAATATAATCTTATTCATAAAAATAACAATATTAAATAAACGGTTATATAATTTGTTATATTTATAAGTGGTTTATCAAATAAGATAACGTATTTATATTTTATTCAATAAACATATATTTAAATTGCAAATTAACTGGCCAAGGAAGTATTATGGATTCTCTCTCCAATTAGTAATATGTTTAGTAAAAGTAACTAATAAGCTAACTCGTAAATATATTACATCACCTCACATTTATTTTTGTTTCGCATAATGATCGAATATCAAGTAAAAGAGAAGAAATAACTTTTTGTAGAAACACAGGGAAACACTAGAAGGGGGGTTGAATAGTGTTTCTTAATAATTTATGGAAGCTTTTCGCAAACGGTTAAGTTTACAACAGTTTCAGACAGGTTTAAGAAGTTGTCTGAAGTTTCTTAAAAGGCTTCTGAAAAGATCTTTAAAAAGGTTTCTTGCTTTTTAAAATTATCAGAACAATTTTAAACACCCTTTGGTTAGTATAAATAAATTGACAAGAGATAAGGGATAGAAAACTTAGCTAAGGAATTTATCCTGGTTCACTCACTACCACTGTGAGCTACGTCCAGTCCCAATGCCAACTAGCACTTGGATTTTCTCTTAATCTTCATCAAGATTACAAGTATTCTTTTACAGTCAAGCCTCTTCAGGCTCAACAACCAAGTATTCTTTTACAGACAAGCCTCTTCAGGCTCTACAACCAAGTATTCTTTTACAGACAAGCCTCTCCAGGCTCAGAGACAATTTTTACAAAGAGATATGTCTAAGCTTTTAAACTACACAAGTTTGAAGCTTAAACAGAGACGATGTACAATAAAACTGAGGTATGCTCAGGATATACAAATGATGTACAATGAATATGAAATCAGAGTGTTTTTACAGAGAAAAACTTGCAGCGTGATTTCTCTTAGACTTTCTTGTATATGCAGTCACTCTATTGATGGTCTTCATGAAGGGCTATTTATAACCAATCTTCAATCCGTTGAAATACCACTGTTTAGAGATAGCATTAAATGCTATTTAATCCGTTGTGAGACATGTTTCTGAGAGTTCTGATTTTTCTGACACAGTACAAGGTTGTTGCTGCCATAAAGCTGCCACTGTTGTTGCTGCAAAGGCTGCGTTGCAGGGATTTCCTCAGTGGTGTATGAAATTCAAATATACCAGGAAAGGTCTCTGTGTTCCTTGCCATAAATATGTTTGAAAAGGTACGTGCAGCAGAGAACGCTTGACTCAGCAGAATTTCAGAGATGTCTTCACATACTTCAGCAAAGAGTGCCACGTCATTAATGAGACTTCAGACAGCTTCAACACTTCAGACGGGTTGCGCACTTCAGACGGCTTCAACACTTCAGACAGGTTGAACCTTTAGAAGGCTTTTCCACTTTAGACAGGTTGACAGCACTTCAGACAGTCTTTATAAGTTCAGAATGGCTTGCTGAAATCATAGATAAGTCATTAAACATTTATGTATCTATGATAAGTATTTTAACCCAAATTTGTTAAGCATTAAAACTTGAGAAGTGAGCTATCTAAAACATCATAATTTACCTTATGATATTTTTGAGACTCAACATTCTCCCCCTTTTTAATGATGACAAATTTGTTTAAAATAAAGAAATCTGAAAGGAGTTTTAAAATAAAATAAACTTAAAAAAAATAACTCCCCCTCAGATAAAGTTCTCTCAGGTCAAACAGATTCTGATCAATTACTCTTATCAAATACTCCTCCTGAGACCTGTAATTACTTCAGATTTTGTTAGTTTTAATACTCCCCCTTTTGTCATCAATCAAAAGGGAATTTCAGAGCATAACTTTAAAATAATTACAAAAAAACATTGAGATACCAACATTCATGAGAACAAGCAGAATATATTTTTAGGCAAAAGAGTTCACATAACAGAAATTAAGCACTCAAAATGAAGTTAACACCAAACATGGCTAAACATCATAGACTATCCATCTTTCTTCAGCAAGGCCTCTTTCATAAAGGAGAGCAATTCTTCCTTTGCCTTGTCAATCTGAGAAATGACAGCAGTCTTCAATTCTTCTTGCCCAGTTCTGATGTGCTGTTGCTCTTGAAGGATTTGATCTTGCTTAGCAACAAGAGTAGCATTTCTTTTCTCCAAGCTCTTAACTTGATGCCTCAGCTTCATGTTCTCTTCCTCAAGATTCAGTTCCACTTCATATAGAATGATTTGAATGTGCCTGCAAATGAATCTGAGCCGATCGAATCCTGGATGCAACCCATAATCTTCGAGATGACTCACAGGAAAGAAGAAAGTTCTGATAGGGCAGATTAGCTTCCAGTCTTCATTAAAGGGTTCAGACATGGGGAATCTGCCTCTGATATACTGATACTGCACATTGGTGGAGACACCATAGCCTATGATGGAGTCATCATCTGGTCCTGCAGATCCAGAAGAGGATCCAACATCCTCTCTGATCTTCCAGTGGGATAACCATACCCTATCCCCGTAGCTGTGATCTAAACCTCCACCTTGTCTTTTGATCCGAGCAGGTAGCTCCTTCCATTCTGTTGGAGTTAAAGGTTTCTGGGGAACGGGATAAGCTTTAGGTTCCTTGAACTTGTCAGCAGGGCCTTCTTCCAGGGGGTACCTAGGAACAATCCTGTCAGGTTGCACTAGAATCTCTGTGGTTGGCCTGATGGAGATTGTTCTAGGTGGCCTATAGCCTCTCATGCCTATTGACTTCATGTAGTCCCTCTCAAAAAGTTCAGCTTCAGTAGACAGTTTCCTGACAAAACACCATTCATCATTAGACAACCTGAGGGAGTCACCAGAGAAGGGGTTAAGTGGAGCCCACTTATAAGCAGGTGGAACTGCACCCTTTCTGATCTTTTCAATCTGGCCTGAGTAAAACTGATCTGAACTGCCTTGATACTTTGCCCTTTCTTCACTAGCAGTGTGCTTGATAAGGCCATGGTGAAGAGAGATGGAGGGTTCATTTCTGAAAAACCGCAGCTCTTCAAATAAGTTGGGGAACTTGGGGACTCTGACCCTCTCACTGAAAGGTTCCTCATACTTTTTGTGGGGTACTTCAGTAGCTTCATCATATTGGTGCTGAGTGAGAGGAAAAGCATAAGGATCAAATGTAGGCTCTGTGAAGAAGTCCCTACTTTTGGGTCCTAACCTTATATGCTCAGGTAGCATGCTTCCTTTCCATACTTCAGAGCTGTCACCTTGCTGATGTTCATCTGTGGGGTCTTCAGACTGAGTGGATTATGAAGATGATGAAGGTGATGAAGGTGGTGATGAGGGAGGTGATGGAAGTGCTTCTTCTTCTTTCTCCTCTACTGTTTTCTTCTCAGGTGATGAAGGTGGTGATGGGGTCACATTATCAAACCTTACCCTGAGCCTTTTTCTTAGGAGGTTTAGCTTTCTCAGGTTCCCTCTCCTTTTCCTTTTCAGCTTGCTTCTCTTCTCTTCTTCTCTTGAAATACAGGTTTGCTTTGACAAAGTTTTGATACTTGCCAGCCTCATCCATTTCCTCCAGTTGACTTGCAATGCTCCTTGTAATCCTAACAGAGGGTTCAGGAGCTGGCTGAAATAACTTTGTTTTTGTTCTCCTTCTTTGCTGTGTATTGGATCTTTTTCTCTTCTTGGTCTCTTGAGCAATGGAAGCTAGCCTTTCATCTTCAGCAAGAGCTAGCTGAGAGGCTACTGCAAGAGCATAATCAATCTTTTCTTGCTCAGCCTTCTTCTCCATTTCTTCATTCTCCAAAGCTGTAGCAAGGGCTGCTACTTGAATAAGCTCAGGATCAGAAGGACATGCAGCCAGAGGTGCTGCTGCCAAAGCTTCAGGATCAGCAATCTCAGCTACCTCTTCCTCATGAGCCTTTACTTCTGTTTCAGAAGTAGGCTTAGGAGTAAGAGTTCTTACACCTTCAGAACCCTGACCCATAATTTCAGATGGCTTTTGCAAAGCCTTCTGAACAGGTTCAGATGTCTGAGTGTGCAAGTCCATAGCTTCTAGAGACACCTTTGCTGAACTCCTGACAGGGAGCTTCTTCCTTTTCAGATGAGGGGATGGCTTGGAGGGCTTGAACTCATCTTTTCTGATATCCCTTGAAGCTCTTTCTCAAGAATCTCAAGGGTGGTTCCTCTTCTTGAGGCCTTCTCCATAAGAACACTCTCCTTCAGAGTAGGAGATGGAGGTCGTGAAGTGAGCTTGATTCCCATGCTATTCAAGTTTGACTCACCAAAGAACACAGGAGATTTATGGTCACATAATCTTTCAACAGGTACCTTAAAATGCATAAGTACCTTCATGATGAGAGTGTTGTGGGGAAGATTTCCAGCAGAGTCTCGAATCTTCTTCTGCATATGGAACATGATAATGCTTGGGAGATTGACTTTCTTCTTCTGAAGCAGGTGAATCAGACAGAACCTTTCCAATTCTGAGACATGGTTTCTGCTTCCACTCTTAGGGATTATTGCACACCCTAAGATAGCATGAAGAACTCTGACCTTCTCTAGCAAGAACTTGGAATCCAGGCTTTTAGGTTCTTCTGTTCCATACAGCATCTTTGTAAACAACTTGTGCCCACCATTCTTCATCTCCCACCCAGGAATGAAGGTTGCACCTTCAGCCTTAACATCAGTGATTGTGGAGAGACTGCCTTGATCAATAAAAACTGAAACCCCTAGAACAGAGGCTTTGATGCTTTCATACACTCCCTTAGAATTAGGTATTCCTCGAGCAGAAGACCAGAAATCCACCACACTTTGTTCATGCCATTGACAGTTAATGTGGTCGAGGAAAGAAGTCCACCCAGCCACATCAAATTCCTCAACCAAATCCATGCCAATGTTGCAAAGCTCGTCAAGATTCACTCCCTTTGATCTAACCACATTTCCACCAGAACCAGCGGTCTTCTTGGGTGCCATTGTTGAGTTGCAGGGAAACTTTGAGAGAAAAAGGTTGCTTGAGCAGTGAAGAAGATCAAACGGAATATTGAGGAAAAAGAGTATAAGGCTTCCTCGACACACTTACTCCTGCATTTATAGACCCATGATGCAATGATGCCCTGTACCGGCTGCGCAGACTTCGGGTAACGTGCGAAGTGGAAGAGACAAAAACTTTAAAAGAAGGAATTCAACCGTCTCAGATAGCCATGTCAGCTAGTTACTTCAGATAGGTGAAAATTTCAGACACACAAATAAATTTCAGATAACCTAAAATTTCAGACATGTCACTGTTTCAGACACACTGAAATTTCAGACGCACTAAAAATTTCAGATAACATAATAATATCAGACACAATTAATTTTTAGAGAATGAATGTATATTTAAGTTGTTGCGTATGAACTTAAATCTATCTTCAGCCAGGGGTTTTGTGAATATAACTGCCTATTGATGCTCTGTGTTAATGAACTGAATATCAAAAACACCTTTTCTGAACATAGTCTCTAATGAAATGATGTTTGATTTCTATATGCTTTGCCCTAGAATGTTGAATGGGATTTTTGGATAAATTAATTGCACTGGTATTATCACAAAGAAAAGGTATAGCAGAGATAGGAATATTAAAATCCTCAAGCTGATACTTAACCCATAGCAGTTGTGAACAACAACTGGCTGTTGATATATACTCTGCTTCTGCTGTTGATAAAGCAATGGTGCTTTGCCTTTTGCTTGACCAGCTGATCATGTTATTTCCAAAGAAATGACATCCTCCACTGGTGCTCTTTCTTTCTATTCTATCTCCAGCAAAGTCAGTATCACAGTATCCTATTAACCTACAATCTTTGCTCCTCTTATAGCATATACCAAGATTAGTAGTATCTTTTAGATATCTAAAAATTCTTTTAACAACTTTGTAATGAGTAATTCTTGGATCTGATTGAAATCTAGCATAGAGACAAACACTGAACATTATGTCAGGTCTGCTTGCTGTTAGATACAACAAAGAGCCAATCATTCCTCTGTACAAGTTTGATTCACTGGTTCTTCTTTGTCATCCTTGCTCAAAGATGCAGAGGGATGCATAAGAGTTGACATGGGTTTGCAATCACTCATGTTGAACTTCTTAAGCATTTATTTTGTATATTTTTCTTGATGGATCCATATACAATCAGAATCTTGCTTAATTTGAAGTCCCAAGAAAAATTTTAGTTCTCCCATTAAACTCATTTCAAATTCTGATTGCATCAACTCAAAAAACTCCTTGCACAGAGAAGAATCAGTTGAACCAAATATAATGTCATCAACATATATCTGGACAAGTATAAAATCTTTGTTAGATTGTTTTCTGAAAAGGGTGGTATCTACTTTTCCTCTTTCAAAACCATTTTTTATAAGAAAACTGCTCAGTCTGTCATACCATGCTCTTGGAGCTTGTTTCAGACCATAAAGAGCCTTTTTCAATTTGAAAACATGATCAGGAAAAGCAGTGTCTTCAAAACCAGGGGGTTGTCTAACAAAAACTTCTTCTTCAATGAAACCATTGAGGAAGTCACTTTTGACATCCATTTGATATAGTTTGATGCCACTATTTACAGCATAAGAGAGAAGAATCCTAATTGCTTCTAATCTAGCAACAGGGGCAAAGGTTTCAGTGAAGTCAATACCTTCTTGTTGATTGTATCCTTGAGCCACCAATCTTGCTTTGTTTCAAACCACTTTTCCTTCTTCAGACAACTTGTTTCTGAACACCCATTTGGTTCCAATAATTGTTTTCCCATGGGGTTTAGGAACAAGTGTCCAGACATCACTCCTAGCAAATTGGTTTAGCTCCTCTTGCATGGCTAGAATCCACCCTTCATCATGCAGAGCTTCATTAATGTTCTTTGGCTCAATTTCAGACAGGAGAGCAAGAGAATTCGGATTCTTGAATTTTGATCTTGTCTTAACTCCTTCTGAAGTGCTGCCAATGATTTGCTCTTTTGGATGATGTGATTTGTATCTCCAGTCAGGTTTCTGAGGTGATATCAAATCAGTCTGAGACTCAATATTGGTCTGAAGAGGTTCAGTGACAGATGGTGCTTCAGACACCTGTTCACCCTTGATGCTGTCATGATTATTTAGCTCCATTCCTGCAAAGTCATCTTCTAGATCTGATAATTCCCTATCAGTCTCTTTCTTGTCATTAAATTTAACATGGATTGATTCCTCTACAGTTAAAGTTCTAGAGTTATATACTCTATAGGCTTTAGATGTTTCAGAATATCCTATGAAAATTCCATTGTCAGATTTTGCATCAAATTTTCCAAGATCATCCTTGGTGTTGAGTATAAAACACTCACAGCCAAAGGTGTGGAAATATGATATGTTGGGTTTTCTTCCTTTCCACAATTCATAAGGAGTCTTTTTCAGAATTGGTCTTACCAATATTCTGTTTTGAAGGTAGCAAGCTGTGTTAATAGCTTCTGCCCAGAAAGATCTTGGTAGATTGCATGAGTTGAGCATGGTTCTTCCCATTTCTTGCAAGCTTCTGTTCTTTCTATCAACAACCCCATTTTGCTGAGGTGTTCTTGCCACAGAGAAATTGTGTGAGATCCCATTCTCATCACAGAACAGTTGAAAGTTTGCATTCTCAAACTCTCCACCATGATCACTTCTGATAACAGATATACAGAATCCTTTTTATTCTGTACCTTCTTGCAGAATATTGTGAAATTCCTGAAAGTCTCATCCTTGCTTCTTAGGAATAACACCCATGTGAATCTAGAATAGTCATCAACAATGACCAAACCATATTTCTTACCACTAATGCTTTCTGTTCTAATAGGACCAAACAAGTCAATATGTAACAATTCTAAAGGTCTGCTAGTGGAAACAACATCCTTACTCTGAAAAGAGTGTCTTGTTTGTTTTCCTTTCAGACAGCTTTCACGTAAAATGTCAGATTTGTAAGAAAGCTTGGGCAGTCCTTTAACAAGGTTGTGTTTTGCTAACTTTGAGATCAATCTCAAGCTGGCATGCCCAAGTCTTTGGTGCCAAATCCGTTTTTCATCTTCAACAGAGAGAAAACATTTTACATTTTGACTTGCCAAATCCTCTAGATCAATTTTGTACACATTGCTGTGTCTCTTAGCAGTAAAAAGAATTTGATCACGAGAGTCTTTGACTATACATCCTTCTTTAGTAAAGGAAACCACATATCCACTGTCACACAATTGACTTATGCTCAGTAGATTGTGCTGAAGTCCCTTTACTAGAAGAACATTCTTAATAAGGGATAGAGGAGACATACCTACAGTTCCTATTCCTGTGATCTTCCCTTGCTGATTTCCACCAAAGGTGACCACACCTCCCGCTCTGGGCCTAAGGTTTTGGAACAAAGACCTTTCTCCTGTCATGTGTCGCTAGCACCCACTGTCCAGGTACCAATTGTGGGGTCTCCTTTGTCCTGTTAAACACATCTACAACAGGAATGATCAAGTTCTTAGGTACCCATATTCTTTTGGGTCCTTTCTTGTTAGATTTGGGTTTTACTTTTCCCTTGTGTTTACACTGAGCCACATTGTGTCCAGGCTTGCCACAATGAGAACACCCAATAGCTTTCTTTTTGCCTTTAGTAAAATTTTTGAAAATATGAGGTTCAGAGGTATCATGATCACAAAAGCCTAATCCACTTTTGTCAAGGGGATCCCTTTGATTGCCAAGCAATCTGTTAAGGTTTTCTGTTCCTTTGACAAATTTAGCTAAGTCTTTTGTCAGTTCCTCAACTTGTTTCTGAAGTTTTTTGTTTTCTTCAGAGACAGTTTGTGAACTGCTACTTTCAGTCACAAGAATTCTCTCCTTGAGCATAATATTTTCTATCTCAAGAGCCTCATATTTACTGCACATTTCTATGTGGGCCTTGGACAGATTCTTATACTCTTGGAAGAGGTCCTTGGAACTTTCCATCGGGTCATCATACATCTCTTGAAGAGTTAAGGGAAATACCTCAGATTCTGAGCTATCTGATGAGGGCAGGCTGGCCATGAGACACAGGTTGGCCTCTTCTGAAGTGTCTTCCTCTTCTTCTGAGGTAGAATCATCAAGATCCTCCCATGTTGCCATCAGACCCTTCTTCTTCTTGAAGAATTTCTTCTTTTTGAAGTTGTTCTTTTTCAGTCTTGGACATTCAGCCTTCATATGACCTGACTGTTTACACTCATAGCATATAATTTTGTCATTTTGAGAATCCTTACCTGACTTACCTGATTTAGAGGTTGAGGGTTGGTTCTTTCTAAACTTTCCTCTGTTCTGCAGCATCCTCTTGATTTTCCTGCTGAGAAGAGCAAGATCATCATCTTCTGAGCTATCTCCAGAATCTTCATCTGCTTCTGAAGTTTCCTCAGCTTGCATGGCTTTAATGCTGCCATGCCTAGGGTGTTTGGCTTTGGAGTTTAATGCCAGAGATTTCTTCTTGATGTCATCTTCCCCAAGTTCAAGCTCATGAACTTTGAGAGATCCCAACAGTTCTTCCATTCTAAGAGAGTTTAAGTCTCTGGCCTCTTGAATGGCTGTAACTTTGGGTCTCCAGGACTTTGGCAAACTTCTCAGAATCTTTCTATTATTGTCTCCAGATTCAAAAGTTCTACCTAAAGACCTGAGTCCATTGGTTATAGTCTGAAACCTCCCAAACATTTGATCTATGGTTTCAGATTCTTCCATCTTGAACATCTCATATTGATGTATAAGCATGCTGATTTTGGATTGCTTGACAGTCTCAGTCCCTTCATGGGCGGCTGCAAGTGTATCCCAAATCTCCTTGGCAGATGAACATCCATGAACCTTCTCATACTCTGATTTGTTCAGAGAACATATCAAATAGAGTTTGGCTTTAGCATTTAACTGAACTCTAGCCTTCTGCTCTAAGGTCCATTCAGCCTTAGGTATTGTCACTCCGTTATGTATAGGCACATAGTCTCCATCAGTGACCACATCCCAAACATCAATGTTGTTGCTCTCAATGAACAACTTCATACGATCCCTCCAATAGTGGTAGTCCACTCCATTGAATGCTGGGGGTCTTGTTATAGAGGCTCCTTCAGTGATGTACTGTCTGTTGTTGGAAGCTTCCATCTGGATCTTTAATCCTCAAACACTTGTAAGGTGCTCAACCCTGAGTTGAGCTCTGATACCAACTGTAGAAACACAGGGAAACACTAGAAGGGGGGTTGAATAGTGTTTCTTAATAATTTATGGAAGCTTTTCGCAAACGGTTAGGTTTACAACAGTTTCAGACAGGTTTTAAGAGGCTGTCTGAAGTTTCTTAAGAAGGATTCTGAAAAGATCTTTAAAAAGGTTTCTTGCTTTTTAAAATTATCAGAACAGTTTTCAACACCCTTTGGTTAGTATAAATAAATTGACAAGAGATAAGGGATAGAAAACTTAGCCAAGGAATTTATCCTGGTTCACTCACTACCACTGTGAGCTACGTCCAGTCCCAATGCCAACTAGAACTTGGATTTTCTCTTAATCTTCATCAAGATTACAAGTATTATTTTACAGTCAAGCCTCTTCAGGATCTACAACCAAGTATTCTTTTACAGGCAAAACTTGCAGCGTGATTTCTCTTAGACTTTCTTGTATATGCAGTCACTCTATTGATGGTCTTCATGAAGGGCTATTTATAACCAATCTTCAATCCGTTGAAATACCACCGTTTAGAGATAGCATTAAATGCTATTTAATCCGTTGTGAGACATGTTTATGAGAGTTCTAATTTTTCTGACACAGTACAAGGTTGCTGCTGCCATAAAACTGCCACTGTTGTTGCTGCAAAGGCTGCGTTGCAGGGATTTCCTCAGTGGTGTATGGAATTCAAATATACCAGGAAAGGTCTCTGTGTTCCTTGCCATAAATATGTTTGAAAAGGTACGCGCAGCAGAGAACGGTTGACTCAACAGAATTTCAGAGATGTCTTCACATACTTCAGCAAAGAGTGCCACGTCATTAATGAGACTTCAGACGACTTCAATACTTCAGACGGGTTGCGCACTTCAGACGGCTTCAACACTTCAGACAGGTTGAACCTTCAGAAGGCTTTTCCACTTTAGACAGGTTGACAACACTTCAGACAGTCTTTATAAGTTCAGAATGGCTTGCTGAAATCATAGATATGTCATTAAACATTTATGTATCTATGATAAGTATTTTAACCCAAATTTGTTAAGCATTAAAACTTGAGAAGTGAGCTATCTAAAACATCATAATTTACTTATGATATTTTTTAGACTCAACACTTTTTCCACTTCTCATGCTTTGAAAAACACAAAATAGAGGTGACGTTTAAAATATATACATCCCTTTAGAGAGAGGCGTGTTATTTAATTTACACACCTAAATAAAAATCATTTGATTCAATAATATATTAATGGAAGCCCATGATTTAATCAAGCATAACCAGTATCGCTTGTGTACGCAATGCCTTCGTTAAACGAAAAGAGGGTAAAATACTTAACCCTGGATTATGGATTTCATTTCGTTTTGATGAGAGTGATATACGTTATCTTAGAACCCGAAGGGACGTGACTAGATCCTTTTATTTATAGGGATACTCGTTGCGAGATGCGAATATGGTGCGCACGTTGGGACAGTGGCATTGTGCCATAGGTGCGGCAACAATTTAGTTGTTCACAAGATTCAAAATTAAAAAAAAATTGAATTAAAATATAAAAAAATTATAAATTTAAATTTGACTCAAACCAAATTAGTTCTAAAATGTAATATCCTTCAAAATCTAGATTTTTTTAAAATAAAATATTATTTATGTGAATTTAAAAGCAATAATATATAAAATATGAAGTCATCTAATAATAGAATTTTTAAAATGAAAACAAACTTTGTGTGAATAGCTTTAAAAAATACACTATAAGGTAACACATTTTTCTTGCTAAACTTAGACACAGTCGAATAAATATATTAGAATATAAAAGGAAAATTTTAAAATGATTAATTAATCAAATAATTGTTGGTAAGTGGCTTTTTGAAGTCTATCAACAAATTGGGAATGAAAACAATATCAATAAATACGAGTGCATAAAAAATATAGTGTTTCCACAAAATAATAATTTTAACAAAAAAAATTATACAATTTGTATATCTTTAAGTGGTTATTTTATTAAATAAGATAATTTATTCATATTATATTCAATAAAAATATAAATAATTGCCCGACCATTAATCTTCCAATGAAGTTTATGGATTCTCTCTCCAATTTGTAATATTTTTAGTAAAACTAATTGTTAAACTAACCCGTAAAAATATAATATCACCTCACTTTTCTTTTATGTTTTGCAAAATGGAAGAAATCAAGTAAAACAGAAGGAAATCACTTTTTCCAATTCTCTTGATTTGAAAAATACAAATTAGAGGTGGCGTTTAAAATATATCCCTTTAGAAAGAGGGGTGTTACGTACACGCCTAAATAACAACGATTTGATTTAATAATTTTTTAATGGAAGACCATAATTTAATCAGGCAAAACCAGTATCCCTTGTGTACGCAATGCCTTCGATATACCGAAAGAGGGTAAAATTCCTAACCCTAGATTACGGATTTCATTTTGCATAGATGATCATATCTCACAGATCATGGATATGAGATATCATGTGGTCACATAGGTACACATTAAGATTAATGGTGTACTGGACAGACCCACCTTAAGAACGTTGCATGGGTTGTTACATAAGTGTCATGAACGTTTCTTAAATTGATAAATGTTATATGAAGTCCTCCGACCTGAAATCACTACGATTCCTGCATAAGGAATTATATGTTTTAATTATCATCAAACGTTACCTGTAATAGGGTAATCATAAAGTTGGTTTTTGGACATATAATAAATTATGTGGTGGAATGTGAGTGCCCTAGATGGGATTTGTCCCTCCTATGTAACAGGAGTTATCTGTAGGCCTCTTGACAAAGTGAGACTGCAAAATGCATGGCCATGCTCAAGAGGATAAACATGAGACGTTTATTTTCTGTACAGTCTACTTGGGGTTCAAGAAAACATAAATTGAACTATACAAGGTTGACACAATCCATGCCCTTGTGTTCAATTAGATATTTGGACAAAGGGACAGATCATATAAATTATTATCATAAAATAGGATTTATCAAAGTTATTGATAATCTCAATATTTGGATAGTGATGTGTTGCTAGATACCGCTGACTATTTATGATATTAAATATAAAAGGGTTTTATTTTAATATCATAACCAAATATTAAAATCCTATTGGGTCACACGCATACAACAAGCCACTAGGAAAAGGATAATAATTCTAATTTAATTTAATTAGAATTATTATAACATAATGGGCCAGGCCCATAAGTGTTAGGGTTAAGTGAGTGAGGGGGTAAAACCCTAGCCACCACTCTATAAATAGAGCATGAGATGCACTACCCCAGATACACATGAGCAATCGCTTTTTACTTTCTAAGGCTACTAGCAGAGCTGAGGAGGGTTTCCTAGTACGACTATTGGCGTGGATACCAATAGAGACGTGGCTACTCTTGCCTCGTTTGTAATCCTAATAAGGTACGACCTTTCGTTTTAATACCTTTTATGCCTTGATTCGTGTTTTCGCAAAACGATTATAACAAGGGAGGGAATCCATTTATTTCCGTTGCACCCTGACCACATGCTTGATTCCCTTCAAGAGGGTTTTAGAGAGAGAAAGGGCTTGGAGATGGAGGAGGGCTTGATTGAAGGTGCTCCACCATTACTAAGGCTTGGATTCTACCATTCCTCCATCATCTTCTTCCTCCTCTTCCTCCATTAGAGCTTCCTTTGAGGTGGGTGTGGTCTCACTCTCTCTTTTATTGGGTTTCTCTTATGAATGCTCCCTATTCTTCCTTTCCCCTTCCATTATTGATGATTATGCTTAGATTATTCAAGACCTAGGGTGGATTGTTAGTATTATTTGAATATATGATTTTGGCTCAAACCCTAGGTTAGGGGATTTGGGGATTTTTGGTGAAATTGATTATTGTGATGTTGTAACCTTGAAGTTTTGTTCATTTATGCATACACTCATGTTCATGGAATTATTATTATTATGTTTTATGACCCCATTTACACATGTTTTGAAAGGAAATTGGGTCTTAGGACCTCATGTTTTTCTGTAAAAGGATTTTTTGGTCTCTTAGACCTCATGTTGAACTTAATGACTTTGAATCCATGGACTTCATGTTTTGAAAAGAATTATTTTGTGTCTTTGGATTTCATGTTTAAATTGATCATGTTTCACACTCAGACTTTTGGTCCCTGGACTCACGTTTTTTAGACTTTGTCTCTAGTCCTTGGACTCATGTGAATTAATGAGGTTGATCTCTGGACTCATGTTTTGAGACTTTGTCTCCGGTCCTTGGATTCATGTTGCAAGAGAGGCAATCACATTTACCTCTAGGCCAAGGGGTATATGGGATTCCTCAATTAAAAATGAATTGTACTTGTTTATTAATAAAACTTAATGAGGGTTGCCCTGGACGACGGTCCTTGGTCACATGGCCGAGCGCTCAAAAGAGGTAACAGTGAAAAGACCCCGTGGGTGTTCGGGTTATAAAACTTGAGGACTAACTCTGCATTGTTTACTTATGTGGCTGACTCATGTTTCTAGTTCCCATTCTTCAGGTGCATATACTTAGTGTTTTGAGGTCATGCCCTATGTTCATAATGACATTTCATGTAAATTATGCTCATGTACGTTGTATGCTTGGTTGTTGCCTTTTCCCCACACTGCACACACTATTATCACGCTCACTGGGACGTAGTCTCATCCCATGTTGTGGGAAACATCTTTAGTTGTGCAGGAAAGGATCTTTTAGCATTGGATGAAGATCCGGAATCTTGTGGTGGATACTTCCGCCTCCTCAGCTGCCAGTTAGCCGTAGGACATTTAGTTCCCATTGTTATTGAAGTGTTGAAAAGGTTGATAATTGTAAATGTAATGTATTGGATTAAATTATTGTGAGGATTGATGAGAATGTCTCATTTTGGCCGTGGAGGCCCATTTTGTTATAGAATTGAATTAGTTGTGGAATATTATAAACCGTACTAGTGTTTTGCTGGTTTTCAAGTGAATCTAGAAATTGGGAAACGTCCAGTTTTCAGGGGAGACTCTGCCGGATTTCCGGCAGGAGTTTTATGAACCTTTATCACGCCAAGTGTGGGTTCCTCCATGTCCTTCTTTTCTAATTGTGTTATTGATGTTGAGGTAGCCTAAGCATACGTTGGACTATTTAGGCAATTGTGTTTGTATACCGATACATGAAATGGCGCGAAATAATTTCAGAAATACAGAATAGTGTTTCCAACGGACACTTATTCTTGAATTGAGAAATTAGGACGTTACAATATATGATATGTTATGACCCGAAGGGGAGTGACTCCTTTTATTTATAGGGATACCCACTACGAGAAGTGAGTATGGTGTACACGTGCGAAAACTGGTATTGTGCCATGGGTGTGGCAACAATTTAGTTTTTCACAAGATTCAAAACAAAAAAATTAATTATAAAATAAAAATTTAAATTTAAATATGACATAAATCAAATTTGTTTTAAAATGTAAAATCTATCAAAAACATGATTCCTTAAAATCAAATAATATATATGATATTAAAAATAATAATATATATAATATGAAGTCATCTAATAATAAAATTTGTAAAATCAAAACAACCTTTGTGTGAAAAACTTAAAAATTACACTATAAGCTAACATATTTGTCTTTCTAAAAACAGACATAGTCCAATACAAATATTAGAATATAAAAGGAAACATTTAAAATGATTAATTAATAAAATTATTGTTGATAAGTGGCTTCTTGAAGTCTATCAAAAATTTGCAAATGAAAACAATATCAATAAATACTAGTGCATAAAAAATATAATGTTATTCATAAAAATAACAATATTAACAAAATGGTTATATAATTTGTTATATTTATAAGTGGTTATCAAATAAGATAACGTACTTATATTTTATTCAATAAACATATATTTAAATTGCTAATTAACTGTCCAAGGAAGTATTATAGATTCTCTCTCCAATTTGTAATATATTTAGTAAAACTAATTAATAAGCTAACTCGTAAATATATTACATCGCCTCACATTTATTTTTGTTTTGCATAATGATAGAATATCAAGTAAAAGAGAAGAAATAACTTTTTCCACTTCTCATGCTTTGAAAAACACAAATTAGAGGTGACGTTTAAAATATATACATCCCTTTAGAGAGAGGCATGTTATTTAATTTACACACCTAAATAAAAATCATTTGATTCAATAATATATTAATGGAAGCCCATGATTTAATCAAGCATAACCAGTATCGCTTGTGTACGCAATGCTTTCGTTAAACGAAAAGAGGGTAAAATACCTAACCCTGGATTATGGATTTGATTTCGTTTTTATGAGAGTGATATACATAATATTATGACCCGAAGGGACGTGACTCCTTTTATTTATAGGGATACTCGCTGCGAGACGCAAATATGGTGTGAACGTTGAGACAGTGGTATTGTGCAATTGGTGCGGCAACAATTTAGTTGTTCACAAGTTTCAAAATTAAAAAAATTGAATTAAAATATAAAAAATTATAAATTTAAATTTGACTCAAACCAAATTAGTACTAAAATGTAATATCCTTCAAAATCTAGATTTTTTTAAAATCAAATATTGTTTAGTTGAATTTAAAAACAATAATATATAAAATATGAAGTCATCTAATAATAGAATTTTTAAAATAAAAAAAAACTTTGTGTGAATAGCTTTAAAAAATACACTATAAGGTAACACATTTTTCTTGCTAAACTTAGACATAGTCGAATACAAATATTAGAATATAAAAGGAAAATTTTAAAATGATTAATTAATAAAATAATTGTTGGTAAGTGGCTTTTTGAAGTCTATCAACAAATTGGGAATGAAAACAATATCAATAAATATGAGTGTATAAAAAATATAGTGTTTCCAGAAAATAATAATATTAACAAAAAATTATACAATTTGTTATATCTTTAAGTGGTTAAGTATATTCAATACACATATAAATAATTGCCCGACCATTAATCTTCCAATGAAGTTTATGGATTCTCTCTTCAATTTGTAATATGTTTAGTAAAACTAATTGTTAAACTAACTTGTAAAAATATAACATCACCTCACTTTTTTTTTATGTTTTGCAAAATGGAAGAATATCAAGTAAAAAACAAGAAAATCACTTTTTTCAATTCTCTTGATTTGAAAAATACAAATTATAGGTGGCGTTTAAAATATATCCCTTTAGAAAGAGGGGTGTTACGTACACGCTAAAATAACAACGATTTGATTCAATAATTTTTTAATAGAAGACCATAATTTAATCAGGCATAACTAGTATCCTTTGTGTACGCAATGCCTTCGATATACCGAAAGAGGGACAAATTCCTAACCCTAGATTATGGATTTCATTTTGTTTTGATGAGAGTGATATATGTTATGTTATAACCCGAAGGGGCGTGACTCCTTTTATTTATAGGGATACCCGTAACGAGAAGTGAGTATAGTGTGCACGTACGGAAACTGATATTTTGCCATGAGTGTGACAACAATTTAGTTTTTCACAAGATTCAAAATTAAAAAAAAAAATAATTGTAAAATGAAAAATTTAAATTTAAATCTGACATAAATCATATTAGTTTTAAAGTGTAAAATCTATCAAAAACATAAATCCTTAAAATCAAAAAATATATATGATATTAAAAATAATAAATATAATATGAAGTCATATAATAATAAAATTTATAAAATCAAAACAACCTTTGTGTGAAAAACTTTAAAATTACACTATAAGCTAACATATTTGTCTTGCTAAAAACAGACATAGTCCAATACAAATATTAGAATATAAAAGAAAAAATTTAAAATGATTAATTAATAAAATTATTGTTGGTAAGTGGCTTCTTGAAGTCTATCAAAAAATTGCAAATGAAAACAATATAAAAAAATACTAGTGCATGAAAAATATAATGTTATTCATAAAAATAAAAATATTAACAAAACAGTTATATAATTTGTTATATTTATAAGTGGTTATCAAATAAGATAACGTATTTATATTTTATTCAATAAACATATATTTAAATTGCTAATTAACTATCCAAGGAAGTATTATGGATTCTCTCTCCACTTTGTAATATGTTTAGTAAAAGTAACTAATAAGCTAACTCGTAAATATATTACATTACCTCACTTTTATTTTTGTTTTGCATAATGATAGAATATCAAGTAAAAGAGAAGAAATAATATTTTCCACTTCTCATGCTTTGAAAAACACAAATTAGAGGTGACGTTTAAAATATATACATCCCTTTAGAGAGAGGCGCGTTATTTAATCAATACACCTAAATAAAAACATTTGATTCAATAATATATTAATGGAAGCCCATGATTTAATCAAGCATAACCAGTATCGCTTATGTACGCAATGCCTTCGTTAAACGAAAAGAGGGTAAAATACCTAACCCTGGATTATGGATTTGATTTCGTTTTGATGAGAGTGATATATGTTATGTTATGACCCGAAGGGACGTGACTCCTTTTATTTATAGAGATACTCGCTGCGAGACGCGAATATGGTGTGCACGTTGGGACAATGGTATTGTGCCACAGGTGCGGCAACAATTTAGTTGTTCACAAGATTCAAAACTAAAAAAATTGAATTAAAATATAAAAAAATATAAATTTAAGTTTGACTCAAATTAAATTAGCACTATAAGGTAACACATTTTTCTTGCTAAACTTAGACATAGTCGAACACAAATATTAGAATATAAAAGGAAAATTTTAAAATGATTAATTAAGAAAATAATTGTTGGTAAATGGCTTTTGGAAGTATATCAACAAATTGGGAATGAAAACAATATCAATAAATATGAGTACATAAAAAATATAGTGTTTCCACAAAATAATAATATTAACAAAAAAATTATACAATTTGTTATATATATATATATAAAAGTGGTTAAGTTGTTAAATAAGATAATTTATTTATATTATATTCAATACACATATAAATAATTGCCCGACCATTAATCTTCCAATGAAGTTTATGGATTCCCTCTCCAATTTGTATTATGTTTAGTAAAACTAATTGTTAAGCTAACTCGTAAAAATATAACATCACCTCACTTTTCTTTTATGTTTTGCAAAATAGAAGAATATCAAGTAAAAAGAGGAAATCACTTTTTCCACTTCTCTTGATTTTGAAAAATACAAATTAGAGGTGGCGTTTAAAATACATCCCTTTAGAAAGAGGGGTGTTACGTACACACTTAAATAACAACGATTTGATTCAATAATTTTTAATGAAAGACCATAATTTAATCAGGCATAACCAGTATCCCTTGTGTACGCAATGCCTTCGATATACTGAAAGATGGTAAAATTCCAAACCCTAGATTACGGATTTCCTTTTTGTTTTGATGAGAGTGATATATGTTATGTTATGACCCGAAGGGTCGTGACTCCTTTTATTTATAGGGATACCTGTTGCGAGAAGTGATTTTGGTGTGCACGTGTGGAAAGTGGTATTGTGCCATGGGTGTGGCAACAATTTAGTAGTTTACAAGAATTAATTAAAAAATAAAAAAATTAAATTTAAATTTGACATAAACAAAATTAGTTTTAAAATGTAAAATCTATCAAAAACATGATTTTTTAAAATCAAATAATATATATGAATTTAAAAACAATAATATATTAAAATATGAAGTCATCTAATAATAGAATTTGTAAAATGCATGAGAACAAGCCTTGTGTGAATAGCTTTTAAAAATACACTATAAGCTAACATATTTGTCTTGCTAAACCTAGACATAGTCCAAGACAAATATTAGAATATAAAAAGAAAAAATTTAAAATGATTAATTAATAATATTTTGTTGGAAAGTGGCTTTTTAAAATCTATCGACAAATTGAGAATGAAAACAATATCAATAAATACGAGTGCATAAAATATATAGTGTTATCCACAAAATAATAATATTAACAAAAAATTATAAAATTTGTTATATTTATAAGTGGTTATTGTAACATCCTAATTTCTCAATTCAAGAATAATGTCCGTTGGAAACACTATTCCGAATTTCTGAAATTATTTTGCGCCATTATTGATATCGTCACACAATTCATACGACTACTCAGACAATCCAACGTTTGCTTAAGCTTTTACAAGGTCATACAACATTCAAATTTATGGAACTAATTCACATCTTAGGTTATAAAAAGACACAACACTCCTGCCGGAAATTCGACAGAGTCTCCCCTGTAAACTGGACATTTCCAAATTTTCTACCTTAACCTGAAAACCAGAAAAAATCACCAATACAATTGATAATAGCACCATACAATTTTAATCTCTATCTGAGCCTTCATGGCCAAACTAAAGTCTCATCTTTAATACATCAATAAACTTCTAATTTACAATTACAAGTCTTAACACTCTACTTTAATTGAGTCCTCAACTCTCCTGCCCATAACCTTAACAGCAACCTGCACAACTAAAATATAATTCGCACATCGTGGGATGAGACTACGTCCCAATGAATGAGGTAACAGTGTGTGCAGTGTGGGGGAAAACAGGCAAATGAGATGCAACAAACATCACTATAATATATATATATATACATATATATATATATATACATACACATTATAAATAATACCAGAGATTAGATCCTATATACAGTTATCATTTTGGCCACACAGTTTCCCCAACTCTGACTCGGCGCATACGCCTTAATTTGAACTATAACTCGGCGCATGCGCCCTCATCTGAACTGTGACTCGGCGCACACACCCTCAACTGAACTCGGCGCATACGCCCTCATCTGAACTGTGACTCGGCGCACACACCTTCAACTGAACTCGGCACATACGCCTTTATCTGAACTCGGCGCATACGCCCACATCTGAATTATGACTCGGCGCATACGCCCTCGTCTGAACTCGGCGCATACGCCCTCGTGTGAACTCGGCGCATACGCCCTCGTCTGAACTCGGCGCATACGCCCACAATACAAGGTAAAGTTTTACATAAAACATTAATCAACTACAACCATCTTTTTATGCTCTAGGTATTACATTCATATACATTAGTAGAAAACCCCCATTTGCTTCCCAATGAACAAACCCTAAAGGTTGGACCTCCCAAACTCCCCCTAATACCACATCCCCAAATATATCAGTTAGGTATACATCATCATCATAAACACCAAGCAACTATCAATCGCACATATATTCCCAAATCTACTAACCTAGGGTTTGGAATCCAAGTACATACAACCAATCCATTCAACAATCCACCCTAGGCATGTCTATAATCATTCCTAATCAACAATAATAGAAAGGGGAAGTAAGAATAGGGGTCATACATAGATTATCACACAACAATGAAAGTGAGTGAGAACCACACTCACCTCCTTGGAGAAAAGAGGATAAGTAATGGAAGAATGGAAGAATGGAGGGGAAGAGGATGAAGATCCAAGCTCCAAGAGATGGTGAAGAAGCCTCCCAATCAAGCTCTCCTACTTCTCCCAGCGCCCTCTCTCTCTAGAAATCTCTCTTCCTCTCTCTAAAATGAAGAGGGAACGGAAGGAAAATGAGGGAGAAATCCCTAAATCGGTCTTTTAAAGAACCAGACGCGTTCCTACGCTCAGCGCAGTTGGAGCGCAAGTTTTCTCAATTCCTCTCTGTTTTTTGCGCTCAGGCTGCGCTCAGCACAGCTGGAGTGCAGGAAACAAATTGGAATTCCTCTGTTTCTCGACATCTTTCTCGCCTAAGCAAGAATGCATCTGTTTGGAGTGCAAACGAGCTCGGAATTCTCTCGTATAGCATATCAAACTGAAGCCCCAGATCTTAGCTTTCTAATCCGAGTGGAATCACCTCAATTGGACACCTAAAATTCTAGATATTTGCAATTTAGTGCACCGAGGTCATTAGGCTTAGAGCCCGAAATTAAGCAACAACCTTGGTTTTTGGCCCTCTTTGATTTCAATTCAAATCTCTCCTTCTCAAACCTAATTCCTTCCCTCTAAAACCTTCTTCTAACTTAGTCCTTCTCATCCAAACCCTTTCCCCACTCTAATTCTTAACAAATCCATTCCCTTGACCACAAAACTTATTCTTCCACATTTAATGGCTAAGATCTAGGGTGTTGCTCTTCTCCTTAACTCTATCTCCTGACCCTTTCTTTCAACTTAATTCTTTGACCAAACTCATTTCCTCATTCTTAAGCTTTTATACTTCTCTCTGATACAGGGTTCGGTTTCTTCTAAACTCGACCTACAACTTAATTGGCTTAGCTCTCGATCCCTCTTCTAAACTCTTTTAAAACTCATGTTTCCTAATGGATTCCCTAATTTCTGGTCTGAAACCACACTTAGCCTCTGAATTCTCATCCTACTTCTAACTTCTCTCTCTTGGCTGGGTTCACAACCTAAGGCTTCTCCTATATTTCGTAGGTTCCAATTTCCGGGATGTTACAATTCTACCCCTTTTAATTAAATTTTGCCCTCAAAATTTGCCATACGAATCCTCCGACTCTTTAGTCGCTTACCTCCTTGCATTAAAAATCTAACGAACTAAAGCCATTTCTGTGATCCCTACACCGTAAAATGCGCTCACCACCTCCCTACGTCTCAAGGTGCTCCAAAGGGTTCTATCTACATTACCCTTTCATCTAGCGCTCTCACTCGCCTTACCTCTATTCTAATATCTCCCCCTTGACCTCGAATCGATCATTTCTCCCCTCCAGTGAATATTGTCTATTCTATTCCTTCCCTTGTGTTTTAATAAAATTTGGTTTGCTCTAGACAAGATTCCTACTTCGATCTATGCTAACCGTCCTATTGTTACTTATACCAAAGTCTGGCAAGGTACCTGGTCATTCGAATCTTGGCTTGACAAACTAACAATCCAACCCACTCATACAAAGCATAACATTTCATTCAATCAGTTAGGTAATTCAAACATCACAATCAATTAAACAAATCATACATTACAATCAATTCAAATAACCTTCATCACTGAGACTCAAGGTCAAGCATATAACACTCTCCTTACTCATTAGGGAACCTATTCATTTTAGTTTCCTCTACGTGTGTCTCGTGTCCACTAGGACCTAAGGGTCACATTCTATAAGGTTTCTAGGGTAAAGGTTCTGCTCTTGGAACAAACATATGTTGTCCTCTCTCTATCTAGCAAGTGGGTGGTTCTAACCTTGTTAGGAATGTTTCCCAAACTTCCTGACCAAGGCATCCTATTCACATCACTAACAATAATCCCGTGTAGAACGCATCCAATAGAGGGGTGATCAGTCCCTATCCTAGTTACGAGGTATGGTAGGATCATAGTGAGTCACGGGCAACTAACCTAACCACAGTCCAATTGGATTGAACTGCTCTGATACCAAAATGTAACGTCCTAATTTCTCAATTCAAGAATAATGTCCGTTAGAAATACTATTCCAAATTTCTGAAGTTATTTCGCGCCATTTTTGATATCGTCACACAATTTATACAACTGCTCAGGCAATCCAACGTTTGCTTAAGCTTTCACAAGGTCATACAACATTCAAAATTATGGAACTAATTCACATCTTAGGTTATAAAAAGACACAACACTCCTTCCGGAAATTCGACAGAGTCTCCCCTGTAAACTGGATATTTCCAAATTTTCTACCTTAACCTGAAATCCATAAAACACCGATACAATTGATAATAGCACCATACAATTTTAATCTCTATCTGAGCCTCCATGGCCAAACTAAAAGTCTCAACTTTAATACATCAATAAACTTCTAATTTACAATTACAAGTCTTAACACTCTACTTCAATTGAGTCCTCAACTCTCCTGCCCAGAACCTTAACCGCAACCTGCACAACTGAAATATAATTCCCACATCGTGGGATGAGACTACGTCCCAGTAAGTAAGGTAACAGTGTGTGCGGTGTGGGGGAAAACAGGAAAATGAGATGCAACAAACATCACTATAATATATATATATATACATACGCATCATAAATAATACCAAAGATTAGATCCTATATACGATTATCATTTTAGCCACACAATTTCCCCAACTGTGACTCGGCGCATTTGCCCTAATTTGAAGTATAACTCGGCGCATACGCCCTCAACTGAACTGTGACTCGGCGCATACGCCCTCATCTGAACTGTGACTCGGCGCACACGCCCTCAACTGAACTCGGCACATACGCCCTCATCTGAACTATGACTCGGCGCACACGCCCTCAACTGAACTCGGGGCATACGCCCTCATCTGAACTTGGCGCATACGACCACATTTGAACTGTGACTCGGCGCATACGCCCTCGTCTAAACTCGGTGCATACGCCCATAATACAAGGTAAAGTTTTACATAAAACAGTAATCAACTATAACCATCTTTTCATGCTCTAGGTATTACATTCATACACATTAGTAGAAAATCCCCATTTGCTTCCCAATGAACAAACCCTAAAGGTTGGACCTCCCATACTCCCCCCAATAATACCACATCCTCAAACATATCAGTTAGGTAAACATCATCATCATAAACACCAAGCAACCATCAATCCCACATATATTCCCAAATCTACTAACCTAGGGTCTGGAATCCAAGTACATACAACCAATCCATTTAACAATCCTCCCTAGGCATGTCTATAATCATTCCTAATAAAAAATAATATAAAGGGGAAGTAAGAATAGGGGGTCATACATAGATTATCAAACAACAATGAAAGTGAGTGAGAACCACACTCACCTCCATGGAGAAAAGAGGAGAAGTAATGGAAGAATGGAAGAATGGAGGGGAAGAGGATGAAGATCCAAGCTCCAAGAGATGGTGGAGAAGCCTCCCAATCAAGCTCTCCTACTTCTCCCAGCTCCCTCTCTCTCTAGAAATCTCTCTTCCTCTCTCTAAAATGAAGAAGGAACGGAAGGAAAATGAGGGAGAAATCCCTAAATCGGTGTTTTTAAAGAACCAGATGTGTCCTGCGCTCAGCGCAGCTGGAGCGCAGGTTTCCTCAATTCCTCTCTATTTTCTGTGCTCAGGCAACGCTCGACGCAGCTGGAGCGCAGGAAACAAATTGGAATTCCTCTGTTTCTCGCCAACTTTCTCGCCTGAGCAAGAATGCATCTGTTTGGAGTGCAAACGAGCTCGGAATTCTCTCGTATAACATATCAAACTGAAGCCCCGAATCTTAGCTTTCTAATCCAAGTGGAATCACCTCAATTGGACACCTACAACTCTAAGTATTTGCAATTTAGTGCACCAAGGTCATTAGGCTTAGTGCCCGAAATTAAGCAACAACCTTGGTTTTTGCCCCTCTTTGATTTCAATTCAAATCACTCCTTCTCAAACCTAATTTCTCCCTTCTAAAACCTTCTTCTAACTTAGTCCTTCTCATCCAAACCCTTTCCCCACTCCAATTCTTAACAAATCCATTCCCTTGACCACAAAGCTTATTCTTCCACATTTAATGGCTAAGATCTAGGGTGTTGCTCTTCTCCTTAACTCTTTCTCCTAACCCTTTCTTTTAACTTAATTATTCTTTAACCAAACTCATTTCGTCATTGTTAAACCTTTATTCTTCTCTCTGATACAGGGTGCGATTTCTTCTAAACTCGACCTACAACTTAATTGGCTTAGCTCTCGGTCACTCTTCTAAACTCTTTTAAAACTCATGTAATTCCTAATGGATTACCTAATTACTTGTATGAAACCACACTTAGCCTCTGAATTCTAATCCTACTTCCAACTTCCCTCTCTTGGTTGGGTTCACCACCTAAGGTTTCTCCTATATTTCCTAGGTTCCAATTTACGGGATGTTACAATTATCAAATAAGATAATGTATTCATATTATATTCAATACACATATAAATAATTTCCCATTAACCTTCAATGAAGTTTATGGATTCTCTCTCCAATTTGTAATATGTTTAGTAAAACTAATTGTTAAGCTAATTCGTAAATATATAACATCACCTCACTTTTTTTTCTGTTTTCCATAATGGAAGAATATCAAGTAAAACAAAAGAAATAACTTTTTTCACTTCTCTTGGTATGAAAAATAAAAATTAGGGGTGACGTTTAAAATACATACCTTTAGAGAGAGAGAGGTGTTACATACACGCCTAAATAACAACGATTTAATTCAAGAATTTTTTAATGGAAGACCATGATTTAATCAGGCATAACCAGTATCCCATGTGTACGCAATGCCTTCGATATACCGAAAGAGGGTAAAATTCCTAACCATAGATTATGGATTTGATTTTCTTTTGATGAGAGTGATATATGTTATGTTGTAACCCGATGGGGGTTACTCCTTTTATTTATAGGGACACCCGCTACGAGAAGTGAGTATGGTGTGCACATGCAGAAAGTGGTATTGTGCCATGGGTGTGGCAAGAATTTAGTCTTTCACAAGATTCAAAACTAAAAAAAATTAATTAAAAAATAAGAAATTTAAATTTAAATTTAATTTGACATAAATCAAATTAGTTTTAAAATGTAAAATCTATCAAAAACATGATTCTTTAAAATAAAATAATATATATGATATTAAAAACAATAATATATATAATATGAAATCATCTAATAATAAAATTTGTAAAATTAAAACAACCTTTGTGTGAAAAACTTTAAAAATACACTATAAGCTAACATATTTGTCTTGCTAAAAACAAACATAGTCCAATATAAATATTAGAATATAAAAGAAAAAATTTTAAATGATTAATTAATAAAATTATTGTTGGTAATTGGCTTCTTGAAGTCTATAAAAAATTGCAAATGAAAACAATATCAATAAAAACTATATAGTGCATAAAAAATATAATATTATTCATAAAAATAACAATATTAACAAAATAGTTATATGATTTGTTATATTTATGAGTGGTTATCAAATAAGATAATGTATTTATATTTTATTCAATAAACATATATTTAAATTATTAATTAATTGTCCAATATGGATTCTCTCTCCAATTTGTAATATGTTTAGTAAAACTAACTAATAAGCTAACTCGTAAATATATTACATTACCTCACATAATAGAGGTGATGTTTAAAATACATACATCCCTTTAGAGAGAGGTGTGTTATTTACACACCTAAATAAAAATCATTTGATTCAATAATATATTAATGGAAGCCCATGATTTAATCAAGCATAACCAGTATCGCTTGTGTACGCAATGCCTTCATTAAACGAAAAAAGGGTAAAATACCTAACCCTGGATTATGGATTTGATTTGATTTTGATGAGAGTGATATATGTAATGTTATGACCCGAAGGGACGTGACTCTTTTTATTTATAGGGATACTCGATGCGAGACGCGAATATGGTGTGCACGTTGGGACAGTGGTATTGTGCCATAGGTGCGGCAACAATTTAGTTGTTCACAAGATTCAAAAATAAAAAAATTGAATTAAAATATAAAAAATTAATAATTTAAATTTAACTCAAACCAAATTAGTACTAAAATGTAATATGCTTCAAAATCTAGATTTCTTTAAAATCAAATAATAATTTATTTGAATTTAAAAACAATAATATATAAAATACGAAGTCATCTAATAATAGAATTTTTAAAATGAAAACAAGCTTTGTGTGAATAGCTTTAAAAAATACACTATAAGGTAACACATTTTTCTTGCTAAACTTAGACATAGTCGAAAACAAATATTAGAATATAAAATAAAAATTTTAAAATGATTAATTAATAAAATAATTGTTGGTAAGTGACTTTTTGAAGTCTATCAACAAATTGGGAATGAAAATAATATCAATAAATACAAGTGCATAAAAAATATAGTGTTTCCATAAAATAATAATATTAACAAAAAAATTATACAATTTGTTATATCTGTAAGTGGTTAAGTTATTAAATATTATAATGTATTCATATTATATTCAATACACATATAAATAATTGCCCGACCATTAATCTTCCAATGAAGTTTATGGATTCTCTCACCAATTTGTAATATGGTTAGTAAAACTAATTGTTAAGCTAACTCGTAAAAATATAACATCACCTCACTTTTCTTTTATGTTTTGCAAAATGGAAGAATATCAAGTAAAACAAAAGGAAATCACTTTTTCCACTTCTCTTGATTTGAAAAATACAAATTAGAGGTGGCGTTTAAAATACATCCCTTTAGAAAGAGGGGAGTTACGTACACGCCTAAGTAACAACGATTTGATTCAATAATTTTTTAATGGAAGACCATAATTTAATCAGGCATAACCAGTATTGTAACATCCCAAAATTAGGGGCTAGAAGTATAGTGAAAGCCTTAGGCCGTGAATCCGGCCAAGAGAGGAAGGTCAGGAGTAGAAGGGATAATTTGGGGGTTGGAATACAAATATAAATAAGAAATAGATGAACATGTTTAGAGTCGTGAGTTTTGGGAGATTTGGGAAGAGTAAGAAAATGATAAGAGAAATACTTAAGAGTGAGAAATCAGGACTTTGGATTCTGATATTCTCGCTCAAGCGAGAAGGGCTCGCTTGAGCGAGCATATCATTCAAATTAGATAGTTTGAGTTCTGGTTTTCTCGCTTGAGCGAGGAGGCTCTCGCTCAATCGAGAAAAAGGGGAGCAAGTGAGTGCTCTCTGGAAGAATTTCGCTCAAGAGAGGGAGGTTTCGCTCAAGCGAAATTCATCCAGAGAGGGGGAATGTTCTCTGGAGCATTCTCGTTCAAGCGAGAAGGGCTCGCTTGAGCGAGACCATGCATCCCCGTCTTTAAAACACAATTAGGGCACAATCTTCTCATTTCCTTCTTCTTCCTTCTTCGCTAAGAGAGAGAAAGTTCCTAGTGAGAGAAAGCGACCTTGGGCCTAGGAGAAAGGAGGAGGAGCCTTGGATATCCACCCCAACCTTCACCAACTTCATTCCTCTTCTCTTTCAGTGTCCTTGAGATGAGTAGAGCTCACACACTCTCACTTCATCGGTGTATGCTCTCCCACATGATCCCCATCTCTTAACTTCCTTTTCTTGAGCTTGTATGTGTATGTTTATGTGGTTGATTTTGTCATGGATAAATGTAGGAGCATGATGTTAGGGTTTATGTTGAGAAATTGTCTCAGGGTTCTATTTAGGGTTTATATGGTCGTAGTCGGGATTTAAGTATTAACTCTGCTGACGCCTCTTGAGACCAACAGATTATCAGATGATCCAAGGGCTGAGTTCCTAGGCCTTTGGGTCAGACAAGGAGGGTTCTCTTCGGAGAATAATTCACCTTAGGGGGTGGAAAAGCTCAAGTTGTTAATACTCCAATTCAGGCATGGGCCCAGAATGGATGGTCATAGTCAGGATTCGAGTATTAACCGTATTGAGGCCCTCTAGAGCCCAGAGATTCATGTAATAAGACTTGACTTTGGTCCAGTAATGGGTGGGATTCGTCCCCGGGGAAGACGTTCCCCATAGTCTGAGCTCAGTTCTAACTCCAGTTAAAGTGAGAAGATCATGCCTGTTGCGCACAACAGTGAGTTGCATCATGAGATTGTTGTGCATTTAGAATTGTACTATATGATGTATGTTGCTGCATAGTTATCCTGAATGTATTTACCTATATTGTTTTATTGAGCTAAGAAAATTTTTCATTGTGTAAAGGACTCATAATGATTTATGGACTTCATGTTGACTTGTATTCTGTGATGCATCTCATATGACTGCATCCCCACACAGTTTGTTGCATGCTTTGCTCACTGAGACTGTAGTCTCACCCCACGTTTTGAGGATATATTCTAATTGTGCAGGGTGTTCCAGCTTCATGTGCAGGAGAGGAATGAAGCTTTTGGAATGGAACCACACTCCCAGTGGTCAGATAGGGACTTTTGAAATAGAAATATTTGTAATTGTCAGTTAAGGATGTAATTCTGTGAAACTTTAGATTGGAAATGGAGGCTTGATTGTAGCTGAAATGAGATTGTGTTATTATGATCTGTACTGGTGGTTTTGCTGGATTTCAGGTTAAGATAGGAATTGGTTAACGTCCGGTTTTAAGGGAAACTCTGTCGGATTTCCGGTATGGGTTTTATGGACCATGACACTCCAAGTGTAGGTTCATTCCCTAAGCTTAGTTAAATTTTTGTAATGAGAATAATGATGTATGGACCATGTGAAGGCTTAAGCAAACGTTGGATTGCCTAAGCAATTGTATGAATGGTGTGACGATATCGAAAATGGAGCGAAATAATTTCGGAAATTCGAAATAGTATTTCCAACAGACATTATTCTCGAATTAAGAAATTAGGACGTTACATTTTTGTATCAGAGCAGTTCAATCCAATTAGACTGTGGTTAGGTCAGTTGCATGTGACTCACTATGATTCCACCATACCCCGTACTCAGTATAAGGACTGATCACCCCTCTACTTGGTGCGTTGTACATGAGATTATGGTTAGTGACGTGAGTAGGATGCCTTGGTTAGGGAATTGGGACACTTCTCTAACAAGGTTAGAGCCACCCACTTGTTAGATAGAGGGAGAGTGACATAGACCCATTTCCAAGAATAGGACTTTAACCTTAGAAATCTTATAGTATGTCACCTTTAGTTCTTAGTGGACATGAGGCACCCTTAAAAGGAAAGGTAAAGTAGAAGTTTTTGAGAAAGAAAGTACGCAATTGGTTTTGGAAGGTGAAAACAAGAGATAGATTTAGAGGGAACTTAAGGAGTAGGCTCCTTAGTGGGAGAGGAGAGTGTTGGTTAATAGTAGTTGCACCTTGGTGATGTAATTCACCTGAGTGGGATGGGGAGTTTGAATTGCCTGACCGAATGTGATGTTTGCTTGCTTGAATAGTTGTATGTCTTGTATACCCTGTTGTGGTTTGATTGATTGGTTATGATATTTTTTGTTGGCTTAAATAAGTGCATGACTTGTATGTTTGGTTGTATTGTTTGGAAAGTTTAATAAGTAGAGGGTTAATGGTAAATCCCTAGGGCGTGGGTGGAAAGATTTTTGGAGTTTAGAATTTCACAGATTTGGGATGTCATGTTTGGTTGGTTGGTAGAGGGCAGGTAGAACTCATGAGAGAATAAAGGAACCAATGTCCTAGGTGCGGAGACGTTGTTGTAGGTTAGAGCCTTGAGTTTGGGATTGAGGAACACCTATGTTCAGAGTTTTAAGATTAGTGGTGAATGATTCAGGAGACATGAAAGACTTGCTTAAGGATTGGAGGGTGAAGGCTACATTAGAGGAACTTGGGTTATTTTTTTTTAATGTTTATTACGAACCTGATAAGATTCGAGGTACCTTGATCCAATAGGGGAAATTTAAGTTTAAGGATCATGATCCAATACCCACCTTGTTTTACCTCAGAGCACCCCTTTTACCTTAGGTCCCTTGTGGTCGACAACCTTGTTACCCATGTTTGAGTTATGGTTGGGCATTATCGCTTAGTGAGGACCACATGATCAGTTTGGTTAAGCTAGGGAGTAAACCTAAGAATGTAAAGGGAGTGAGTGGGAAACTTGGGTGGTTAGGGGTACTTAGTAGATTGCAATCATGGTCAATTCCTTCAGTTCTAGGTCTACTTGGTTGTTGCCACTTAAGGAATAAGGTCCCTTGTTGTTTTAGTCAAAGTGTTTTTGGAGTAGAAGTCTCACAATTATCGGTTTCGTGCTTATTACAATGTTGTCTGTTTTTCCGTAGGTAGGCAGTCCTGCTACCTATGTTTAGGACTATGTTGCTAGTACCTGGGTAGTCACCTATTTTCTAATTTATCAAGTGGTAGGGCTAAGCCTATAAGTGGGATCTCTAAGTATTTTCTCTGTTTGTTTCCTAAGCGGTAGAATTAGGATCTTTACAGTTCATGGAGGAAGAAAAATCTTGTGAAATTTGGAATTGTGCTTAGTGTATAACTCCTATGAGGGTCAATGACCGGTATCTAAGTAAGAGGGTGTGAAAGACTAGTGTTAAGTTTGGTGTACTGAATTCATTGTAAGGTGTTGTACTTTCCCCCTCCGACTCTCTTGGTTCTAGATTCTCCACCATCATTCTAGACTTGGATGTGTCCCCTGGCTCACCAGGGCAATTGGATAGTCCTTCAATTGTTGTGGTCGCCAGCTTTAGACAATAATTGCTGATGTTTTAGTACAGGGCATGTGTTAGTACTCAGTCTCCTAGGTTCAAATGATAGATAATTTTGTTTTCTATGCTTGTGCACATAATGGAGTGATAGGTACAAGCAGGCCTACACACTATCATGTTCTGTTAGATGGGGTTGGTGTCTCTCAGGATGAACTACAATAGTTTGTCCATTCTTTATCATATGTGTATCAGAGGAACACTGGCTAGCTTTTAGTAGTCATAACACAGTTTCATGTGGTAGACTTGAACCTTGAAGGTTGTTAGAGAGGGCCGAGCCCTTAAGGGGGGGTAGCCTTACAAAAGAAAACATAGGAACCCATAATATAACTTAGAAGTATAATTAGAAAATACTGGGAGCATAGCTAGGCTGTTAACAACCCAAGGTTTGAACCAACTAGTATCTGTCGAAGGTTAGGATTCCCAGCGACTTAGACAATTTCTAGGCACTTCCAAAATGAGGTATGTTTGGTGCGAGGGTTAGGTTTTGAGTTAGGAACCATAACCAGTTGAAGTGTAAAACCTTGTTCCTTTTCGAATCTGTTATGTAGGTTGTCTAACCAAATTGGTGGAATTATCTTAAAGAGGAGAGACCTATGTGAGGCCACTTAGAAACCCATGTTCGGACTGTGATAAGGAAAGGGTAGATGTTGGAGTACTCATCCTGAGGATGGGTGATAGGATTGAATTAACACTGGCGTGAATTAGGCATGGAACAACTAGAGGATAGTGACGTTTGAGACGTAGCCTATAAGGGTAGGGCTGAGAAGACAAGTTCAGGAATGCAATTGAACCCTAGTTTCTTTTAGCCACATAGAGTAATAGAGGTATTGAGCTATGAAGGACAATTTTGGTAAGGCTCCAAGTACGCAAACCTAGTTAGAATGAGAGTGTGAGCTAGTGTTGGGAGATAATAGGAGAAAATTTTGAGGACAAAATTTATTTATGGGGGGTAAAAATGTAACATCCCAAAATTAGGGGCTAGAAGTATAGTGAAAGCCTTAGGCCGTGAATCCGGCCAAGAGAGGAAGGTTAGGAGTAGAAGGGATAATTTGGGGGTTAGAATACAAATATAGACAAGAATTAGACGAACAAGTTTAGAGTCGTGGGTTTTGGGAGATTTGGGAAGAGTAAGAAAATGATAAGACAAAGACTTAAGAGTGAGAAATCAATACTTTGGATTTTGATATTCTCGCTCAAGTGAGAAGGGCTCGCTTGAGCGAGCATATCAGTAAAATTAGATAGTTTGAGTTATGGTTTTCTCGCTTGAGCGAGGAGGCTCTCGCTCAATCGAGAAACAGGGGAGCAAGTGAGTGCTCTCTGGAAGAATTTCGCTCAAGCGAGGGAGGTTTCGCTTAAGAGAAATTCAGCCAGAGAGGGGGGAATGCTCTCTGGAGTATTCTCGCTCAAGCGAGAAGGGCTCGCTTGAGTGAGACCACGCGTCCCCGTCTTTAAAACACAATTAGGGCACAATCTTCTCATTTCCTTCTTCTTCCTTCTTCGCTTAGAGAGAGAGAGAGTTCCTAGTGAGAGAAAATGACCTTGGGGCTAGGAGAAAGGAGGAGGAGCCTTGGATATCCACCCCGAACCTTCACCAACTTCATTGCTCTTCTCTTTGAGTGTCCTTGAGGTGAGTAGAGCTCACACACTCTCACTTCATCGGTGTATGCTCTCCCCCGTGATCCCTATCTCTTAACTTCCTTCTCTTGAGCTTGCATGTGTATGTTTATGTGGTTGATTTTGTCATGGATAAATGTATGAACATGATGTTAGGGTCTATGTTGAGAAATTTTCTTAGGGTTCTATTTAGGGTTTTGTATGGAAATTAGTAAGCATCGAATGACATGGATTTTATGTGAATGTTAGGGGGGTGCAGAAGTTCAGGGTGTTAATACTCCTATCCAAACATGGGCCAAGAAGTTGTGGTCGTAGTCGGGATTTGAGTATTAACTCTGCTGACACCTCTTGAGACCAACAAATTATACAGATTATCAGATGATCCAAGGGTTTGAGTCCCTAGGCCTTTGGGTCAGCCACGGAGGGTTCTCTTCGGAGAATAATTCATCTTAGGGTGGTGGAAAAGCTCAAGTTGTTAATACTCCAATCCATGCATGGGCCCAGAATGGATGGTCATAGTCGGGATTCGAGTATTAACCGCATTGAAGCCCTCTAGAGCCCAGAGATTCATGTTGACTTGTATTATGTGATGCATCTCATATGACTTCCTCCCCACACAGTTTGTTGCATGCTTTGCCCGCTGAGACTGTAGTCTCACCCCACGTTTCGGGGATATATTCTAGTTGTGTAGGGTGTTCCAGCTTCATGTGCAGGAGAGGAAGGGAGCTTTTGGAGTGGAACCACACTCCCAATGGTCAGATAAGGACTTTTGAAATAGAAATATTTGTAATTTTCAGTTAAGGATGTAAATCTGTAAAACTTTAGATTGGCCGTGGAGGCTTGATTGTATCTGAAATTAGATTATGTTATTATGATTTGTACTGGTGGTTTTGTTGGATTTCAGGTTAAGATAGGAATTGGTTAACGTCCAGTTTTAAGGGAAACGCTACCGGATTTCCGGTATGGGTTTTATGGACCATGACACTCCAAGTGTAGGTTCATTCCCTAAGCTTGGTTTAAGTTTTGTAATGAGAATAATGATGTATGGACCATGTGAAGGCTTAAGCAAATGTTGGATTGCCTAAGCAACTGTAAGAATGGTGTGACGATATCGAAAATGGATCGAAATAATTTCGGAAATTCGGAATAGTGTTTCCAACGGACATTATTCTCGAATTAAGAAATTAGGACGTTACAAGTATCTCTTGTGTACGCAATGCCTTCGATATACTGAAAGAGGGTAAATTCCTAACCCTAGATTATGGATTTCATTTTGTTTTGATGAGAGTGATATATGCTATGTAATGACCCGAAAGGGCGTGACTCATTTTATTTATAGGGATACCCGTTGCGAGAAGTGAGTTTGGTGTGCACGTGTGGAAAGTGGTATTGTGCCATGGGTGTGGCAACAATTTAGTAGTTTACAAGAATTAATTAAAAAATAAAAAATTTAAATTTAAATTTGACATAAACAAAATTAGTTTTAAAATATAAAATTTTAACGTCCTAATTTCTTAGTTCAAGAATAATGTCCGTTAGAAACATTATTCCCTAATTTCTGAAATTATTTCGCGTCATTTTTTATATCGACATACAATCACATAAACGCTTAAGCAATCCAACGTTTGCTTAGGCTTCCACAACATTCATACATCATGGTTTTCAAGACAATTTCTTAAGTTAAAACCTAGGGAACGAACCTACACTTTGGAGTGTTAAGGCTCATAAAACTCCCATCGGAAATCTGGTAGAGTTTCCCCTGAAAACTAGGCATTTCCCAATTTTCCAACTTAACCAGAAATCCAGAAGAATCACCAGTACAAGTTGTAATATCACAATAAAATCTCAATTTACACTAAGGCCTCCATGGCCAAGCTAAAGTTTCTACTTTAACACATCACCAACTATCAATTACACCTAATAAACAACTAAAACTCCTCTTGACCAATGGGAGTGGGTGAGTCCACTCCAAGAGCTCCATCTTTCCTTGAACATTAGCTGGAAGTTCCCTGCACAGACTAAAATATATCCCCCAAACGTGGGGTGAGACTACGGTCTTAGTGAGCAAAGCATGTAGCAAGCATTGTGGGAGAAAACAGGCATATGAAATGCAACACTCAACACAGTTCAATAAAACATACACAATTATTCTAGTCACTTACATCGTATTATAACTCACTAGGATTAGCAGATAAATGCAACATCGTAATTCAGGAACTTCAATACCCAAATAGACTGTCATGCACACAACTTAAATGAATGCATATGAACGGTATAACCCAGCCTCCGGGTTCTTATCACTTAAATCTCGAATAACTGTGTAGCTAGACCTGAGCTCAGACTACAAGGAACATCTTCCTTGGGCACTAATCACCACCACTGGGCACTAATCACCCTGGGCACTAATCACCTTTTAAATCTCTGGGCACTAATTACCCATGTCTTAAATCAATTTCTGAAAACAATCTTTTCACTTAATATTAACTAGGGCCGAAGCCAAAACTGGGCCGAAGCCATTTTCTTTGGGCCAAAGCCTAAAACCATTTTCTCAGTCTTAACTGGGCCATAGGCCAAAAGCATGCAGCAGCTCAATCTTCACAGATAATGCTTGTCTCATGAAGAATTCAAGCATACAATAGCCACATGTACAGAGAACAAATGTCATACAATGAATCTAAGTTTTCTCATAATAATCCTCCCACCTCAACCATGTGAATTTTGAAATACATTCTCAATTAGAACCCTTGAAGGCATATTCCATATTAAACCCTAACCTATCCATATACATCTTTATACAACAAAATCATCTTAAAGCATCAAGAATCATAAATAAAATCACCCAATAATATTTGTCCCCACAAACTCCCAAAATCCCCAAATTACTCCAACCTAGGGTTTTCAAATACAAGCTAATAATCAACTCAAAGCATGAATATCCTTTAATCCAACCATACTACCACATCCACAAGCTAAAATGAAGGGGAAGAGAAGAATAGGGATCATAATGGAAGTACATACAAGATGAGGTGGAAGTGTGTGAGCTATACTCACCTTAAATGGAAGACAAGGAAGAAGATGATGGAAGAATATGGTGGAAATGCAAGTCGTAGTAGTGTTGGAGCACCTCCTCTCAAGTCCTTCTTCTACCTCAAGCCCCTTCTCTCTCTAGTTCTAGCTCTCTCTCTCACCAAGGAAACCCTAAGAAGTGAACAAGAATGGAAGAGGAAGGCACGATCTGCGTTTTTAAAAACGTTGTTGTCCCGCGCGCGCTCGGACGTGCATCAAGTGCGCTTGACCGCGTGGCTCCTTAGCGCGCTCCCCTGCTTCTGCCTCTTGCGCGCTTGGGCACGCCTGCCTGCAGCCAACATTTCCTAATTTTCTCCATTCCTATAATTGGATCCTTATTTCCCCCTCCCCCCAATACTTAGGCTACTAAAATGCTACTTTAACTCACAATATTCCTCACTACTTACTCCAAAACCTACCATACCCTCTTAGTTCTCCTCCTAAACTCCCTTCCAACTTAGTCCACCCTCATCTAATTCCCTTCCTCCCTTGTACTACTTCTCAGGTTATCAAACCATCCCTTGCTCTCTTTTAGGTTTATTTTTAGGGTTAATTTTTTGGATGTTACATTTCTACCCCCTTAAATAAATTTTTTCCCCAAAATTTCCCTAAGTACTTTCCCCAACATCAGATAACAATCATGTTTCTAATTATGTCCCAGCACTAGGAACTCTACCATATTGCCTTCTGATTACTAAAACTTCCATTACTCTAGGTGGCTAAAGGAAACTAGGGTTCAATTATATTCCTGAACTCATTTTCGAAGTGCTACCCCTATAGGCTACGTCTCAAACGACATTATCCTCTAACTGTTCCATGCCTAATTCACATAAGCTCCAATCAGTCCTCTCATCCTTCCTCGGGATACATACCCCAGCACCTACCCTTCCTCTGCCATAATCCTTACATGGTTTCCTAGGGAGCCTCACCTTGGTTCTCCTCGCACTCAAGTAACTTACGACTTGGGTCGAACTATCTATATAACGGGGTTTAAAAGAAAAAAGGGTCTTCCAAATTCTTAATTCTTAACAGCTTCATATTGACTCAAACCTTGGGACTGCTAACCACCTAACTGTGTTCCGATTGTTTCTAGTCCACATTTGAAGTTATACCGTGGGTTCCCATGTCCTCTCCTACAAGGCTACCCCCTTAAGGGCTCGGCTTTCTCTAACAACCCTCAGGGTTCAAGCCTGCCACACGAAACTACACTGTGACTTCTAAAAGCTAGCTGGTCTGAAACATAATCTCATGATCAACATCACCTCATCATTGGGCTAAAAAACAGTAACCCACAGATCTCAACAAAAGAACATAGAGGTTCAGCCAATGGGTGCTCCTTTGATACACATATGATAGAGAATGAACAAACTCCTGTAGTTTATCTGGAGAAAACCAATCTCATCAAACAGAACATGATAATGTGTAGGTCTGCTTACACCTACCACTCCATCATGTGCACAAACGTAGAAAACATCATTGTCTATCATTTCAACCTAAGAGACAGAGTACGAACACGTGCCCTGTACTCCGACCTCAATTGCTACTGCCTAGAGCTGGCAACCGCAACAATTGAAGAAACATCCAATTGCCTTGGTGGCCAAGGGACACATCCAAGCCTAGAATAATGTAGGAAACTTTAGAAACAAGAGAAGTGGAAGGAGAATGTGCAACACCTAACAATGAATTCAACACACCAAGCTTAACACTAGTCTTTAACAAAACACTAACTAGGTATTGATCATTGACCCTCATAGGAGTTATGCACTGAGTAACAATTCTAAATTTCGCAAGATTTTTATTCTTCCATGAACTATAAAGACCAAAGTTTTACCACTAAGGAAACAATAGAGAAGAGACCGAGAAGCCTAACCTGTAGACTTAGCTCTACCACAGATGACTTAGAAAATAGGTAACAAGAGTGCATACCCACGGAAAAATAGACAACGATGTACTAAGTACAAAACTTTAATAATTATGAGACTTCCACTCTATACACTTTGACCAAAACAACAAGGGACCTTATTCTTCAGGTGCTAACAGTCAAGTGAACCTCGAACCGAAAGGAATCGACCCTGATAGCAATCTACTAAGTATCTCTATCCATCCAAGTTTCCAATGTCACTTACTCTCTTTACCTACTTGGGTTTTACCCTCTAACTTAACCGAACTAATCATGGGGTATGGGATCTTCACTAAATGATAATGCCTAACCATAACTCAGACATAGGTAGCAAGGTTCTATACCACAAGGGACCTAAGGTAAGAAGGGTGCTCTAAGGTAGAACAAGGTGGTTATGGAGTCATGGTTTTCAAACTTAAATTTCCTCTATTGGTTCAAGAAGTAAGAATACACATAAGTAACTAATTGGTTAACATATACCTATGTGAGCCGAAATCACCTCTAAGAACTCTCATGTTGATTTGCTAAGGTACCAAAGGTTTAGACTTTTCCCTTAAGAACTAGAATCAGATTCAGTAGTGCATGGATATAAGGGATAAATAAAGACTCTAAAGTGTCAGTCTAATATCTTAGGAAACACAGGGTTAGACTCACTTCTTACATGCTAAAACCAAATCGTCGTATATAAGGCTTAAACATTCTCATCACCATCAAATTAATTCACTGACCACCTAGTTAGACATCTACCCGGAGTTATAATGACTCAGACAACCACAAGTGAGATCAAGGTCCCTAATTCAATTCCTCGAGCTGTATCTAGGGTTACCTCCATCCATTGACAAGCAACTTAACCAAGGAACTAGGGTTACTCTCCTTCACCAGTGGTATTAGGTTCCTCTAACTTCCCATGAGTTTTACCGGTCCTCTACAGTCCAACCAGACATGAAATCCTAAACCTCTGAGATTCTAAACTCCAAAACCTTCCCACCCATGCCCTAGAAGTTTACCTTCAACCCCCTACCCCCTACTTACATGACCTTGCAGGCAACGCAACCAAACATACAAGTCAAGCAATCATTCAAGGAAATAGATAATATCATAACCAATCTGTCAGGCCATAACCAAGTGCACAGAACATACAATTATGCAAGCAAGCAAGCATCACACTCAGTCAGACAAAACAAACATCCCATTCAACTCAAGAAACCTTTGTTGCCAGGACTCTAGGTCAAATAACAACCTATTATTCACTTGACAAGGAGTCTATCTAGGTTAGTTGTCCTTTTGTGTGCCTCTTATTTACTAGGCCTAAGGGGGTTGCTCTATAAGGTCTCTAGGGTGGAGATCCTACTCTTGGAATTAAACCTAGGTTATTCTATTTCTATCCAACAAATGGGTGGCTCTAACCTTGTTAGAGAAGTGTCCCAATTCCCTAACAAGGCATCCTACTCACGTCACTAATCGTAATCCCGTGTACAACGCACCCAATATAGGGGAGATCAGTCCCTATACTGGTTACGAGGTACGGTGGAATCATAGTAAGTCACGGACAACTAACCTAACCACAATCCAATTGGATTGAACTGCTCTGATACCAAAATATAGCGTCCTAACTTCTTAGTTCAAGAATAATGTCTGTTGGAAACATTATTCCCGAATTTCTGAAATTATTTCATGCCATTTACGATAGCGACACACAATCACATAAATGCTTAAGCAATCCAACGTTTGCTTAGGCTTCCACAACATTCATACATCATGGTTTTCAAGACAATCTCTTAAGTTAAAACCTAGGGAACGAACCTACATTTTGGAGTGTTAAGGCTCATAAAACTCCAACCGGAAATCCGGCAGAGTTTCCCCTGAAAACTAGGCATTTCCCAATTTTCCAACTTAACCTGAAATCCAGAAGAATCACCAGTACAGGTTGTAATATCACAATAAAATATCAATTTACAATAAGGCCACCATTGCCAAGCTAAAGTTTCTACTTTAATGCATCACCAACTATTAATTACCCCTAATAAACAACTAAAACTCCTATTGACCACTGGGAATGGGTGAGTCCACTCCAAGAGCTCCATCTTTCCCTGAACATTAGCTGGAAGTTTCCTGCACAGACTAAAATATATCCCCGAAACGTGGGGTGAGACTATGGTCTCAATGAGCAAAGCATGCAACAAGCATTGTGGGAGAAAACAGGCATATGAAATGCAACACTCAACACAGTTCAATAAAACATACACAATTATTCTAGTCACTTACTTCGTATTATAACTCACTGGGATTAGCAGATACTTAAATAGACTGTCATGCACACAACATAAATGAATGCATATAAACGGCATAACCCAGCTCGAATAACTGTGTGGCTAGACCTGAGCTCATACTACAAGGAACGTCTTCCTTGGGCACTAATCACCACCACTGGGCATTAATCACCCTGGGCACTAATCACCCCTTAAATCTCTGGGCACTAATCACTCTTATTAGCTGGGCACTAATCACCCAAGTCTTAAATCAATTTCTAAAAACAATCTTTTCACTTAATATTAACTTGAGCCGAAGCTAAAACTGGGCCGAAGCCATTTTCTTTGGGCCGAAGCCTAAAACCATTTTCTCAATTTTAATTGGGCCATAGGCCAAAAACATGCAACAACTCAAACTTCACAGATAATGAAGTTCGCTGGATGTCTCTAGAAGGGGGGGTTGAATAGAGACTTTTCAAAAATTGGCTCCTAAAAAATACTTTAATACAAGCTGAGACATGTTCTCAAGTTGAATAACTTGGAAGCTCAGATGGGTTTGTTCAGATACGATCTCAAATCAAAATGAAATTTGCCTTAGTCAAGATTTAGCTTATTTAGTTGAGACGTCGTTTCTTTTCAACAGACTTAATTTAGTTATAAGTGTTTACGTCTCAGTTAAGAAGTGTGCAATGTAAATAAAGCGATAAGGGATAGAGATGCACGCAGATTTATCCTGGTTCACCCACACCTTGGGTTACGTCCAGTCCCCACAACTTGTGAGATTTTCACTATTGACAAACCCGTCAATTACAAGTATTCTTACTACTTCTTCAGGCTCACCTTCACACCAAGCTTAGACTCTCCTACCTTAGCTGTGAGACAAGTATTCTTCTCAGGCCTCTTCAGGCTTCTCACACTCACACTGAGACTAGGCTCTCTCCTGTCTCAGTTGAGACTTGTTACAGGGATAGAAAGGATGATAGTGATCTAGCTTACAACATACAAACTATGGATAAACAGGGGGCTTAGCTAGGGGTATTCTCTTTTACAAAGATTGGAAACTTAACAGGATAAAAGAGAATAACTGAGACTGCTGGATGTTCTCAAGGTGAGATCAGATCTGAGATGAGATGATACTTGAGATGTAAGTAAGATGCAGTAATTGATCAATGTGCAGTGTGGTCTCTATATTCTTCTCTGTTGATCTCTGGCTTTTAATTCAAACAAAACTAGCCGTTATATGGCCATTGATAGCCGTTGAGAGGAGAGGGAAAAGCATTCTGCCAAAAGTACTATGCCTTCTGTGTGTACTGTTCTTTGTGCATGTTGTCCTGTGTCAGCATATACAGTGTACTTTCTTTGACTCTTGTTGACTCCTTGTGTTTTTGTATCTCTTAGCTGAGTCTGAGTCTGAATCTTAGGCTGATGGCTTGTATCTGTATCTGAGCTCTTGGTTTTAGTCTTTCGTTCTCATCTGAGTCTTAGAACTCCTGTGTAAGCTTGTATCTGAGTCTCAGTTTGTATCTGAGGTAGGCATCTGAGTCTAAAGACTGCATCTGAGTTGTACGTCTGAGTCTGAGTCTCATTCTTAGTCTGATCTTGAATTTCTTTTGCTCAGTAGTTCTTAGCTCAAACTTTCTCTTAGGCCAAACTTGATTATGCCTCTAGCAAGACTTTTGAGCTTCTCTTGTAATTTTGGCTTTTCAAGAATTATACTCCTGCAAACTTAAGACTAGAATTCTACCAAACACTTGAACAAATGATTAGTAATAACAAGATACATCTCAGTTCATGCTTTGAGCTTATTATACTTTGATGGTTTGACAATATTAAAAACCTTAGGAGTGAGTTTGTCTTAACAATTGATAAGTGTCAATTATATGATATATTCTTGTATTTTTACTGCACTTATCAAGGGTAAAATAGTAATTTATGCCCAAAAATAATCCCTTTTTATTAATAATTGTAATAATTGTGTTTATTTAATTTGAATTTGAATTTGATGCTATTTTAATAGAAAATCTGTTGATTTTGAAGATTTATGAGAGAGATTTAAATGAGAAAAGAAGATAGCATTATTTGAGGATAGAATTTGCAGATTTGAAGTTTAAATGAGAGCAAATAAAGATAAGATCAACAGTCATTTAAACAAGGATTCTGTGGATAACTTTCCCAATTTAAATTCAAAGTCAAGATAAACACAGAATCAAGCCAAAAAGAGGGAAACAAGGAAAGCCAAGCAAATAAGGATAAGATCAGGAAGAAATCAAGCTGTTAAAAGAGGAAACAGAAGAAGTTGTTACGCGCTCCACGCTCCACCTGCGTTGAGCGCAGGGTGGAGCGCATCATTCTGTAATCCACGCTTCACTTGCGCTGAGCACAAGTGAAGCGCAACTACACGGATTTGTTTTCAGATCTGTTTTCAAAACATATTCCTTCCAAATTTCAAATAGCATTCATTGGCCTATAAATAGGACCTTTTGTAAAGATCAAAAAAGGAGGGGGATAGAGGAGCTATCAGAGTTAGGGTTTAGGGCTCAAAGTTCAGAGGAGACCCCGAAGGGCTGCCGAGATAGCAACACTAGGATTGAAGAAAAGTGTGACAGTTTCTTTATTGGTCTGTATGGTTACCATGCGTAGCTAAACTCTCTAATAGGGTTGAATGTAGTTGATTCAATCCCCAAATGTATGTAAATTCTCTTTATTAATTATGAATCCCTATTATATGATATTGGTACTTTTATACTTTACTTAATGTGCGTAGCTTCCGCCTTTGTGCCTGAGTTATAGGTTGTTTTTGTAAAATGCATTGGAAAATGGTTTTGTAAATTCAACAGTGAGTTTGGGGGAGCCTAGGAATAGGAAACTCGAATTATGATTGGTAAAAGTACTCATAGTAGTTACTATAGGAATATAGTGAGAATCGATGATTGAAGAAGAAGTGTGACAATCTCTTCATAGTAATCAAGTCGGTGTAATTTGTCGCCTGGGAGAACCCACATGGATTATCTTTGAGTGTTTTACTGCTGGTGACTCGGGGTAAAACAATATAGTTTGGCTAAGGTATCATAGAAATATATTCTTAATTAATATTGGAATTCACATATGTAAGGGGTGCGATGATGCGAAATTCAATCCCGATCCAAGTAACGTTATCTTACTCTATCTCTACTATCTTATTTATTTTATGCAATTTACTTTCTGCACAACAATCATCAAAAATAGTTTCTTACTTGATAGTCTGATCACTAATAAATACGAAGTGAACTGTTCCTTGTGGATACGATACTCTTTACCTACTATTATACTGTTGGAATTTTGGTACGTTTGTCTAAATCCCATCAACAATCTCGCCCTTTTTTTATGATGGCAAACCATAAAGTTTCAGTTTTGTAAGAAGCATTTTTTAAGTCTTAACTCCCCCTGAGTTTTAGCATTTTCCTTTTGAAAAGATCTTATAATTTTCAAGAGCTTTAGCTCCCCCTGAGTCTAAGCATCACATATTTCTCAATTTAACATTTTAAGTTCCATAGTAGAATAAAGTACTTAGTGAGATGAGAAAATGAGAAACTGAGACTAAACATTAATTCATTGATAAAAGATGGTTATAGTAGTTGATCACAAATTCTCAAAGAAATACAAAAGAAATTCAACAAAACAGAACAAGATACCTATCAGGTCTCAACTTCTAAAACTCTAACCTATTACTCCCCCTTTTGCCATTGTAAAAAATACAAAAGTAACTAGCCTAGCTATATGGGGAAGAGGATGAGTCAGAAGGAGTTCCCAGAGGCCTTAGCACAGATTGTGGAATTTCTGGTAGAGGAGGCAAATTGTGTAACATCCTAAATTTTATTAGGATAAATATTAATTAAATTAAATAGATTAATTAAGAAAATAATTAATTTAATGGGAAGTAAATAATAGGAGTATTGCTATTATTAGTTTTATTTCGTAAAGATAATTTTAATTGAAAATAGAATAATGAGGGGTGAGAGTGGGCCCAAGCCCAATTAGTTATTTCAGTAAGGAGGGGTTAACAGAGCACCCTAATCCTTATTCGTATCATTCGTCAGTAAGCGAAACGCTAAGGAGGGGAGAAACGGAGTCTCAAGAGAGAGCTGTTGTGGAGTGAACGCCAAGAATCCAAGAAAGCACTTCCTTGCTGTGATCAAGCTTCGCTTAAGGTACGGTGGGGGAGAGGGTATTGCCTGTATATGCATGTAGGGATGATTGGGTAGTAATCTAAGAGTATAATTTCGAATTGATGAATGTATGACCTAGAACGATGATATAATCTATTGATTTATGATTGATTGTATGTAAATTGAAGAGTATTGGATGAGATTAAACATGATAATGAGAATAATGGAAAAATGGGTGATTAGGGATTGAGAAATTGGGGATTTTGATGAATTGATGGTATAATCTGTAATTGATTGTTGAATTATGGAATATTGGATGCTAATAATGATTATGCATGATGTTTAGACGTAAAAGATTGATTAGGGATTGATTGGATGAGTTTAGAGAGGTTTTGAAATCGTGAACTCTGCGATCTGCGTCGCGGGTAATCGATTACCAGGAGTGGTAATCGATTACCAGAGTGTTCTGAGCAACCCAGAAGCACTGTTTGCTTGCTGGTAATCGATTACAGGGGTGTTGTAATCGATTACCAGAGAGTTTGTCTGTGGGTAATCGATTACAGGGGTGCTGTAATCGATTACCAGAGAGTTTGCTTGCGGGTAATCGATTACAAGGGGGTTGTAATCGATTACCAGAGACCTTGTTTACGGGTAATCGATTACTAGAGGTTGGTAATCGATTACCAGAGTGGATTTTGAGATCCTAACTGTTTGATGATGATTGATGTTGTTTGAGAGTACTTTATAATGAGTATGGTGTTGATGATTAATGATGTTTGATAAGGATTGCGATGCTTATGATGATGAATAATGATGATAACTAGAGTGATTGACGAGGTGAATAATGATGAATAATAATGATGATAACATAGAGGGGGTACAACCTATCGGATAGTGTGTGGTAACACCGGTAGACCACCTTGGTACTAACTAGAGTGATTGACGAGGTGCGCCCATTGTGTGGAGTTCCAAGTCATGATCTTTGGGTAGATGATGAGAGGAGTATTGGTGTGTGATATATGATGACGAAATTATGTTATTAAATGATGATTGATGATGATGGGTATTATGTGTGAGAATAGAATATATGATTACTTGGTGAATGATGGTATGAGAACTATATGATGATATATGAATGATGTTACGATGATGATGAGCTTGGTGAATGTATAATGGATGTATTTATGCGTCAAAAATAGGAATGATAGTATGGAATGTATATGTTGATATAGATGATTAAATATATGTTGAGTTTAGATGAATGTTATTTATTGGTGATTTAATGTATTGATGGCATGATGTAATGATGTTGTGGGTGAGGATGGGTATTCTCTATGTGTATGTATAAGTAGTATTCCTTTTCCTCACCGTATTTTGTGGATATATTTTACAGGTGTTGAGGAGGACACGACTGGTGTCGACTATGATTGAAAGGGTATGCTCTGATAGATGTAACATCAGGGTGTATTCGGGATGTTTTAATATGTTTCTAGTTTAGGAGTATTTTTGTGAACTTTTGGATGCCTTGTATGGCAGTAGGCTATTAGTAGTTTTTTTTATGTATTGGAGATTCCGCTGCTTTATATTTGAATTATATTTGAAAGTTTAATTTCTTTTAATAAAGTCATTTTCGAACTATGAGATATTATAAGAGTAATTGTAAACCTTTTTACCTAACGTGCGACTTTCCCTTTTCTAAACTGCAATTTCTTAAATATATAAGAGTATGGGGTAGAAGGGTGTCACATTAGTTGGTATCAGAGCAGGTCAGTTCACCGGCCTTGAGTTATGAGTTTACTATGCTTTTGATGTGCTAATCTGATTGATTGGTTGAGTAAATGATTGGTTGCTTGAGTGAATTGTCTGCTTGGTTGATTGTTGTTTGTTTGATTTCCTTGCTTTTCTGTTTTACTTAGTATGTGTGCTTACCCTTTCTTAAATACAGAAAGAGTAATGGCTGGGGGTAGATGTAACATCCTGAATTTTACTAGGATAAATATTAATTAAATCAAATAAATAAGGAAAAGAAATAATTAAATAGGAAATAAATAATAGGACTACTATTATTATTAGTTTTATTTCGTAAAGATAATTTTAATTTAAAAGAGGATACGGGTGGAGAGTGGGCCCAAGACCAATTAGACATTCTAGTAAGGAGGGGTTAACATATCACCCTAATCCTTATTCGTATGATCTTCAGAGAGCGAAACGCTAAGGAAGGGAGAAACTGTGTCTCAAGGGAGAGTGGCTGTGGAGTAAGCTTCAAGAATCGAAGAAAGACTTCCTTGCTGTAATCAAGCTTCGTTTAAGGTACGGTGGGGGAGAGGGTGCTGCTTGTATATGCATGTAGGGGTGCTTGGGTAGTAACCTAAGAGTATAAATTCGTATTGATGTATGTATAACTGAGAATGAATGATATAAACTGTTGATTTATGGTTGATTGGATGTCCAGTGATGATTTATTGGGTGAGATTAAAGATGATATTGAGAATAATGAAAAGGGGAATTAGGGATTTGAGAATTTGGGGATTTTGATGAATTGGTTGTATAATCTGAAAAAGATCGTTGTTCTATTGAGTTTTGGATGATATTAATGTTTATGAATGTTGTTTATTCGAAAAAGATTGATTAGAGATTGATTGGAATGGTTTAGAGATGTTAGAAATCGTGAAATCTGCGATCTGCGTCGCGGGTAATCAATTACCAGGTGTGGTAATCGATTACCAGGGTGTTCTGGGCAACCCAGAAATGCTGTTTGCTGATGGTAATCGATTACAGGTTTGTGGTAATTGATTACCAGAGAGTTTGTTTGCAGGTAATCGATTACAGGGGTGCTGTAATCAATTACCAGAGTGTTTGGTCGCAGGTAATCGATTACAAGGTGGTTGTAATCGATTACCAGAGACTTTGTTTGCAGGTAATCGATTACTAGAGGTTGGTAATCGATTACCAGAGTGGATTTTGAGAGCCTAAGTGCTCAATGATGCTTCATATGCTTGATAATGGTTTGGTATGCATATAGTTGGTGATTATGCTATATATTTGATGATGTTTTGGAATGCATATGATTGGTTAATATGCTATGTAAATGATGTTATTTGGAATGCATGTGGTTGGTTAACATGCTATGTAATTGATGTTATTTGGAATGCATGTGGTTGATGAACATGCTATGTAATTGATGTTATTTGGAATGCATGTGGTTGGTTAACATGCCATGTAATTGATGTTATTTGGAATGCATGTGGTTGGTGAACATGCTATGTAAATGATGTTATTTGGAATGCATGTGGTTGGTGAACATGCGATATAATAAATAATGAGGTTACTTGAGTTGTGCGGGCCCATAGAGGGGGTACAACTTAAGAGAGATGCCTTGAGCATGTGTGATGAGACATGAATTGTGCGGGCCCATAGAGGGGGTACATTTCAGGAGGTGAACTGCGTTGTGCGGGCCCATAGAGGGGGTACAACTCAAGGGATCAAGAAGGGGCGTTCGATGCACGGGCCCATAGAGGGGGTGCAACCTAGGAGTGATTGTACTGGCCCATAGAGGGGGTGCAACCTAGGGTTGATGTCGTTGTGCGGGCCCAACGAGGGGGTACAACCTATCGGTTTGTGTGGTGATGTCGGTAGACTATCTTGGTAATAACTAGAGTGATTGACGAGGTGCACCCATTGTGTGGAGTTCCAAGTCATGATCTTTGGGTAGATGATGAGATGAGTATTGGTGCATGTGATAGTTGGAATACTCAACGATGGAATTGAGTTATATAATGATGAGTTTTGGTGCATATAATATATTGGAATACTCAACGATGGAATTGGGTCATATGATAATGTTAATGAGTTTGGATGCATACATGTTGGATGTATATGTGTTATATCTGATGATGATATTGTGTTATTAAATGATGTTGTGAGTATTAATGATGAATGAGTATTATGTGAGCATGTCACTCCTTTGGTGAATGATGGTATGAGATTATCTGTTGAGATAGATGAATAGCTTTATGCTGATTTATGAATGTTGCTTATTTGATGGATTATTGGATGTTTTGGTATGAGGTATGATGATTTTTGATGTTGTTTATATATGGGTGATGATAGGGTAGCCTCCTATGTGTATGATTAAGTCTAAAGATGTTGTTTCTACTTGTAGACCTTTACAACTTTTACACATGGACTTGTTTGGACCTTCTAAGACTAAGAGTTTTGACGGTAATTATTATGTTTTTGTTATAGTAGATGATTTCTCTAGGTTCACATGGACCCTCTTTCTATCTCATAAAAATGAAGCATTTTCTGCATTTAAAAGGTTAGCAAGGGTCATCCAAAATGAAAAAGATTTGAAAATTGCATGCATTAGAAATGACCATGGCGGGGAGTTCGAAAATCAGTTCTTTGAAAAGTTTTGTAACAAACATGGAATTGAACATAATTTCTCGGCTCCAAGAACACCACAACAAAATTGTGTTGTGGAGAGGAAAAATCGCTCTTTAGAAGAGCTTGCTAGAACACTGCTTAATGATACAAACCTTCCAAAATATTTTTGGGCAGATGCAGTTAGCACTACTTGTTATGTCATGAATAGAGTACTCATTAGACCTATTTTGAAGAAAACCCCCTATGAGCTTTACAAAGGTAGAAAACCAAACATTTCTAATTTACATGTTTTTGGATGCAAATGCTTTGTTTTAAACAATGGAAAGGATAACTTGGGAAAATTTGATGCAATGGCTAACGAGGGAATATTCTTAGGCTACTCTTTAACCAACAAGGCTTATAGAATATATAACAAAAGAACTATGACTGTTGAAGAATCTATTCATGTTTCCTTTGATGAGTCTAACCCCAAAAGTTTGGGAAAGGTAATTGATGATTTTGTAGATATTTTGGAAAGCATCACATCTTTAGTCAATTTTGGGGACAAATTGTTTTAAGGGGGGTAGAATTGTAACATCCCACTGTTACAGACTTTAATTTATAGGAAATTCATAACCTGAATAGGATGAAGTAATGTAACAGCCCGCATATTAAGACTTTATAAGTCATAAGATTTTAACTAAGGATACTAGTGAATAATTAAGGAATCGCAATGTAAGTTTAGTAAAAAGTCTAAGTTAATATTTTCACTTAAGCAAATCTAAGAAATTTTGTCACTGGTAATCGATTACAACCCTGTTGGTAATCGATTACCAGAGAGATGAACCTGTAGTAATCGATTACGCCAACGATTACCTGAGAGCATTTTTCGTGTAATCGATTACGCCATCGATTACCTGAGAGCAGTTTTTGTGTAATCGATTATAGGATGCTAACAGGTGATTACCTGAGAGTTGTTTTTATAGTAATCGATTACAAGGTTAGGTAATCGATTACCGGGGAACTGGGTATTCAGTAATCGATTACAAGTAGTTGTAATCGATTACCAGATTCCCAGAAGGGGGTTCTCAGGTGTCATTTTAGCCGTGGGTAATCGATTACAGTACTTTGGTAATCGATTACCGAGCGAAAATATATATACCCTAGGAGCGTTTTTAAAAACAGAAATTTGGGAAATTCATAACCTAGAGAGAGAGCGGGGTTCTAGAGAGAGAAAGTAAAATTGAAGCTTGAAGAAGGGATTTTGGACAAGGAAACATCAATTGATCGCCTCCAAACTCCATTTCTCATCTTGAGTTGCTTAGATTTGTGAGTATAACTCACATTTATGGTAGAATCTTTTGGTCTCAATGCATGCTCCCACCCCTTTCTCTTCCATTTCTTGATGCTGGCTAGTTGATTTATAGATTGATGAATGGTTGTTTGTTTGGAGTGTTTATTGATAGATTGAGTATATGAGTAGAAAATCGAGCATCGAAATCTTTAGTTTCGAAGTTATCGAAACTATCGAAACTTACGAAACTATCGAAACTATCGGTTTCCCTCGATCGTAACTCATACAAATATCCAAATTGATTATAGTTCTCTGTTTGATGCTAGTTCATGAATTGAAATGGTTAGATTAGAGTTCAAATTGAAAATTTGAGACTTACGTTCGTAGGATCGAAACCTTCGAAATAGTCGAGAATAGCGATATTCAATTGTAAACGTTATGTATAGATTAATGCATTGTAACCCTATCATGATTATGTATAATTGAAGTGAATTCAAGCCGGCTTCGTGCCGTGAGTAAAAATAAAAGATTAATGCTGTTGAAAACATGGCTTCGGCCCAGTTTGGGTGGGATTCGTCCCCGGGAAAGCCGGTTCCCGTAGTCTGAGCTCAGGTCTAACTCTAGAAAGTGATAATATCATGCCTGCTGGGCACAGCAGTGAGTGCATCATGTTGCATATTACTCATTTGATAAATGTGTTGAATTTCTATAGTTGTTGAATTGACATAACTATCTTCTCCCTGTATACATGCATATGAATTATATTCACTGAGATTTTTATCTCACCACGCGTTATGTGGATTTGTTTTAGCTGGTCAGGTACCTCCATTGGCAGACACCCAGTCCGGGAAGTAAAGAGCTTTGGGATAGACATTAGTTTCCTTTATGTTCGTTCTAAGATGATTAATATGTATATAACTTAGTATATCTGAAGCTTTCTTAGGAAGTTTGTTTTGTATCCTTAATGGCTTGATAGACTAAGGACTTATGTTTATGAATACTGTGAATTTAGTTTGGATTCATGTGTTATTACTTAGAATTTTCCATTGAATTGTTGGATTTTCGTTGGATTTCTTACAATTTCGTGATTAAGATGATATTCAAAATGTTACGCTCTTGTAGTCTGAGCTCAGGTCTAACTCTAGAAAGTGATAATATCATGCCTTCTGGGCACAACAGTGAGTGCATCATGTTGCATATTACTCATTTGATAAATGTGTTGAATTTCTATAGTTGTTGAATTGACATAACTATCTTCTCCCTGTATACATGCATATGAATTATATTCACTGAGATTTTTATCTCACCACGCGTTATGTGGATTTGTTTTAGCTGGTCAGGTACCTCCATTGCCAGACACCCAGTCCGGGAAGTAAAGAGCTTTGGGATAGACATTAGTTTCCTTTATGTTCGTTCTAAGATGATTAATATGTATATATGTATATAACTTAGTATATCTGAAGCTTTCTTAGGAAGTTTGTTTTGTATCCTTAATGGCTTGATAGACTAAGGACTTATGTTTATGAATACTGTGAATTTAGTTTGGATTCATGTGTTATTACTTAGAATTTTCCATTGAATTGTTGGATTTTCGTTGGATTTCTTACAATTTCGTGATTAAGATGATATTCAAAACGTTACGCTCCAAATTCTAAGTTAAGAACTTGGTTTCCAACAGGCTAGGTTCTTAACAAGAAATTTAAGGTGTTACAAGTAAGGAATTGATAGGGAGAAGCATAAGAGGCAAAAATCAGGGTCTCATGCATCAGGGTTTTCGCTCAAGCGTGTAGGTCTCGCTCAAGCGAATTATGCAGCAAAAACTATAGGATTCTGGTTCTGCAAGTCACACTCAAGCGAGAGCATCTCGCTCAAGCGAGATACATGACAGAAAATGTGTTGCTCTCTGGATGATTTTCGCTCAAGCTAGCAGTTCTAGCTTAAGCGAAAATATTCCAGAGAGAGTGTCTTTTCGTGGGCATTCTCGCTCAAGCTAAATGGTCTCGCTTGAGCTAGAATGACCATCTCGCTCAAGCTAGAATCTCGCTCGAGTGAGAAGACAGTTACAACATTTTTAAAACACGATTGCAGGAAGTTTCCCACTCAGTTTCTCTTCCTTTTTTATTCTTCCAGAGAGAGAAAGAGAGGTTTTAGTGAGAGAATGCCCCAGTGAAGGTCAAGAACGGTTTCTACTCATCCAAGATGAAGTCCCCCATTAATCTACTCACCTCCAACGCTTCCTATCTTTCATTCGTTCTTCGTTTTCTCGAACCTCAGGTGGGTGTGATTGTCTGTTTCTTTGCTGTTTGAATTTCAGAGCATGATCCCCTATCCTTCTTTCCCTTTCTTTCCTTGAATCATGATGTGTATGTTAAGTAGTGTAAATGTGATGGTTGTTTGGTATATGATTTACGTGAACCATAGGATAGGAGACTTAGATGAGTATGTGTAGCGATCTTTAAGCATATTCATATATGATCATGGGCCTTTGGCCATCACAATTATGCATTATGAGTTAATTATCATAGGGCTTACGGCCACTTCAGAGCCTCCGGGCTAATTCAGGGGTCTTCAGACCATCTCAGGCCTTCGGGCAATCATGTTTAAGCAAGACGAGGCGAACTCATCGACCTCTCGGCCAAGGGGAAGATGGGGAACCCTCAATCATGATAATGAATCAAGTTATGTGTACATCATATTCAGCTAAAACTTAATCTTAGGTTTCCCTGGACAACGATCCTTGGATTCATGGTCGAGCGCTCAATCACAGTCATGTTACAGTGAAAAGACCCCGGGTGTCGGGTTACAACACTTCACAGACATGCATTTATCAGCTTTATTATTATTGTGTTGTGCTTGATTGATGTGAAGTTGTTGTTTGATCATGATGGTTGTTTGAGAAGCATGATAACTGCCTGTATGTTCCCCTTGATGTGTTTTTGTTCATGCTCACTGGGACGTTGGTCTCACCCCATTCCGTGGAAACAATATTTCAGTTGTGCAGGATACTCCTCAGGATGAAGATGATCAGTAGGAGCTATATGGCATGGATAGTTTAGCACTTTGTTATGTTCTATGTACTTAGATATTTGTTATGTTTTGTTGGATAATTGTATCGACTGGAGCCTGTGTGGCGAATATAGATTATGGTTATTTCTTTGTTCGTGTATAAAATGTTTGGAGCTTTAATAAGTGTTGGATTACTTAAGCGAATGATGTGTATGCCGATACGCGAAATGAACGAAATGATTTCACGAATTTGGAAATAATGCTCCCAACAAGCATTATTTCTGAATTTAGAAATTAGGACGTTACAGCAACAATTTAGTTGTTCACAAGATTCTAAACTAAAAAATTAAATTAAAATATAAAATTTTTAAATTTAAATTTGACTCAAACAAAATTAGTATTAAAATGTAAAATCCTTGAAAAACAAGATTTTTTAAAATCAAATAATAATTTATTTGAATTTAAAAATAATAATATATAAAATATGAAGTCATCTAATAATAAAATTTTTAAAATCAAAACAAGCTTTATGTGAATAGCTTTAGAAAATACTCTTTAATCACATATTTGTCTTGTTAAACACAGACATAGTCCAATACCAATATTACAATATAAAAGAAAAAATTTAAAATGATTAATTAATAAAATTATTGTTGGTAAGTGGCTTTTTGAAGTCTGTCAACAAATTGGGAATGAAAATTGTGTCAATAAATATGAGTGCATAACAAATATAGTGTTATTCATAAAAATAACAATATTAACAAAAACAATTATACAATTTGTTATATTTATAAGTGGTTATCAAATAAGATAATGTATTCATATTATATTCAATAAACATATATATAAACTGCTCATTAACCATCCAATGAAGTATTATGGATTCTCTCTCCAATTTGTAATATGTTTAGTAAAACTAATTGATAAGCTAACTCATAAATATATAACATCACCTCACATTTTTTTATGATTTGCATAATGGAAGAATATCAAGTAAAAGAGAAGAAATAACTTTTTCCACTTCTCTTGCTTTAAAAAATAGGTGACATTTAAAATACATCCCTTTAGAGAGAGGGGTGTTACTTACACACCTAAATAACAACCATTTGATTCAATAATATTTTAATCATGGTTATTAGAACCGGACCGACCGGTTCGACCGGTCGGACCGGTAACCGGTGGTAGGAGCGATTCAATATAACCAGAAAATCGGAGGGGAGAAGAACTGGTCAGGAACCGGTAAAACCGGTCACGAACTGGTGGGTCACCGATTTTTTCCGATTCAGAGGAAATTGTGAAAAACGGCATCGTTTTATTAAAAAAACACTTCTGAGTACTGAAATGAGAAATCCCTTCCTTGCGTCTATCCCTAAATTGGAAAAGGATTAACTTGCATAGCATTCTTCTCGGTCTCTCCCTCTCGGTCGTGTACTCAAGCGCGAAAACCACCGCCCACGGTGTAAAAATATAAAAATAAATTTATTATTTTATTTACTATCGATCCGACCACGGTTCAACCACGGTCTGACCATTGAACCTTGAACCGGTGGCTAGACCGGTTCAATCACCGGTCCGGTTTTAAAAACACTGATTTTAATGGAAGACCATGATTTAATCAAGCTTAATCAGTATCCCTTATTGACGCAATGCCTTTGATAAACCAAAAGAGGGTATAAAATTCCTAACACTAGATTATGGATTTGATTTCATTTTGATGAGTGATATATGTTATGACCCAAAGGGGCATGACTCCTTTTATTTATAAGGACACCTGCTGTGAGAAGCGAGTGGTGTGAATGTGGGGACAATGGTATTGTGTCATAGGTGTGGCAACAATTGAGATGTTCACAAGATTTTAAACTAAAAAATAAATTAAAATATTAAAAAATTTAAATTTAAATTTGACTCAAACCAAATTAATATTAAAATGTAAAATCCTTTGAAAATAAACAAGCTTTTGTGTGAATAGCTTTAAAAAATAGGATTTATTTTGTTTTATTTGAATTTGAACATAATAGCATAATTAATTAATTATAATATAATTTTGAATTTTTTTTGCAACAACATATGTATCCTCCACATGAGGCAATCCTACTTATGGATGATAAAGCTCTCCCTATGAGTATTTAACGCAGTTAAATACCTAGGGCCAGGGGCGGAACCAGGAATTTGGCTCTAGGGAGCCAGAATCTACTTATTACTAAAAAAAGGTATTTACACAATGAGGTATATATTGGAGCCAATAAAATTGATATATATATATATATATAATAGAAACAAAACTATCCAAATGATCATATCCAATCTCTAATATTAAACAAATCAAAAACCATAGTAGAAAAATAAAAATGTCAATGAAAATAATTAAAGAAGGCTTACCCCAAAATAAAGAACTATAGAGAACAATAACAGTCTATCTCTTCCAAACCAAAAAGTTAGCTTCATCACCAATAATGTTTCTATGTCAATGAAATCTTAGGCAAGTAGACAACCTACATTCCTACAATATTTAACAATCAAATCAAGTACGGTCAAAGAAGATATAGCTATAGTTAATATTGTAAGATGAAATTTATACCTTCATAAATGAAGTTGTGCTCGTCGTTGCTTCATAGAGTAAAAGTCATCAATCACCATATCTGTGGTAAAATTTTCAGCAATCTCCTTCTCAATATTAAACAATCATGTAATCAGTGAGAAAATCATCTTCCATCTTGTTGCGTAATCTTGTTTTCATAATTTTCATAGCTGAAAAAGCACGTTATGTGGTTTCCATTGACACAGGAAGAGTCAAAACAAGCCGCAACAATCTATCAAATAATGGATAAAAAACCGATTTGCCATTCTCAACTAATTTCTGACATAATTCTCCAATAGTGGACAAATTTTGAAAGTTGACATCTTTAAGCACATCAAAGTCATAATGTTGCAATTCATATTCTAGATGAATCTTTTCTTGGTCAGAAAAATCTAAAGAGTAAAATTTCTCAACAAGACTACAAATATCACCAATATTAAATGATTTGAATGCATCTTTAGGATCTAAAGTTGTGCTCAATGTAAGAAGCTCGATTGCTTGCTCACTGAATCTACTATTCAATTCTTTCAGCTGATAATCTATGACAGTATTAAATATATTTACATGATAATGATGCTCAACTGTCACAGAATCCTTTTGACAACGAGATCGAATTATGTCAGAGAAAGGAGCACTCATAACAGGAATTTGAATAGATTGACTATTGCAAAAGGATCTAAATTTTTCTAAAAGATCATCCCAACCAAAATCTCTTAGCTTTTGAATTAATGATTTTGTGCTAGAAACCAAACACATGGCATTCAAAAGGTCTTGAGATTTATGCTGCAAAGCTTGACAAAGTTTGTCAGTAATTCCCATAATTTCTTTCATCAAATGTAAGATAAACACAAAATCAAATGAGAGTAGTGCTTTAAGAGCATAAGTAGCATCACCTCGTTGAGAATAGGTAGATCCTTTAACAGCTAAATCTTCAAGAACTGAAGTTGTTGCATTATACATGCGTAAAAGGCTGCATATTGAATTGAAATGGGAACTCCATCTAGTATCTCCAGGTCTCTGTAATGTTCCAATTTGATTACATCCTCTTCCAATCTCAATGTCATCATTTGCAACCAAACGTGCAATTTCAGATGCATAAGCAGCTTGCAACTCATCATTGCGTTTACAAGAAGAACTCACAACATTGACAATCATAATCAAGTTTTGAAAAAAAGCATGAACATCAACAACTTCTTTAGCTGAAGCAACAAGAGCTAATTCGAATTGATGAGCCAAACAATGCACATAATATGCATAAGGACATTCTTGAAGAATTAAAGCTTGCAAACCATTCCATTCTCCACACATATTGCTAGCTCCATCATATCCTTGGCCCCGAATATTTTGAATGTTGAGATTATGATGAGATAATATTGAACGAATTCCCTGCTTAAGTGTGGATGATGTAGTATCTCTCACATGTATCATATCTAAGAAACGCTCTCTGACATATCCATTTTTATCAACAAATCTAATAACAAGAGCCATTTGTTCTCTTTTAGATTCATCATGAGCTTCATCGACAATTAAACAAAATTTTGCATTACCAATCTCTTCTCGAATTTCATTTTGCACCTTTCTAGCAAAGACATGTAAAATTTCTTTTTGAATAGTAGGTGAAGTGTATCTTGCATTTTTAGGGGCATTTTCCAAGACAACTTCATCTACTTCTTTATTATAAGAAGCCAAAAGCTTTATCATTTCAAGAAAATTACCTCAGTTTCTAGATCCCACACTTTCATCATGTCCTCTAAAAGCACAAGCTTGAAATGTCAACCATTTAACTACATCTACAGAGGCTTTAAGACGCAACCGATTACTCAATATTTGTTGTGAAGTCTGTTTAAATAGCACTTTATCATATGACAAGATTGATTTTTGAAATCTTCACAACATCTAAGAGGAACATTATGAGGTGAATTAGGACTTTTTCCCATATGAGATAAAAATGCACAATCTTTTCCACTATTCACTTTTCTCCAATTTCTAAATCCTTTTGAAGTGAAAGGACTTGACTGTTTAGAAAATAAATAGCATGGAAAACAAAAGACAACATCTTCTTCTGGTGAATACTCTAACCAAGGAAAAGTTCTAAATCAATGAGCTTGAAATCGACGAGGATGATCATGTTGACCAGAAAGTGGATACACATCCATTAAAAACTGAAAATGGTCCAAACTTTATATATGCCCTACGAATTTCATCTTGTTGATTAATAGGATAATTCGAAATTTTTGGACATTTTCCGGGATCACGTATCAAAGTATCAATATTAATTTTTTCTTGTTCAATCCTCAAAATTTTGGAAGCATGTGGTTGGATAGGTTTCTCTATCTCTATGGTTGACACTCTAGGTTGTTCAACCTCAACAATAGGTTGTATTTCTTCACCATCTCTTTCTTTTCTCTTAAAAAATGAGTCAATTATTTTCTTTTTAAACATGTTTCAACCTAAAGGAAATATACAATTAATACAAATATTAGAATTAAAGAAATTGACAATAATAAATTTCAAATAACTCTAGAGCTAAAGGAATTATATATAACCATTCTAATAATTAAAAATTAAGATTTGATTAAAAAAATATTACGGTTACAAAACCATTCTCATAAAATTTAAGCGTTTCACCAAACTTCAACTTTATAAAAGTTGAAGTGAAAAAAAAAGGCCGATTTGTTTAGAAAGTTAACGTGAACTTGTTGTAACGACGGAAGTAGGCAAATTAGCATTTAGCAATACAATTACGAGCCTGTTTGGGTGGAACTTCTGTAGAAGTACTTTTAGGTGAAAAAAAAAAGCATGAATCAAAGAGGTCAAATGCATTTAACCTCTCCGTAAGTTAAAATTAGTATTTGTAGACCACCTACTCCAAATGCTCTCCCATTTAACTTCTCCAAAAGTAACTAAGTTTAACTTATGGAGAAGTTAATTAAATGCATTTGACCTCTTTGAATTATGCTATTTTTTCCACTTAGAAGTACTTCTGTAGAAGTTCCACCCAAACAGGCTCTACAAGAGGAAAAAAATCTACTTTGATTAAAATTTGATTCAAATACCTACTATATTTGCAGGAGAAAAAAATCTGATTTAGTTAATAAAGTTGAAGTGAACTTACAGTACAGAAGCAAAGCAGCAAGGAGCAAAAAAAATTGCAGAGGAAACAAAGTTGCAAATGCAAAGCCAAAGAGCAAGAAAAAACGTAGGAGAGACTAGGAGCACAAGTCTGCAAGCAGTAAGCAGAAAAAAATGCAAGAGAAAGAAGTAAAACCACCAAGCAAAGGAGATGAAATGGAGAGATGGAGAGAACATGGAAAAAGAAACATAGAGAGGAAGGAACTTACTTGTTAAAGTTACTGTGCAGTCTGTAAACAAAAAGACAACTTTTCACTTTCCCTTTAAATTATTAACTTAATAATTAAAAGTAAAAAATGGAAATAGGATGGGGGGACATTTTTTGGGGGTGGCCGTGGCAAGGGTAGGCCACCCCGCTCCCTCCGCCCCTGCCCAGGGCTTGAACTTGAGACCACTAGTTAAGCTGGAACAGCCCCTACTAGTTGTTCCATACGTTCGGTGATACATTATTTTGAATTTGATTTAAAATGATATAATATCAAAATATGAAGTCCTCCAATAAAACTAAATAGGATTTGATTACCCAAAAAAAAAACTATTTGATTTAAATTTAAAGATAATAACATAGTATTCCTTTGTTATTATTGTTATAATATAATATAATTAAAATAAAATAAATAAGTACATTAACGTAAAAGCTCTTTTAAGCTAAGAATTGATCCGGATCGTCTCCCGCATCTCCAGCCTCTCCAACAAACACCAGCTGCAGAATAGCTACGGAATAATTAGGCAATTAAAATCCATAGCTAATCCGTAGCTATTCGGTTGTTAATGTTTGCTGCGAGGCTGGAGACGCAAGAGAGTAGGGGTGTTCATGGGACGGGTTGGGACGGGTTTTACCTGTCCTTAACCCGGCCCTAATTTTTTACCGGGCCAATTTTATGAACCTGAACTCGTCCATAGACCCGAAGAGACCCGATGATGTGCGGGTCTAAGTAAGACCGGGTCTGAGAAGGACAGGACCAAGTTGACCCGATATATAAGCTAAATATAATCATGAAATGATCATATAACAATGTTCAAAAGAAAATAGTTCATACAATTAATAAATATATTGCATACAATAGAATATCTCTTAATGTATGCAATATTTTTTACTTTTTTAAAGTTTGAGACATTACTAAACCAAGAATAACATTATATCATTATATAATTTTATGTATATAATGTAATTTTAAAGGTAAATAAAGGAAATTTAGACTCAAAAACCCTTTCTAAAATGAAAAAAATAAAGTTATGACTTTACATAATAGAAAATCATAAGTAATAAATATTATATTTGTATATGAAGGACGGGCCGGGTAACCCGAAGGTGAACCCGAACTCGTCCTCAACCCAATGTCGGGTAAAAATTGAGACCCGATGAGACCCGATTTGGTTCTATTCTTTCTTGTAGGACACGAACGTACCCGACCCGGGTTGGGACGGGTTAAAGGGAAAGACCGGGTCTTGAACACCCCTACAAGAGAGTATCCCTACACGCTAAGAATACCTAGTCCCTCTCCTCTCCTTAGATATGGAGATCTCCATTTCTTTAATTATACGCTTGACACGTGGCTTAAATCACATTTAACGGTCGGAAATTAATTGTCATCTATCAATTTAAAAAAATTAAAATGAAGAAAAGCAATATTCAGATTTGAGATTTCAGGGAAAGCTTGTCAACCACAAGAAGAACAGAGACCGTCCAATACCGCACCGTCGACCACCTGTCGTGCCATCACTGTGTTGTTCAACCACCCGCCGTTGTGCCATGACAGGCTGTCCGCTTGCTGCACGGCGGCGTGATGGCCGTCCAATTTGGTTCTGCTGGAATGTTCATTTTCGGCGCCATGGATTATCAAGAAAGGCATGAGCCATTACGTGTTCATCGTCTATCGTAATGCCATCGCCTCTATAACTTTCTCTCCCTTCGCAATTGTTTTAGAAAGGTCTCCTCTTTTGCTTTCCCATTTATTATTTTTGCAATAAATAAAGTTAATATCAAGTTCAGCTCTGCTAAAAAGATAAAATGTGATTTTGCAGAAAAGTTAGGCCCAAGATTACTGCGTTTTTTCAGAGATTATGGCACTCGCACTCGCTTTCTTCGAGTAATCATCAATTTGTATATAGCAAACTCACGGTGGTTGCGCAAGGGTACTTTGTATTTTGTTCCAAAATTATTTTTCTTTTCCGTTAAATTTTTTTTGAGGCTTTTCACCGTATGTTTAGGCGTGAAACATTAAACTTTGTTTCGTAAGTTTTACGTTAGCTCTTTGCTGTGTTCATTATTCATATTTTTACTTTTTTTTTTTTAAGTTAACAATGCCAATTAAGTTTCACCTTAGATTCACTTCATAACTCATGTCAATAGTATGAAAAAAGAAATGAAGATATCCACTTCGTGCATAAATGGAGAGGAGCTCTTTCCAAGAATACCTTACATTGAATGTAAGTGAGAACTCAAACTTAAGATATAGGAGTAGATAGGATAATAAAAATGTAGTAAATAACAATAATAATAAAAGAAATTTATACGATTTGGTTTGATTGAGTTTAATAGTAGTTATTAAATAAGATAATTTATTCATTTTATATTTAATAAATATGTTAAACTGAATGTTAACGAGTTTCTTAATGACACTATTTAAGAAATCATAAATAAAAAAATTACTAAAATGTGTAACATTTAATATTACAAATGCAATTAATATATGATTTTCAATAAAAAAATTTATATTTATTGATTACTTTTTTTTTGGGTGACTATATTTATTGATTACTTAATAATGTGCCTTAAGAACATTTGTTTGTCCAACCCATGTGTTAATTACTTATTCACCTATTCAAAGGAGTTTTACTTGTTTGTTTTTCCTCTAATTTGTATTACCAAGTGGCAATGGGTTGGGAGTTTCTCTTGATGGGTGGATTAAATGCAGTGATTTGAAAATCAGACCGGACCGGCCGGTTGAACCGGTTGGATCGGGAACCGGGCCCTGGTTTGTTTTTCCTCTAATTTGTATTACCAAATGGCAATGGGTTGGGAGTTTCTCTTGATGGGTGGATTAAATGCAGTGATTTGAAAATCGGACCGGACAGGCCGGTTGAATCGGGAAATGGGCCTAGGTCCGGTCCAATAGACCAATGAAACCGGTGTGGCCAAGAACCGGAATGAACCGGTTGTAAATCGGTATTAAACCGTGAAATCGGTCGAAATCGGTCAGAACCGGTACGGTTCACGGTTCAGAGATTTGTATATTAAGAGTGCTTGTTACTAAAAAATAAAATGAGTTCCAGCCAAAGGAATCGAACTCTCACCCCCAGTGTACAAGAATGTAGCACTACCACTAAACCACACTTGTTTGTTATATACTACGTGCAAATTATTATATATAAACACGTTTTGATTGAATATAGAATTCATAACAAGCCAAAACATTTAAATAACAAGAAAATATATAAGATAAAAATATATTTAAAACAAAGAAAAAACATAAATTATAATTATAAATTTATAATATTTCATTTATTATTAGTATTGAATATATTGTCATATTATTTGATTATAAATATATATTTTTAATAAAATGTTTTGAATTTTAGTATCACATAATTTAATATAATATTTAAAAAATTAAATTTAATTATTTCCGGTTCGACCATGGTTCAACCACGGTTGAACCATTGAATCGTGAACCAGTACCTTCACCGGTTCAATTACCAGTCTGGTTTTAAAAACATTGATTAAATGTATTCTTTATGCGTTTGTTAGGCAAGATAACTCTAGTGTTAGATGTGGAATTTTATTTTAAGATGCGTCATAAACAAGGATCTATGATTTTCCAAATCTAAACTCTTCAATAGTATTTATGGTAGAACTTTGAGGTATATATACCAATGTTACTAAATTGACCAAATTAATGTAAAATAAAGAAAATGACATATTTATATGATAGAGAAGTGCTAGCAACACACTCTTTCCAACACACTTCATGATATTGGTTAAAATTCACATGGATCCCACCACATTGGTAGTGGGACCCACATAATTTTGTGGGACCCATGTGAATTTTAACCAATCACATGAAGTGTGTTGGAAAGAGTGTTTTGCTAGCACTTTTCTTATATAATATCTTTTCTATAAATATTAAGGATTTAATTGATGTACATTGTCAGTGTAAAGAAGTTTTACTCAGACATCCAATAGTGTGTTGCCACACTATTTAATGAATGTGACACCTCATGTATTATTAAATTCAATAAATGATGTGGCATCACATCCACTACAAGAAATTCAGTTTTTAGCGACGGCCTCGTGGCGTCGCTACTAGCGACGACATGGTCGTCGCTACAACATTAAATGCACTGTTCAGTGCAATTAATTCTTAGAGACGGCCTAGTCGTCGCTAGGAATTGATAGTAGCGACGGATAGGCCGTCGCTATAAATTATAATTTATTAACTTTAATGTAGCGACGGCTTTAGAGACGGCAGGCCATCGCTACATTAAAAATGAATTTTTAATTTGCGCGCGCATTTTTTTTAAAAACGTAGCAACAGTCGTACGTTAAAAACCTGCACGCGTTAAAACCCCCTCCCCCTCCCCTCTTCCTCCGTTTCCAAATCCCTTTTCTTCCATACTCCCTTTTCCTCTCATACAGTCACCCCCTATTCCTATCCCCTCACCCCGTTTATTTTGAAAAATTGACCGATTAAAACGTGAAGTTGTGGCTTCAATCACAAGAAGGGGGGTTGAATTGTGATTGAATAAAATTTCTGCAATTTCTTTGTACACTTTTTCTGCTCAAGGTTTTGCCTTGGCTTAGTACAAAGAAATAAACTCACATAAGGTAATGGTTAGCTGATTTTAATTTCACAGAAGATGTATATTTAGTTATGTGTTATGGCAGTGATAAATAATAGTAAAGAGAGAGTAAAGAAGATGGCACACAGAAATTTTATACTGGTTCACCTCTTCCAACCTGAGGCTACGTCCAGTCCCTACACTTGTGGGATTTTCTCACTCTATTAATCAAATTACAATCTTCTTGGGTAACCTTACCACTAGTATTATTTACCTGCCTCTTCAGGCTAACAATAACCTAACAAACTCAGATTTTCCACTGAATACTTACTGCAGAACCTTCTGCAGTAGATTCAGTCCCCAGAATACTGCAAGTACCTTTTGCAGATTCTGTAAACCAACTTAGATCACCAAATCTCAGTAAACCTCACTGAAAACTCTTTCCCTTGCTGCTCAGAAGAAGGATATGCACCTGCACACCTCTCTTGAGACCTTTACAATGAAAATGAGAAAGAATAAGAACATACAAGGCTCAGATCAATACAATCCTTGCACAGCAGAAGAAAAATGATGAGCCAAGACTCTCTCCAAGGCTTTTCAGACCAGAATCACAGAAATGAAGGAGAGAGAAAATTTCCAGAAGATAGGAGAAGTGAAACAACAGAAATATATGTATCTTCTGGAGTGAGGTGCCTTCCAAGTGTGGAGGAACTCTCCTTTTATAGAAGGCTGGAGTGGAAATAGTCGTTGGACACCCAGCTGGCTTCAAAGTCATGTCCCTTTCTAAGCTGCAGCATGTGCAGCTTTACAGCTGTCAAGTTTGACCAGCTCTTCCTTCTGCAGAGTATCTTCTACAGGCTATTTTTGGGCTATTTCTCAAAGCTTTTCTTCTGCAGACATGATAAACTCTTCCAGTATAGTATTTTCACTTATTTTAGAGTCAGTTGGTCCACTGAAATTATGAGAAGATGAGAAGAAGAAGATTAATTTGAATTTTGCCTTATTTGCACCTTTTGCAGCAATTCTTTCCTTCTGCAGGATATCTGGAATTGCATTCTTCTTGCAGATCTTTTTGAAATTCATCATTTGCTTGATTGAGAGTATTTTTAGGTTTGTTATGCAGTTGTAACCTTAGAAGATAGAGAATCCAATCTGTCCTTTGGTTCCTGACATGATTTGCTCCTTCTCCAGACTTAATGATCTAAGGTTTTTTCTTTAGGACTGTCATCCATCTTCTGATAATCAATTTTATACCTCACAGAAAATGTTTTAAATATATCTTGATGCTTGACAGCCTGAGATGAGCTTTTCTCTTTCTTTTACAAAATGAATCTTCCTTCTAAAAGAATTTTATTATGATTTTCTTCTTCTAGAGGGTTGTTCTTATCTTCTGGAGGATAGCAGTATCCTTCTCATGATTTCTCAGTATGCATTATATCTATTCTTCACAGATTTGTCATTCTTATCAAATTTGAGACTTATCTTATTAAATGAGTGGCATTCATTTCTTTCTTTTGCTGATCAATTGTACCTTCTGCAGATACTTTCCTGTATCTTCTGAACTTTCACTTGAACAAAATCATTAGTCCTTAAAGTTCAGAATTATTCCAAGTAAATCTTGATTGGTTGTCATTATTAAAACACTTTTTAAGGGATTCTTGGACCTTACAAAACGTCCCTCTCCTTCATAGGATTGTTTTCAACCGACCAGTTTTCAAAATTGCTGCCTGTAGGTGACGTTAGAGCTCGTTCCAAAGTTATTCCTTTTTCAGAGTCGCAACAAGTAAGTTTTTTTAAAAGCTTTAATCAATTTATTTGTAATTAATAGTTTATTTATTTTATTAATTTATTAATGTGATATAGGAATTATGTTTATTTGTAGTTAGTTTTTTATTAATTTATTTTTTTATAATTAGGCTTATTTGTAATTAATAGTTTTAATTAATTTATTTGTATTTAGGTTTATTTGTTTTATTAATTTATTAATGTGATATAAGAATTAGGTTTATTTGTAATTATTAATTTATTTCTTTTATTAATTTATTAGTAATTAATAATTAGCAAATTTTAATTTATATAATTATTTATTTTTACATAATGTCTATAGTCATTATAATTAGTTTTATTAATTTTATTAGTAATTAGTATATTAGTAAATATTTTATTAATTAGTGTATTAGTAATTATTTTATTAATTAGTATATTAGTAATATTTAATTAGTTTTTTTAATTTATATAATTATTTATTTTGTATATAATGTCTATAGTCATTAGTGCCTAGGATGCGTGATAGAGGTGGAGAGAAGATCCCACCGAGTATAGGGAGGTCCATATCCCTCCGGGCGAGCTACGACAACAGGCAGCTCGCGTGATGCGGGAGAGGGCCAACCTCACTCACACGCTGATCAGATGCCGGAGCATCCATCTACTTCAACGCCGGCGGGCGCCATGCAGACTTTTTCTTCTTCCTCCCCTCCACCATCTGCTCCATCGCAGTTCGATGGTATGAGGTTCATCCCGACACCGGGATTAGTTCAGATGCCTCCAGTGCAGGAGGACGTTGTGCTCGAGATAGACGCTGATGACGCTCAGGATGACCTGGATAGGGATGCTAACCAGGAGTCTGATGAGGAGCGAGCTCGGTTCCAGGGTGCCGGCTCAAGCAGACCTCATGAGCTTTGGTCTTCGTCCCTGTACTTTAAATCCTTTGTTTTTTATCCCTGTACTTTAATTTCATATTGGGAAAAATATGTTTTTCGTCCCTATAGTTTCGATCAACTTTGGTCTCCGTCCCTGTACTTTAAATTCTTTGTTTTTTATCCCTGAACTTTCCAAACCCCCCAAACTATGGTCCCTGACCATTAGTAAGATATGCTAACCCGATAAGTTGGGTAACAAAAGTTACATGTTAGCCTCAATAGTGGGCCCAAATAGCAAACCCATCTAATTAATATTTTTTATTAATTTTTTAATTATTAAAATAACCATAATTATGAAATTAGGTTTTTTATCGAGTAAAATTGCTCAGGTGAAAACCCTAATTTAGCAATTAGGATTATTTTAATAATTAAAAATTAATAAAAAAGTTAATTAGATGATTAGTCAGTTATTTGTGACTCACTATTGAGGCTGACATGTAACTTTTGTTAGCCAGTTCATCAGGTTAACAGATTTCACTGATGAGCAGGGACCACGGTTTGGGGGTTTAGAAAGTTTAGGGACAAAAAACACAAGATATAAAGTACAGGGACGAAGACTAAAGTTGACCGAAACTATAGGGATAAAAAACATATTTTTTCCGTTTCATATTTATGCAATTGAATATATAACTAATAACTAATTTTACTTTTATCTCAACAAACAAATTACAAGGAGCACTTGAGGGAAGTGGAGTCACAGATGGAGGACACCTCCATGACTGATGCCTCCATCAAGCTGGAGATCTGGAGGGATGTTGCGGGTGGCAAGACCCGAGGCCAATGTTATGGCACCGGGGATTTGGCCTCCAGCATTCGTCCAGGTGTGACCAGCTTGACTCAGGAGTCCCGGGCTCACCCGGGCGAGAGTATTGACGGGTCCGGGTCACGACATTCTATTGAGGAGGCGTTGCGCCAGAAAGTCATTGAAGCAAATGAGTAGTCTCGGCAGGCCATGGCAAAGACTGCAGCATTGGAGGATCAGTTAGCACGACTCCGACGACAGATGGAGCAGATCCTGGATGCTCAAGCTGCAGGTCAGGCTGATCAGGCTCCAGCTCAGGCTCAGGCACAGCCGCACCCCCATTATGATCCCGCCATGGATGACCAATTGGTGGATGATGAGGACGAGCCGCTCGCCCCACAACCCCAGCGCCACCGCCGCCATTGATTTCTTTTTCATTATGTTTTATTGTATTATTTTTTAACAGATTTTGTGTATATTATATATATATATATGTGTGCTTTTTTTAGTATTATTTCTAATTTTAAATTTAATAAATAATAAAATAAATAATAAATTTTATAAATTTAAGAAATTAATAAATTATTAAAATAAAATAAATAATAATAAATTTAATTTAAAAAAAAATCACCTGTAGCGACAACCAGGGTCGTCACTACAGCCGTCTCTAGGTAAAAAAAAAATAAAAAAAAGAATTATTCTTAGCGACGGCCATATTTTTAGAGACGACTTCAATGACGATTAGGCCGTCTCCAGGTAGCGACGACTCACTTTAGTCGTTGCTACTGTATTTATGACGAACTACTTAGCGACGTCCACGTGGCTGTCTCTATGTCGTCGCTACGCAGCTTGTAGAGACGGCTTTTCCTTGTGTAGCGACGACCCTTAGCCCTCGCTAAAAATGAATTTTCTTGTAGTGATCATTGGATATCTGTATAAAACTTCTTTACACTGACAGTGTCTATATATATTAAACTCAAATACTAATTTTATTTAATATATAAATATGTAATTTTAGATTTTTCAAAAATGAATTATTAATTTTAATTAAACTATTTTTATTTTCAATTATTTTATTTCGTAAATCTAAGGCAATTTTTAATTTTAATTATTTAATTTTTTCATAGTGTGCGTTTAATTTGAAAACGGTTTAAGAGAATTTTTAAAAAACTAAAATGGATACAATGGGATGTTATTTAAATATTAAGGGCAAAATTAGAAAGAAAAGTAATAAAATATAAGCTAAGTTCATTTACCAAACACCTACAATATGATCAAATAAGTTTATAATAAGCTAATCAAATACACTATAAGCTAACATATTTAAATAAGAGTGCATAAAAATATAGTGTTATTCATAAAAATAACAATATTAACAAAAAAAATTATACAATTTTATATTTAAAGTGGTTATCAAATAAGATAATTTATTCATATTATACTCAATAAACATATATATAACTTGCTCATTCCAAAGAAGTATTATGGATTTTGTCTCCAATTTATAATGTTTAGTAAAATTAACTGATAGATATATAACATTTAACATCACCTCACAAATTATGTTTTGCATAATGGAAGAATATAAAGTAAAAGAGAAAAAAATAACTTTTTCCCCTTCTCTTGCTTTGGAAAATACAAATTAGAATAGTATGCTAGTTACTATTTTAACATTACTCTTTATCATGCTATGATCGACATCTTCCAACCCAATTTTGTCTCTAGGACCTGATTCTCCAAATGTAAAATAAGAGCAAGGAGGTTAGGGTCCATCAAACTAAGTCTAATGAAAGTGAAAGTCTCAGAGAAAAAATGTTAAAAATTTACTCAATGTATATTTTCCCAGGGGCTAAAAAGCAGTTTATGATGCACTCAGCTAACTCTAAAAGCAAATGACAGGTGTTATGAAAATGAAAATACATAGGTCCTGAGCTTCTTCTGGCATTTCCAATAGCCGATTGCCTCTCTTTAACGTAGTATTCACGACCTAAACAAGCTAATGACAACTTAATTTGTTAATATTCCATGCACTGTGAGGTTGGAGGGCATGTGCTCGTCTTCTCAGGACCTGCAAAATGGTTTAACAAAAAAGCATTTACATGCTTTTTGAGCACCAATCATTTTAGTGCTAAAACGTAAACAACAATGCCATAGTAATAGAAATTCATATCACCAAGCTAGATCCATTTCAAAAGGTTTTGCAGAGAAAATGAGAGACAAGTCCAGGACAAGTGCAAGGTGAAATGGTTCTTAGGACAAGATAAATTTCCCAATATCTAGTACAATTCCTTAAATTTTGAGAAAGCTGAAATGATGGAGTCATACCACAAATCCCACGAATCTCCACTTCTCTCCATTCTTGCACAAGGGCACAGCAGCAACACATCAAATGAGAAAGAAAATCGTCAACAAAGCCTCCCTGGCATGATTGTCAATGAGTAATGTAACATTTGAAGATACCAGAAAATGGAAAAGCAATTCAACACATAATACTAAATTCCAAAGAATACTCAAATCTTAACAAAGACGTTTATATTTATAACCTAGCTGGAAAATTGGATGATCAGAATCCACCAACTCTAAGAAATAAATCAGGGTTGGTATAAATTTCCATAAGAAAAGAAGAAAAAAAAAGTAATAATACAGAATACTGAGATATATTAGCTAATAGCAACCGGAACTGCTATCACATGTTTACAAATTAAAGTGTTAAGTATGTCCCTTAGAATGATGTGAATACATTTTTCATTATGAAATAAGAAATGCTGCCCAAAAAAGTCTTATCTGAATATTTATAGATACAAGACACATAAAAGAGGGCACCTGAAGTCATATTTATGCAAAGGAAGGAAGCACTACCGTGATATTCAACATCTTTCGAAGCTTCCTCCTTATGCAGCAAGTATAGCAACAGCAAGATAAAACTAATGAATATACAATCAATTCATTACATGCTTCTGCAGAAGCTGAAAAAACAGAAAATAGAAGTTACGGCAGCACAAACTCAATAATGTTTTCAAGTGTGGTAAATGAACCAAATAGAAAGAATAATATAATATTAGAAAAAAATTGCAATTAAAAGCAACCTTGGAATTAATTTCAAAAACTATAGAAGAGGTTTGATTGTTAGTCTATAACCCCCAAAAAAAGAAATTATAAGTATGTCTCCATTACATGAAATAAATGTATATGAAAAAAATCAATTTAGGCCAATGGTGCATATATTATGCTATCTTAAGAATTAGGTGAGATTCATTGTTGGTAAAATCCAAGATATATCACCACATTTCAGTCTTCACTATATCACAAAGTTTAGACATGGCTTATTTTAAATCTTCAGTAAGTTTTTGAAGTCAAAATTTCTGATTTTATCCCTTTAGATTCCAACAAAGTCATTGTGATAAGAACCTTGGAAGAACCACACCACACCATGCTCCGCAGCCCCGGCGCCCACGCAGGCTGGCTGTGCACTAGCCCTTTTGATTAGTCCCGGGCGAACACTGCAATGCCGGCGTCACCACCCGCGCTGCTCGATTACAGCTGCGAGCCATGGTGGAAAGCTCTGATACCAATTGATAAGAACCTTGGGAGAACCACACCACAAAAGCTAACTATTGTAGTTGGAGAGCCCAAGGCCTTATAAACCCCACACCGGAATCCCATACTTCCGATGTGGGACTCAAGTCCCATACCTTGCAATTGGATCCTAACACATTGCAACCAAGAAAGACATTTTTCTGAGATGATAATCAAAACTGATTTTACATAGTATTTTGATTTTATCATCAACTTGATCTAGTCAAATTCTAGCCTTGTTAGTAAAAAACACGTAAAGTGAAACCGATTCAGATATATATTCATCATTTTAAAGCTAATGCAATATCTTATAGCTAACTTACATATTGGCCTGTTAGTTGCCACAGTAGCAATCTTTGAAAATGTCCCACAAGGAAAGAAGAATGTCTTTATACCTGCAAATTAAATTATCCACTCATTACTTAAGATGGAAAGTACAGAAGGATTGGAGAGCTCTGATGAGATTTTTTTTAATTTCTCTTATTTCCTTGTTTTCAGTGCTGCTAAGGAGACTCCCGATACCCCTGCACTGTATTTCTCTTCAACCTCAATAAATTCTTCTTTTTGAAAGAAAAGAGGTTTATTATGCTCATTGAAACTACACCTCTACAATCATTATAAGTTAAAACACAAGGAAAAAGCATAATAAAATGCAGCTCCAACAATTACCACTACCAGCTTCTAGTTCCATTCAATCTTCACAGAGGAACAGCTGTCCACCAACACAAATATTTCATGCACATCATGCAAGAGACCTTATTCTATTTCCTAACCTTTTCTTCTAATTCTCATGCAGCACATGTTACCTCAGGAGAGGCATGCTGAGCGTAAGGTGGTTATGTACAACGATGACGAATAATCTACACAATAATAGGTGGAGACTGGAGAATATACAGGGGAAAAAAGTTAAAATACCATTCTTTTACTGGACCAAATTAACAGATATGCGAATTAGTTCCACCATACATAATAAAGTAATGAAGGACTGTGAAGTAACACTGATGACTCAATGGAAATTTAAAAGAATTAGGCATTCTGGTTAGTAATGCTACCTGAAGAAAGAAACTGCTATTTGATTGATGAGAAAACTAAAGAAAATCAAATTAATAGCAGGAAAGAACATACAAAGATAAGGTTCTGAGAAACAAGCAAGTAAATCAGTTTGCCAATCTTCCTCCTGATTATATGAACCTCCAGTTGATGGCATATCCTTTTCTGAAACTGATGATCTGTTTGAGCACAGGCAAATGAAGCTTCAGACTCAATTCAACATAAGTTAGTAACCAAAAAAGTAAAAATGGTAAATGTTTAAAAAAAATTATTGACTGCATGATGACATAACAAATCAAAAAGGATGGAGGAAGCCAGAGCTTCATAGCTTGAATTCATTATGGGAAAACTTTGGGTCTTCCCATAGGCCATAGGTCAGATGTGTATGGCTCAAAATTCACATAACTAATGCAATTTTTTGTCAAGCAGTTCTCCTGGGTGAACCCAAAACACATGAAAGCTGGAGAAGAGGGAAATAAAATACCTTGATGCTGGAAGAGTATCACTCTTTTTATGGTATTTTTCATCAGAAGAATGACCCTTGCTACCATTGGCATCAGAATAGCTGTAATTACTGTACTCTACTGTCTTGTGACTTTTTTCAGGTGAGTTCTCCGGAAGATAATAAGCTGCAACTTCTGTGACATCTAATAAACGCTGAATGAATTCACACTGATTTATATCCATATTTACTTGTGAATGTTGTAGCTCTAGTTGAAGCTTTTCATTTTCTTTTTTAAGTGCTTCAGTGAAAGAAAAGTTAGGGTAAGAACAGGAAAGTGTTTTCTTCAGCACTACGGTGTCATCTTTGTAAGGCTCAGGTTTCAAAATAACAGTCTGCACCTTTTGTTCCTCATCATCCAATGTGTACTCACACTGATCCTTTTCAATAACTTCGAGTCTCTCCTGAATATTCCAAAGAAGCAAGAAACTGTTAACACCAAATTCACACAGATGTCACTGAGAAAGTTACCATCAAATGTAGATCAGATTCTTTGGAAAGGTTAGGAAATTTATAAATTCTGATTAATCCAAAAGCAAAATGAAGCACACAAAAACTCACAAACGTGAGGAACGAGAACTGGGATTTGATAAATTTATCAATGGATTACAACTTGGGCTACAAGCCTAAAAATCTCAATACAATGAGTTTCAAAACGAGTTGCTCAAATCCGATGGAGACAAGACAAGTACTATAAATGGATGCTTATACATACATATTTTCAAACTAATATTTTACATATTTAAGCACTCTACCATTTGCCTGAGTTGTTCTAGTATCAAATAAACCACATAATGTGGTTGGCTGGCTGCACAAATTTAGCACATGCAACTTACCAGCATACGCCCTAATTTTTACAAGGCAGGATTTTACACTTGCAAAGCAGTACAGTGTGACATTGTGACTGCCGTAACGAATAAAAGAACAAACTACAAGGGTCATCTAGCAAGATAAACAAGTTTAGGTTGTTTGATTCCTGTAACCCAAGTCTTCAATGGAAAGTTAGGAATCACTCAAATGAAGCACTCCTCATTTTAATCCTGGATATAATCTAACTAACATTTCTTAGTAGACTTCTAAAGAAGATCACATCAACCTTCAACAAATGTTGAAAATCAGCCAAAAGTTGATTCTTGCTTTATTCCTTTTGCCAGAGGACTTAACTGAATTATATCCCTGGGCAGTACCGTAAATGATAACTTAAATTGCCCCATTCTACCCAAGGAATAGTGCATAGCAATAGTGTTAAATCAATGGCAAACTAGCAAAGAGGACTTATGTAAACAATACAGATTTAAAATGGACAAAAACCTTAGCAGTTAGCATGATTGATCAATTGCAACTAAAATGTTAAAGAATAATTTCAATGCGTAAATTTCTGGCCAAACTAGACCCAAAACAGCATTCACAGCAAGGGGGATAAGATAATTAAGTACTGAGAAGGAATAAATATACCCTGACTCGAGCATTGTCAACTAGAGTAATGAGAGGAACAAGTCGCAAGTATCTGTCAATTTCATTCTGAGCCTTCCTGAATTGGTAAACAATGTTCCATCCCATGGCAAGCAAATAAAGATAACTGCGATCCTGACAACTATTGACTAAAATGTAAGACCTTCTCAGAGCATCTTCTAGCTGCTCCAGAGGCTCCCTAGTTTCAGGGTACTTCTTAAGCTCAGAGATCTTGAGCTGCTCCAGCAAGTTCCCAATCAACTTCAAATGCTGTGCAAACTGCCTGCAATTCTTCTTGTGCATCCGTGCTGTATTTGCAGCTTTCACAATCATCCCAATTAACCTCACCGCATCTATGCCCGTCAACTGGGCCACATTTGCAATCTCCCCAAAATGTTCCCATGAAGATGCCATGCTGTATCAGCTCACACCTCCAAACTTCAAAATTGCATTTGTAAACCTTGATTTTATCAGAAAAATTGGAAAAAAAGAAAAAGAAAATGTATATGAATTTACAAAATTTTTACCATGTAACTCAAAATATAGAGCAAGGGTTTAATCTTTAAAACCATTGTGAACTTTAGATATCAGAGTTCGTTTTCAAACCTTTGGTCATGCAAATCGATTTGGCATTTCAAGACTCTGACATCCTCCCCTTCTTCTCACTTCTCAGAGACAGCATTGCCCTTCAAGATCTTTTGTTTTCAGAGACAGAGTCACTGCAAAACAAGGGAAATGCAATTCAAGCAGCTGAGAAAAGAAAGCAGAAAACTGAAACCAAACAAATCTTGAACTTAAAGTCTTTTTCAATGTGGAAAAATTAAAAATCGTCATTAATTTAACCAAAACCGGTTCAGACAAATAACATTAATTTTTTTTATTTTTTTTATTCAAGGCTTCATGCTCACAGCACAATGCATAACCGAACACTTACGCTTTAAACAAACTAAGCAAAACGCTCACATGCTAAGTAACGAAGCCAAAATCCGGGAAAAACGGAAGTTAGAATAGAATTCAGGTAATGGCAGGCATTGCTTTGCGCGAAAGACCTGTTGTTTTTGTGTGAGAAGGGGGAAAACAACAGAAAGGTCCTCTGAGAAACCGTTTGTCTCACTCCCTTGGTCTTATCGCTCACAGTTTCGGTTCGGTGTTGTTTGTCTGTGTTGTGTTTTGTTTAGTGCATAGCCGAGTCTAAGTCTGAGTCTGCGGTTGGCATCGACTCAACTGAAGTAAGTGCTTCTGTTCTTTTCTTCTGCCCCCACCCACTAGCTACTCAGGTGCCAAGCTCCATCCAAATCGAATTACGTCACTGCCCTTCACTTGCTTAGGTATTGTTTGTGACATGCCCACTCTCATCTCTTCACGGACAATGACAGTGTAATATAAAGCTCTTATGTTTGATATTCGTGTAGAAAACTAAAAATTGCAAAGTAATCCAAACAAAGTATTTAAAATAGCATAGGAGCTGGTAGTTGAGAGTTGAGTCCGATGTTAGAACCGATGAGCGTGAATGAGTTACAGCTTTTCTTCCCGAGGCAGCCATAAAGTGACAAGTGCCTAGCCACCTACCTGCCTTCACGTTTCTTTCTCAAAATGCGGAGAAACTATTATGCAATTAATTACGGCCAATTACTTTATCCCATTGGGTTAATTTATGGGAAAACAGTGGAGTAAATTACACATCAATAAATTGAATAAATTTAATTAATTTTAGTGGGGTTTTAAAAAAATAATTTAATTTTTTAGTTTTTTTATTTAAAATTAATAATGATAAATAAGGAAAATGATAATAAATATTTTTTTAAAATTGCAAAATGACTTATAAAAAGTAACACAAAACACTTCTAAAAGGTACCTTAAATGCACTATTTATTATGATTTTATCATCTCATCAGTTTTTTTTTTTCAATCTAATCCAATCTAAATTGCTTTGGATTGGATTAGTCTTCGATTATTTTAAAAGACAATAAATATTAGATAAAAGTGGTATAAATCTATAATAATAATAATATAAACATTTTTATTAAAACTTATATTTATTAATATAAATATAAAATTATATAAAAAAGAAAGCATAAGACATGAAAATCAATTTAAAACTAGTTTAAAATTAATATATTTATAAAATATTACAATGATATTAAATAATAAAATCATAAAACTTATATTAGTATAAGTAATTTCATAAATATTGTAACGTACCCAATATATCTCCGCCCCCTCTCCCGAAACATGTCACCTCGGACACTTACTATCACCTCGCTCAGACTAGAGCTGTCAATTCAGGCTACCCGGCCTAACCTAGCTCGGCTCGATGCGGGTAGTGGGCTTTATCGAGTTGGACTAAAAAACTCGGAAGTTATTCGAGCTTTTAAAATAGGTTCCCGATCCCAACCTTTTGCGGGAAACCCGATATTTTGCGGGTTTTTGCTGGCTACACGACCTTTTTACGGTTTTTTGCGGGGAGGGGGATTTATCAGGCTGGCCTAAAAAGCCTGAGAGTTATTCGGGCTTCTAAAATAGGTTTCCGAGTCCTATATTTTTTTGGGGTTTTGCGGGTCGTGCCGATGGAGCTAGCCATTTTGCTGGCTCTAGCTCGGATGATATTGCTTCCTCTGCGAGGTATTGCTAGTGAACTGATTTTGAAGTAATTTTTTTTTAGATTACTCTCTGTGATTTGGGCTACTTCCAGTGTTTTTATTGCAAAAACCCTAAGGGTGTGTTTGTGAGTTTTGAGAGGAGAGAAAGGAAAGGATTGGAGAGAAAAGGGAGGGGGAGAAGAGGAGGGAAAGACTTTGTAAAATACTCAAACTCACAAACACAAAAGGGTGGAAGGACTTCCAACAAACCCTTCCCTTCCCTCACTTTTTCTCCAAAATTCAACTCACAAATATACCCTAAAAAAAATAAAGACAAACATGTATTAAGTTACAAATTGTTTGCATGGCATGTTTGTGGAAGCATTGGTTAATTTGTTATGTGTTTTTAGGCCACTTTATATATATTAAGATATTGAAACGAGGCGGTGTATATGTTATGTAGAGAATCATGACGTTCACCAATAAGGATTGGTTCAAGTGGTGCGTGTTTGATAGCCGGATAGGTGTAGGATCTAGAATTGAGCAAAACCAAACCGATTAGAATCAAAATATAGTGAATAAATTGCGAAAATAAGGTGCAGGGCAGCGGCTTATTTTGCGCAAGAAAGTGATAGAAAATGAGAGAAAATGAAAGAAAAAGTGGAGAGGAAGAAATGGGAAGGACGCCACTGAAGCAAGAATCCACTTGCAGCAGATAAGTCCAATGCCAGACGCCACTAATTCAGGAGAATTAGATAAGTCTCAGTATGGTTTGAGCAACAACCACCAAGCCTCACTCAACTCACAAAGGGAGGAGAAAATTTGGCATAATGCCTTTACTTCAAAATTCAATGTGTTTAAATACAAGAGGAGAAGACTCCTTTATATAGGAGTGGAGGGGGAAGGGGGCGGATTTTTAGGAGAATAAAATGGGAGAAAAATAAAAGATGAGTGAAAACACTCCTAAGTGGATTTTGAACCCAAGACCCCAAAGGTTTATGGCTAAGCTAAGTCTTAAGCCATTAAACCTCTAAAATGCGCCCCACTCATGTAAAAAAATTACAAGATGAAAGAAATTCTATCCTAGGTGGGAATAGAACCCAAGACTCCCTAAGCCTTATAGTAAGGCAACCTACTAACCAATAAACCCATACAATTAGCACCCAACTAGGATGAAATAAAAGGAAAATACAAAAATAAAAAGAAAATACAAGAGAGTCCTAATTAAGGGTGGTCCATAGGACAAGGGTCCTATCTAGGGTCAAGGTGTCCTTCTGTAGGGTAGTGACCCTTATTTTGTAGGGTAGTGACCTTTATTTGTAGGACACTAATTTCTCCAACTTTTCCTTGCTTGAAGCTGAGGCTTGCAGTTGGTGCATATCCTCCAGTGTAGGTCTTGCAGGTCCAAACTTCTAGCAGAGTGTCATCATTCCCTCCCCCTTGAAAAGGATTTGACCTCAAATCTGAAAATTCAGAAAGGAGTCGTAAAAATAATGAACTGGGTAGAAGAAGGAGTTGGATGACAAAATATAGGAAGTAAGAAGATGCTTCCCTTCGCTTTTGGAGAGTACAGTCAGAGATTCACAAGTTGAACATCTTCCTTGAGCCTAGACAATAAGAAGAAGAGCCATAAGTATTATTCCAAAGCAAGCAAAGTGAAGGCTCATAACAAAAATACTTGGGGATCATAAAGATTAGCAAAAGAAAAACATAGGAGATGAACAAGAGGTATTTGAGATAAGGGTTAGAAAACTCCCTCAATGAAGATTGAACCATCTTGTCCATGTACTCTGCGGATTTAGATCCTGGATCAAAGACTAATCTTTTGAAGCCCTCCTTTGCAAGTAATACAAGTAAATGGTCATGGAGAAATCTTAGGAAATAAATTCCACTCGAGTACAAAAAGTGTTTCAATGTGCGATATCCATCAAAGTATTCTATACTATGTTCCCAAATAAATGCACATGTGAAACTATGTGGCATGAATGTCTTAATATTTTTCAATAACATCCCAACATTTTTATTGAACATAACACATGCATCTTGAGTATGATTCTCAAAATCATAGTGCATATGTTCATGCCATGAAGTATTCATGCAAGTTTGTTCAAGAGCCATATCCATACTAAAGCACTCACTCAAGTAAGATGACACCTTTTGCATATTATCATATGTGTTCATGAAAGGTGAAATACCAAAAGAACCACAGTGAGTATGCATATCAAGAAGCATATCATCATTTGAATTAGATGTCAAACAAGTTTTCCTACATGTGATAGCTTCATCCAAAATTTTATCCTTTTTGCTAACTAATTCAAGAGCATAATACACATCTTTGTATGAAATAATTATTTTTGGTCCAAAATGTGTATTCATTCTATAAACACAAACCAAAGGCACATGCATATTCAATCCAACTTTGTTTTCAATCTTATCATGCAATCTAAAGGAATTGAGTAAGCATGCTTCTTTAGTAAGTTTCATGGTACTCTCATACATAGTTGGCTTTTCTAAACATGCAATAGGTTTCAAAGCATCATCAATATTGTTCATTTCTTTTAAACATGTAATGCTTTGAGACATATAATTGTGCATAGAAAAAGGCATTTCATGCATAAAGAAAGTTAGTTTAGGAAACTCCCTTTCAATAGCTTGAGTTGTCTTCTTTGCAACACTAGAAGTATTTTCCTTCAACCTATTCATGCTTTCACTAAAAGAGTTAGCATTTAAATGATCACAAGAAAAACATACTTTCTCTTCTTTCACTCTTAATTTATTTTCCTTGTTTTCTCTTTCAAGTTTCTCTTCTTTCTCTTTTTCTAATTGTTCTCTTTTCTCTTGTTCTATTAACCTCTTAAGTTGGATTTGATTTTCCCTAATTTCACTAGAGGTCATAGGCATTAAGGTGAATTTAACCCCTTGGTGGCGGAACCTATAGGTGTTGGAATACCCATCATGCTTCACCCTTCTCTCATATTGCCATGGTCTTCCTAAAAAGATGTGAGAGGCTTCTAAGGGTATGACATCAAAGGTTATTTCATCTTGGTAATCCCCAATTTTGAACCTTAAGCTCACTTGCCTATCCACCTTAAATTCTTCCTCATCACTCACCCATTGAAGTGTATAAGGTTCTGGATGTGGGGTAGTAGGTAAGTTTAGCTTGTTAACTAACCTAAGGCTAGCTAAGTTGCTACTACTTCCTCCATCTATGATCACTAAACATACCTTATCTTCAATTTGGCACCTAGTGTGGAATAGGTTCTCTCTTTGGCTCTCTTCTTCACCCAAAGGTGTTTCTAAGGCTTTCCTAAACAACATAGTTGCCCTTTCCCCTTGCCTCCTTCCTTCCATTCTCCTAATTGATTTTATGTTAAAACTTTTAAAGGACCTTTCCACTCAACTAAGTGTTTACACTCAAAGGAATGTTAATACTCGTGTATGTCACTCTTTTTGGGCTTTTTCTATAATGAAAACTCTCTTGCCTCTTCTACTCGGTTGGAGGTTGATTAGAAGCTGCAAAGACCAACGTGAGTCTATGTCTTAACCCTTACCCAAATAGAAGCGCACTAACAAAGAAAAATACCTACTGGAAGAAGATTGGAAAATTCCTAAGAAAAAACAAAAGAATTGATATGACAAACAAGAAAAGCTGGCACTCAAACAAGCTTATACACAAGAGCAGACAGCAAACAAGACATGACGGAAGAAATTGCAAAGAGAATTGTTTTTGGTGATTTTTGAAAAAGAGTTGCCAAAATTGTCGTTTTTTAAGAAAAACAGCAAATACAACTCAATTACGGTATACAGGGAAATGAAACAGAAAAATTACAGTAAAAATGTCACTGTAATGTTGGGATACTTCTTTGTTTTTGTTTTTCTATTTTTTTTGAATTTTTGACTCTTTTTGGGTGTCTTTTGACTTTTTCTTCCTTGTTGTTGACTTTTGCACCCTTTTTTGCTTTTCACACCTCTTTTTCTATTTTTGGCACGTACATACTTTTTGTATTTTTCTTGCCTTTTGTTTCTTTTTTTGTCTTTTTCCCCAACAGAAAATTACAGAAATTTGTACACAATGAAAAGAAAATTAATTGTACCTACTGTAATATTTTTGGAATTTTCTAACAGCAAACTGGTCCAAGTGGCCTAGAAAGGCAAAAATAATGAATAAACTGATTTCTAAAAACTGTAAAAACGTAATGGCAACTTGATTTCAAAAATGGCCAAAAAAATTGCTTAGCACTTCCTTGTTGATTATACAAAACCGGTATGGTCACAGAAACGCGCTTGGTTCAATTTTAAGATTGGAATTAAAATTTGAAGGAAAATCAACAATTAGAATTTGTTGATCTTCTTCCAATACTATGAACCAAAAAAGATCCTATAGGTGAGCGTTTTGCACAATCAAACAGGGAAAGTCCAAGGTAGAGATAGCAGTCAATCCAAATTTGGAATCAGAATGCCAATCAAACATACATAACAAGAGTAGGAAATTGAACAACACAAGAGCCCAAAAATGCGCATAAAATGGCGAAAATAAGAAGGAAAAATTACGCAAAATTAATGGCAAGAAATTAAAGGGGGAAACTGAAATTAAAAGGATGGGGAGGACAGAAATGTAAATGGCAGAAAGTAGAAGGGGATGACAGAAAGTAAAAGGATGGGGAGAGCAGAAATGTAAAGGGGGAAGCGGAAATTAAAAGGATGGGGAGGACTGAAAGTAAATGACTGAAAGTAAAGGGGGAAGCGAAAATTAAAAGGATGAGGAGAGCAGAAATGTAAATGGCAGAATGTAAAGGGGAGAGCAGAAATTAAAAGGATGGGAAGAAGCGGAAATTAAATGGCGGAAAATTAAAGGCGGAAAGTAAAGAGATGAATATGGGGGATGAACAATTAATGGTGAAGGGGAGAAATGTAGGTGAACGATCTTTGGAAAAATGAAGACAACAATGCCTCCTCTTACCACACTTCACCACAAACAAGCAGTTATATCAAGCAATTTGCAAGAATTACTCAAGAACAAGTATGAGCAATTAAAGAGGCATTTAAACAAACACCTAGGGGGTGGGAATTAGCGGCCCAAAACAGCCCCCAAACTAGTAAAAATTCAAGCAATTCAATCAAGACAGACAGGTGCTGATAGCAGCAGAAAGGCACCTCGGGGCCGGGAAACAGTCCAAGTCCAAATTACAATTGAAAAGAGGGATGGAAATACACTAAATTGAATGAAAATTATGCACATATAGGTGCAGCAAAACAGCGCCCAAACAGCCCCAATGTGCTCCAAAAATTGCTCAATCCATCAAGCTCTGATTACCAATTGATAGTCGGATAGGTGTAGGATCTAGAATTGAGCAAAACCAACCGATTAGAATCAAAATATAGTGAATAAATTGCGAAAATAAGGTGCAGGGCAGCAGCTTATTTTGCGCAAGAAAGTGATAGAAAATGAGAGAAAATGAAAGAAAAAGTGGAGAGGAAGAAATGGGAAGGACGCCACTGAAGCAAGAATCCACTTGCAGCAGATAAGTCCAATGCCAGACGCCACTAATTCAGGAGAATTAGATAAGTCTCAGTATGGTTTGAGCAACAACCACCAAGCCTCACTCAACTCACAAAGGGAGGAGAAAATTTGGCATAATGCCTTTACTTCAAAATTCAATGTGTTTAAATACAAGAGGAGAAGACTCCTTTATATAGGAGTGGAGGGGGAAGGGGGCGGATTTTTAGGAGAATAAAATGGGAGAAAAATAAAAGATGAGTGAAAACACTCCTAAGTGGATTTTGAACCCAAGACCCCAAAGGTTTATGGCTAAGCTAAGTCTTAAGCCATTAAACCTCTAAAATGCGCCCCACTCATGTAAAAAAATTACAAGATGAAAGAAATTCTATCCTAGGTGGGAATAGAACCCAAGACTCCCTAAGCCTTATAGTAAGGCAACCTACTAACCAATAAACCCATACAATTAGCACCCAACTAGGATGAAATAAAAGGAAAATACAAAAATAAAAGAAAATACAAGAGAGTCCTAATTAAGGGTGGTCCATAGGACAAGGGTCCTATCTAGGGTCAAGGTGTCCTTCTGTAGGGTAGTGACCCTTATTTTGTAGGGTAGTGACCTTTATTTGTAGGACACTAATTTCTCCAACTTTTCCTTGCTTGAAGCTGAGGCTTGCAGTTGGTGCATATCCTCCAGTGTAGGTCTTGCAGGTCCAAGCTTCTAGCAGAGTGTCATCAGTGTTTGATTCTTTTTATGTAAGATCTTGGGTTCAAGTCTTGTGGAAGTAAAAAATTCCCGCTGGAAGAGTTAGCCCCACCATAATGTGGATATTCCTGGCTCGAACAGAATTGCCTCCCGTGGAGGATATATGTGGTTAAACCAAAGAACAGAATCATGACGTCCTGGCTTGATAGAAAGTATAGAACATTAATGCAGAAAGAAATTAACACAATAGAAACAAGGGAGAGAATATAGAGTAAAGTGTAATAGAGAGGAAAAAATAGTGGTGAAATAGAGATAATTTATAGATTATTTGACATAATAAAAATAGAAAAATATGAAATTTAATTATTTAATTTGATAGATATTGTGTGTGGATAAAAACTAAATATAAAAGAGATAGACGCCTAATACATTTTTCTCCTAAGAGTGTGTTTGGTAAGTCATTTCAGCTAACTGAAAGCTGAAATTAGTAGCTGGAACTATTTCAGCTGTGTTTGGTAAGGTAGCTTTTTTGGGTAGCTACTAGTTTTTCTTGAAAAAGTACTTGAGGTAGCTTTTTTAAAAAAGCTCCAATTTTCAGCTACTAGCTGAAAATTAGTTACAAGTTTATCCCTCAACCACTCTCACTTATCATTATTTAATAATTAATGATGTCCTTATATGTCATTTTATCATTTTCAGCTAGTTTTACCAATCACATTTCAAATCAGCTAGCTTTTCAGCTTTCAGCTAACTTTAAGTTTTCAGCTAACTTTTCAGCTTTCAGCTAGTTTTACCAAACACACTCAAATCATTACTAAATTGTGGGAAAAATACAAATATCATATGGGACCCACCATTTTTTATTTCTCTTCTATTTCATTGGAATACCAAACAAGAGAAGTTACACACTTTTCTTCTTCCCTCACCCTATTTCTCTATTATTACTTTTAGGGCAACACAGCGGCTAGGGATGGTAATGGGTAGGGTCTGTTTAGGGTTCTATAGTACCCATCCTCGTACCCGCATTTTGAAAAGATACCCATACCCGAGCCCATACTCGCGTGGGTACGTAGTGATTCTAATAATTGTACCCTTATCCGTTGAGTATTTAAGTACTCGTACTCGTACCCATTACCCAAACTTTTATTAACTATAAAAATAATAAATTGATTAGAAAATGAAAATTAATTAAAAAATCACTCTAGCACAAATGAAAAATAATTCATAGATCATTCAAGTTTAAATATAAAACAACTCTGGTAATGTAGAAGTGGATGAGAAATGAGAACAGAGGAAAGGAAAATGGAAATTAGTTCAAGTTTTGATATTTTAGTGCTTAGATTTACAAAATTATAACATTTAATTTATTAAATTAGTAATATTTTTGTGACTATAATATATATTAATATTAATTAACTTTTGAGAAAAATATTATTTAATAATATAAATATATATATAATTAATCATATGTATATAAATTATATTTATTATACCAACGATGGTTGGTTCAAGTGGTACATGTTTGATTCCCCTTAAGTAAGGTCTCAGATAAGGTTCGAGTCTTGTAGGTGAAAAAAATCCTCGTTGAAGGATACCTGTGGAATAAACCAAAAAAAAAATTACATTAATTATATATCTATTATATAAGTTCGGGTATGAGTAGGGTACCATAAGGACTCGACCTATTTGATAGATAATTACCCTATCCATTATGGATAATTTTTGCGGGTACCTATTAGATCTCGGTCCAATTGTCATCCACACAAATTGGGGTTTTCGAACTCAAGCTTTTTTTTTTACCAATAGTTGCAGGAGATTCATTTAACGAGGTTATATATTGATATTTATTAATTAGTGGATAAATTTTAAGTTATTACATTTTGGTCCTCCATTATAATCAATTCCTTCCCCCTTTTCTTCTCGTTCTGGGTGTATTTGTGCTTCTTCTTCTCCCATTCCAAAATTTATTTTCCTCCATCTTCTTACAATAAAAAATGTAAAATGAATCTTTATATTTTTATTACATTAGAGATTGAATAGCTGGTCATTTACAGTGCAATGACATTTTCCATTGCCCATCAGATGCAGTGACGCCGTCCACGGATTGCCATCTTGAACTTCGTTTTATTTCAACTGTTACATATAAATGTATCTATCTATCTATCTATACTATTACATTTGGCAAGTTTTTTTTTACTGTTCATTCAGTGGCTTACTTTTTTGGTCGGTCAATATGTAGATACTTTTATCCTATCTGTAGAGTAAAATAATATAAATATATATGTGACAATGACATAGTGGTTATAATAAAGTAGATTATGAAGTGATCTACTAGGCTTAGACTATGACATCATTCGGTGGTTTATTTTTTTGGTTGGTCAATATTTTTCCTAAATTTTTTGACTTCTCCTATACGCTCCCTATATATGTTGTAGGTAATGGTTTTATGAATTACATGTACCCTATATGGGAGACAGTCTTATTAATATTTTTTTTATTTTTTATCACACTTTTCATTTTCTTTTATTATTATTATATTACTCCCTCTGTTTCTTTTTTAGTAAACTGTCAGATCCGTCCCTGACTTTGTAAGGGCCTTTCACTTTAGTCCCTGAGAATTTTAAAACCCTCCCGTGGTCCCTCACTTTAAACTCCGTCAATCATTTAAGTCCGAAACACTAACTTCTGTTAAATGTTAGATGAGGTGGCAGTTTCTTTGCTTAGGTGTCACTTCTGGGGACCAAACTGAACGATTTTATACATGTATATACTTTTGTTAACTGGATTTACAGCGGCCATCTCCTTCCCTTCTTCTCCTTCAATCTCCCTTTTTTCTTTCTGTAAATTAAAGTCGTTTGACCTCTTCAACCAAGAGCAACCTTGTACAGTCAGGGACGCTGCATGTCAACAAGTTTTGGATACAACTGGCAATACTTACTCAATAGCAAGAGCAACAAGTTTTGGATACAATTGGGCATCACTTATATGGTTTACTTCTGAAACTGTTGAATCCATTGACTGCATGTCAACAATATATCTTGTGTGTAAATGACTTACAGCTGCTTTAGTTTTTTCTAATGATTCAGCACTGACACCACGTTTCTTCTGCTTGTTTAGAATTGCAACTTTTCTCTGATATTCAAACTTCATAAGCTAACCTTGTTGTTGACAATGAATGAAGTTTAATAAGGTGTAAGTGTTTATTAAGAGCTACATGTTACAAAATAGAAAGACAAAAAATACTCTGCAACAAGAATGATAAGATAAAAACATCATGGAAGATCAATGACGAGTGACAACTAACAAAGCTAACAAAACCAAATACCATTGAATGTATAAATGTCAAAAATGGAAGATGACACCTACCTTCACCTCTTCATAAAGTTTCTTTTCCCAGGCCAACAACTTGTCCAAAACAGTGGCATGTGTTTCATACTCTTCTTAATCAAAATCATCTTTTCCACCATCACCATTGGATACACCTCTAAAAGACCTATTCCAAGTAATCACACGCATAATCCTAGTAGAACGATCAATGTGACCTGCTCACATCAATCCAAATTAGCTCAACCATTCCAAGGAACAACTCTAAAAGGTTCAACTTTAATTGTTGCCACACTGGCACACTATCAACTTGAATGAAATGAATTTGAAACTCTAAAAGGAAACAAACACTGAACATATCACATAAACTACATTGACTCTAAGGAAAAGAAATTACCCCGATTATCAGCGAAATTGGAATGATAATGCAACCTAGTGGCCTCAAGCAACTTGTTAACTTCCTGAGCACTTTCTGAGGCTTTCAAAAAGTGATCATCAAGGGAATTGAGAATCTGCATCAGAGTAACACTGGGAACCACCTTTATTGCCCTTCTAAACTCAGCTGGAGCAGTCTTGGAATGTTCAATGTGCTTTGCCTCTGTTATCTCCTCATTCTCATGCTCATGTTCATGCTCCTCCACCTGCACTTGCACTTTCTCCGGTGTCTTAGGTTCAACCTCATCTTCTACGTGACCTCCATCATCATCACCATCATCATCACCATCCACATTCTCTTCTTCACCTTCACCTTCACCTTCCTCATTCTCCACTTCCCCATTCAACGAAGGTCCTGGCATATTCTCCATCATGAAAAAGTAATCCACGCCATGTTCTTCGATTCCAGCATAGGCGGCGTCCCTGACTGTACAAGGTTGCTCTTGGTTGAAGAGGTAAAACGACTTTAATTTACAGAAAGAAAATAGGGGAGATTGAAGGAGAAGAAGGGAAGGAGATGGTCGTTGTAAACCCACTTAACAAAAGTATATACATGTATAAAATCGTTCAGTTTGGTCCCCAAAAGTGACACCTAAGCAAAGAAACTGCCACCTCATCTAACATTTAACAGAAGTTAGTGTTTCAGACTTAAGTGATTGACGAAATTTAAAGTGAGGGACCACGGGAGGGTTTTAAAATTCTCAGGGACTAAAGTGAAAGGCCCTTACAAAGTCAGGGACGGATCTGACAGTTTACTCGTTTCTTTTTAATAGTCGTTTTAGAGTATAAAATTTGTTTCTAAATAAGTGTCGTTTTCACATACCAAGGCAACAATAAATTCTAATTTTCCAACTTTACCCCTTCCAAATTTATTAAATGATGGAGTATTTATTGCATATGACTAAAAATGGTGGAGAACTTTAAATGCTTTAATGAGAGAGAAATTGTATATTTGTAAACAATGGAGCTAAAAAGACACACTTATTGGATTCCTTAATCTATGTGCAAAAACCTTAAGCGACAGATAAAAAGAAACGGAGGGAGTAATATATTTTCTCTCATTATCCGTTTGTATTAATTTGTTTCATTACAAAAGTGATTTTTTTATGAATCACGGACATCCTTATCGGGAGACAGTCCTGCTCCCACTGTTTTCCTTTTCCCCCCTTTTTATCCTTTTTTTATCACAATTTATTTTTTTATTATATTAAAATAGTTTCTCTCATTATTCATTTCTGTTTATTCTCATTTTAGTAAAGTGATTTTTTTATGAACCACAAGAAGCAGTCCCGTTATAAACCACATGAAGCAATCCTACTCCTGCCTTTTTTTTTCTTTTTTTAATCACACTTTGATTTTTAATTTTTATAATTATTATATTAAATCAAATTTTCTCATTATCCATTTCTATTTATCTATTTCATTACATAAAAAATCACATAAAGAAATATGATATATAGATTCATTTACATCAAATTTAATGTATTCTTTTAATATATTATTTATCTCTCTATTTTATTCATTAATGTTTTTATTTATTATCTCTTTTATCTATTGTATCTATCTATTTACTTCTATTACTCTATATATATTAAAACTGTTTCCAGAGTACACATGCTATGTTTTCTCATTTGCGTTTTTCTCAAAAAAAATTTATTCTCTTTTTTATAAAGTGGTTTTTTTATGAACCACATTTATCCTTCACGGGAGACATTCTTGCTCCTTTTGTTTTCTTTTTCTTTTTAATTCTTTTCACAATTTCATTTTCTATTGTTATTATATTAAAATATTTGCTCTCATTATCTGTTCATATTAATTTATTTCATTATAAACGTGGTATTTTTATGAACCATGAGTATCCTTCACGTGAAGCAATTTTGCTTTACATTTTTTCACTTTTTATCACACTTTAATTTTATTTTTTATTATTATATGAAAATAATTTTTCTCACTATTAATTCATATTTATTTGTTTCGTTACATATAAACTCACATAAACAATACAATAAATGTGTTGATTTGTATTACATGTAACATGATATTTCAGTATACCATTTATCTATCTATTTTATTCATTAATGTTTTCTTTTATTTTCTCACTTACCTATTCTATTTATCTCATTTTCATTTTTTGTTATTATATTAATATATTTTCTCTCATTACATATTCCATTTAATATGTTACATTACAAAAGTGATTTTTTTTTATGAATTAGGGATATCCTTCACGGGAGATAGTCCTCCTCCTATTGTTTTCTTTTTTTTCCCTTTTTATCACACTTTAATTTTTTTCATTATTATATATTAGTGTAGTTTCTCTTATTATCCATCCTTATTTATTCTTATTTCAGTGAAGTGATTTTTTTATCAACCACATGAAATAGTCTTGATATAAATCACAAGAAGTTGCTCCTATCTTTTTTTTTCTTTCTATAATCACACTTTAAGTTTTATTTTTTATCATTATTATATTAAAATAAATTTTCTCATTATCCACTTATGTTTATCTATTTCATTACATAAAGGCTCACATAAAGAAATACGATATATGAATTTATTTACATCAAATTTAATGTGTTTTTTTAATATATTATTTACCTCTCTATTTTATTCATTAATGTTTCACATATTATCTTTCTAATTTATTCTATCTATCAATTTATTTCTATTTACTATATATTAAAATTGTTCCCACGGTACATGTGTTATGTTTCTTCATTTGCGTCTTCTTTTTCAAGTTTTTTATTCTCTTTTTTGTAAAGTGATTTTTTTATGAACCACATTTATCCTTCACAAAAGACAAACTTGCTTATGTTATTTTTCTTTTCTTTTTTGTTTCTTTTCATAATTTCAATTTTTATTGTTATTATTTTAAAAAAATTTCTCTCACTATATGTTCATATTATGTGAAGGAGATTTGCTCCTACCTTTTTTTTCCTTTTCTTTATCACACTTTAATTTTCTTTTTTATTATTATATTAAAATAAATTCTCTCATTATTTATTCATATTTGTTTCTTTCATTTCATAAAAGTTCACATTAAGCAATACAATAATTGTGCTGATTTACATTAAATTTAACTTGATATTTCATTATATTATTTATCTCTCTATTTTATTCATTAATGTTTTCATTTATTATCTCACTTATCTATTCTACTTATCTATTTATTATACATTAAAATTGATCATTCATAACACGTGTCATGTTTTCTCACTTGCATTTTTTTTATCTTTTTATTCGCAATATAGTAAAGTAATTTTTTTATGAACCATACAACTATCTTCACTTGGTACACATATCACATTTTCTCACTTCGTTGTTTATATTTTTTTTATTTTTTTATTCTCACTTAAGTAAAGTGAATTTGTTATGACCCCAAGTACTCTCCATAGAAGGAAGTCATGTTCCTTCCATAAACATTTATATAATGGTGGGGTTAACTTTTCCAACAACGGTTTTGTCCATACACTTTATATAGGTTTTAGGTGACTAAAATGAGAGATTTCAAATACCAATATAATTTTAATTTATAATTACATTTATGATGTCTTGATTACAATTTTTATGAACAATTAAATTTTTAAATTAAAATTATAAAATTTATAATTATTTTATTTTATTCTACTTGAATAAAATTATTATATTGTATTTTGATTTATTATATATTTAGTATAGTACGCTTAAAGGTTAAACAAGTTTTTCAATTATAGGTTTAAAGTGATTTTTTAATAAACTATAAATACTCTCCACCAGAGTTAGTCCTGCTCCTGTCGTAAATATCGACATCTTAGCGGGGTTAGTTCTCCCAATAATGGTTTTTCCGATACACTTTATTTAGTTTTGAAATAATTGGATTGTGAGGTCTCAAATATCAATATATTTTAAATTTATTATATTAATGATGTATTTGTTATTATTTTCTATCAACATGGCAACAATATTATATTCACATTCTACTAAGTGGTGTATATGATTATATCAAAAATTATTTTATTATAAAAGTTTAATAATATATGTAAGAATGAACATCACCCGGAACCCAATGTTAAGCACTACGAATCTACGATTACAGTATTTTAAAAGTATAAGGATATAAAATAAAGGCTTTAAAAGTTAGGGACAAAGTCTAAAGTTAATCGAAAAAACACAAGAACGAAAAATATAATTTATCTAATATTAAATAACATAATATCTTTTAAGATAGAATTATATTTAATTTTAATTTATTTTTCTTACAATTTCATTATTTTATAAAAAATAATTACTATAATATTTAAATTATATATGAAAATTTAAAAATCGTGTTACCCATACAACAAATGTCAATAGATATATTTGTGTTAATATAATTTTAAAAATAATATTTGTGTTAATTTTTGTAAATCGTGTAATAATCTATTTTTTTTTATTTTTCTTCATTCAATAAGATTTTGTGATTCTCATTTTCAATGTTTCATTTTCCTAATGACATTTTTTATTTTGTAATTAATAAATGTCATATCAGCTTTAACTTGAAATGGATGAGTTGGGTTTAATATCAAACCTTTACAATTGTGGTCATAATTAAAGATCATTTTTATATACATATCAAGTAATAAACATGTTAGATGATAAATTAACAAAAAAATTACTTCCAAATTATTTTTATATATTTATTTATTATTAGAATATAATTTTTTATTCTTTTAGACACCACATTAAACTCTAAGTACTCAAAATGAATGAATATCCCATTTCTATATTAAACTAATTTTAAAATGTGATACATGAAATAAACCTTTAATACATCTATATGAAGTATTAAATTTATACTGAACAAGAATATATGTCATATTATTATTAGGCTTAAATACATTTTTGGTCCCTATACTTTTGGAAATATAGGTGATTTTGGTCCCCTAGTTTTAATTACTCAATTTTAGTCCCTATACTTTTGTAAATGGGTGATTTTTGTCCCCCTAATATTAATTGCTCAATTTTGGTCCCTCTTCTTTAAAAATTGAACAAATTTAATCCTACCGTTAGTCTCTCATTAAATATTTAGCAGAGTTTGCTGAAATAGTTTAATTTTGAAGTATATGTTATGCTAATGAAGAATCTTGATATATCCGCTGGACTTTGCAATGGAACCATATTAATAGTGGATCAGTTAGGTTCTAATGTCATTGGAGAAATTGTTATTATGGGAACACATTTGAGAACAAAGATATTCATTCCTCGAATGAATTTAATTTCATATGATAATCTCACCCCATTAAAGTTTCAACAAAGACGGTTTACATTATATTTTTACTTTGCTATGACCATTAATAAAAGTTAAAGTCAGACATTGTCACATTTTTGTGTGTATTTACCGAGGACTATTTTTTCTCATGGGCAATTATATACGTTGTTGTTTCTAGAATTTAAATCTTGACAAGAACTTAACATTCTTATATGTGATGATAACTTTAAGTGTTATAATGTTATAAAAAATATTGCCTACAAGGAAATGTTTCAAAAAAATTAAATGAAACATTATTGCCAATAATGTTCATTTGTAATAATTAGATATGACTATTCCATGTTTCCACATCCATTTTACTTCATTAGTTTATTATATTCTTAATCTTCTAACAAGTATCAAATTAAATATTAAAATTTAATCAATCTTATGATTTAAAATTTACATATATTATTAAAATTCAAAATTAAATATTTATTTGAATAATAAATCCAGGCGACCACGGATTGGATTGGTGGTATGATGATTGGATTGGTGGTATGATAATGATTAGTTGACATTGTTCAAACAGGGCGGGTTCGGTTCTCTGTTTTCCCAACATAAATATAAGTGTTTTTTTTTCAATAAAATTTGAAATATAAAAATATAATTAACAAGTAGTAAAAGTAAATAATTAAAATACGTAATATACCATATAAGATATTTTTTAATGTCAAAGTAAATATTTATAGTAAACAAATTATATATTTTGTAATATTAAAATATATTAATTACAATTTATATATGTCTTTTTTAGATGAAATTAAAAAAAAATAATTGAAAAATAGTTAAAGAAAATAATTAAAAATTTTAACAATATCATATTAAATAATTTTAATATAAATAAACATTTAAGTGTTTTTCAACGTAAAAGGCTACCCTATGTATTTGGTGTACAAAAAATGCAAGGCCTCATATATGATCATTTAGCTCGGGTGGAGCTCCTCTAATAGGAGAGTGAGTGACACAAGTGTGAGGGTCCTACAATGTGTGTTACTCTCACTCCTACTGGTGTAACATCATAATAATTTTTAAAATAAATAAATAAATAAAATAAAATAAAATAAGATAAGGTTTATGTAGAAATAATAATAATATTATTATTATCTCTATTATTATGTTTCAGAAAGAGTATTATTTAATTAAAAAGGGAGACGGGTGGGTCGGAGTAGGCCCGACCCAGTTAAGTATTTAAAAATAGGGAGGGGTCATATGTTTCACCCTAGCTTTCTTTCATACGTCAGACAACCAAATTCTAGGAAGGAGAGAAGCAAACTCTACAAGGAGGAGGTGCCGAAGTGTAGATCGTCGGAAAAGTTATGTCATTCATCTTTGATCGTCGTTCCTAAGGTACAGGGGGAAGGGGTGCAACTATATGTGTATGCGGGAGCGCTTGGGTAGTGAGGGCAACCCTAAGTCTCTCTAGGATCTCTAATTTTTGATATCTGAACGGTGGATCACATGATTTATGCTTGGAATTTGTTCTGTTTGATGCATATTGTGATGTTTCTTGATGAATTGAAAGTTGTGAGCGAGATTTTCGAAAAGAGTCGTATTAGGAATTAGCGGTGAGAATTCATAATTGACTAGATGTTAATTTTATGGTAATCCGTAGCAATAGTTGATGATTTCACTAATTTTAATCGGTAAAAACGTGACTAAACAAGTTATGAACATAAAGATCTGAATAGGGGTTGAAGAGGGGATTAAAAAGGGGCAAAAAACGCAGGTGCTGTCGCTCTCGAGTCGCCGGTAATCGATTACAGTAGTCTGTAATCGATTACAGGATCTTTCTGGGCAGAAGTGTGGTAAATGAGCTTCTGGTAATCGATTACAGCCTTCTAGTAATCGATTACCAGGCTAAAAACTGGAGTAGATGCTTCTGGTAATCGATTACAGCCTTCTGGTAATGGATTACCAGACCAAAACAGATGCTTCTGGTAATTGACTACAACCTTCTGGTAATGGATTACCAGGCCAAAACAGATACTTCTGGTAATTGATTACAGCCTTCTGGTAATGGATTACCAGGCCAAAATAGATGCTTCTGGTAATTGATTACAACCTTCTGGTAATGGATTACCAGGCCAAAAACTGAGATTAGGGTGTTATGTTTATGCGATGTTGTGATCATCTACTTATATGATGGGTGTTTATTTAAAATATGAATCGTTTTGTGGAATTGATTAGATTGAATTGGATGTACAATGTGTATTAATTGTGGCATGAAGTATTGTTAGGTGATTATTCTATGTGATTGTGAGGTATCATGTGTGATTTGGATATGATGAGCTAAATGTGAATGTGAATGTGAATGTTCTATGTTTATAATATTCATGGTGTGATGTGGAATGATTAGAGTAGAGGATATTATATGAGAGAGGTATGAAGTGATGATGATGCATTGAGCATGAGCATATGATGTATGAGACACATGAGATGCATGAGAAGCCAAATGTGGCTAAAAATATCCTGGCCCAAAGAGGGGGCGACGAACAGGGTGGACCATGATGGGAGACATTCGATGCATGGCCCCAAGAGGGGGTGTTTTACTATGCTACTCACCAGCCCATAAGAGGTGGGTAACGGTGAGAGGGAGTGAGTGTCTTTGCACGGGCCTAATAGGGGTGTTTAAAGTGCAACCTACCGCCCATGAGGGTGTTTAACGGTAGGGCCATTAATGGTAACAACTAAGGGAATTGATGAGGTTCGCCCATTGTGCGGAGTTCCAAATCATGACTCTTAGGAGAGGTGTTGTGCATGTGCATGGTATGAGCATACACATTATTTTGTGATTGTATGAGAAGTGTGAAATTATAATTGTGTGAATCTAATGTGTGGAATGTATAGTGTGTGGATTGAGATCAATGATGTTGTGTAAGGTGAGGGGTGGGAACAGGGGTAGCCTTCTATATTGCATATATATGTCTGTATTCCATTCCTCACCGTGCTCTCTCTCTTGTGGTTTTCTTAGGTAATGAAGATGGCACTCAAAGTGTTGAATTTTGAAGGGACAGGGTCTCGCTCTGATATGTGTGACATTGGGGCTTAGTATCTAGGAGCTTATATTCTTTTATTTTGTTATTTAAAGATTTGGAAAAAATTATTCCTAAGGGTCTTATATGGCCAAGTTATATCGTTGTTAAGTTGACAATTAAGTTCTTTTGAAAACCTTAGTTATATTCTTTTAAGAAGACATCGTTGGATTTTGAATAATTATTAGAATTGCAGACATGTTTGTAAAAAGGGAGAATTTTGTGAACCTTTTACCTTGGAGTTAATTGTAGTTTTCATTATAATTTTATTTGGTATTTATTTTATTGTTTGGGGTAGAAGGGTGTCACATTTAGTGGTATCAGAGCAGGTCGATTCATCGGCCTTGAGTTATGTGTTTGCTATGTTTCCATTGTGCTAACTTGTGATGTTGATTGAGTGAGATGAATTGTTTTGACCTAACTATTTTGTTTTGGTTATTCTACTTTTCTGTGAATCAGAAAAGTGATGTCTGGAGGAGGTAGAAACGATCGCGCTATTGCTGAAGTTCCTAACTCCGATGTATGCTTGAATTGTCCTGTTCATATCTATGGTTAAGATTTCTTAGTTGATTTAATTTGTTTGCCTCTAAGTCAGCTAGACATTATTATTGGTATGGACTGGTTATCTTCCAACCATGTCCTATTGAATTGTGTTGATAAAACAGTTGTCTTTGGTCAACCTGCTCAGAGGAAGAGTGAGGACTTTTTGACTGCCAACTAGGTGAAGGTGTCTCTAAGAGAAGATGCCCAGGTATACATGTTGCTAGCTTCTTTGAGTTCTGAGAATAGTGCTATTATTAATGAGTTATCCATAGTGTGCAATTATCCTGACGTATTTTCTGAAGGCATGTCTAGTCTACCACCTGAGAAAGAGATAGAATTTTCCATAGACCTAGTACCGGGAGGGGGACCTATTTCAGTTGCACCTTATAGGATGTCACCCATGGAGTTAATCGAGCTTAAGAAACAGTTAGAAGATTTGCTAGAGAGGAAGTTTGTGAGACCTAGTGTATCGTCTTGGGGAGCACCTGTCTTGCTAGTGAAGAAGAAGGATGGTAGTATGAGGTTGTGCATAGATTACCGACAGTTGAACAAGGTAACTATTAAGAATAAGTACCCTTTACCTAGGATAGATGATCTAATGGACCAGTTAGTGGGGGCTTGTGTGTTTAGCTAGATTGATCTTAGGTCGGGTTATAACCATATTAGAGTTAGAGATGAGGACATACCTAAGACTACTTTTAGGACTAGATATGGACATTATGAGTATCTTGTAATTCCTTTTGGTGTGACTAATGCTCCTGCTATTTTTATGGATTACATGAACAGAATTTTTCATCCCTACTTGGATAAATTTATAGTTGTCTTTATAGATGACATACTAGTTTACTCCAAAACTAAGGAGGAGCATGAGAAGCACTTAAAGGTAGTACTACAGATTCTTAGGGATAAACAATTGTATGCTAAGTTATCTAAGTGTGATTTTGGTTAGAAGAAGTGAGCTTCTTAGGTCATGTGATCTCTAAGGGGGGTATAGGTGTTGATCCTTCTAAGGTAGAGGTTATACTTAAGCGGGAGACTCCTAAGTCAGTGAGTGAGATTAGAAGTTTTCTTGGGTTGGCTGGGTATTATAGAATATTTATAGAGGGATTTTCTAAGATAGCTTTACCTTTGACCGAGTTGACTAGGAAGGGGGTTACTTTTGTATGGAATAGTAAGTGTGAGCTTAGTTTGCAAACCCTTAAGGAAAAATTGACTAGTGCACCGGTTTTAGTCTTGCCTGACCTTAGTAAACCTTTTGTGGTATATTGTGATGCTTCTAAGATGGGTTTAGGTCGGGTGTTAATGCAAGAAGGTAAAGTAGTAGCTTATGCTTCTAGGCAATTGAAGATTCATGAGAGAAACTACCCTACCCATGATCTTGAGTTAGCAGTTGTTGTGTTTGTGTTAAAGATATGGAGACATTATTTGTATGGTTCTAATTTTGAGGTTTTTAGTGACCATAAGAGCCTTAGGTATTTGTTTGATCAAAAAGAGTTGAACATGAGACAAATGAGGTGGCTGGAATTTCTAAAGGATCATGATTTTGAATTGAGTTATCACCCTGGTAAGGATAATGTAGTAGCAAATGCCCTAACTAGAAAATCTCTTCATGTTAGTTCTTTGATGATTAGGGAAATGGATCTCTTTACTCAGTTTAGAGATTTAAGCTTAGCTTGTGAGGTAACCCCTGATAGTGTGAAACTGGGGATGATTCGAGTAAGTAATGACTTGTTGAGAGAAATTAGAGATGCTCAATTAGAGGACCCATTCTTGGGGATTAGACGTGAGGCTATAGAAAAGGGTAGTGGTGGAGAATTTGTCTTAGGTGTAGATGGAGTAGTGAGAATTGGAGACCGAGTTTGTGTACCTAGTAAACCTACCCTTAGGCGTTTAGTACTTGAAGAGGGGCATAAGAGTAAGCTTAGTTTCCATCCCGATTCAACTAAGATGTATCAAGATTTGAAAAAGATGTTTTGGTGGCCTAGGATGAAGAGGGATATAGAGGACTTTGTGAGTACTTGCTTGGTTTGTCAAAAGGCTAAGGTAGAACACCAAAAACCTTCAGAACTGCTTCAACCTTTAAGTATACCTGAGTGGAAGTGGGATAGTATTTCTATGGATTTTGTGGTTGATTTGCCTAGGACTGTAAGAGGAAATGATTCTATTTGGGTTATTGTAGATAGATTGACTAAGAGTACCCATTTTCTCCCTATTAACATTAGGTACCGATGGGTTTCTGGCAAGCGAACCAAAAATCCAGTAGTATAATAGTAAGAAAAGTAACGTATCCACAGGGAACAGTCAATTCACATATACTCGTGATCTATTTATCAAGGGAAAATAACGGATTTATGAGAGTATTTTGTGCGGAAAATATAAATTGCAAATTAAATAATTAATGAATTAGAAAGGAAGAGTTAGAGACATTTTACTTGGATTAGGATTGAACTTCATCTCAACACACCCCTCATGTATGTCGAGACTACCCAATATTTATAGGCTTTGAACTATAACACTATAGACAAACTATATTGCTAAGACCCCGAGTTACCAGGCGCCACTCATACTCAAAAGTAATCCATGCGGGTTCTCCCAAGCGACAGACTTACCCTCGGCTTATTATGCTTTCTTTATTCCGTTTGTAAAAGAATTAATTGATAAACGAGGCCTACTACTCTGGACGCACCTTTTCTAGAGTACTGTCACTACCCATCACTCATTAGATACATCCACGGTTCACTTCCTAGATTGACAATCAACTAACTCTTTGCTATCGTTAATTTAATAACCATGCCTATCCTTTAGACGCCCTTCATTAGAGTACTCACACTACCCATCAATTACTAGCAACGCCCATGTGTCGGTTCACTGGCTACCGAGTATTCTCATTCACTCAGAGGTTGAGTTTCCTATGTCTAGGCTCCCCCAAACTCAATCCTAGTTGTAACGTTAATTACAAGCTAGCCTATAACTCCGGCGCAAGCGCGGAAGTTAGGAGTTAAGCACAGAACAAGATTACCAATATTATAGTTAGGGAACTGCATAAATAAATAGATAAAGTTCAACATACACTTGGAAATGGAATCAATTACATTCAATCCTAATAGAGAGTTAACTACACATGGTAGCCATACAAACCACCGAAGATGCTGTCACCATCTTCAATCCTTGTGAAGCGCTCCTCCTCTCCTATTATAAAATTAGCTTTGTTGCATTATCACTGGAATATGATTGAATTACAATAATCGTGCACACTTTGATCTGGTGCAATGAGGTCCTATTTATAGGCTAAGGAAAGACAAAGAAAATTGGGGAGAAATCTATCTACAACGGCAACAGGGAACAAATCTGCGTGACCTGCGCTACAACGCAGGTTCCAGAGAGTTGAGGTTCACCCTGCTCTACAGCGCAGGTTGAAGCGCAGAATGCGTCCTGTAGCTCCAAACTTTCTCTTTTTAATTTGATCTCTCCCCGAGACTGGTTTTGGTTTATTTGTCTTTCCTTGTTTCCCTTTTCTTGATGAAATCCTTGCATTTTTTGAGCATCTTTGATTTGTTTGGGAAGGTTGTCTGCAGAATCCTTGTTTGATTGGCAGTGATCTCCTTATTGATTGCCTCAAATCTTCTTCAAATCTTTATTAAATGTCTTCAATCAAACTTAAATCTTGCAGATATCTCCCTCATTTAATGCTATCTTTCCTTCAAATCAAATCTTTGCAATATTCTACAAAAATCAGCAATATTTCTATCAAAATAGCATCAAATTCAAATCTCAGATTAATAAATACAATTTATCTAATATTTAATAAAAAGGGATTAAACTGGGGCAGAAATACCATTTTATCCTTGATAAGTGAACTAAAAAGTGCTCTAATTTATCAACTAATTTTCACTTATCAGGTACCCTTTAGAAAAACTTGCTAAGATTTACATTAGTGAGATTGTAAAGTTGCATGGAGTACCATCTAGCATAGTTTCAGACAGAGATCCTAGGTTTACATCTAGATTTTGGGAAAGTTTGCAACAAGCTTTGGGAACCCAACTTAGACTTAGTTCAACTTATCATAAGCAAACCGATGGTCAAACCGAGAGAACCATACAATCCTTAGAAGACTTGCGTAGAGCCTGTGTGTTAGACCAAGGGGGTAGTTGGGATAGTTCCATACCTTTAATAGAATTTACCTACAACAATAGTTTTCATTCTAACATAGGCATGGCACCTTATGAGGCATTGTATGGTAGAAGGTGTAGGACACCTTTGTGTTGGTATGAGCTGGGAGAGAGCCTTGTTTTAGGACCAGAGGTAGTACAACAAACCACCGATAAAGTTAAGTTAATTCAGGAGAGGATGAGAACAACTCAGAGTAGGCAAAAGAGTTATGCTGATAAGAGGAGGAAGGACTTAGAATTCAAGGAAGGGGATCATGTGTTCCTGAAAGTCACTCCGTGGACTGGGGTTGGTAGGGCATTAAAGTCTAAAAAGCTTACACCTCGTTTCATTGGTCCCTATCAAATTCTTAAAAGAGTCGGCAATGTTGCTTATCAAATTGCTTTACCTCCACATTTGTCAAATCTTCACAATGTCTTCCATGTTTCTCAACTCCGGAAGTACATTCACGATCCTTCACATGTGATCGAGTCGGATCATCTTGAGATTAAGGAAAACTTGACGGTGGAAACCATACTGGTGAGAGTTGAGGACAAAATGGTGAAACAACTTCGAGGTAAGGAAATTCCTTTAGTTAAGGTGATCTGGGGAGGAGCTACACCAGAGAGCGCTACTTGGGAGCTTGAGGAGAAGATGAAGGATTCTTTTCTAGAGTTATTCATTTCAGGTAAATTCGAGGACAAATTTTCTTTTAGGAGGGAGGAATTGTAACATCCTAATAATTTCTAAAATAAATAAATAAAATAAAATAAAATAAGGTTTATGTAGAAATAATAATATTATTATTATCTCTATTATTATGTTTCAGAAAGAGTATTATTTAATTAAAAAGGGAGACGAGTGGGTCGAAGTAGGCCCGACCCAGTTAAGTATTTAAAAATAGGGAGGGGTCATCTGTTTCACCCTAGCTTTCTTTCATACGTTAGACAACCAAACTCTAGGAAGGAGAGAAGCAACTCTACAAGGAGGAGGTGCCGAAGTGTAGATCGTCGGAAAAGTTCTGCCATTCATCTTTGATCGTCGTTCCTAAGGTACGGGGGGAAAGGGGTGCAACTATATGTGTATGAGGGAGCACTTGGGTAGTGAGGGCAACCCTAAGTCCCTCTAGGATCTCTAATTTTTGAAATCTAAACGGTGGATCACATGATTTATGCTTGGAATTTGTTCTGTTTGATGCATATTGTGAAGTTTCTGATGAATTGAAAGTTGTCAGCGAGATTGTCGAAAAGGAGTCATATTAGGATTTAGCGGTGAGAATTCATAATTGACTAGATGTTAATTTTATGGTAATCCGTAGGAGTAGTTGATAATTTCACTAATTTTATTCTGTAAAAATGTGCCTAAACAAGTTATGAACATAAAGATTTGAGTAGGGGTTGAAGAAGGGATTAAAAAGGGGCAAAAAACGCAGGTGCAGTCGCTCTCGAGTCGCCAGTAATCGATTACAGTAGTCTGTAATCGATTACAATAGTCTGTAATCGATTACAGGATCTTTCTGGGTAGACGTGTGGTAATTGAGTTTCTGGTAATCGATTACAGCCTTCTGGTAATTGATTACCAGGCTAAAAACTGGAGTAGATGCTTCTGGTAATCGATTACAGCCTTCTGGTAATGGATTACCAGGCCAAAACAGATGCTTCTGGTAATTGATTACAGCCTTCTGGTAATGGATTACCAGGGCAAAAACTGAGATTAGGGTGTTATGTTTATGCAATGTTGTGATCATCTACTTATATGATGGGTGCTTATTTAAAATATGAATTGTTTTGTGGAATTGATTACATTGAATTGGATGTACAATGTGTATTAATTGTGGCATGAAGTATTGTTAGGTGATTATTCTATGTGATTGTGAGGTGTCATGTGTGATTTTGATAAGATGAGCTAAATGTGAATGTGAATGTTCTATGTGTATAATATTCATGATGCGATGTGGAATGATTAGAGTAGAGGATATTATATGAGAGAGGTATGAAGTGATGATGATGCATTGAGGATGAGCATATGATGTATGAGACACATGAGATGCATGAGAAGCCAAACGTGGCTAAAAATATCTTGGCCCAAAGAGGGGGCGACGAACAGGGTGGACCATGATGGGAGACATTCGATGCATGGCCCCAAGAGGGGGTATTTTACTATGCTACTCACCAGCCCATAAGAGGTGGGTAACGGTGAGAGGGAGCGAGTGTCTTTGCACGGGACCAAGAGAGGTGTTTAAAGTGCAACCTACCGGCCATGAGGGTGTTTAACGGTAGGGCCATTAATGGTAACAACTAAGGGAATTGATGAGGTTCGCCCATTGTACGGAGTTCCAAGTCATGACTCTTAGGAGAGGTGTTGTGCATGTGCATGGTATGAGTATACACATTATTTTGTGATTGTATGAGAAGTGTGAAATTATAATTGTGTGAATCTAATGTGTGGAATGTATAGTGTATGGATTGAGATCAATGATGTTGTGTAAGGTGATGGGTGGGAACAGGGGTAGCCTTCTATATTGCATATATATGTATGTATTCCATTCCTCACCATGCTCTCTCTCTTGTAGTTTTCTTAGGTAATGAAGAGGGCACTCAGAATGTTGAATTTTGAAGGGACAGGGTCTCGCTATGATATGTGTGACATCGGGGCTTAGTATCTAGGAGCTTATATTCTTTTATTTTGTTATTTAAAGATTTGGAAAAAATTATTCCTAAGGGTCTTATATGGCCAAACTATATCGTTGTTAAGTTGACAATTAAGTTCTTTTGAAAACCTTAGTTATATTCTTTTAAGGTGACAACATTGGATTTTGAATAATTATTAGAATTGCGGACATGTTTGTAAAGAGGGAGAATTTTGTGAACCTTTTACCTTGGAGTTAATTGTAGTTTTCATTATAATTTAATTTGGTATTTATTTTATTATTTGGTGTAGAAGGGTGTCACAACTGGACTTTTCCAATACTGGAGGGAGAACAAACCCATTAGCTCACCTTTAGTGTTTAAAAATTCCAACCTGATCCAATGGCACCTTAAAATGTTTTTTTCCATATTTTTTCGTGACCTGTAGGTGTTTTTATTAAATTATATATATATATATATATATTTTTTTTTTCACTAATTAATTCATCAAAATTACGTTTTAATTAGAAAAATCACCTAAATTGGTATTTAGGCACTACACATGGCCCCTAATACCTTGGTGATTCAACTCTTTAATTCGTGAATATTGGTCATATGGTGGTCGCGTCCTTGGTTGATGCACAAAGTTTAAGGTATATAAGAACCCTAAGTCTTTGGTGTAGGAAGAATGCATGGCTTCAATATGTGACCGTATGTCTCACCTTCAAGAAATGACATGTCCTTCACACATAATGCTAATCTTACCCAACGACACCTTAGAATTATTTTTCTAAATTTTTCCGTGACTTGTATGTAATTTTTATTGAATTATATCTATTTTCACTAATTAACTCACCAAAATTAAATTTTAATTTGAAAAATCACTGAAAATTGTATTTAGCCACTACACATGATCCCTAGTACCTTGGTGATTGAAATATTTAATTCTTAAATGTTGGTCATATGGCAGTAGCGTCATTGGTTGATGCACAAAGTTTAATGAAAGAACCCTAAGATTTTGGTGTAAGAAGAATGCGTGGCCTCAACGTGACCCTTTGACTCACCCTAGAAATGACACATCCTTCACACACAATGCTTATCCCACCCAATGCACCTTAGAATGCAAATTTCAAATTTTTTCATTACTCATGTTTTTTATAATCGACTTATCTTTATTTTTCATTGATTAATTCACCAAAATTATGTTTTAATTGGCATAGGAAGAATGCATAATATCATTGGGTGATCACATTGGGTGAATGTATGAATGTTAGGGTAAAAACCCAAAGTATTAGCATAGGAAGAATGCATGGTCTCAACATGAACATTTAACTCACCTTAAGAAATGATATATCATTCACACACAAAGCTACTCCACCCAATGACACCTTAGAATGATTTTTCCAATTTTTTCTTGACGTGTAAGTATATTATATTTATTTATCTTTATTTTTCACTAATTAAATCAACAAGTTTATGTTTTAATTAGAAAAATCATTAAAAAATAGTATTTAGGCACAAAACAATGTCCCTAACACCCCTAGTGGTTCATATCTTTAAATCTTAAGTGTTGGTCATATGGCGGTCATGTCATTGATGGACAAAGTTTAAGGTAAGAACCCAGAGTCTTTGGTGTAGGAAAAATGTATAACCTCAACATGACCATTTGTCTCACCTTAAAGAAATTACATGTCTTTCATCCCAAATGTTAACCCCACACAATGGCACCCCAGAATGATTCTTCCAAAATTTTTCATGACATAGGTATTTTCATTGATTTATCTATATTTTTCACTAATTAGTTCACCAAAATTATGTTTTAATTGGAAATTTTCCCAAAATTGGTATTTAGGCACTTCACAATGTTCCTAACACCCTAGTGACTCAACTCTTTAATTCTTGAATATTGATTATGGCAGTCGAGTTGTTGATTGATGCACAAAAATTAGGGTAATAACCTTAAGTTTTTAGCATAAGAAGAATGCATAACGTCAACATGACCCTTTAGTCACTTTCAAGAAATGAAACTTCCTTCACACATAAACCTATCCCCACCAAATTGCACCTTATAATATTTTTTCAATTTTTTTGGTGACCCGTAGGTATTTTTATTGATTTATCTTTATTTTTTCACTAATTAATTTTTCAAAATTATGTTTTATATAGAAAAAAATCCCCAATTTGGTATTTAGGCATTGCACATGAAACACCCTGATAACTAAACTCTTTAAATTTTAAATGTTGGTGGTGTGTGGTTGCTTAGTTGGTTGGTGTAAAAATGTTAAGATAAGAAGCCTATAACTCTTTTGGTATAGGAAGAAGGTATGGTCTCAATAGGACCCTTTAACTTACCTATAAGAAATTACATGTTATTCACACAAAATGGTAACCCGCCAAATTGCTCCTCAATTTTTATTTTCAATTTTTTTTTTGAATCGTAGGTATTTTTATTGATATATTTTTATTTTTTATACTAATCAAGTAGTGAAAATTTTATTTTAATTAAAAAAATCACCAAAATTGATTTTTAGGGACTGTACATGGTCCTTGCCACCTTGTTGAATATGCTCTTTAATTCGTGCATGTTGTTGGTATGGTGATTGTTTGATATTTTTTTTATTGATTTACAAGAACTATAGTTATATTTATTTAATTATTATAGTAACAATTTATTCTTAAATACTTTTTGAGGACTCTAGTAATGTTTATGAAATTATACTATTAAAGTTTTATTATTAAAGTTTTATTTTGAAATTATTTGACTCTAGTGAACCATTTTACATTTATAATAATTTACAAAATCCATGTTATATAAATTTATATTATTAAATATATTTTACTATTTAATAATTATAATGAAATTATTACTTTTAATATAAGTTAAAATTGATTCATATTCATGAACCAACTAATTCAATAAAATTGTACATAAACATGGAAAATGATACCAATTCTTTCTATTTTTGGTTCCAATGCCAATTTTTTTTTATTTTATTTTACAGTTTCATAGAAGGTATATTTTAAGTTTTTAAATGGGATAGATGAGCAACACCATATTGTAATAGTGCTAATTGTCATTTGTATTTTTACCAATATCAAGTGATGGGTTCAAATGTCAAGTTAGACACACTATGTCAAAAAAGGGCAATAAGGGCGCACTCGTACCCCATAAAAGGGCGCTCCCGTGCGCACTAATAGAAATTGATCTTGTATGGTCGTTGAGAGAAAGGCGTTTCTGGAAACGTCTTGACGGAATTCAGTTCAGGGCGCTTAAAAAAAACACGGAAGCGCCATCAACGTTTTGGCCAAACAGCGCTTCCTGGAGGGCGCTCCAAGCAAGCGCCCCAATATTTATGAACAAGGGCGCTCATAATGTTTTTTTTCTTAGGGAGGGCGCTCATTTATTTTTTTCCAGGCTAATTCTGATCCTAATATTTTTTTTTGCATTCTATTTTAAATGGTTTTCATACCAATGAGATACCTCTAAAACCATGCATATTCCTTATCATTCAAACAATTAGTGAATGTAGGAAGAATTCATTCCATTTACACATTCACAACACAAATACAAGTAAAGTTATCATCAATAATCAATATTAAGAATTTAAGAACTGTAATACTTTGAATAGTTTCCTATATATTTTTTTAACTTTTCCGAAAATATGAAATACCTATACAACTACATAGAAGCAACCAGAAATCATCACATGCAACAGTACTCAACTCAATTGATAAATATATAACATACATGACCTATAAAATTTTTGGCAGAGTTTCCTCTATTTTTTCAACCTTTCACAATTTATCAAACACCTGTACAACTCCAAACCAACAACCATAATTTATCATTCAAACAGATCTAAAAAGTTCAGAATAGAATATGTTTAACTACATCCATGTATCATGATTTTTACGTTCATAACACTACTCATCTAAATTTACCTATAAAACTTTCGGCAGAGTTTCCTCTGTTTATTCAACATTTCCCAATTTATCAAACACCTGTAAACTCCAAACCAGCAACCAAAATTTATCATTCAAACAGATCTAAAAAGTTCAGAATAAAATATGCTTAACTACATCCATGTATCATGATTTTTACGTTCATAACACTACTCATCTAAATTTACCTATAAAAATTTCAGCAGAGTTTCCTCTGTTTATTTAACATTTCCCAATTTATCAAACACCTATAAAACTCCATACCAGTAGCCAGAATTTATCATTCAAAGAGTTATAACCAGTTTAGAATAGAATATGAAAATATACAAAATTTACAGAACTTATCATTAATACACAACTTTGTACATCATTTTCATATTACAAGTACACATGTTTACTTACCATGAATAAGTACAAATCAATCATGTACAATTGGTTACTATGTTTTGCCCATTCTTCTCTAACCTCATCAAGTTGCTCCACAATGTTAGTTGAGCATTGGTGGTGGCAAAGTACTATAAAAGCAATAAATTGATTTCAATAAAAGAAGTACTAAATGATGAGAAAAATATTTAATTGTTATAACAATTCCAAATTACCTCTTTTGGTATTGTGACTGCATTTTGATTGATTATCTCCTTCATAAAATGCATAACATGTAGCCCACAGTCATTGTTGTTTGTTTGCCTTGGACACTACAAAAATAATTTATAATCAAAATCACTTATGTGATAAGTTAAGAAGGAACACAAGAGTTCGCGCAACATTACCTGTATGTGGTACCAAGTGAGTTCAGGGATTTATCCTACTCCTTGATTGCGGATAACCGTTTAGTTTTCAATATTTAGTAAAAGCTCTAAACCAATGTAACAAATAATGTGTATGAGAACTCTAAACAATGTAAGTGTGATAGTATAAAGTTATTTGGCATGGAATACTTACTTATTAATTATAGACTTCATCGGTTCATACTGTTTAGGATCATGACGCAAGGAGTCCAAAAAGTAAACCTTGCCAAAATCCCTTAAATTAATGGCCAGAAGAACCCAATATTCCCTACAACCATATTGCAAGATGTGTCAAACGTACTTTTTTTTTTTAAAACAATAATATTGAGAAATAAACATATACTTCACATACCCTTCAAAATTGTAAGGAGCTAGAAACAACTTATCTTGCCTGCGATTGTTATACAACACACTACCCACAATTTTGTCTTTCTTAGTTCTTCCTGTGAGCACCCAATTTTGTCCGGGTTACTTTTGAGCCACTCTCATAATGCACACTTGTAAGTTTTTTTATCCCAATGTTCAAATCAATTTTCCTAACACATTTTGATAAAATAAAATAGAAAAACTGATATCCATAATTTTCCTTCTGACTTCACCCTACTCTTTTATAATAATTAATTGACTTTTATCACTTTTTTCCTCTTCCTTTCTTTATGGGCTCAACATTGACTTTGTTTTCCCTTCTTTTTTGTTGGGCTAAACCATCCATGGAGCCCATTTCCTTTAGGCTAAAACATCAACATAGCCAACTTTCTTTTTATAATTTTAATTGTTGTAAAAACATCTAAAAGATGAAGAAAAAATACAAAATAATAAAAAGGGGATGGAGGTAGCCTGTGAATTTGAGTGAATGGACCAGACATAACCATATACAAAGGTTAATGCATGCACATAGACAAATAAGCTAATAACATTATTATTCAAACACAATCATCCCAATCATTTTCATAATTAATATTTTTAATCCTAATCAATATAATTGCAAAGGAAAAAATTGCAAAAACAGTGGTGAAGCTAGCAGAAACATGGGTGCAGTTAGTAAATTAGTTGCAGAAAAAACCATAAGTTTTTGGTGCAACTAGCAGAAACAGGGGTGCAACTTGTAACATCCCAAAATTATGGCCTAGAAACTATAGTGAGAGCTTTAGGCTATGGTTCCGGCCAAGTAACAGAGAGTTAGAAGTGGTATGAGATGTTGGAGATTTGAATGTGAATTTAGATAGGAATTTGGTAAATGATCTAAGAGGATTACAATGATTTAAGAATGAGGAAAGGATATTAAAGGAAAAAGAACTAAGTTGGAAAGCTATGATATTAGATGAGGGTTGGGGAATCGATTCAGAGTTTGAGTTTTAAAGGAACCGGGGTAGAAGGTGATTTTATGAAAGGAACAAGGGAGAGCATAGTCTCATGGACACTTAGAACCCTTAACATTAGCCTTCTTGGAGTCAATTGATGAGTTATCACATGACTCATGTTAAGCTTGCCCCGTTAGGCTTCAACCAAGGTTGTTGCTTCATTTTGGGTTTTAAGCCTAATGACCTTGGTGCACTAATTCACAAATATCTACAGCTATGGGTGTCCAATTGAGGTGATTCCGCTTGCATTAGAAAGATTAGGTCCGGGGCTTCAGTTTGATATGCTATATTATAGTATTCCAAGCTCGTTTGCACCTCCAAACAGCAAGTTTACGCCTTGCAGCGCGTTAGAGTGCGCTGGAGCGTGCAGATGCGCGCTAAAACGCGCAGGGCAACATAATCAGTATTGGCCCCTGAGTTTAGTGCGCTGGAACGCACATAAGGTGCGCTCAAGCGCGCACGCGGGCCTGTTTTCCTTAAAACAGGGCGTGCAACCCTTTTTTTCATTCCCACCCTTTCTTAAGGTTTTCTAGTGAGAGAGAGAGGGTTTTAGTGAGAGAAAGTGAGAGGAAGAAGGAGATAGTTGATTGGAAGCCTTCCCCACCTCTTGAAGCTTGAAGATCATCTTTCTCTTCTCCCCTTTTCCACCAAGTTTCTTCCATTTAAGGTGAGTAAAGCTCACACACCTCCACCTCATCTTGTGTATGCTCCCATTATGACCCCCATCCTTCTAGTTTATGGATGTTGGTTTATTGTTGGATTAGAGAATATGCATTATTTGAGTTGTGTATGAGCTTGAATATGGAACCCTAGGTTAGGAGATTTTGGAGATTTGGGGATTTTGTGGGAATGATTGTTGTTGGGTAATTTTACTGAAGAATCTTTATGTTCCATGATGATTTTGTTGTAAGAAGATGTATGTTTATAGGTTAGGGTTTAATTGGAATATGCTTTCAAGGTTTCTATTTGAGAAGGTATTTTGAGATTTGTATGGTTGAGGTGGAATGATTTTCATGAGAAAAATTAATTAGATGCATTGTATGACATTTGTTCTCTGTACATGTGTTAGTTCATTGCAAGCCATGAGACATGTATTATTCGTGAAATTTGAGCCATTGCATGTTTTTGGCCTATGGCCCAATTAAGACTAAGAAAATGGTTTTTGGCTTCAGCCCAGATAAAATGACTTCGGCCCAGTTTTGGCTTTGGCCCAAGTTAATCTAATGTGAAAAGATTGTTTTCAGAAATTGATTTAAGACTTGGGTGATTAGTGACCGGCTAATAAGGGTGATTAGTGCCCATAGATTTAAGGGATGATTAGTGCCCAGAGATTTAAGGTGTGATTAGTGCCCAGAGATTTAAGGGATGATTAGTGCCCAGAGATTTAAGGGGTGATTAGTGCCCAGAGATTTAAGGGGTGATTAGTGCCCAAGGAAGACGTTCCTTGTAGTCTGAGCTCAGGTCTAACCACACAGTTATTTGAGATTTAAGTGATAAGAACCCGACGACTGGGTTAAGCCGTTCATGTGTATTCATGTGTATTCATGTTCAGTTTATGTGCACAATAGCTTATTTGAGTATTAAACAGCCTTGATTACCATGTTGTGATTATCTGCTAACTCCATTGATTTAAGTTGTGAAGTAAGTGACTATAATGTTTAAGTATGTTTTAATGGACTGTGTTGGGTGTTTCATTCCATCTGCTTGTTTTCCCCACACTGCTTGCTGCATGCTTTGCTTACTGGGACCGTAGTCTCACCCCACGTTACGGGGATACATTTTAGTTATGCAGGACGTTCCAGCTATATGCTCAAAAGGACAGTGAAATTCTTGGAGTGGATTCTCCCATTCCTAGTGGTCAAGAGAAATTCTTAGTGAATAATTAAATGTAATTAATAGTTTAATGATGTAATAATGTAGATACTTTAGATTGGCCACGGAGGCTTACTTGTAATTAAGATTATATTATGCTACTGTAAACTGTACTGGTGGTTTTGCTGGATTTCAGGTTAAGGTAGAAAATTGGTAAACGTCCAGTTTTTAGGGGAAATTTTACCGGATTTCCGGTACGAGATTAATGAACCATAACACCTCAAGGGGAAGGTTCGCTCCCTAGGTCTTGATTTAGGTTTTGTGTTCAAATCAATGATGTATGAATTTTGTGGAAGCTTAAGCAAACATTGGATTGCCTAAGAAATTGTGTTGTTTGAATGACGATATTTAAACTGGCGCGAAATAATTTCAATAATTCTGGAATAGTGTTTCCAACGGACATTATTCTTGAGTTGAGAAATTAGGACGTTACACAACTAGCAAAATAGTTGCAGAAAAAACCCTGACCTTTTAAGCTAGTTGCTGCTACGTACGGTGGAGATGAGGGGCGATGGTGGCGGCTGCTGGTCGCTGCTTACGGAGGAGCTAGCGTGCGTCGTTGGAGGTGGTGCTCTTGGTTGCTGCAAAGGCGCTACTCGTGGCTGCTTGGACGGAGATGGTTGTTGTTGCGGAGGCTGCTGCGGAGATGGCGCTACTCGGACGGAGATGGCGCTGCACCTCGCTGCTTGGACAGAGAGAGTGAGAGAAGGAGGAGGTGAGGATGGAGAGATAGGGAGAATAAAACTGAATGAGGGTTTTAGAGAGAGAGAGAGAGCGGGAGCTGTGTGAGAGAGACGCGGGAGGAAAATAAAAGAAAAAAGGGGAGGGCGCTTACAGAACGCCCTAAAAAAAAAGGAACGACCAGGAGGGCGCTTAATAAGCACCCTAAGGGTAGGCTTCTGGAGGGCGCTCCATAAGTGCCCTATTTTTTTAAAACAAAAGTGGGAGAGCGCTCCTAAAGCGCCCTGATAGAACGGGAGAGGAGGGCGCTCAAGAAGCGCCCTAACACTAAAAAAATAAAAAAGAAAGGTTGGTATATGAGGGCGCTCAAACAAGCGCCCTATACAGAAAAATTGTCTTATTTAAAAGGGTGTCCGTACGAACGCCCTGATCAGTTTAATAGATAATAAATACATAAATACAAGACGCTCATGTGAGCGCTCTAACTGGAAATATTGAGGGCGCTCCCGCCTAGATTTCAAGCGCCCTAACGTTGAAAAACTCAATCTGAGCGCTAATCCACATGGGAGTGTCAAAAACTAGGTGTTCTTATATCCTAAATTTGGCGTAGTAACACTTTATATTTATTTTTTAATGTAAAAGCTTATTGTTATAATAGATAAAATATATTTTTTATTTTAACGTAATATGGTATCATTAGTTATTGTAATTATTTATTTTATCCATTTGACAATTAATTTTTTTATTTAATTTAATCTAAAAAAGACTTATATATAATTTGTAATTAATATATTTCATTGTTATAAAATATATAATCTATTTAATATAAATATTTACTTTTATATTATAAAAATATAAAAATTTTTATTAGATATTTTAATTATTTACTTTAATTAGTTGTTAATTTAATTTATATTTTGATTTCATTGATAAAAAGGAACTTATATGAATAAAATATAAAAAAATTGCAAGTTAGGGAAACGGTGATCGAACCACAAAGGTTGAACAAAGACAGACAATCATGGCACCCAGTCTGTCTTTCTAGACATTTTTTATTATGCATTGTAAATTACTCCTTCCGTTACTTATTATAAGTCCTTTTCAACTATTTTACACAGTTTAAGAAAAATTAGTTAATGCATTGGTTTTTTAAAAATTATAGCATTTTAAATATACCCCTATTTAAAGATCACTATATTTTAGGGACATTGTCCCATGGTGGAAGACTCCAAAAACCAATTTCTAATGATGTGGTTGAACATGTGGGTAAAACTCCACTTACTATTCACATTAATCAATACATGGGGAGTTTAAAAAGTTAAACATTAATGAAAGGTAAATATGGAAAAAATAATTGATTTATTTAAAAATCTGCAAAAGGTCTTATATTAAGGGACATTGAATTCTTCTAAAGGGAGTCACATAAATAAGGACAGATGAAGTAATAATTAATACCATCCATATGTAACAATTGAAAAAAAAAACAACGAAAAGTTGCAGATCGGGATCCATGGACGTCGTCATTGCACAATGGAAAATGCCACTGTACGGTAAATGATAGGCTATATATTGGGATCCGGATCCTCTCCAGCCCTCCAGCCTCTCCAGCTAAATTTAGCTACGGAACAACTAGAAAATCAAAATCGGTAGTTATTCCATAGTTATTCCGCAGCTAAACTTGGCTGGAGAGGCAAGAGAGGCTGAAGAGAATCCTTACCCCTATATAGTGTCTACTTATTTATCTCCATCACTTATTTGATATTTCTACTTTTATGTAATAAAGATATATAGATTCAGTTCACATTTTTTACTAGAACAAGATGGAGCAAAATAAACGTACATTGAAGTAATTCTGGGTAAAGTTAATCCGTAAAATTTAAAAATAATTTGATGTTTAATTAAATCACTTCAATTTAACATGCAATATACTTTTTAAAATATCAGTAAGGCCTAGTTTGGATACAACTTGTGCAGAAGAACTTCTAGAGGAAAAAAAATAGAATGTATTGAAAAGATAAGATGAATTTAACTTCTCCATAAGTTGAAATTAGTTACTTATGGAGAAGTTAAATGGTAGAACTTCTTGGAGAATGTGGATTAAAAAGACTAATTTTTACTTATGGAGAAGTTAAATTCATTTGAACTTTTTGATTATTCTCTTTTTTCCTCTAGAATTTCTTCTCCAGAAGTTGTATCCAAACTGGACCTAAATGTTCACTCTACCTATGAATGTCCAATTAATCTAAAATTTGGTATGCATAATCATCATATTAATATCAAATAATTAATCAATGATTAGATTTATTAAATTCACATTATTAAGTGGAGTAACTATATCAAAGTTACCCCTAAATTAAATTGATCCCCACCAAAATTGAAAAGGGAAAAAAAGAAGCTCAATCACACACAAAAAAAAGAGAAAAGGACAAAAATATAATAACATAAAACTTATTTATTAATAAACAAATATCAATATATAACCCCATTAAATGAGATTCTACTGTTATTGGTCAAAAAGATTACAGTTCCAAAACCCTCTAGTGTTGTAGAAATTCTCTTACTTTCAACGAAACTAAACTAAACACAAAGCATTCGTTTGGTTTACAAAGTTAGTAAAATTAATTGTAAAATTAATAATTAAAATGAATAATACATATTTTATAAAACATATTAGATAAAAATAATTTAAAATCAATTTTATGGAAAAAGTCTAGCAAAGATCGGGTTAATTAGATAAGATGTCAACCTTGCGAATGCGATGATATTGATACGCATAGGCCAAGGCCAGAGCCCTGCCCACCCTACTTAATTCGGCAACAAAACCATGGCTTTACCGCAAAAATCCACCAAACAATTAACACCCGTCAGTGACCGTTTTTGTGAGTGAGTGCACTATATATGCTACGTCTTACAATCTAATTAACCTACGTAGTAAACGCTCTCACACAGATCCAATGAATAATGGGCTAATTAAGGCTAACCTACTCCCTCTACTAGTATAAACCATGGTATTATAATTCCTTTCTATTCTCTTTTATGACTTGTTTAAACATATTTTTAGTTATTGGGATGACAGTGCCTCAATGATCAATGCCCATGGTTTTTAGTCTTCTTTGCACAAAACCATTTCCATCTACAGTTGCAATTACGAAAATAGATAAAGGAATGTTTCTTTATAATTACTAAAATTTACTACTCCGAACTTGAACATAAGTAAAAATAACTAAATTCATATTTATTAAGAAAGTTGGTTAAACTCATTAATTTTTCTTGATATCATGTAAAAAGTACTTGCATTGCCTAAATTACCCTACATTCAATTTCATGGAAAATTGTTTCAAGGGGACATATTCTCTTTCTATTGGCACATGATTCATTAAATATATTGGTTGGAAAGTAAAATTAAAGGGCATTTTGGATTTATCTCATTAATAAGGGTAAAATTACTTAAGATTTGCTTATATTTTAGTCAACCAAATGTGAGTTTTTTTGCTTATATTCAAGTCCGGAGGGAGTAGCAAGTAAACTAGGAGATCCAGGATTAGGGAGAAAATTGAACATTTATTTATTTTTTTATGGATTTTTGTGTCAGTTTTAAGACACGAATGGATAAGGTAAGCACATTGTTTCCTTCTTGCTCTTGCATTAAAATGTCATCCGACAGACAATCATCTTCTGAGCCAAATCAGATTGTTGTTGAGAAGGTAAAATAAAGGTTAAAAAATCTATCTATAGAAATCGGCGGCTTTTAGGGTGCAACAGCGGGTTAAGTGGTGCACTGTGCCATAGATGATTTTAGTGCCTCTTTTCAATTCTCGGGGGTCAAAATGAGGTTTCAACAAAAATAATGGAAGTTCATGTATTTTCAAATGAAGCCCTTGAAGAAAGGGATATTTGAGAATGTGAAAAGAGGTTTTCCGTTTCTATTTTATCCCTGTCATAGAGAACGATTCTCTCCTATCCTGAAATGGTGAAGAACCGAACGACGACAAGGGCACACAACGAAGGAGCAAATAGCACAAGAGAGAAAGAATCAAGAAAGAAACATGCTAAGGGTTCCAGAAATTCCACTCTTTCTCTATCAAAACGCATTCTTTATCTTCATTGACTGAAAGAAACACGCTTAGGGTTGCAGAAATTCCACTCTTTGTCTGTCAAAACTCTTTCTTTGTCTTCCATTGACTAGTGTTGTCGTTTGTCGCATTCGTCTTGCAGCTGATTAGCACGTGGTTAATGGTTCCGTAAACAGTTAATTCCATGTAAATTTTGGTTAATGGAAAACAAAAAATGAAAGGCCTCGTTTTTTTCCCTTAATTGAACCTAATTAAAGACTAAGGCAGTTGAGCATTATCCCTCTTGTTTTGTCACCATGTCCATGGCAACGCCTAATTATACTTGCACAGTGCCTGGAATACAATGTTGTTAGCACGTGGTTAATGGTGTTTCTGTATACGGTTATTTCAATGTATAACTTGGCTAATTTTAACAGAAACTGAAAGGCCTTGTTTTTGGCCTTTATTTCAAGCTAAATAAAACGTTAATGCAGTTGATCATAAGTCGTGGTCTTTGGTGACCATGTCCATGACAAGGCCTAAATACACTACCCATTGCCTGGATTACAATGATGTTAGCACGTGGTTAATGGTGTTTCCGTAACGATTAATTCCATGTAAATTTTGGTTAATGGCAACAGAAAATGAAAGGCCTCATTTTTGTCCCTTAATTGCACCTAATTAAAGACTAAGGCAGTTGAGTATTATCCCTCTTGTTTGGTCACCATGTCCATGGCAACGCCTAATTATAGTTGCACAGTGCCTGGAACACATGTGAAGTCTATTAATCACTTTGAGCATCCAAACTTGACTCAAAGACTTAATATCCTTTAGTTTTAATGATTAACAAATAAGAGTATATAAAGAACATATAAGAACATAATAAGAACAAATAAGATTATATAAACAGATTCTACTGAGAAAGGTATTGGTTTGTTGATTGTGTTCAAGTTGAAATATTCATTAGAAGAAGAAGAAGATTTGATGAACAGAATCAGAATCAGAAGATCAGGATCAGAAGAACAAATGCAGGATTTAATATAAAGGTTGTCTGAAGTAAAGCAACTCGTCTGAAGGGTAGAAGGTGTCTGAAGTAAAGCAACTCGTCTGAAGTGCAGAAGCTGGTCTGAAGTAAGCAACTCGTCTGAAGCATAGAAGCTGTCCTGAAGAACGCAACTCATCTGAAGTGTTGAAGCTGTCTGAGGAACGCAACTCGTCTGAAGTGCTGACGACTGTGTGAAGAACGCAACTCATCTGAAGTACTGAAATTGTCTGAAGTGCGCAAGCCGTCTGAAGACGTGAAGACCATCTGAAGACATGAAGAACCATCTGAAGACGTGAAGACCATCTGAAGACGTGAAGACCATCTGAAGATGTGAAGACCGTATGAAGATGTGAAGACTATCTGAAGAAGCCTACAAACAGAATCAAGAATTTATCTCTTGAAGACGTTGCTAAAGTGTAAAGCACACTCTACCAAAATGGAGTACACTTATTTCAGTATAAAAGCTAACATGCTTTTATGCCTCGATCAAAGTCTTGCACAAATAAGGAAACTCTGCAAAGACTTTCTGCAACGCCTGGTGCACCTGCAACAAAAGGCATTTTTGCGTGCGCAGACCTGCACCTGCGACTGCTGCCATACAGAGGTGATCAGAAGACTGAGAAAAAGCAACCAGAAAGATGTTTGAATAAAATACAATTGATTCAACATCTTTATTCATCTACATCTCAGAAGAAGAAGAAGTTGCAAAGAAGAACAAAATAGCAATCAGCTGAAGTAGAAGAAAAGCTGGAATTAATATGTATAATATTCAAGCTGAAGAATTGAGAAAGCCTGAATTAATACGATGAGCACAAGTTGAAGTAAATCACGATGTGATAAATACAAGCATTTGAGTATATGTGAAGAAATCAATTGTCTGAACATTTAAACTCTCTAAGTGCATGGAACAGATTTCAACATTGAAGAAATCAATACAGAAGCTAAGACTATATGATTCAACGACTATAATATCTATGTCTTTATTCAAGAAGAAACTGCAACAACAGCTATTTGACAAGACACCTCATTCAAAAGAAGAAAGAAGAATGGTGTCAGGAAGCAAATAAAAAAGGGAGCATATACAAAATAAGCAAAAGGACAATCCAACGGATATCTCCTCATATACACTCCTAAGAAAGCAAAGGAAATCAAGAGAGAGAACATGCAAAATAATATCAAGAAAATCTCTCAAAAGAGCTTATCTGTAGAAGTGTCAGCACAGGATTGTCTGAACATTTATTTGCTTAAGAGAAGAAGCAACCGTTTTGAGACATTACTACACAACGGCTATATGAGCCACATCATCAACATCTCAATGTTATTATGAATCATCTTCAAACGGCTATATTCCAACAGAACATATAATAGCCTCAAGATTGAATTTGAAGATGTTGGAAAAAGAATCAACCATGCTTCTGACCTATTGGTCAGTTAGTCAAAGATTGTTGTTCGGAAGAACAACCAACCAAGCTGGCCAAAATGACAATGAACCAATAATGGTTTGAAGCCACGAATGTACCTTGGTTATTCCAATGATACGGGTGAGAATGTAGCCCATGGAAACCAATGGTTGGAGAACAAGGCTGGAGCTTAAAGTCAGTATCTACCTAGCCAATTCTCAGAGGATGGTATTCTTCACATCAGAGACAGGGATTGTACTTAAACTTATATACTTGTATCACTGTCTTAACCTTGTACTTAGAATTCATTCATTGTATCCTGAGTAGTACTCAGTTAACCTCTAGTACAGGAAAAGATTAAGTTTATGTTTCGTGGAAACTTAAACTTAGTTTAATTTGTAAACACTTTATGTGCCTGAGAGCCTGGAGAGGCTTGGTGGAAGAAAGAATACTCTACACTTGGATAAGTGTCTGAGAGCCTGGAGATGCTTGGTGGAAGAAAGAATACTCTACACTTGGATAAGTGTCTGAGAGCCTGGAGAGGCTTGGTGGAAGAAAGAATACTCTACACTTGGATAAGTTTTTGAGAGCCTGGAGAGGCTTGGTGGAAGAAAGAATACTTGTTGAGCCTGGAGAGGCTTGGTAAGAACGAATACTTGTTGAGCCTGAAGAGGCTTGTCTGTAAAAGAATACTGCAATGAGTTGCCTGGAGAGGCAGTTGAAAACAAAGTAATACTGTGTTGGCCTGAAAAGGCTGTGAATAATACTTGTATCTGTGGATTCAGATAGTGGAAAATCTAGTGGTGGTTTGCCTCTGGGACTGGATGTAGCTCACGGATTTGTGGGTGAACCAGGATAAATTATGTGCCTAAGTTCTCTTACCCTAATCTCTTTATTTACAGTTTTCATATTTATGTTGGGGATTGAAAATTATTTCATAATAAATTTAACACAGCGATTTCAATAAAAGAAGTTTTAAAACAAATATAACATAAAACATCTCTTATGTCGTCTGAAGCATTACAAAGAATGTTCCTTGAAGAACTTCTGAAATAATTTTCTGAAGTGAGTCTAGAAAGAGATCAGTTCAGAAATCGGGAACAGACTTCAGACAACCTCTAGTCCATCTGAAGTATTTCAGAAACCGTTCTGAAAATACTCTTTTTAATAATCTTCAGAAGATTACTTTGAGAAGCCTCTGTTTAAAACAATCTTAAGCTTTAGAAGAAACTCTGTTTTTCTTATCTTCCGCACGTTTTAATTATCTCTGATCTTAAGACTTGTTTTGAACATTGTTCATCTTCATGATTTAAATTAAAGATTTCCAAAACAATCAAAAAGCTTAAACACTATTCAACCCCCTTCTAGTGTTTCCTGTGGTTCTAACAATTGGTATCAGAGCTCACCTTCGGGTTTGAGCATCTAACAAATGCAGAAGGAGTAGATCCTCAGAAGATGGAAATCTCACCAAGCTGAAGCAACTCTTAAAGAATGATAATGAGAAAAGAAAAATCATTTTTCTTAAAACTCATTATTCATACAAGGCATCTTTCAGAAGGATATAGCTGGAAAAGGAAGTGTATCTATCTCTAGATCACAAACGGGTAACACCTTTCCTATCTTTGTTTAAATCTAAATTTAAGTATAATTGCTTATCTGCTGAATGTTTTGTTTTATTGAAATTGTTATTACATAAGTGTACTTGTGTGAAAATAAATTATTGCATAATAACTGTCCTATATATGTATGCATATTACTGGTTTTGTGTGTAAATTATCTGCATTGCATGCGTGAATATATGTGTGTAAATGAAGAGTCATGTATGTTATTATTTAATATGAAACGGCACTTTGTGGGATAATGGATCATCAAACGGTTTCTCATAATTGGCACGATGCACAACTCTCAACAACTGCCTCGGTGCATGTAACCGTCACTCCTCAATTGAACGAAGCAATGATCACTGCCTATTTAAAAGGAGTTTGGATGATCACAATGGAAATTACACTTCATTCAATCATTTTCTTAAAAAGGTCAAAGCTTCCTCAAAGCACCTAGTCTCAGAAAGTTCAACAGTTCAATAGTACTCAATGGCCAACATGTCTGCATCATCAAATGACTCAAACATCCCCATGTTTGATGAGAGAATCATATCCTCTAAAATGGTAAACTCTCTGACTTTGATGAGGCTGGGTGATAATATCACAAGTACTTTGACGCTATGGGGTGGACTCCTTACTTCAGCAATATCTCCTCACCATGACATGAAGAAAGTGTATTAGAATTCTGGAACAACTCCAACATTGTGTCAAATGATGATTGGTCCGGGATTAAACAGAGGTAATGGGAAGACCAATTTGTGTGGACTACAAATTAATTGTGAGGTGGATTAGTGGGCCTGCTAGAGAAGAACAGTACTTTCAGAGGTGGGAATCCTTGCATGGTGGAAACTTCATCTTGATGAAGTCTCTTTGGAGGAAGACGTCTAGCACCCCTACCGACCTTCTCAACTTTTGAAGATTTCCCAGAGCACTTCTTGTTTGTGCTAAACTGCAGCATCCTTCCAAAAAGGACGCAACAGGTTAGAAGTAAATCAGTTGGAAAGGTTCGTATTGGGACACTTGCTGACAAAGAAGAGAATCAGTCTTCCCTGGGTGCTGATGTATCGGATGAGTCTTCAGACAAGATATGAGCAATGAAGATCTCTATCCTCACAACACCCTGATAATGAAAATACTGATGCACAAGGGCTTCCAGTGGAGAAAGTCACTTTGACCCAACCGCCTCCTCCACTTCTTTACTCCGGGAATGTATTATCAGTTAGACCGGACTCTAATTGAGAGAGAAGGAGCTCCAGAGAATCAGGTGATTATTCCTCCCCTTGGTTGCTCCACGCAACAAAGAAAAAAGGGCTTTACTCATCTGGGTGCTCATAAAAGAAAAAGGATGGTGTTGGGTGCATACAATCTGAAGAGGGTGAATGACAAGGTGAATCGGCTTGCAAGAGGCTGAGAGTGACTGAGAAAGAGCTGCAAGAGCTCAAAGCTGAGAAAGAGACTGCCCAACGCCACTGAGAACCCATCTGATGACCATTGAATCCATGTCAAGTGTCTTGTCTTTTTGTTATTATTTTTTGTTTTACATCTTAAATATTATAAGTATCTTTTATATGATTATCAAATCGCTTCTTGTCTGTGTATGTTTAAACAGTGTGTCTTTTATCTTTGAATGCTCGAATGAATGTTTAACTCAACACAACTTTTTCTCGGTACAACTACTTGATAAAATCAATTAACTAATAAGATAAAGACACAATTAAGATTCATCTGCTATAAAAATCTTCTAATAATTTAACTTGACTGAAATTTGATAAAATTAAAATAATTAATCTAAGACATTTGTTTTAATAATTAAACTATATGATTAAGAAATATCAGATACTACTGAAAAACATCTTTAGTTTATGTTTCAGAAAAACAGGTTTTTGTAAATAAGCTAAAAGAAGATCAACCGGAGGAAATGCCATGTGTAAAAAGATGAATCAAGGCAACATCATCTAAAAGAATGTCTAAGTGTGATATCATCTCCATTGTCTGAACCTTTGTTCAGACAGTTCACAATGAACTTACTAAAATTGTGGGTCAGGAAATGTTAGATGGTGTGATACACAAAGCACTGAGCCTACCTCTACGCTTGAAAAGATAATTTTGACTTAGTAAAAGCTCTACTTTCTGAACCTGTTCAGAAGGATCTCGGTGAACCTCCTGAAATTATGGGTCAGGAATGTTAAAGTAATGGAAACACAAGTCATTAAAGTCTATTTCAATCATTGAGGGACAGGTAAGATGATTGTTCAAAGATTCTCTAAAGCACAAAAGACAGAAGACTAAAAGGAGGATTTGCAGGCATCAAGGCGACCTCAGAAGAAGAAGTCTTCAAAGAAAGGTGCAATGGTCTAGAAAGCTTTCTTCCATCCAGAGAATAATGAGGAAATCTAATGGTAACATCACTTCATCTTAAAACTTAAATATCTATGTGAAAAAATTTGTCCTCTAGTAAAGATTTTAGATCAACAAATAAAATTTAATTAATGATTAAAAACTTAAAAGACTCAACATATTAAAAGCTTCTCAGATAATAATAATCATAAAATCCTTTGCTTTGATACCATAAAAATCTGTTTTTTTAAAAATTTTCTTCTTAAATGTTTTTTCACATATTCTATTCTATTTTTTTCTTTCTTTTCTGTTTCTAAAAAGGTGTTTTGAAAAAGGTATTTCAAAAATATCTTCAAATATGTTTTTATGTCTCGTCTTAATTGTTTTCAAAAACGTTTTCCAAACTTACTTTATCCATGCTAAGACTCAGTTTCCTATAGGGCCTTCATCTAGGACCAATCAATGATGCACGTTTCGATACTTCAAGGTCGGAAACTGTCATCATGAAAAGCTACCTAAGCCCATATACATCGCGTGAACACAATCCAAAGGATTCATTCTCCTTACTTCTCTATTTTAACCCCTGCTTTCAAAGTCCTATAAATTCACAAGAGCTCTTCACATAAACTCACATCTTCAGAGTCTCTTCTATAGCTTGGCTAAGGTTATGAGTAAGTGGCTCCCAAAGGATGATGAAGAAGCAAAGGGAACAATAGCCGAAGGATTTTCTGGAACATGTTGAGGCAAAGATAAAGTCATCTTGGATGATGTATGGAATGAAGAGTAAGGAAAGGGTTCATCTGAAAAACCCGTTTCTCTATACTTGGACATGGTGATCTTGCTGGCATCACAGGTGGACTGGAAGACCACTGGAGATCCAGAATAGCCAATCTTATAAAAGAACTACTGACAAAGTGGTTCTTGGATTTAAGGTGTGGCTGTTGGTCGAAACACAGTCTTACATGATGCACCTCCACTGTCCCACAACTAGAAGGAGAATGCGTGCAACAAAGCACGGTTGGGATGGAGTCTGGGGCTCTGAGGCAACTCCTGAAGCTTTTGCAGCAGAAGGAGTGGTGATAGCTTTAAAAGAGATGAAGTCTGATAAGGCTATGCCTCAGGCCTTCGAAGGAATCTCCGGCGTTAGCAATGAAAAATGCATTCTATTTTTGGAATGTAACTTGTTTTTCTTTTAAAGATTCCTTTATCAAATGTTTTGAGAAAATTTAAACTTGTGTATTTCTGTTTTTATTTCAGTTTATTTTGTTTATCAAAAGTTGTTTCATTCATTAACAGTTGGTATTTATTTAAATGTATTTCAGTTTCTCTTGTTTCATTTATTAACAGTTGGTATTTATTCCTTAATCTTTGGTATCTGAATAATATAATAACAATTTGAGTAATAACGTTCCTTCGCATATTAGAACAACTGATATCAAGGTTCAGGACAATGTCTAAAAACTTTAATATAAGATAACAAGGGGAGAAATATATCAGTAAAGAAATACGGGTAAACATAATTGATAAAAGTAAATGAACTTAAAATAGGAAGATATATATGAACCTTTTTAATTAATGACAAAGGGGGGAGATATAAAAACTCACAAAATGATGTAATATTGTATGTACTGAAAGAATATAAAAGGGGAGAAATATAAACACGCAAAATGATGTTAATATTGTATGTACTGAAAGAATATAAAGGGGAGAAATATAAAATAGGGGGAGAAATATACAAATAACAAAATGGTGTATGTAACAGGTACTAGAAAGTCAGAAAATAACAACTGTCATAACAGTAAGAATAACTTATAATAGTGTAAATATATAACAATCGGTATCTGTGATAAGTAAAAAATATATGATAATATTAGTTTTCAATGATAACAAACAATAATAATTGGTATCTAAAAAGATTAACATCTGATTAATAATTGGTATCTAAAGATTAACATCTAGTTCTAAGAAGTACTAACAATTGGAATCTAAAGATTAACATCTAGTTTCTAAAGGATAAGATAACAAAATGTATCTAATCTTGTTAGTATTTAGAATAATAACAATTGGCAACATTTAATAAAACTAAAGAATAATGTTCTTCTCAGGGGGAGTATTATAGATAGGGGGAGCCTTCTATATATTTAACCATCTTTCCTTAAAACATTTTGTAAGTATACATATCTTATTTGTCATCATTAAAAGGGGGAGATTGTGAAGTCTATTAATCAGTTGAGCATTCAAACTTGACTCAAAGACTTAATATCCTTTAGTTTTAATGATTAACAAATAAGAGTATATAAAGAACATATAAGAACATAATAGAACAAATAAGATTATATAAACAGATTCTACTGAGAAAGGTATTGGTTTGTTGATTGTGTTTCAGGTTGAAATGATTCATTAGAAGAAGAAGAAGATTTGATGAACAGAATCAGAATCAGAAGATCAGGATCAGAAGAACAAATGCAGGATTTAATATAAAGGTTGTCTGAAGTAAAGCAACTCGTCTGAAGGGTAGAAGGTGTCTGAAGTAAAGCAACTCGTCTGAAGTGCAGAAGCTGTCTGAAGTAAGCAACTCGTCTGAAGCATAGAAGCTGTCTGAAGAACGCAACTCATCTGAAGTGTTGAAGCTGTCTGAGGAACGCAACTCGTCTGAAGTGCTGAAGCTGTCTGAAGAACGCAACTCATCTGAAGTGATGAAGTTGTCTGAAGTGCGCAAGCCGTCTGAAGACGTGAAGACCATCTGAAGACATGAAGACCATCTGGAGACTGAAGACCATCTGAAGACGTGAAGACCATCTGAAGAAGTGAAAACCGTATGAAGACGTGAAGACTATCTGAAGAAGCCTACAAACAGAATCAAGAATTTATCTATCGAGAAGACTTGCTAAAGTGTAAAGCACACTCTACCAAAATGGAGTACACTTATTTCTCTGTATAAAATCTAAACATGCTTTTATGCCTCGATCAAAGTCTTGCACAAATAAGGAAACTCTGCAAAGACTTTCTGCAACGCCTGGTGCACCCTGCAACAAAAGGCATTTTTGCGTGCGCAGACCTGCACCTGCGACTGCTGCCATACAGAGGTGATCAGAAGACTGAGAAAAAGCAACCAGAAAGATGTTTGAATAAAATACAATTGATTCAACATCTTTATTCATCTACATCTCAGAAGAAGAAGAAGTTGCAAAGAAGAACAAAATAGCAATCAGCTGAAGTAGAAGAAAAGCTGGAATTAATATGATATAATATTCAAGCTGAAGAATTGAGAAAAGCCTGAATTAATACGATGAGCACAAGTTGAAGTAAATCACGATGTGATAATACAAGCATTTGAGTATATGTGAAGAAATCAATTGTCTGAACATATAAACTCTCTAAGTGCATGGAACAATTTCAACATTGAAGAAATCAATACAGAAGCTAAGACTATATGATTCAAACGACTATAATATCATATGTCTTTATTCAAAGAAGAAACTGCAACAACAGCTATTTGACAAGACACCTCATTCAAAGAAGAAAGAAGAAATGGTGTCAGGAAGCAAATAAAAAGGGAGCATATACAAAATAAGCAAAAGGACAAATCCAACGGATTCTCCTCATATACACTCCTAAGAAAGCAAAAGGAAATCAAGAGAGAACATGCAAAATAATATCAAGAAAATCTCTCAAAAGAGCTTATCTGTAGAAGTGTCAAGCACAGGATTGTCTGAACATTTATTTGCTTAAGAAGAAGCAACCGTTTGAGACATTACTACACACGGCTATATGAGCCACATCATCAACATCTCAATGTTATTATGAATCATCTTCAAACGGCTATATTCCAACAGAACATATAAATAGCCTCAAGATTGAATTTGAAGATGTTGGAAAAAGAATCAACCATGCTTCTGACCTATTGGTCAGTTAGTCAAAGATTGTTGTTCGGAAGAACAACCAACCAAGCTGGCCAAAATGGACAATGAACCAATAATGGTTTGAAGCCACGAATGTACCTTGGTTATTCCAATGATACGGGTGAGAATGTAGCCCATGGAAACCAATGGTTGGAGAAACAAGGCTGGAGCTTAAAGTCAGTATCTACCTAGCCAATTCTCAGAGGATGGTATTCTTCACATCAGAGACAGGGATTGTACTTAAACTTATATACTTGTATCACTGTCTTAACCTTGTACTTAGAATTCATTCATTGTATCCTGAGTAGTACTCAGTTAACCTCTAGTACAGGAAAAGATTAAGTTTATGTTTCGTGGAAACTTAAACTTAGTTTAATTTGTAAACACTTATGTGCCTGAGAGCCTGGAGAGGCTTGTGGGAAGAAAGAATACTCTACACTTGGATAAGTGTCTGAGAGCCTGGAGATGCTTGGTGGAAGAAAGAATACTCTACACTTGGATAAGTGTCTGAGAGCCTGGAGAGGCTTGGTGGAAGAAAGAATACTCTACACTTGGATAAGTTTTTGAGAGCCTGGAGAGGCTTGGTGGAAGAAAGAATACTTGTTGAGCCTGGAGAGGCTTGGTAAGAAAGAATACTTGTTGAGCCTGAAGAGGCTTGTCTGTAAAAGAATACTGCAATGAGTTGCCTGGAGAGGCAGTTGAAAACAAGTAATACTTGTGTTTGGCCTGAAAAGGCTGTGAATAATACTTGTATCTGTGGATTCAGATAGTGGAAAATCTAGTGGTGGTTTGCCTCTGGGACTGGATGTAGCTCACGGATTTGTGGGTGAACCAGGATAAATTATGTGCCTAAGTTCTCTTACCCTTAATCTCTTTATTTACAGTTTTCATATTTAATGTTGGGGATTGAAAATTATTTTCATAATAAATTTAACACACAGGCGATTTCAATAAAAGAAGTTTTAAAACAAATATAACATAAAACATCTCTTATGTCGTCTGAAGCATTACAAAGAATGTTCCTTGAAGAACTTCTGAAATAATTTTCTGAAGTGAGTCTAGAAAGAGATCAGTTCAAAAATCGGGAACAGACTTCAGACAACCTCTAGTCATCTGAAGTATTTCAGAAACCGTTCTGAAAATACTCTTTTAATAATCTTCAGAAGATACTTTGAGAAGCCTCTGTTTAAAACAATCTTAAGCTTTAGAAGAAACTCTGTTTTTCTTATCTTCCGCACGTTTTAATTATCTCTGATCTTAAGACTTGTTTTGAACATTGTTCATCTTCATGATTTAAATTAAAGATTTCCAAAACCAATCAAAAGCTTAAACACTATTCAACCCCCCTTCTAGTGTTTCCTGTGGTTCTAACAACACAATGTTGTTAGCACGTGGTTAATGGTGTTTCCGTATACAGTTATTTCAATGTATAACTTGGTTAATTTTAACAAAAACTGAAAGGCCTTGTTTTTTGCCCTTATTTCAAGCTAAATAAAACGTAATGCAGATGATCATAAGTCGTGGTCTATGGTGACCATGTCCATGACAAGGCCTAAATACACTTACCCATTGCGTGGATTACAATGATGTTAGCACGTGGTTAATGGTGTTTCCGTAAATGGTTAATTCCATGTAAATTTTGTTTAATGGCAAGAGAAAATGAAAGGCCTCATTTTTGTCCCTTAATTGCACCTAATTAAAGAATAAGGCAGTTGAGCATTATCCCTCTTGTTTGGTCACCATGTCCATGGCAACGCCTAATTATACTTACCTAGTGCCTGGAATACAATGTTGTTAGCACGTGGTTAATGGTATTTTCGTATACGGTTAATTCAATGTAAAATTTGGTTAATTTCAACAGTAAATTAAAGGCCTTGTTTTTGGCCCTTATGTCAAGCTAATTAAAACGTAATGCAGGTGATCATAAGTCGTGTTGTTTGGTGACCATGTCCATGACAAGGCCTAAATACACTTGCCCATTGCATGAAATACAATGTTGTTAACCAAGCGGTCTATTTTATTAACCAAGAAAACACACTCCATTAACCTCATGGTCATAGCATTGCATTCCTTGAAAGGTAACAATAAATTTCTTTTCATGATCGTTGTTATCTGAAAAATTGGAAGAAGATCTAAATATCTTGTGGGTTTTAACCATTTTCTGTAATCTATTAACCAGTCTGACAGAAGTCATTAACTAGTGTTAGACAACATGTACTTCCGTCACAAAGGTTGTTTAAATGATACAAGTTATGTAGTTCATTTCTTAACAATACTTCCATGTCAGGAACCATATCATCTTCAACCTTTTAACCAAGAAGGTGTGAATCTGATGAATTTAACCACATTCATTACATTTTTAACCTCTGTTTGCGAACTCATTAACCAGCTGTTCGCAGATTGTGCTAGCGCACTTTCCTATAGGTTTTTTCACCATTTCTGCATTATTTTAACCGCTAGTACATAAGTCATTAAGCAGTGTTTCAAACGATGTAAATGAACATTGCCCAATATTTGAAAATATATTTCCTCTCCCCATTTTGCCCCTGCTTTAGAAAAATAGAAACCGCTAATGCGGAGTACCATTCTCCTCTTGTTGTCTTCCTGGCGTTCATCTTCGAAATAAGAGATATCAAGATAAGCGAATTACAAGCAACAAAATGGAGTTCGTTCGAAGGGTTGGAAGAGGATTACGGCGAAGGCACCACGTAGGTTAGTTGGTTGTCCCCCATAAATTTCGTTTTGCTTGAGCCCTATTTGTGTCGCGTTATTTCCCCATTTTGATCCATTCTTGTTCTTCTCCGTGGCTAACCACGTGCTAACAACATTGTATTCCATGCATTGGGTAAGTATAAAAGGCGTTGGCATAGACATGGTTATCAAACAAGAGGGATAATGCTCAACTGCCTTAGTCTTTAATTAGGTGCAATTAAGGGACAAAAACTAGGTCTTTCATTTTCTGTTGCCATTAACCAAATTTTACACAGAATTAACCGTATAAGGAAACACCATTAACCACGTGCTAACAACATTGTATTCCACGTAATGAGTCAATGTAATTAGGCCTTGTCAGGGACATGCTCACCAAATAACATGACTTATGATCACCTGCAATATGTTTTAATTAGCTTGACATAGGGGCCAATAACTAGGCCGTTAATTTACTGTTGAAATTAACCAAATTTTACATTGAATTAACCGTATATGGAAACACCATTAACCACGTGCTAACAACATTGTATTCCATGCACTGCATAAGTATAAAAAGGCGTTGGCAGGGACATGGTTACCTAACAAGAGGGATAATGCTCAACTGCCTTAGTCTTTAACTAGGTGCAATTAAGGGACAAAAACTAGGCCTTTCATTTTTTGTTGCCAATAACCAAATTTTATATGGAATTAGCCGTTTACAAAAACACCATTACCCACGTGCTAACAACATTGTATTCCACGCAATGGATCAGTGTTTTTAGGCCTTGTAAGGGACATGGTCACCAAAGAACACGACTTATGATCACCTGCATTATGTTTTAATTAGTTTGACATAAGGGCAAAAAAACTAGGCCTTTAATTTACTGTTGAAATTAACCAAAATTTACATTGAATTAACCGTATACGAAAACACCATTAACCACGTGCTAACAACATTGTATTCCAGGCGCTAGGTAAGTATAATTAGGCGTTGCCATGGACATGGTGACAAAACAAGAGGGATAATGCTCAACTGCCATAGTCTTTAATTAGGTGCAATTAAGGGACAAAAATGAAACCTTTCATTTTCTGTTGCCATTAACCAAAATTTACATGGAATTTACCGTTTACGGAAACAACATTAACCAAGACCTAACAACATTGTATTCGACGCAATGGGTAAGTGTATTTAGGCCTTGTCATGGACATGGTCACCAAAGACCACGACTTATGATCAACTACATTATGTTTTATGTAGCTTGAAATAAGGGCAAAAAACAAGGCCTTTCAGTTTCTGTTAAAATTAACCAAGTTATACATTGAAATAACCGTATACGGAAACACCATTAACCACGTGCTAACAACATTGTATTCCAGGCACTGTGCAAGTATAATTAGGCGTTGCCATGGACACGGTGACCAAACAAGAGGGATAATGCTCAACTGCCTTAGTATTTAATTAGGTGCAATTAAGGGAATAAAACGAGACCTTTCATTTTCTGTTGCCATTAACCAAAATTTACATGGAATTAATTGTTTACGGAAACATCATTAACCACATGCTAACAACATTATATTCCACGCAATGGGTAAGTGTATTTAGGCCTTGTCATGGACATGGTCACCAAAGACCACGACTTATGATCAACTGCATTACGTTTTATTTAGCTTGAAATAAGGGCCAAAAACAAGGCCTTTTAGTTTCTGTTAAAATTAACCAAGTTATACATTGAAATAACTGTATACGGTAACAACATTAACCAAGTGCTTACAACATTGTATTCCACGTCCTCAACCCCTGGCCGTCTGCGTCGTTCGCAGCCCCAGCCCACACCTGTCACTCCTGAGAATGGCAAACGCTTCACCGTTAGCCACGGAGAAGATAAAAAATCGATCGAAATGGGGAAAATAAATCCAAACACTTAGGGCTCAACCAAGACAAATTTTTTAGGGGAAAACCAACTAACCTACGCGCCGCCTTCTCCGTATTCCTCCACGACCACTTCGAACGACCTCCGCTGCAAGATGAACACAACAACGACAACACTAGTCAATGGAAGGCAAAGAAAGAGTTTTGACAGACAAAGAGGGGATTTTCTGCAACACTAAGCGTTTTTCTTTCAGTCAATGGAAGACAAAGAATGCGTTTTGATAGAGAAAGAGTGGAATTTCTGGAACCCTTAGCATGTTTCTTCTCGTTTCTTTCTCTCTTGTGCTATTTGCTCCTTCGCTGTGTGTCCTCGTTTGTTGTTCGGTTCTTCACCGTTTCAGGATAGGAGAGAATCGTTCTCTATGACAGGGACAAAATAAAAACAGAAAACCTCTTTTCACATTCTTCAAATATCCCTTTCTTCAGGGCTTCATTTGCAAATACATTAACTTCCATTATTTTTGTTGAAACCTCATTTTGACTCCCGAGAATTGAAAAAAGGCACTAAAATCATCTATGGCACGGTGCACCACTTAACCCCCTATTGCACCCTAAAAGCCGCCTATAGAAATCACGAAATTTATTACCTTTCTAATTTTAATATTATATAATTCAATAAAAATTTATAATTTTAATCATGTTAGAATACTCCTTAACATTTAGCCTAAAATAAAATCCCTCACATGCCAGGTTTTTGCATATCAGTAAAACTAATTGCACTCACAACACTTTATAATTAAAAAAAGGAAAGAAAGAAAACAGGAGTATTTAGGGAACAAAAGAATCAATCGACCACAACAAAATTCAGAAACCCAAGTGTCTAGGACGATGGATTTCTGCTAAACCATCAAAACCACCTGCTATACTTTTTGACCCGCTCATAGTACTATAAATATGCCAGCAACTTCAGCCACTCTTCATTTCAAGCTACTCCAATTATTCATATATTTACTAAGACTTCTTCCACAATTACCTTTGATTCAATTAAATCTTTGAAGATGGCAAAGAGAAATATTGCTGCTAATTCTCCTATTGAGAAGACTAGCATGGCTTATCTTGATCAAAAGTTGGCTATGGCTAAGCGCTATTCTCATGGTAATCTTTACATTGATGAACTCACTCTGCAAATTTCCTAATATTTGAAAGATATAGTTAATTAGTCTTCTCACTGTGTGTGCATGTAAGCAGAGGGTGTGAAGGCAGGAGCTAAGGAAGCTGTTGTTTCTACTAGTGCCACTGCCATTCCAACTGTAACTAGCTACTCCTTCATTTTTCTCTCAAATTTACTACTTTTTAATTAATATGGTAATGAGAGATCTTTCTAATTGGAATATTCTATATGTAGATGGCTAGTGTAAGGATGCTACCCTGGGCAAGAGCCAACCTCAATCACACTGCTCACGCTCTCATCATTTCCACAGGTTACCTTAATTACTCATCATTCATTAGTGTCTCCTTGATATTTTTATTTCTTCATAATCAATACAATAATTATTTGATTTAGTCATCTGACTAACCATATTATGTTTCATAATCATGTTTGTTTGCAGTGGCAGGAACAACATATTTCATAGTAGCTGACAAGACCGTTCTGAAAACTGCAAGAAATAACTCCTTCAATCCACCCTCGAATGCAAGAATCAATCCCAAATAGATAGATAACTTGAATATATATATATATATATACATATATATATCTTAGAAATTAAAGATGGTTCATAAAATTGGGAATGAGAATTAGAGAAAAGGGGATTTGGAAATAAACCAAATATTATCATTTTGAAAAGATGCTAAAAGAAAAGAAAAACTACAATTATTTATAGAAGCATTCCTAAACTAACTAAGGTAGGATAATACTAACTATGGTAGAAAAAACTAACTAAAGTAGAATAACAGAAAGAGAAAGAATCAGAATCTCTCATAATCTGTTATCAGAAAAGACAAAAGGAATATGCCACGTATGCCACGTGGTGGACTTGTTGAAGTGGGACTTGCTGAAATGTGGCACGCTCATCATATAACAAATACTAAACAGAAAAATATTCCTAATAATGTTTCTAATACCCTCCCGCAAGTTGGTAATTGGTATTAACCAATACCAACTTAAAACCAAGAAAGGAAAAAAAAATGCAATCAAACAACCAACTTCTCTTATGCATTTCATCAAACATGATGCAGGCATGTTCCATGTCTTTCGCTGCGGCAATAATCACAACTCCAATAGAACCTTGTGCCAGTATGGTCCTATCCTTAGGAAATTTTGCCTCTGTCAAATTCTCAATCGCCTCCTCAAACTTACCTTCAGAGATCTCTTCCATGGCTTTAGATTTGGCCGACTGCGAAGCTTCATGACTTTCATCAGTGACTTCCATAAAGGGGTCTCCCATCTTCTGCGGAGGATCATCATCAGGCTCGACGGTTTCACCCTCAAGCTCAACATCGACTTCAATTATTTCATCTTCCTCTGCGTCATCCACTTTCTCTTGTTCGTCCGTTACAGCTGGAATAGAGAGCTTTGGCCTTGGAATGTCGGTCAAGATCCTTGGTCTTCCGATTAGTTCATCCTCATTGTCTCTGTTGCGCAAGTCTTCGGAGGAACTGGAACTCCAGATGGCGTTGATGTTGTCATCGCATCCAGAGAGCTTTGAGAAATCAGGTGGAGAACCTATCTTTGATTGGAATCCAAAGCTTCCAAAAATGAATGGATCCGGTGAGACTTCCTACTCCAATTTTGTGATGCGGTCATTGCGAACTTCAGGTTTCAAGAACAGAGATGGAGCTCTGATACCATCTTAGTAAAATAAGATGGAGGGGTGTAGGAGCAGTAGTAGGATAGTAGAAAGCAGTGGATGAGTACCATGGGCTCTCCCATGGATCATCCCAAAGATAGCCAGAGAGAGTATTGAGAAAACTCATATAGTATTGATTTGAAAAGATACTAAAAGAGGGGAATACAACAATTATTTATAGAAGCATTCCTAAACTAACTAAGGTAGGATATTACTAACTATGGTAGAAAATTCTAACTAAAATCAATAACAGAATTATTCCCTTTTCTGATTCCCTAAACAAAATTTGTAAATTCTAACAAAATCTTAGTAAAATAAGATGGAGGTGTAGGAGCAGCAGTAGGATAGTAAAAAGCAGTGGATGAGTACCATGGGTTCTCCCATAGATCATCCCAAAGATAGCCAAAGAGAGTATTGAGAAAACTCATATAGTATTGATTTGAAAAGATACTAAAAGAAAGGAATACAACAATTATTTATAGAAGCATTCCTAAACTGACTAAGGTAGGATATTACTAACTATGGTAGAAAATTCTAACTAAAATCAATAATAGAATTATTCCATTTTTTTATTCCCTAAACAGAATTTGTAAATTCTAATACCCTCCCGCAAGTTGATAATTGGTATCAACCAATATCAACTTGAAACAAAGTAAAGAACTCAACTAAAAGAAAGGAAAACAACAATGAAATAACTATATTCTTCTTTGGCATTTCATCAAACACCTTCTGTGCATACAAATTCCTTCCACTCACTTGCAATCCTTTTTTCACGAGCTTTAATAAAACATCTGGCAGGCAATCTAACCGACTATCTTCATCACTAACATCTTTAGTATCCATGTAAATTCTCTTCAATTGATCCACAGTTTTATCAGCGCCCCAGAATTCCACCATTGGAACTAATTCATTCACCAGAGGATTTCTGGAATGCTTCAGCTCCAATCTAGCCCCAATGCCAATGTCATAAAACCCAGCTTTTATGTAAGCAGCAACATCAGCAACTGCCTGGAGTCTAGATGAACGTTGCCTATTGATAGTTCGAAGAGGCATCGTTTCTAGGAAAGCTGCATAAAAGGCATCCATTCTACACTCAATTGCTCTTTTTGAATCCTTGAAGTCGCCACGCTTTGCTTTGCAAATGGCAGTTCGATATGCAGCAGAGAGTGGACTTTTCAATTTTATCACTGAATTTCTCATTGAAGCAGAAGGAAGAGCAGGGGTATTAGCTTTAATATAATCGCGAGATGCCAAATTATACTCAAACCTGTTGGAGAAAACAACTTCGAGTTCAAATCATATGCACTTTTGGACTTGGTAGCTTCAACCAACACAGTAACAATCTCCGTCTTCCGAGTAATAGCCATGAGCAAATCATACTCTATTGGAACTATCACAACGAAAAAGTTATCACTGAGTTCACTGAGACAAAACTTCTCAACTGCTGCAAGCGCTATCCTCCGTTTAAGCGTATTCACCTCAGGGTCTACGATGTAAATCGCAAAATCGGTAATCAATAGAACGCATCATTTTATCTTCCCTTAACAAGTGAACTTCAAACTGAGAGGACCGAGAAGAATGTTGCCATGGACGTTTTCGTGAATGTGCTTGCAGAGTCTAAGGTCTCGACCGGAAGCGACGTCGTAGGACAGAGGTAATGAAATGTCACTGTTGCAATAAGCCCCCATGCCTTTCTTTCTCTTTGGCATCACAGAGCATAGAGGATTTGTGCATTGGTAATCGTCAGGCAAAATTTCGTCATTATCTTTGTCTTCTTCTTCTTCTTCTTCGTCATCAACCTCATCATCCTCCTCTTCTACTTCTTCCTCTACTTCTTCTTCGACTTCCTTGTATTCTTTGGCTTCATTCGTTGAGAGCACGTAGTCAAAGTCATATTTCAAGATCACGAGAACAGAAGCGACTCCGGAGAGAACCTCATGGAGATCAACAACAGAGGATGGTTTAGGTTCCTGTGCGAGTCCGATGCCAAAAGTGAAGGGATCTAAAACAGATTTCCACTGCAACTCGTTGGAGAAGTTGTCGTTCTTCTTTGTGGCGACGATTGGAACTCTAGGAGAAAGAAATGGTGTTGATTGTTTTTCCATCTTTGCTAACCTCCATAGATGAAAGATAATGGAGTGTGTGAGGAGGAAGCTAGGTGGATCAAAGATTACTAGAAACAGAGTTTTGTGGTAAGAGGAAGGTGGTTAGCTCTGTGACACCCTTCTACCCCCAACTCTTATACAATCAATAAATTAAAATATAGGAAAAACAGTGTCCCACAATGGGTTAAAAGGTTCACATTTCTCATCGTTTTAAACGTCATTCATTTCAAAGTCAACTCATATAAAATAGAAATAGAAGTCAACTGTTTTCAAAATACTTAAAGCAGCGGAATCTCAAGTATCAACATCAAAATATCCTACTGGCCATGTAAGGCACTTAAAACAGTTTACAAAATCTCTTCCTAATTAGAAACATAAGATAAAACCCCCAATACTATGCCCTGTTGTCACAAGTATCAGAGCGACACTCCCTTCAATCAACACTCGACACCAGTCGTGTCATCATCATCACATGTAAAATTAACCACAGTATAACGGTGAGGAAAAGAATACCACTCATACATGCACGCAGAAGGCTGTCCTATCCTCACCCACACATAGCACAACATCATTATTTATCGCACCACACACTCAATCCTCAAGTAATTCATCATATATTAATCAACAATAATTCATCATATAACAAATCATCAATATCCTCATCATAATATATATATAAATCACACATCATAATTCACCAAGGAAACACATTCTCTATTCTCAACACATAATACTCATTTCATCAATAATACTCATATCATCATAATATAATTCTATCTCATCATCAAATGCAATGCATGTTCATCTATGTTCATGCACACCAAAACTCATCCACCTCATCCCAAGGATCATGACTTGGAACTCTGCACAATGGGTGCACCTCGTCAATCTCCTAGTTGTTACCAATGATGGTCCACCGGTGTCACCACACAAACCGGTAGGTTGCACCCCCTCGTTGGGCTCGCACAACGACATTCGACCCTAGGTTGCACCCCCTCGTTGGGCTTGTGCGATTCTATCATCCCTAGGTTGCACCCCCCGTTGGGCACGTGCATCGAACGCCCCATCATGGCCTTTGCACCCCCTCGTTGGGTCCGTGCAGTTCACCTCCTGAGTTGTACCCCCTCGTTGGGCCTGCACAACTCAGATATCACTTCATATGTCAAGGCATAGTCAACATCATAAGGTTAAATATATCATCATCATCATCATCGTTATCATCATCACAAAATCATCGTCAATCATTCTCATCATAATTCATCATAAGCATCATCAATCATCATCATCATAATCATGACACACATCGCATGCTCATTGCATCAATATATAATCATCAATAATCTCATACCTCTTAGGCTCATTACATCAACATGGCATCATCACACATTTCATACATCATCATCATATACTCAATGCATCAATACATCATCGTTATCATCATACATCACAATAGTATAAACATCTATCATCAAAGGAGATAATCATATCATCATACTCATACCACAATCAATGATCTATCCACTTAAGTCTCTTAAATTCATAAACGATGTGTATAAACACATCAAACAGACAAAAGAATCATCAAATACACTCTGGTAATCGATTACAAGGCTCCTGTAATCGATTACCAACAAAACACCTCTCTGGTAATCGATTACAGGACCCCTGTAATTGATTACCTGCAAGCAAAACATCTGGTAATCGATTACCAACCCTCTGTAATTGATTACCAGTAAGCAAACTCTCTGGTAATCGATTACAGACCCCTATAATCGATTACCAGCAATCCAGAATCACTCCCTGGTTGCCCAGAACACTCTGTAATCGAATACAAACCTCTGTAATCGATTACCCGCGACGCGAGATGACAGTTCTTGCGATTATTACCCCTTTTAAACCCTTATATTCATCCTCTAATCATTCCTCATCATCAATACATCCATCTTACACGTTTATACAACATAAAATCAATCAAAAACACAATCTTTGCAACAATTTCACAGTTATACATCATAAGCCCCAAATCATCAAACCCTCACTAACCCCTTTTCACTATTCTCATTACTCTCATTCAATTCAATCAAGATTCCTCAAGATTAACACACATAAGCATCAAATCACAGATTTTCATCATCCAACACGTAATGCACATATCAAATTCAAATTTAAAGCCTTAGAGGGTCTTATGGTTGCCCTCACTACCCAAGCACCCCCACATACACATACAAGCAGCACCCCTTCCCCCACCATACCTTAAGTGGAGATCGAACGACAACAATTTTTGGTTCTTGATGATCAGTCTGCAGCAACCTCCTCTTGAGACGTGGTTTCTCCCCTCCTTAGCATTTCACTCTCTGACGATTTGAAAAAAATAAGGATTAGGGTGAGGTGGTAACCCCTCCTTACTAAAATGCCTAATTGGGCTGGGCCCACTCTCAACCCCCTTATCCTCCTTTTAAATTTGAAATAGCTTTATGGATAACACTACTAATAATATTAATACTATTATTTATTTATCTCTCTACTTTATTAATTTAATTTAATTTAATTTTATTTTATTTAATAAAATTCTGGATGTTACAAGCTCCATGGATAGAGCTCTGATACCATCTTATAATTAGAAATCAAAGATGGTTCAAAAAATTGAGAATGAGAATTAGAAAAAAGGGGATTTGGAAATGAACCAAATATTATCATTTTGAAAATATGCTAAAAGAAAAGAAAAACTACAATTATTTATATATAGAAGCATTCCTAAACTAACTAAGGTAGGATAATACTAACCACATGGTAGGAAAAACTAACTAAAGTATAATAACAGAAAGAGAAAGAATCAGAATCTCTCATAATCTGCTATTAGAAAAGACAAAAGTAATATGCAACGTATGTCACGTGGTGGACTTGCTGAAGTGTGGTGGACTTGCTGAAGTGTGGCGCGCTCATCATATAACAAACACTAAAAAAAAATTCCTAATAATATTTCTATATATATATATATATATATATATATATATATATATATATATATATATATATTCGGCTGCACTACATTGGGTTATAGCTTTAAGCCAATTTCGAGATCTCAGCACATCTGTATTATAAGGATATGTTTTTACTCAAAAAAGAAAAGGGAGAAGAAGGGATTTGCATTTCAATAGTGAGAACTGAGAAAGCACACATATATGTACCAATTAATTATATGAATGCAAATCATTCACTTTTTAATTTGCCTGCACATCATAATTATTCCCTTGTCATAGCCAGTTAGGTTTATGAGATGTTTGGATTATATTAAAATTAAATTATAAATATAGATCCAATCCAATACTATATTTTTATATTGTGATTTTGAGTAAAAACAATCATGTATATTAGAAGTTTCAACTATATATATATATATATATATATATATATATATATATAAAAAGCAAAATCCTGTCTTTAAAAATTCAAATTAATGATGAAAGCGGTTTCGATCTTTCTCTGGCAATTTCTTCCCTGTTGAAGATCTTGGATATATATTAGCTTAATGGCCAAATGGCAGCTTCCACAAATTAAACACGAAGATTCTTCACGATTATATCCTCAGAGCAGATTTGGTTCTTTCCCACCTTTTCCTTTTCTTTTCTCCACGTAAAATCTCAACAAGAATCTCTAACTAGCTTAGAGTATTGAAACGAAATAAAGAAATGCACACTAATGTTGCTAAAGGGTAGTTTAGCTCTAAGTCCCACATTGCTCAGCTTACTGCAATACTCATATTAGTCCCACACTGGTTAACCATCACACTTGCTCCTGATTACGCTCACATGTGCCACATGTTGATCCCATCACACTTGCTCCTGATTATACTCACATGTGCCACATGCTGACCGTTTCAACAACTTTCTTTTTCTGTTTCTCATTTCCGTTTTGGCTTCAAACTTTCGCGCCTCTGAACATTGCTTTTCTCTGAATGTAGTTGCCTATAAATTGGCCTTTCATATTGTACTGAATCATCGTGAAATAATAAGAAGTTCTTTCTATATTCATTCTTCTTTTACTTATCAAATGCTTTTATGGTATCAGAGCTCTTGAATCTTCAAGAGCAAGAGCTCTGTGATACTCTGCTACTATGGCTAAAGGTCAAACTTCCAATCTTCCACCACCTCCGCAAGATCCAACACTTAATCCACTCAGTGTATACTATATTGCCCCTGGTGAAAATCCAGCAATCAACCTTGTATCACCTCTTCTCTCAACCAAGAATTACCACAGCTGGGCTCGTGCGATGAAGAGGTATTTGATTTCAAAGAATAAATTCAAGTTTGTGAATGGTTCACTGCCAATGCCTATAGAGTTTGATCCAAGTTATGATGCTTGGGAAATGTGTAATAACATGGTACTTTCATGGATTTTCAATTCCGTAGAACCTTCAATTGCACAAAGCATAGTGTACTTGGAGGTAGCTGCAGCAGCTTGGAATCTCCTAAAGAAGAGGTTTGCTCAGGCGGATCGGGTGAGAATTTTTGAATTACAGCAAGAGATAGTTGCTCTCAAGCAAGGTAGCAGTTCAGTAACTCAGTATTTTACAGAACACACTTCTCTCTGGCAAGAACTTGAGAATTATAGACCATTTCTTGCTTGTTCATGTACTGTAAAGTGTGTTTGTGTAGCCCCTCACTTGGGACAAAGTTATAGGTCAGAAGATTGTATAATGAAGTTTCTAAGTGGACTGAGTGATGAATATGAAGTTGTTAAAACCCAGGTTCTTATGATGGAGCCTTTTCCTGACTTAGATAAAACCTTCTCATTAGTTGTGCAGCATGAAAGAAGAGTTTCATCTAACTTGAATGAAGATAGCCAGAATTTTGTAAATGCAGTAGATACCAGAAGACCATTTGGTAGAGGAAGGGGTAATTCTTATGCTGGAAGAGGAACATACAAAATCTGCAGTTACTATGGTAAGAGTGGTCATACAGTGGATGTTTGCTATAGGAAGCATGGATTTCCTGCAGGTTTTCGTGGCAAAAATCAAGCCAATGTCAATCACAGCATAGGTGAACCAACAGAGAATGCAGAAACAGATTCAATTGGGGAGAGTGTTTCTTCTAACCGGGTTTCCATAACTTCAGAACAATTCAAAGCTCTCATGGTTGTCATTCAACCTTCTAACACTGCTAGTACTTCTACTCCTGCTTCTACTTCTAGCCAAGTTGCTGCGGTCACAACCAATCTGGAAATCAAACCTCAGTTCTCAGGTAATCCTTGCATCTTTACCTTGCATAGCAAACCAGACACCTGGATCCTTGACTCTAGAGCAACTGACCATATATGCTCAGATTCGAATTTGTTCTCTTCCTTAAAACCACTCTCAAAAGGTATTTTAGTTAAATTGCCAAATGGCAATATAGTCACAACATCACACATAGGTACTGTGAATATAAACAATGATCTTGTCCTCCATCAGGTTCTATTTTTGCCAAATTTTTCTATAAATATCATCTCAGTTTCAAAACTTGTCAATACTCTGAAATGTGCACTGATTTTCTTATCCAAAACTTGCCTTATACTGGACCTAACCAATTTGAGGATGATTGGTTCAGCTGAGATGATTGAAGGATTGTATCACCTGTAAAATTCAAAGGATTCCTCTACACAGCAAGCACAAGTTAATTTGACTAAAACAGTGGCTAATTCTCCTTTTCCCGATTCAGCCTTGTGGCATTTTAGACTAGGACACTTGTCTCATTCAAGGATGGAATTATTGGTTGCTTTGTATCCATTTCTGAAAAATTTTAATAAGAAACATGTTTGTGATATTTGTCATTTTGCAAGACAAAGAAAATTGCCTTTCACAACAAGTTTTCATAATGCCTCAAAACCTTTTGAGCTTATTCATCTAGACATTTGGAGACCATGTCGAGTTAATACCATGCAACATCATAAATATTTTTTGACAATACTAGATGATTATAGCAGGCATCTTTGGGTTGTATTTCTCAAAAATAAATCAGAAACAGGACACCAAGTAAAGTCTTTTGTTCAAATGGTTGAAACACAATTCAGTTCTAAGATTAAAACTATTAGATCAGACAATGGACAAGAATTTATGCTAAATTCCTTTTATCAAGACAAAGGAATTTTACATCAAAAATCATGTGTTGAAACCCCTCAGCAGAATGGAAGAGTAGAGAGAAAGCATCAACACATTTTGAATGTGGCTAGAGCTTTACTCTTCCAATCTAATTTACCTAAAAGTTTTTGGGGGTTGGTTGTAGCCCATGCAGTACATCTTATCAAAGGATGTAAGTCACCATTTGAATTGCTGCATGGACACACACCAGACCTTTCACATTTAAAGGTTTTTGGGTGTTTATGTTATACTTCCACATTAACTAACAATAGATCCAAGCTTGATCCTAGAAGTAATAAAGGTGTTTTTGTTGGTTTTAGGGCAGGAACCAAAGGTTTTTTTGTTTATAATTTGCATACTAAGCAACTGGTTCTATCAAGAAATGTTGTCTTTGAAGAGCAGGTGTTTCCTTGGCCTAAAATTGATTCTCCATCAACATTGCCTTTTATTCCATCATGCTTACCAGATCCATCAGATCAGTTACATCAGCTACATCAACCACCCTCCACACCTAGCCCTCTTTCTCCTTCTACAGTTTCAGATAATTCAGAGGAATCAACACCTATATCTTCACCTGTCTCTCCAAACAATCCACCAAACCAGATAATCAGAAAAACTACTAGACAGAAACATCACCCTTCATTCTTGCAGGATTATGTATGCAATTCTCTTCATTCATCTCAGTTGGGACAATCAGGTATACACTATCATCTTTCTTCCACCTTTTCTTTTGATCATCTCTCACCTTCACATGCCATTTTAAGTCTGTCCCTTGACACAGAACAAGAGCCATCCACCTATACAGAAGCTAGCAAATTAGAATGTTGGAAGGAAGCCATGGCAGCAGAGATCAATGCTCTTGAAGCTAATGGCACCTGGACATTAGTAGAATTGCCACCTGGAGTGATTCCTATTGGGAACAAGTGGGTTTACAAAATTAAAAGAAGGACAAATGGGAGTATTGAAAGATACAAGGCCAAACTTGTAGTAAAGGGGTATAATCAGATAGAAGGGCTTGATTACTTGGATACATTCTCACCTGTTGCCAAATTGACTACCATCCGGGTAATTCTAGTAGCAACCTATCATAATTGGCATTTACATCAACTAGATGTAAATAATGCATTTCTGCATGGTGACCTTCATGAACATATATATATGTGTGTCCCACAAGGCTTGACGGTTTCTTCAAGTTCACAGGTTTGCAAGCTCAGAAAATCCATATATGGCCTAAAGCAAGCAAGTAGACAATGGTATGATAAGCTGACCCAATATTTCATTAATCTTGGCTATCAACAAGCATTCTCAGATCATTCATTGTTTCTCAAATTCAATGATAGCTCATTCACTGGTCTTCTGGTATATGTAGATGATGTATTATTATTTGGGAATTCACTTTCTGAATTTACTTAAGTAAAACGACAGCTTCATCACTCTTTTGGCATTAAGGATTTGGGGATATTGAAATATTTTCTTGGAATTGAGATTGCTCATTCATCTCCAGGAATCACACTTTCACAGCGAAAATACTGCCTTGACCTTCTGAATGATGCTTGTATCTCTAACTGCAAGCCAGCCTCAACTCCCTTAGACTCAGCTGTTAGATTACATCAGGATTCCAGCCTTTCATTCTCTGACATTGGTTCATACAGGAGGTTAGTGGGACGATGGCTCTATCTAAATGCAACAAGACCAGATATTACATTTGCTACACAACAAGTGAGTCAATTTATGAGCTCCCCAACTCAAACTCACCACAAGGCAACACTCAGAATTTTCAGATATTTGAAGAGAAGTCCAAGTCTTGGGTTATTCTTTCCAAGAAAAGAATGCCTACAGCTGCAAGGCTACTCGGATGCAGATTGGGCAGGGTGTATAGACTCCAGGAGATCAATTTCGGGATACTATTTTTTTCTTGGAAACTCTCTCATCAGTTGGAGATCAAAGAAACAAGTAACAGTTGCTAGATCCTCAGCAGAATACAGGGCTCTTGCAGCTGCCACTTGTGAGCTTCAATGGCTCCAATTCCTTCTTCATGATCTTCATATTACTTGCCACAGAACACCGGTGCTTTTCTGTGATAATCAAAGTGCTATACATATTGCAAACAATCTTGTTTTCCATGAAAGGACGAAACATTTGGAGATAGACTGTCATGTTGTGCGTGACAAACTTCAATCTGGTCTTATGCGATTGCTACCTATTTCTTCCTCTTGTCAAGTGGCTGATTTTTTTACCAAGGCTTTGCTCCCTTCCTCTTTCAGCTCTTTGTTGTCCAAGCTTGGTGTTTTGGATATATACAAACCTCCAGCTTGCGGGGGGGTATTGAAAGGAAATAAAGAAATGCACACTGATGCTGCTAAAGGGTAGTTTAGCTCTAAGTCCCACATTGCTCAGCTTACTGCAATACTCATATTAGTCCCACACCGGTTAACCGTCACACTTGCTCCTGATTACACTCACATGTGCCACATGCTGATCCCATCACACTTGCTCCTGATTATACTCACATGTGCCACATGCTGACCGTTTCAACAACTTTCTTTTTCTGTTTCTCATTTCCGTTTTGGCTTCAAACTTTCGCGCCTCTGAACATTGCTTTTCTCTGAATGTAGTTGCCTATAAATTGGCCTTTCATATTGTACTGAATCATCGTGAAATAATAAGAAGTTCTTTTTGTATTCATTCTTCTTTTACTTATCAAATGCTTTTATAGAGTGGAAAAAAAGAATACAGAAAGAAAGTTATTTTATACAAACACAAATTTAACGCATCAACAATTAATTATATTCTATAGTTTATTACCGTTTTTTCTTTTCTGTACTGCAAATTGTCTCTTGAAGAGCTCGCATGCAGCTTTGCTAAATTACTCCTCATATATCCATTAAAATGAAAGTCATTTGAGAAAATTTCAAACTTAATTAACTTAAAATTTTTTACGGCATAACCTTATATATTGACATGATTATATATAATTCGAACCTTATAATTGTGTTTCTTACTCACACGTACGTTGAATACTCATTCACTTCTAAATAATTCTTCTGAGCTATTCTCGATTTGTACGTACATGCGACTATTCTTTATAAATTTTGATACCATTTTTTTAGGGTTAAATATGATTTTGACTCCTAAACTTTCATCCTGAACTTTCACCTTAATTTGGTCTTGGTTCCTATTTTTTTTTTATTGTTTTTGGTCCCTAAAGTTTTCAAATCATTGAAATTAGTCTCTGCCGTCAACTCTGTTAATTAATATAGGGGTGACGGCAGGAACTAATTTCAATTATTTGAAAAATTTTAGGGATCAAAACCAAATTCGGGTGAAAGTTTAGGGACTACACCCGAATCTGGGTTTGGTCCCTAATCTTTATTTTTCGTTGTTTTTGGTCCTTAACATTTTCAAATCATTGAAATTAGTTTCTGCCGTCAACTCTGCTAAATATTAGGGTGACGGTAGGGAATAGTTTCAATGATTTGAAAACGTTAGGGACCAAAAACAACGAAAAAAAAATTAGGGAACAAAACCAAATTCGGGTGAAAGTTTAGTGACCAAAAATATATTTAACCATTTTTTTTTACAAAATTACAGGCATCCTTCAAGGAAGTTTTTTTGAGTGGGGTAAGATCTCTATTAACGCCAAAAATCTCCCTCCAAGTATTTAACACAACTGCAAACCTAAGTGTTAATATTATATGATTTTCTCTTTTCAACCTCTTTTAAGTTTTAACACATCTCCTATAAATTGTAACTTACATTAATCTCATCAAATTATATATCTAGATCCTACACTCAATGTGATGGAACCTATACTTTATCATTAATCTTATGAAATTATATATCTGGATCCCATACTCAATGTGTGGGACCAACTCTTTATGACGATAAGTTATTTTTTGAAAACAACTTTAGTATACTCATGCTGTAATTTTATTTTATTCTTTTATTCATTTTAATATATATATACACATAATAAGTGATTATGTAATTTTAATGTTTTTTAATGTTTAAATATTTGAATATAAATTAAAATTTTTCAAATACAAAATTTTATCTCAAAAACACACATGTCATAAAATATAAAATAATTTTTTTAACTCAACATAAAAATATACTCAAATTTTTTCATTTCTATGCAAGCCTATTATAAACAAGTCTGATTATAACTAATTAAAACCAGAATAAATAAATAAAATCAAATTAACCCCATAAAATAATTATTTCTCTAAATCCCCCAATTAGATGATTCTAATATAGGTTTTCATCCTTGTCAAAAATAAAAAATAAATAAGAAGAAATAAAAAGAAAAAAAATATTTCTTCAATTGCTAGTTATTATTATATAAATCATATTTATAAAATTTTACATTGATCCAAAATTATTTAATACATTATCATGATATGTCAAGAATATTAACATCATATATACTTTTAAAATTCATAGAAATAATAACGATTTGATTATCAATTTGATAGTGCTAAAATTTTATGAAATTTAAGACAAATAATCAAGATGGTGATTTCGTACCAATTTCATAGGCATTAGCTACCGATTTTAGCAACCAAGTGATTTCGTATGGGATTCTATAATTTCGTTGCTAAAACTATTGGAGAGGATCCAAATCTATCACACTATGCATATATGGGAATAATGTGTTATAAACACATGCACTCTGCAGCACCATGATGAAAATTTTCAAAAGTTATTATAAACTCTAATCACTTAACAGTATAATAACGCCTAAAACCGTCTACATGTTTGTTTGGTTTGGTTTTGAAAACTAGCCAAACTCAAGTTTGGATTTCTCAATGCAACTGTTTCAGCGTTGGAAATGTGAATTTACCACGTTCCAACACTTAAGTCAAACATGCTCTACAACTTGTTATTTGCAAGTGTGTAACATGGATTTGGGTCCTCTCTGGTTTCTCTAGCTTCTCCAACAAAGTTTAGCTACAGAATAGCTATGGGATTATTTGGTAATTAAAATACATAGCTATTTCGTAGCTAAACTTTGTTGGAGAGATTACACCGCCAAAGAGGATCCTTACATGTGTAACATACCCTACTCACCGAAATGCATATATTAAATACCACCCCCAATGTAGTTATATATATATATATATATATATGGGACATATCATGTGAGAACACTTTGTTGTAATGAGAAATGAGAACCTTACATCATCACCATTTGATTACAGTAGATGACCCAGATTAGATTTGGAAATAAAAAGGTCACGTGCTTGTTTAACCCTTTTCCCCCAAACTTCAGTTGCACCATATTCTTGTTCGTGCGTTCTTCTTTGACAAATCAGAAAAGTGAAAGGCACTATTTGAAGCTTTAAAATAGCCCACACTATTTGAAGCTCAAAAAAAGCTCACACATTCTTTCACAAAGCACAATAGCTTATCAAAGTATGAAATTTCTATCATGATTCTTTTATTAAAAAAATCAATTCTATTATCATAAATCAATCAATCATCACAAATTAACTTGTAAATTGAAAATTATGGTGAACACATGCACTATAGGTAACGAAAGAATTAGAGTCTAAATATTGTTGAATTTGTAAATTCTGTGAACATTGAACACCAACACATATCAGGCATCGACTCTGTTCTAAGTGAAAGGGGGCCTCGATATAACAAGCCACTATTAGAAACAGGTAGAATTGATGGTTCCCAGGCTTTGAAGCATGTGTGATACAACAACTTTGAAGAGCTCCGACGAGCGAACCTGGAAGGGGTCCGACGACGCACAACCAGAGAGAAGGTAACAGAGGAGGGAATGTGACACTCAACAGCTTCGTAGGACTCCGACGACGCGCAACCGGACTGGGAAGGGCTTCGATGATGACGCTCCGGGTCTGCATTTCGCGAGAAGGATGGATTGAACGATATTCCTCACATAGTTGTTACCATGGCTGCCATGGGTAGAAGAGGATGAGAGTGAGAACCTGTTGGCTGCGAGGAACAAAGAAGAAAAGGAGAAATAAGTTGAACTCTCACGTGATATTTTTTTCTTAATTTCGATCTGGGTCATCTATTTTAATCAAACGACTATTATGCAATGTTCTCATTTCTCATTATAACAAAGTGTTCTCATATGATACGCCCCTTATATATATATATATATATTAAGTTATTAACCGTGAAGAAATGTAAGACATAGACTCATCCAAAATGTTAATTAGTGTTGTAAAAGTACAAGATAACCAATTAAAAATAAAAATATATCTTTTAAATCTATTAATGTATTAAATATACTTTTCAATAAATATTTTTTTCTTGATTTTTTAACCAGTTTACTTAAGTTGCTTATTAACAAACTAGACCTTATATATTTGTATTGAGTATACAAAAATTGTGCATGTATTTATTATATATTTGTGGTTTTGCAGAAATGGATCATAGTTGGATGTATGATAAAATTAACCCTAATAAAAGAGGTTTAAAGACTAGGTTTATTATTGGAGTTGATGAGTTTGTTAACACTGTTAAGGAGCTATTAAGTGTAAGTGTATGAAGTTGTTGTTTCCTAGTATAGTCAAAGAACACTTGTACTAGTTTGGATTTAGTCCAAACTATTAGATCTTGACTGAAGAGAATCCACATATTGATTTAGGGGGTCAATCAAGTCACTACAAGAAATTTGTTTTTTAGCGACGGCTATTTCGCGACGGCCACAAGCCGTTGTTATTAGCGACGACCAAACCGTCGCTAAGCCGTTGCAAATGGGCTTTTTTAATTTAACATTAATTTTTACGTAGTAGAAAACTTTAGCGACGACTTGGTCGTCGCTAACTGTGAAAACATAGTGACGGGTTAGCAACGATAAGGTCGTCGCTAACTGAAAATTGGTATTAGCGACGACCTACTTTCATATTGGCGACGGTTCAGACGTCGCTACGACCGTCAAATATTTGAAAAATTTACGCGGGTGTAATTTCGAATTTAACTGTAGCGACGGTTTTCTTGACCATAGCGCTACCTGAATTAAATGTAGCGACGACGTCGCTACGTTTGAAACATATACGAGACCGTTCCTTCTTTCTTCTTTCTCTTTTCTTCTTCCTTTCTTCTTTTATCCTCCTCCGCCGCGACCATCATCAGAAAACGTCCCTCAACCTCTCCCCCTCACTAAACCCTTCAATCTTACCGATTATTTTTGTGAAACAACCACTATTTTTGGTAAAGAGGCGGTGGACAACGGCCAACCACCGTGGGTAAACGTTGCCGGCAGTGAATCTCTGTTGTGGGCATAAAACGAGTATTGTGTTCACTCCTATGTGTGATGTAATTTTTGTAATTTGTCTCTGTATTGTATGAATTGTTTGTTAGTGGAGAGTTGAGCTCAATAGGTGAGACCCTATGAAGGGTACTGGTTGTGTGCTGGTAATATAGAATTGTGCATGTGTTTGTATTGTATGAACTATTTGTTAGTGGAGAGCTGAGCTTAATAGGTGAGACCCTATGAAGGGTGCTGGTTATGTGTTGATAATGTAGAATTGTTCATGTGTTTGTGTTGTGATATGTGAAACTTTTATGCCGAAATTATATAATTTTTGAATTGTGGACAAATGGATCGTGGATGGATGTATAATAGGGTTGATTCTTCTAGGAGATTGATTAATGAGTTTATTGAAGGGGTTTCGAGATTTGTTAACAAGACTATGGAACAACCTTCGTTTCTGTCTGATGGAGGGATTAGGTGTCCATGTCTGAAATGTAATTATGAGAGTATTCTGAAACCTTCTTTAGTTAGACTTCATTTGTTGAAGTCTGGATTTAAACCAAACTACTCGGTATGGACTGACCACGGAGAAGTAGGGTCTAATAATGTTGAGTTGAGAGATGATGATAATATTAATGTGTACTTAAATTAACACTAATGTGTATAATATTATTTAATTTTTACCATGATTTTTTATATAATTTTATAATCGTAATTAACTAAATAATGATATTTTCAAAAAAAAAAATATTACTAGCGACGGCCTGGCTGTCGCTAACGAAAGCTGACGCTAGAAGGGGATAAGCTTAGCAACGGGCAGGTCGTCTCTGCATGACGCCCGTCGCTAACTTGTGACGGTTAGCGACAGCCACAACCGTCGATACGTTGTGACGACCATGACTTTATCGACGGCCAGACCGTCACGAACTAGCGTTGGCTGAAAAAATTCGTCGCTACTGCATTAACGACAGGGCCTGTAGCGACGGCCTGTCAGCCGACGCTAGAGCATAAGTAGCGACGACTTATGGTCGTCGCTAAACCATGATTTTCTTGTAGTGAGTGGTAGAGGATATATGGGCAATGAAGACCAGTCTGTCTCAATGCATCAGATGATGTATGATGCTTTCAGACCCAATAATGATTTCCCACCAGGCTCCCCTAATCCGGAGGAAGAGTTGCGCAATCTAGAGGCTCAACGGCTTTTTGACATGTTAATATCTACAAATCAACCTATTTATGAAAGAGCTATTGAATCAAATTTCTTAATATCTGTGAAGTTGTTGGCAACTAGATCAAACTGGCATGTTCCCAAAAATTGTATAGATTTTTTTTTACAAATGCTTATTCATGTTATGTTGTTATGTTTCATCTTACTTTCATGAGATCTTATGCATTTCTTTTATGTTGTTAGTTAAACCTTTTGTTATTTTATTATGCATGGTTATGTTGCTTATTGTGTTTAAATTAATAGGCAAATTTTATATTATAAATTTTATAAATTAATGCTTTGATAAAACAAATTGATTATTAAAAAAACAAATCATTAGCGTCGGTCAAGCGAGCCAAGCCTTTGCTAATTAATATAGCATTGGTTGAATTAAGCGTAGGCTTAGGCCCAAGCTAAAATTAGCGTAGATAAGGCCTACGCTAATATTAGTGTTGGCTTGGCCCCTGCTAACATTAGCGTATGCTAAATGTAGCGTGAACCTGACCTGCGGTAAAATTAGTGTTGGTTATTTTAGCCATTTCTTGGCTTCTGCATAACGTCTCATTTAACTCCGGCTGGCCTACGCCAAGTAGTGTCAGCCTGGCTGTAAATTTTTGCTTCCAATGTTCTACCGTCGGCCATGACTCCAATGCTAATGTGTTGCTTTGCGTTCATTTTTTAAGTTTAGCGAGGGCTTTTGGCCTACTCTAAACATTATTTTTTCTTGTAGTGGGCTAAAGGTATGTTTAGTTTATAATTGGGTAGGATTGATTTTGATAGATTTATAGAATCAATGGCAGAAAATTAATGATGCATGATTTACGAAACATGTTGGAGGGAAGTGAATTAAAGATAATTCCACAGAATTGATTTTGAGAGTTCCTAATTGGAAACCAAACAGTATTAAGTCAAACATACTCTACAACTTGTTATTTGCAAGTGTCTAATGTAACGTCCTAATTTCTTAATTCAAGAATAATGCCCATTAGAGACACCATTCTCAAATTTATGAAATTATTTTGCGCCATTACCGATATCGTCATACAAACCACACAATTGCTTAGGCAATCCAACCTTTGCTTAAGCTTCCAGAAATTCATACACCACTACAATCAGGACAAATCCTCATTTACAATTTATGAAACTAAATTACACTCTAGGATGTTATGGTTTATAACATTCCTACCGGAAATCCGGCAGAGTCTCCCCTATAAACTGGATATTTCCAAAGATTTCGTCTCAACCTAAAACCCAGAAAAATTCAGTCAATGCAGTATATAACATCTAATACACCAAAGATCTACATCTGAATTTCCCTCATTGGTACTAATGTATTTTATCATCAACAACAACAATAACATCTAATACACCAGAGATCTACATCTGAATTTCCCAAAGGGTCTTGCTGGCAATCAGGGTGGAAGGTCCACTCCAAGAGCTCAAAATCTCCTTCCAAGCGAATAGCTAAAGCATCCTGCATAACTAAAATGTATCATGTAACGTGAGGTGAGACTAGTGTCTCAATGAGCATAACTATGCATGCAAGCAGGGTGGGGGAAGCAGGCATATGAGATGCAACACACAACACAAATCACCATGTCATACATAAACTAATCTAGTCATCTTACATCATAATATCGTATCTTAACTTAATTGAAATAACATATAAATGCAACTCAAGTAGACATGCAATGCATGACCTGCATTGCCCGGCAGAACGGGGTCTTTTCACTGATTCTAGGGCTAGACTTGAGCTTAGACTACAAGGAACGTCTTCCTAGGGGACGTATCCCACCAATTATTCTGGACCAAAGTCATTATTCTTGACCGAAGTCATTATTCTGGATCGAAGCCAAAACTCTAAGCCGAAGCCAATATTCTTAATCTGGGCCGAAGCCAAAATTATGGGCCAAAGCCAAATTCATTTTAGTCTAATTCTGGATCGAAGTCAAGCTTGATTTATTAAGGTTTGGTGGCCAACGGCCAAATTCATTTTTCTATGGGAGCCTAAGCTCAAATTCATTTTCAAACTATCAATATGCAACCCTAACCAAGCCATTTCCAACACAATCATAATATTCAGCAAGAACAACAATAGTACCCAATTTTAGCAATAGAACCAACTCAAACCCTAAATCAGGATTTCTAGCTCAATAACCATCAACACATTAAATACATCTAAAATCAATCAGTGAACAGTCATAAATAATCACATACAACCTCAAGAAAGGGAAGAGAAGGAGTGGGCACATTGGGGATTACACATACAAGTTTGGAGGTGAAAGTGTGTGAGCTATACTCACCTCTATGGAAGCTCAAAGGGAAAGGAAGGAAGCTGGGGAAGGTTGGGTGTGGAGATCCTTGGCATCTCTTCCTTCTTCTTGGCTCCAAGAGCTCCTCCTCTCTCTAGAAATCTCCCTCACTCTCTTTCTAAAATAAATGGAACGGAAGGGAATGAAGAACATAACCCTAGCTTTGCGTTTTTAAAACAGGCACGCGTACACCATTCTCAAGAACCACCTAGAGGTTACATAAATTGTTGGGGATCCTAACTCTCGGTAGTTACAATTCGACCTAAAGTTTCATGTTTTTAACATCCTAGCCTTATATTAAGTGTTGTCAAATTGAATTCAGGTTCATTCTATGGTTTCCCTGAAACTAGTGCCATCAACTCAATCACATGCAATCACTTAACCCCTTAAATCGCGAAACTTGCACCAGTGAAACAGTCCAGTACTTGTGTCGTGCCTTAGGGGTTTAAATCTACACAAGCAACACATGTCACAATTAAGATCTGACATGTAACAACATGCACATGCCGAACTAAGGAAACGCTTATGATTCTAACAAGAAACACGCATACCACTACCGCAAGTGAAATTCCTACGGATCACGGTATGGTCCCGGTAAATCCTGACTAGTCTCGTATCTTACCTTAGTGAACTCTCCCCTTCGCAGATCTAAACCGCTACTACCCCCTTAAGGAATAAAGCTTCTACCTATCTTGGCCCTAAGTCTCAACTGGAATTTAAGGTCATCTATGGTTATCCATACTCGGGGCTTTCCTAGGAAATAGGGAACTTCTGCAGGTTTTGGTACTCTACCCTGAACCGCTAGTCTATCGGTTCCGTATAACCAAACTTGGTCATCCGGTCGTGACTAATTATCTACCCTTGAATCTACTCTCAGACTGGGTACACCTTGGAGGTGCCATGGTGTACCAGGGTTTTTCTCTTGTGGTTTCCTCTATTCTACTTTGAAGGGTGATGGGTTTCCTGGCAAGTTTACCAGTAGTCCAGTAGTTTTAGAGTAAGTGAGTTATCGTATCCACACGGAGCGATTTTAACTTATAGAGTTATAGTAATTGTATTTTCAATAAAACGTTTTCGCAAAAAGGTTGGTTTTACGGAATAATAAAATAAACAAAGATAACACGAGATAATAGTATTTAGGACTAGGATTTGATTTCGTTTCATCTCCCCCCCCCCTTGTGTACTTGAATTCCTTTTCCCTTATTTATGATCGTACTTGTAATTACCTTAGCATTGTTTAATTACAACAATTATAAGGCATGCCTGGTAATTATCGTACCTGCAAATTCCCCTATAATATCATAATTAAATGCCAAAAGCTATTCTCTACAGGCATCCAAAGTGGCATTTGGCGACCCCGAACATTCCCCGTATTTTGCAATCAACGCTATCGATTTAACCATACTTTCACATAAGGCACCTAAGGAGGGGTGTGTCACTCACTGAACCTCCGATTGTTAGAATACAATCCTTATGCTACGATATAATTAAACCGAGTACCTTTAGCAATCCGAGAATAAGCTTCACGAACAGCTCCATGCTCACCTACCTCTGATACTAGCCGGAGTTCCACTTTTTGCATCCAGAGCACTAGCCTACCATCCCGGCGCACGCGCGGAGTTGATGCATTACACACAACATAAAGATACCGATAGATTACAAGCATAGAATCATAAATAAATAGAAAAGAGAATTCTTATACACAAGGGGATCGAATCTACTACATCAAATCCTACTAGAGAGTTTAGCTACTCATGGTAGCCATTACTAACTACTGAGAAATCTGTCACCTTTCTCAATCCTATACTACTCTCTCTCCGTATCCGTCTGTGTGACCTTTGCCAAGGGCTCTATTTATAGAGTTTGGAAAACCTTCAAGGGATCAGGTTGTGATGTCACTGGTGAGTGTTTAATCCAATCAGAGGCTGCCTTTTCATTAATTGAAATCACAGTTGTGAAACTTGACCAATCAAGAGCTTTCCCTTTCATTAATGACGTCACAGCGCGCGGCTTCATTAATCAGGACACGCGCTTCATGTGCGCTTAGCGCACATGAAGCCTGGCTAATCTGCTCATGCACTCCATGCGCGCTAAGCGCATATGGAGTGTGTGACTCGCTGCAGCTTTCCTTGATTTGTGGATCTAACCTCTTGATTCCTTTTTGATCTCATCTGGTTTTCCTTTATCCTTTTATCCGAATTATTATTGTATTTATCTGCCTTGGATTTGAATTGAAAAGATTATTTGCAGGATTCTCTGATTTTCTTTTATTTATTTAATTTCTGAATCTGCAATATCCTCTATTCTGATGCTTTTTCCACTCTTGTCCCAAATCTGCTATAATTCTGCATAAAATAGCAAATTTCTATTTAAAATAGCATCATATTCAAATTTGTATCAAATAAATACAATTATTATAAATATTAATAAAAAGGGATATTTTGGGGCATAATTTACTATTTTATCCTTGATAAGTGTAATAAAAACTATATGAAAATAACGCTAATTTTACACTTATCAAATACCCCCCAACTTAATTTCTTGCTTGTCCTCAAGCAAGACACCCTTGCAGTCAAATTTCAAAACACCCTTGATAATAATTCTCAACACAACTACAAGAAAAATTATCTCTTTATTAGGCAGAAGTTACTTTCCAGATTAAGAAAAATTGAGATCAAAAGATTTTACCATGCTTCAACCAAAATCAGAACACAACTAGCAATTTGAATTTTCTCAGGAGTAGTAATTAAAGCAATAAACAAAATACCAAGGAATTTCACTCATGCTCACGGGTACTGTTTCCCTCAATGTTTTCACCATTGCTGAACAACTAAAATTGATAGTCATTTCTAGTTCCTAAGCCTGTTCATGGTTAATATGGATCAAAAGGTCTTTTCAAGGTTGTAATGAGGCTGGGTTATCAAGAAATTATGGTTTTTCTGGATAAACAATGAACATCTAGAATAGAGAGCATCTATGGATGTTGCTTTTTGACTTTCTCTCTTTCCACCATCTCTGTCTTGATTTATTTCAATTCTTTGCAGGCATCTTTCCTTGTTTGAAGATGCACTCCCCCCAACTTATTCAATTTATTCACTTTTTCTTTTTGATTTTAGGGGGAGTGCTCTTCTTTTTCATTTTGTTTTTCTATACCTGCTCCTTGGAATTTCAACCCTTTCTTCCCATTATTTTTCTGCTTGTCACCTTGCTCTCTATCCCAAATGTGTGAGGGACAGGATATATATATATATATATATTTTGGCTTGGGTGAACAAGAATAATTAATTAAGGCTCAAAATGGGTTATCAAAAATTGGAAAAATTGTACCAAGGTTGGCTTTTTGGCTCTGGGCAGATATATTGAAAACAATTTTTTTTTTTGCCTTTGTCATTTCCATATTTTCCAAAAAATTAGCAAAAGATCCAAAAACTCAACCAATAAAAGTTGACAAACAGCAGTGAAAAACTCTTAATTTTCTGTTTTGGCTCTCAACTCACCGGTTACTTGGCTAAATTCCTTGACAAAATATTTATTGGTTTTAATTAACTACCCTGATTGATTCTCATGTGAAGTATCCTAATCCTAATTGATTATGGGATTAATCACAAGACCTTTTTCCTCTTTAATCTGGTTAGTTAAACTGCCTAAATTCAGAGATTTTTGAAAAAATTTTCTCTTTACTTCCTAGAATCTAAAAAAAAATAAATGGGGGAATGTACTGCTGCATAAAATATGTCAGAGTGAATGTATACAGTACATGCTGAAGATAACAAAAGAAAAAGAAAATAAGAGAAAAGAAAAAAAAAAGAAAGAAAAGCACCGAAAATAAAAATCACTGGTCCTGGTCCTGGTGGTCCTGCTCCATATGATCATTAGCAGCTGCTGCTCCACCCCCCTCTGGCGGGATAGGCCTGTCCCCAGGCCACTGAAGATACTCCATGAACTGTTCTGGTGGCATCCCTGGGTAGGGGTCAGGTCTAATGGAGTACAAATACTCCTGCAAGTGAACCTGGCCCCTATGATGGAAGTCAGCTGGGCAAAGATGTGCTGATGATGCTGATGGAGTAATGGGTCTGCTGCCGGTGCTGGTGGTGGTTCCTGTTGTTGCTCCTCCTCATCCTCCTCATAAGGGGTGCAGTAGGTCTCAATATATGCCCTAGTCATAGGGCGGTGGATGCGAATCGTGGGGTTCACATCCACACCCCTAGATCTGCAGAGGGCCGTAATGAGTGCAGGGAAACCTAAACTGATTCTGGTAGTGGGAGTGCGGGCGTGATAGTGGAGATGAAATCAGCTATCTTCTGAGTGATGACCCTGGAGATATCCACATCACCGCCTGTGAGGATGGTGTGGATGAGGTGTGCCACTGACATCTGAATGTCAGATACATGATCGGTGGGTGTGACATTAGCAAGGATTAGCACAGTCCACATCCTTGCTAAGGCTGTCATGTGCCGTCTGAGGATGTGAGAAGCCTGACCTAAAGAATTCTTCTCGAAGGAATATCCTGGTAAGCACAAAGTCTGGGCAGTAGCCAATTCCATCAGGTCATAGCCACCAAGCCCCACCTCTCTCATCCGGAGCTGATACTGGCACTCCATCTGGTCTCTGTCAATGGGTGCTGGGTACTGGAGTAGTGCATTGATTGCGTCGCAATCAAACCTAATCTCAATGCCCCTTACAAATGATATTTTGTCTGGTCCATGGGCATTGGCATAGAACTCCCTCACCACAGTGGGATCAAAATGACTATCTGGGCTGCTGAGGCGCACCCAGTTTCTCCTGTGGATCTCTAATCTGAACTCCTCAAACTCATCTGGATGGAGTCTGACAGGTCTCTCCTTGATGAAGTTACAGTCCTGTATGTCATTGTAAGCTTCTACAGCCTTGATGTCCCGGAACCTGTGAGGGTTAAACTCAGTGTCCTCCTGTGATGGCTGGCGAGGTCTCTTGCCCTTTTGGGCACTACTCCTAGAACTGCTTCCTCTTATTATCTTAGTGCGTGCCATCTGCAATATTAGTTACCAAAAATTATTTATGCAACAAAAATGGATTATTTAAAATTAATTGATTAAATGGCCAATTTAAATCAACAATTAAAATAATTTTTCAAATAATTATTTGCACAAATTTTTGATTTTAAAATTACCTCCTTATTAATTAATTAATTTATTAAGAACATGCAAAAATGATCAGTTAAAGCAAGCCCTAATTAATTATGTAACAATAAGAAGTAGGTAACAAATATTAATGCTCAAAAACTCATGTTTAATAGCAAACATGCATAAAAGTACAATTATTTATATTTTGGTAATGCAAAAAATATTATATATTTTATTAAAGCAAGCATGCACCAAAATTAAATAATTTGTAATAATTCATTGAGCATTTAAAAAGAATGAACTACCACCTAATATCTCCTAAATAAGTCCTGGCAGCATGCATTCTAGACTTAAGGCTTTTCTAAACAAATATTTCTATCCTAAAATGTCCTAAAAGCCTAAGTCTCTATCCTAAGATTTCTAGAAAAATAAGGACTCAAATAAGAATTCTGATCGGTGCAAAACTTTTAAAATACTAAAAAAAAAAAATACCTAGTATAGCTTCAGAAATGGTAAAAGCAAGGGTATGTGGGCAGAAACAGCAAAAATGGCAGTTAGAATCTCATAGAATTGGAAAGGGATTTTGAATTTTGAAAAATTTTGAATCCCCCTCCGTTAAAATAGGCTCAGCGCGCTCGTGCGCTACACCTGCGCTTAGCGTGGGTGCAGCGCGTGTCTTCAGTGGAAGATGAAGTGTTGCGCTTACGCTGCACTATGCGCTTGGCGCATATGCAGCACGTGTGCGCTTTATTATACGCTTAGCGTATTTAAAGCGCACATGCCCAGTTTTTATTTTCCTTTTTGCTGTTTTCATCCATTTTACCTTTTTCTATACCCTTTCCTAATCTACACAGGTAGAGACTCAATAATAAAAATAAAAAAAATAAAAAAAAATAACTAAACAAATTAAAAATAATAATAAAAAAATACTGGGTTGCCTCCCAGGAAGCGCTTCTTTAACGTCTCTTAGCTCGACGCCTGGTTCTTTTTGTATTTCCATGGTGGCTTCAATTGGAGGATGATGGTTGATTCTGTGCCACTTCTTCCTATGAATTCCCATCCTCCAATCCATTTATTCCCTGTTTCTGCTTCTCTGCCTTCTTCCTCAGTAGCTGAAGGTGTTCTTTTCCTCTTCTTGAACTTCCAACCATATTCTGGCTGCTTCACTCTCATTCTTGGTTTCCTCAGAAATTTGGAAACCCTCCTTTTTCTCTTGATATCTTGATCTTCTATCAAGATCCCTTTTTTCTTGTTCTCTTGCATCCTTGCTTGGAATTGAAAGATCCCATCAGTAGGATCTCCTTCACTTTGAAGAGGTTGTAGAATCTTGGGGCTTCCCTTATCAATATGAAAGGTGATCCTTTCATCCTTCGAACGCACTTGGTACTCCCCTTTGTCAATGTCTACAATCAGCTTGGCAGACTTCATAAAAGGTCTTCCCAAAATGAGGGGGACATCGGCGTCCACTTCTTCTGTCTCAGTGATGATGAAATCTACTGCATACACAAACTTATCTACTATGACCGACAATTCTTCTATAATCCCATAAGGGCTTTGAGTAGACTTGTTTGTGAACAGTAGTTCTACATCAGCAGGCTTAACCTTCACATCACTCAGCTTGTTAAAATACGTAAGCGACATCAAATTGATGCTCGCTCCAAGATCAAGTAAAGCATGAGTGGCAGGTAAATTCTTAATATTTATTGGGATAGTGAACTTACCTGGGTCAAGCGCTTTTTTTGTGATAACAACCTCATTGGGTACTATCTCTTTTTCTTCATCATAAGTCACTGTCTCTTGACTTTCCTCTATCTCACATGGTTCATGGACTTTTTCTTCTTGGGATGACTGCCTTTCTTGAATATGTTCCTCATCTTCCTCACCTTCTTCTAATTGATTGTCATCAGTAACAATCAAATGACACTGTTCCTTGGGGTTGGTAAGAGTATGCTCTGAAAAGTGGCTCTTTTTGAATTCTCCCATGTCTTGTGCTATCTGGCCCACTTGTTGTTCCAACGCCTTGATTGATGCATCATTGTTCTTTTTGTACCCTTCAAAACCTGATATGAGTGCATCTATCTTTTCTTCCAACCTTGAGATCTTGTCATTTACAGAAGGTTGTTGCTGCTGATAAGGAGCTTGCCTATTTCCACCATTCTGACCCCATCCGGAATTGGCTTGGTTGTTCCTCCATCCTTGATTGTAGTAATTATTGTTGTTGTTGGAGAAACTTCCTTGCCCTCTTTGATTTCCCATGAAATTGACTTGTTCTGTATGTGTCTCTTGAGTAGAACACTGACCATTTGCATGGTCTCCTCCACAGAAGTCACAGTTCATTGGTTGGGTCTGAATTGGTTGAGCATGGATGGCCTTTAATTGCTGAGGGAGTGCTTCCAAAGATTTTGTAAGTGCCTCTATTTGCCTTTTGAATAATTTATGTTCAGCTAGAAGGGCATCAATAGTGTTGAGCTCTAGCATTCCCTTTGCTTGCATTTGTACTGGCTGCCTTCCATGTTGAGCCTGTTGGTCATTATGAGCCATGTTCTCAATGATCATCACAACCCTTTCTGGTTCCATGGATAAGATAGTCCCTCCTGCTGAAGCATCAATGAAGGATTTGGAATCTGGTCTGAGTCCATTGCAGAAGATATTCAATTGGGCAATGTCATTGTAACCATGATTCGGGCATTTTCTCAGCAGGGTCTTATATCTCTCCCAGGCTTCACAGAGTGGTTCATTTGTTCCTTGCATGAAAGTGGAGATTTCTGCTTTGCTTGGATATGCTTTCCTGCTGGAAAGAATCTGTTTAAGAACTTTTCCTCCACGATCCCCCAAGTATGTAAGCTTTGATTTGGATGAGACTTCAACCATTCTTTTGCTTTACCTATCAAAGAGGAAGGAAAAAGACGTAAGTAAATGGATTCTAAGTCTACCGCTTCAAATCCCATAGTGCCTATCAATTCATAAAAAGTAGAAAGATGATTATGTGGATCCTCATGATCCAATCCTGCGAATTGATTTGCGGTTATGAGGTTGAGATGAGCAGCTTTCAACTCCAAGGTCTTTGCAGTTGTGGGTAGCACAATGCTGGAGTGATAGCGAGGGCCTTGATTTCTGACATAGTCTCCCAAAGTCCTTCTTTGTTGAACTCCTGCCATATCTTGTGGCTTGTCTGTTACTATCCTCCTTCTTCTTTGGCTTCTTTTCCTCCTGGTTGTCCTCTTGATCTCTGGATCGAAAACTAGTCGTTTTGGAGACACCTGGCTTCTTAAAAGCATAAACAAGAAGCTAAAAAGGAAGATTAAATAACAGATAAATATTATATATATTTTTTATAAATAAATAAAAAAGAAAATAAAATAAAAAGGAAAATAAATATGGAAAGAAAATAATTACGAAAAATAAAAAGAAAGAAAAAATAAAAGAAATTAAAGAAAAAGTTTTGGAATAATTGAAAATTCAATTTTCTAAAACTTTACAAATTGATACACCGCTCCCCGGCAACGACGCCAAAAACTTGATGGGTTTCCTGGCAAGTTTACCAGTAGTCCAGTAGTTTTAGAGTAAGTGAGTTATCGTATCCACAGGGAGCGGTTTTAACTTGTAGAGTTATAGTAATTGTATTTTCAATAAAACGTTTTCGAAAAAAAGTTGGTTTTACGGAATAATAAAATAAACAAAGATAACACGAGATAATAGTATTTAGGACTAGGATTTGATTTCGTTTCATCTCCCCCCTTGTGTACTTGAACTCCTTTTCCCTTATTTATGATCGTACTTGTAATTACCTTAGCATTGTTTAATTACAATAATTATAAGGCATGCCTGGTAATTATCGTACCCGCAAATTCCCCTATAATATCATAATTAAATGCCAAAAGCTATTCTCTACAGGCATTCAAAGTGGCATTTGGCGACCTCGAACATTCCCCGTATTTTGCAATCAGCGCTATCGATTTAACCATACTTTCACATAAGGCACCTACGGAGGGGTGTGTCACTCACTGAACCTCCGATCGTTAGAATACAATCCTTATGCTACGATATAATTAAACCGAGTACCTTTAGCAATCCGAGAATAAGCTTCATGAACAGCTCCATGCTCACCTACCTCTGATACTAGCCAGAGTTCCACTTTTTGGATCCAGAGCACTAGCCTACCATCCCGGCGCACGCGCGGAGTTGATGCATTACACACAGCATAAAGATACCGATAGATTACAAGCATAAAATCATAAATAAATAGAAAAGAGAATTCTTATACACAAGGGGATCGAATCTACTACATTAAATCCTATTAGAGAGTTTAGCTACTCATGGTAGCCATTACTAACTACTGAGAAATCTGTCACCTTTCTCAATCCTATACTACTCTCTCTCCGTATCCGTCTGTGTGACCTTTGCCAAGGGCTCTGTTTATAGAGTTTGAAGAACCTTCAAGGGATCAGGTTGTGATGTCACTGGTGAGTGTTTAATCCAATCAGAGGCTGCCTTTTCATTAATTGACGTCACTGTTGTGAAACTTGACCAATCAGGAGCTTTCCCTTTCATTAATGACGTCACAGTTCGTGACTTCATTAATCAGGACACGCGCTTCATGTGCGCTTAGCGCACATGAAGCCTGACTAATCTGCTCATGCGCTCCACGCGCGCTAAGCGCATATGGAGCGTGTGACTCGCTGCAGCTTTCCTTGATTTGTGGATCTAACCTCTTGATTCCTTTCTGATCTCATCTGGTTTTCCTTTATCCTTTTATCCGAATTATTATTGTATTTATCTGCCTTGGATTTGAATTGAAAAGATTCTTTGCAGGATTCTCTGATTTTCTTTTATTTATTTAATTTCTGAATCTGCAATATCCTCTATTCTGATGCTTTTTCCATTCTTGTCCCAAATCTGCTATAATTCTGCATAAAATAGCAAATTTCTATTTAAAATAGCATCATATTCAAATTTGTATCAAATAAATACAATTATTATAAATATTAATAAAAAGGGATATTTTGGGGCATAATTTACTATTTTATCCTTGATAAGTGTAATAAAAACTATATGAAAATAACGCTAATTTTACACTTATCAAAGGGCTACCCCCTTAAGGGCTCGGACTCCCACTAAACGACCCTCAGCTCTCACAATCTTCCTCCATTCACTGGAAGTCCTAAGCTTAAGCCATACTCTCAAAACTCAATAGTACTCTCCTAGTTAAGGTTCTAAAGCTACTTCTAGGGTAGTTTGATTAGGACTCTCTATTTCTACTCGAGGTGTTAACCTATAGACATTACCTTCCGTCATCAAAACTTGAATCCCTAGCCCTCTCCACTACAATTCCCTATCCTCCGAGGGAGTCGTAACTAAGGCTCCCTCCCGTAGGTGTTGGTAGGTCCCGATTGGGGCACCTAGGTGGTGCTCCAGCTCAGTTGTCTGTTCTAAGGAAATTCTGGTCTCCCTCACTACCCTAACTAGGGGCCTCTACCTTACTCGTTCCTGAACGTGTCTCCTAGTCCTCAAGGATCACCATTGATGTGGTTAGTCCTAAGGTCTGGATAGGGTAATCTTACCTTGGAATTTCTAGGTTGTCTAGGGTATGAGTCACTGCTTCCTCACTTTCGATAATCACAGCTCACTAGAGTAAGATTCTCACTCTAGAGCACTCTCACACTACTTCTTACGGTTCACTTGGTATTTTCTAGGCGTTGGATAGAAAGGGTAAGTGTGTGGTTGGTAACCACGACATCGTACCCTAAGGTTCAATATACCATGAAATCCTTGAATTGGTTCGGTTAAATCAAAGCAAAAGAAGGAGGAACTTACCTTAGAAAGCAACTAGAGGAAGATGATGAAGATTGGAAAGTGAAATTGAGTGAATTCAATGAAAAACTTGGTGCCCTAGGGGAGGGAGATGAACGCGCACCGTGTTCTATTTTTGGGAGTGAAGCGAGTTTGAAACATTTCCCCTGTTGCTGGAACGTAAAAGTGGGTTTTAAAATTCTAGCTTAGGCTAAAATATTTTAGCCTGGGCTAGAATTACATGGTAGCGGGTTTTAAAAATTTTAGCTTAAGCAAAAACTTTCCAGAGAGCTTACATTTTTCAGATTTATTCTAGCTTAGGCTAAATCAGTTTAGCCTAGGCTAGATTATCAGTAAAAAATTTTCTCCTTTTTTTTCTGCATATTTCGCCCAGGCTAGCTCAGTTTAGCCCAGGCTAAAATTTTCCAAAATTGAGGTAACTATGTTTTTTTTTTTTTTGCATTTCAAATTTTTTTTCTCAACTTTCACCCAAACTTTTCTTGATGATTTCAATTCAATTGACCCTAATACACATACCAATCCATTCCTTGATCAATTCTCTATCATTCAACAAGCTTTCAACTCATTAAACTCAAAATCAAGCTTTCAAACTCAATTTTCAAAATTTGACCAAACTCAAGGCACTTTTTAGCATCCAATGATCTCAATTTGGCACCAAACTCATTCTCATGCAAAACATGTCTATTTAACTTCAAAACATTCAAATATGCATGTTTGGCCTTATTGAGACACTTAAATGCTAAAATTGACTCTTTAACACACAAAGACACAAATATTTACAAAATCACAATTAACACACAAAATAGGAATTTCAAAGTGCAAAATAAAATTAAACACTAGGTTGCCTCCCAGGAAGCGCTTGTTTAACGTCACATAGCTTGACGCCTGTATCATTAAGGTTCTTTCAAATAAAACTTTGTGGTGAGTTTCTGTACTTTTACTTCACCACCAATTCTTTCTTCAGACATATTTTCAGATTTCATTACTCCACAAGGATCCTTGACCGGATATATATATATATCTGACCATTTTGCCCTCATTCTGACTTTAGGCACTGAAATTGATTTTCTTGGTCTGATTCTTCTTTTTACTTTTCTCTTGTCAGTGCATGCATAAGTCTCTCTCTTATGAAGCTTGGAAGATTCATGGCAATGAATTTTCAATTTCTTCATTTCTTGCGGCTGAAACATCCGAGCTGCCAGAAAAGTCTCAACAAATGCATTTATATTAAAGCATTCTTGATTATCATTTGGAGGCTGTGTGGCTTCAAACACATTGAAGTTGACCTCTTCATCTTGTGTTCTGACCTTAAGCTTACCATCATCCACATCAATAACTACCTTGGCTGTCTTCATGAATGGTCTACCTAATATCAGTGGAACTTCAGCATCTTCTTTAACATCCATGATCACAAAGTCCACTGGAAACACAAACTTGTCAACTTTCACCAAAACATCCTCTGCTACACGATAAGGATATTTCATAGACCTGTCAACCAATTGCAATGTCATTCGAGTAGGTCTAACTTCTAAATTTCCAATTCTTTTCAGCATAGATAGAGGCATGAGATTTATGTTAGCATCCAAATCAAGCAAAGCTTTATCAACTGATAAACTTCCAATATTAACAGGAATAGTGAAACTGCCAGGGTCTTTGGATTTCTGAGGCAAAGATTTCTGAATTATAGCACTACACCCTGCTTCCAGTTCCACTGTTTCTTCTGAAAATCTCATTTTCTTTGTTAGAAGCTCTTTCATGAATTTTGCATATTTCGGCATTTGCTCCATAGCTTCTACAAAAGGGATGTTAATCTGCAGCCTTGTGAAAATATCCAGAAAACGTGCAAACTGCCTTTCTTTATCTTTCTTCGAAGGAGTTTTAGGATATGGAACATTTTTCAGTTGTGGTACTTCTTCCCCCACTTTCTCCTTCTTTTTCTCATTCTTTTTATCACTTTTTTTTCTCTTTTTCTTTTTCTATATGTACATCTTTCTCTTTATTCTTTTCTTCCTCTCCCTCACACTTTTTCTTTTCCTTATTATTTTCTTTTTCCTCCAAGACTTCCTCCTCTACAGCCAAGTTGTCATCAATCCCTCTTCCTATCAGTTTACCACTTCTGATGGTGATAGCATTACACTGTTCTCTGGGATTGGTTTGAGTGTTGGCGGAGAAATGACCTTCTTGTTGGTTAGCTAACTGGTTAGCTAACTGCCTAACTTGAGTCTCGAGATTTCTGATAGAAGCTTCTGTATTTTTCTGGTTTGTCATAGAAACTTCCATGAACTTTTCCAGAGTATCCTCCAATTTTGATGTTCTGTCTTGTATTGAAGGATAATTTTGTTTCTATTGGAGAGGAGGTTGTCTATTAGAAGAACCAGCTTCCTGTCTCCATCCAAAATTCTGATTTTGATTGTTTCTCCAACCTTGCGAAAAATTGTTAGCATAATTATTATTATTGTTGGTGAAATTACCCGGTCTTCCTTGGTTAGACATGTAATTAATATGTTCTCCTGTTGATTGTCTTGATAAGAGCAATGACCATTAGGATGGTCACCTCTACAGAAATCACATACTAACTGTTGTTGTACTTGACCAGGATTGGATTGCACAGCATGTAATTGTTGAGGAAGCTTTGACATTTGTTTTGTAAGTGCTTCAATCTATTGAGTAAATATCTTATTCTGAGCTAAGATAGCATCTGTAGTGTTCAGATCAAGCAAACCCCTCATTTGCATTGTATTTCTCCCATGCTGAGCTTGTTGATCAGCAGATGCTAAACCTTCAATTATTCTTGTTGCATGTTCTGCATCTACTGATAACATAGTCCCTCCAGCTACTGCATCCAATATCATTTTTGTATCAGGCAATAGACCATTGCAGAATGTATTCAATTGAGTTATGTCTTCAAATCCATGGTTGGGACATCTCCTCAACAAAGACTTGAATCTTTCCCATGCTTCAAAAAGAGATTCATCTGGTCCTTGCTTGAATGATGAAATATCTGCCTTAGCCTTGATGTAACGAGAGGGTGGAAAGAATCTGTTCAAAAACTTTGCCTCTACTACACTCCAGCTGGTCAAACTCTGAATTGGATGTGATTTAAGCCATTCCTTTGCTTTTCCTGCCAATGAGAAAGGAAACAAACGTAAGTAAACACTTTCTAGATCATCTTCCTCAAACCCCATTGTTCCAATTAATTCATAAAAAGTGGTAAGGTGAGTATATGGATCCTCATGATCCATTCCATGAAACTGATGAGCATTGATCAAGCTAAGGAATGTTGGCTTCATTTCTATTGCTTTTGTGGCAGCTGGTACTACAAAGCTTGAAAAATGTCTAGGACCCTGTTGCAAAGCATAGTCTCCCAGAGTCCTCCTTGGTGGATTTTGTCTTTCACCAGCCATGTTTTCAATCCTTTGGTTTGTTGGATTTGGTGTGTTGGGAGTGTTGGAAGATTCACCTATGGTTTGTCCTTGCTTTTTCTTTTTGTTCTTACCCATGTTCTTCCGAGTCGTCTTCTCAATTTCAGGGTCAAATTCCAATTGATCTTTAGGTACCTGACCTCTTAAGAACATAAATAAAGACAACTCAAGCAAGGATTAGCATAAGATAAAAATCTAACTAAGAACTATCTATACAAAAGAAAATATTTACAATACTTAATGAGCTAACCAAAAACTTTAAAAGAACACCGTTCCCCGGCAACGGCGCCAAAAATACTTGTTAAACTCTCGGCAAGCGTACCAAAAGTCAACTGTAGTATAATGATTTGTAAATAAGAGTGTCGATCCCACGAGGAACAAGTTCAATCAAAATTTAAATTTCAACTCAAAAAGCATATAAACAAGGGTAATAAGTGGATTCATGATTGATTTCACTTAATCAAACCAAACTTGCATAAAAGTAATGTAAAGTAACAAGAAAGTTAAGGGAAATTTCAATGAGAGAAACAGGGATTGAATTTCATCTATCTCACTCGTTTGTATTCTGGATGAATATAAATATATAGCATTTGAAACTATCAATATTGATGCAACACACAAAAATCATTTATATTGATTCCACAAGTATAAAATCCATAAGATTAATCCCCTGAATATTGATTCCTCAAATATTCAACATATTATCCATCATTACATTCAAGTGTTATACGCAATCGATATATCGAAATCTATTCCTAGTATTACGATACATCGAGTATTTTCGTTCAGATTGGATTTTCAGAAATACTTTCCAATTAAATCTAAAAATCGAAATCAAGAGTCCATTGATCAGATAGAATCAGAACTGAAGAACAGAACGATAATACCAATATTGAATAGAAACAAGATTACTATATATAAATATCACCAGAATACATCCGAGTTCGAATCAATTACATTCAATCCCAAGAGAAAAGATTAGCCACTCATAGTAGCCATCAAAATCCTAAAAGTTGAAGAAGAATTGAGGAAACTCCGCTTCCGCAGCTTGGTTCTCGTTCGTCTTCGTCCTTCTTTTCGATTGGAGGATGAATGAATGAACGTGTCAATCCCCTCTGACTTGTAGCGTTTCGTCACTTAAATGAATTCTAGCTTAAGCTAGAAAGTTTTAGCTTAGGCTAGAAAGTACTTCAGGGTGAAGAAACATAATCTAGCTTAAGCTAGAAAATTTTCGCTTAAGCTAGATTGGCACCTGAAATGATATCTCTCTGGACAATTTTAGCTTAAGCTAGATTATTTTTGCTTAAGCTAAAATTTGGCAGAAGCTTCTCTTTTTCCTCTGTTTCTTGATTTCTCCTTACTCTTTTAAGTCCTTTTCTCCTTCTATCTTTAATTTTCCTGAAAAACAACAAAATACAAGATCAAATGATTTCATTTAAATCAAGATTCGGAAACATACAGGTGGATTTCATATTTCTTAGATTGGGGAAGATTAGTATCAAATAAATGCAAATTGAGATTATAAGTGCCATAATTCCATATGAAAGTTTACTAATATTTGGCACTTATCAGTTACAACACCACTTGGAACTCAAAAATCTAGTGGAACCCAAGTGGGAAGTGCTCCATCCCCACCACTACTTGGAGCTGCAACAATGGGAGGCGTAAAGGCACCAACTGAACCAGTTACAAATGAAGAACCTTCTATGTCAGCCCCTACTCAAGCTCCAACACAAACGGATCCATCTACACAAGAGGTATGTGGCAAAAGGAAACCTGGTAGGCCACCTTCTAGTTGTTGGACTCATTTTAAAAGGGAAGGGGATAAGGCTATATGTAACTGTTGTGGTAAAACCTATGCCTGCAATAGTTCTAATCATGGGACCACAAACTTGAACAAGCACCTGAAAGTGTGTCCTAAGAACCCATCTAGGGAAACTGATAAGAAGCAAAAGACTCTTCATCTTGGAAAACAATGTGAAACTGATTCTGATAATTCCATTTCATTCAAACTTATTGAATTTATCCAGGAATTGACTAGGAATAAACTTGCTAAGATGATTGTTGTTGATGAGCTTCCTTTCAAGTTTGTTGAGAACTCAAGATTTAAAAAATTCATGGCTACTGCTCAACCTAGATTTAAAATTCATAGTCGTGTAACTGTTGCTAAGGATTGCATGGAATTGTATCTTGATTGAATCAGGTATATTTAATTTGAATTCTATTTATCATTGAATTGAAAAATTAAAAATATATAAATATATGTGTGTGGGTGTTTAATTTTAATACATTATTTTCTTGTTAATAGAGATGTCCGGGATTACAGCCTTTGCAGCTATTGAGGACGTTGGAGTTGATGTCGCGTTTACAACCTTGCAGTAAGACTACATTTAATATCTAAAATTTTGCATTATAACCTTGCTTACATTTAACTTCTATTTACATCCAACACTTATTTATGTAGGGGAGATTTGGCTGGTTAAATACCTAGCAGGAATGAAGGTGATTGGAGCATGGAGGATTGAGGAGACTTATTTTAGAGAGACAAGATTCCAATTTCCAAATAGTATTTGTAATTTGTTACTTTTATAACTTAGTGTATGGTAATGCACTTGATGTGTAATGTTTGTGTATTGGTTCTGTTGTTTGTTGTCTTGATTGTTAATTTTATAACTTGGTGTATGGACAATATGGTAATGTTGCACTTGATGTGTATTGGTTTTGTCACTTTGTTTAAATTTGTAACAAAATAATGTGTGGTTGAAGTCCATATAAATTGGTAGTTCTATGTATAAAATAGGTTATGTTGGTTTTATCTATTTTTTTTCAATTTTTTCAGATTTTTTTTTTGGATTTTTTCATGTTTTTCTGCACAGGACAGAATTTTTAATATTATATTAAGCAGACCCGTTACCCGGCCCGACCCAACTCGTAGATGGTCAAATTGGTTCGGTTCGGGTTGCGTAACGAAAAAAGCTGAAACTGAACCAACCCAAACCGAGGTGAAACAATTGGTTTGGACTTTTATTTACCCTGAACCCGACCCGACCCGATTACACCCCTACTCATGATGTTTAATTGTTTGTTTGGAGTTGTTTTATTTGGTATAAGGTAAATTATTTGAAATTATGAATAAATAAGAAGAGCGAATAACAAAATTTATAAAATAAATAATTTTAACTAAAAACTCATAAAAATTTACATTTTTTCCGGAACAATAATGTTATTTTTTTTTGCTGACATCATGAAAGTTTAATGCAGAAGAAGAAAGAAAAAGCAGAAAAGAGAGCAGCTCAGCTTAGGCTAGATGGGTAAGATGTCAAAGTCCAATGCTTCACTTCGGGCTAAAACCATGGGGGCCTCCCTCCCTTTACCACAAAAGTCCACAAACAAAGATTCTTTCGCACTCTGTTGAAATTATATCATAATATTCTATAAACAAGCTTATAATTGAGTATGGTATAATATATCATGAGACATGTGAATAAAAAAGAAGTTAAAATTTTTTAAAGCAAATGTAAAAAAAAAAAGTATAAAAAATCAACGCTTAAAATCCACTATCACATTCACCTCACGTCACGATACAACATATCTGTCAGTCACTGTGTTTGTGTGAATGCACTGTTGCACACTTAGCTTGCACGTGTTGAATTTGGGTGCGTATTGCAATAATCCAATCAAAACTACGTAGCAGATGCTCTGTCTCACACAGATCCAATGCAATGCACCTCAACGATAACAATTATGGGCTAACCCAACACAACCCACTCCACCGTACTATAATTCAGGGTATTATGATATTGACTCCCACGCTTCATGTTTCCTTTCCGTTCTCTTTTATGTTTTGTTTATACATATTTGGTTATTGGGATGACCAGTGCGTCAGTGATCTGATCAATGGCCAATGCCGATGGTTTTATCCTTCTTTGGACTAAACCACCACCTGGCACCTTCAACTGTTGCCGTTGCGAAAAAATATAAAGGAGCTTTACTGTAGGTTTGGTTGATACCAAAATCATTATATTTTATAAACGTGTATGTAGTTCAATGCTATTAAATTTAAATCCATGTTTGTATGTTCATTTAAAAATAAACCAAATACACTATTAATTTATTTTATTCAAATGCAACAAGTAAACAAGGAGATGTCAAGGAAAAAGAAAAAACATTTAAATTTTTTTTTGTGATTTTTTGTTTAAGGTATTTTAAGACTCGAGTGGATAAAATAAATATGTGTTTGAATTATTTCAAAATCACATTTTAGATATGGATATAGTAAACTCTACTTAATTTCCTTATTTCTCCTAGATTAAAATAGGATCCGAAACATTATGACATATGAAGCTAAAATAAATCCCTCACATGCCCCTATTTGATTAAAGTTCATTTCCCTGACTGACAACCATTTACTAGTTAAGAGAAAAGGACAAAAAAAAGAAAGAAAAGTAGGATTATTTAGGGAACAGCAAAAGAATCAACCGACTGTAACAGAAATCAAAGTGAATAATACAAGCGTCTGAGACACTGGATTTCAGTTGAAACCATCAAACGATCCTTGCCACCGTTCCACTTCCACCCTTCTCTTTTCTTGGGAAAAATAATTTTGTATATGATCCTTCCTACTTGCTGACCAACTCATAGTATAAATATGCCAGCAACTTCAGCCACTTTTCATTCAAACCTGCTCCAATTATTCATCTATTTACTAAGACTTCTTCCATTATTAACTTTTGTTCAATTAAATCTTTGAAGATGGCCAACAGAAATGTCTCTGCTAATTCTCCTCTTGAGAGGACTACCTTGGCTTCTATGGATCAAAAGTTGGCAATGGCCAAGCGCTGTTCTCATGGTAATGCATCCATTTTTCTCAGGTGTGTTTGTGAGTTTTGAGAAGAGGGAAAGGAAAGGATTGGAGGGAGAAGGGAGGGGGAGAAGAGGAGGAAAACACTTTGTAAAATACTTAAATTCACAAACACGAAGGGGGGAAGGGCTTCCACTAAACCCTTCCCTTCCCTCCCTTCCTTTCCAAAATTCAACTCACAAACGTACCCTCAGTGTCTTCCCTTCTGTTTCCTTTTTTAACTTTTCAAATTCTGCTATAAAGCATTTCTCCACTGCCTACTGCATTTTTCTTTTGATCTCTTTATCTTTTATGGCAGATTATTTTAAGTTTTGCACCATATACCTGGTATCAGAATTATGATCATTGATGAACTCTGCAGATTTCCCAATATATATCTGAAAGTTACCTGACTTTAATTTACTCACTGTGTGTGCATGTAAACAGAGGGTGTGAAGGCAGGAGCTAAGGCAGCTGTTGTTGCTACTGTTGCCACTGCTATTCCAACTGTAACCACTCCTTCCACCTCTTCAATTCTCTCTAGTTCATTCCATTCAATTATTTTTTACATAAAGTTCACATTTTATAAGTTTAGGTTTGAAACAACCACTTTTTAATTTTTAAGAGAGTTTTTTGTATATAGCTAACTGGAATATTATGCATGATATGCAGCTGGCTAGTGTAAGGATGCTACCTTGGGCAAGAGCCAACCTCAATCACACTGCTCAAGCTCTCATCATTTCCACAGGTTACCTTAATTACTCATCCTTCATTAGTGTCTCCTTGATATCTTAATTTCATCATAATCAAAACAATAATTATTTGATTTAGTCATCTGATAACCATATTATGTTTCATAATCATGTTTGCAGTGGCAGGAGCAGCATATTTCATAGTTGCTGACAAGACCGTTCTGAAAACTGCAAGAAAGAACTCCTTCAATCCACCCTCCAATGCATGAATTAATCCCAAATAGATAGATAACTTGGATATTGGATTCGGCTGCACTACATTGGGCTATCTTCTGCAGGCCTTGGCCTTGGGCCATCTTTTCTCAATATATTTTCCATTGTCCAAAATGAAAAACAGTAAATATGTATTGATAAATAAAGAAGGATTTGCATTTCAATATTGAGAAAGCACATATGTACTGATCATCTTTAATTAATTATATGAATGCAAATCATTCACTTTTCTTTCTGCACATGATATTCCCCTCAATATCAAGTTTCACCAGCAGTCATTACATGAGCAAAACCCATCTTTAAAAATGTGAAATCGGTTTCTATCTCTTGCAACTATTTCCCTATTGAAGATCTTGGATATTAGCTTAGTAGCTGAATGGCAGTTTCCACAAACACGTAGATTCTTCACGATCCTAATAGTACTCCCCGGCTTGGTGCTGATCAAACCGAAAGCAATAGCCAACTTCTCACTATGTTGACTCAAAGCCCCTTCCTTCCACTCTTCATCCATATCATAGAGCACCTCAGAAGTATCAGGCACAAACCCATTCTCCTCCAAAAGCTTATCTACCTCTTCCAACATCCTATAAATATTTTCACTCCTGGGGTGTAACCTATCACCAACAAGGAACTCATGAACAACCCCATCAATCTCTATAGAGGTGCAACCAGGAACTTTCTTCATTCCTTTGTCATTTAACCTGGTTCTTATCCTTGCTACATCATCCCATCTGCCAGCTCTTGCATATATGTTTGATAAAAGCACGAATGCCCCAGGATTTTCTGGTTCTAACTGAAAAAGGCGTTCTGCAACATATTCACCCAACTCAACATTTCCGTGAACCCTACAAGCACTAAGCAGGGAACCCCAAATAGCTCCATCTGGCTCCATCTCCATATTTCTCATCAGAGTCTTTGCTTCTTCGAATTTCCCAGCTCTTGCTAAGAGATCTATCATGCAACCATAGTGTTGCAATTTTGGAGAAATTCTGTAATCTTGAATCATTGAACTGAAATACTTGTGTCCAAGATCTACCAATCCAGCATGTGTACAAGCAGATAATACTCCAACAAAAGTGATATCATCGGGCTGGAACCCCTCATTGGCCATCTCTGAGAAAAGCTCAAGAGCCCTTTCTGCATGTCCATGCATAGCCAATCCAGATATCATTGCATTCCAAGAAGCCAAAGTTCTACAATGCATACTTCTAAACACTTGTTCTGCCACCTCAATACAACCACATTTTGCATACATGTCGATGAGACTTGTCCAAAGAGAAACATTGCTCGTGCTCTTCAAGTTTTTATCTAAGTAGGCATGAACCCACTTGCCAAGGTCAAGAGCACCAAGAGAAGCACAAGCTGGAAGAATCCCCAAGAAGGTTACATCATTAGGTGTTACATCTGATCTAAGCATGAGCTCAAAGAGTGCCAAGGCTTCTTGGTAGTAACTCAAGCAAGAATAACCACCAATCATAGTATTCCAAGAAATCACATCTTTTTCCTCTATCCCATCAAACAACTCACGAGCCACATCAATTTCACCACACTTGGAATACATATCAATGAGTGCATTAGTGAGCTGAAGATTCGACCCAAGGCCGTGTTCTCTAATCCAAGAACTGATCCAGTTACCCAACTCAAGCGACCCTGAATGACCACAAGCAGAGAGTAGAGTCACCATTGTACACTTATCTGGTGAGATATTTGCCTCCTTCATTTGGCTAAAGCAAGCCAAGGCCTCTTCAAAGCGACCACTTTGGACATACCCTGCAATCATGGCATTCCATGACACAACATCTTTGGTGGGAATTTCATCGAAAAGGCGTCGAGCATCATCCACATAACCCTCTGCGACATACCCAGTGATGAGAGCGGTGAAAGACACGGCATCTCTTAGAGGACTAGTATCAAACACCAACCGTGCATGGTTCAATTCACCGAGAGAAGAGTACAAGTGAATGAGCGAAGTGTGGACGTGTGGGTGAGAGTGAAGGGCAAGCTTGAGAGCATGAGCGTGAAGCTGTTTGGCTTCATGGGTAGCACTGGCTTTGGCACAAGACTTGAAGAGGAAAGGGAAAGTGTGAGAATTGGGTTGAAGGCCAGAGTGGAGCATGCGGACATAGAAGTGTAAGGAGGAGATGGGAGAAGGGCTCAAGGAGTGGCCGCGAATGAGGGTGTTCCAGATGAAGTGGTTAAGGGGTTGTTCTTTGGGTGTAATGGAGTGGAAGAGGGAGAGAGCGTAGGAGAGGTTACCAGAAGGGGAAATGGCACAGAAGTATATGAGTTTGCTCTGTGCGAAGGTTGTGTTGTGGAGGCCAGTTTTGATGAAGAGGGAGTGGATTTGCTTCAGAGTGTGGATGTTGTTGCATTTCAAGAGGAGGTTGACAAAAGGGTGATCTTCGAGAAGCTTGTAGGGAGGATCAGAGCTGGGAAGAAAGTGAAGAATGGACGGTGACACTGACACGGCCATCGTATTTCGTGGGGGTTTACTGTAACCATGCGATTTAATTCCAACCAAAATTCAAAGAAAAATCATATTTCCACACCCAAATATTTTGGAGTGGAGTGTCCATAAAAGAGACATGAGAAAAAAAGAAATGGTTAAATCTTTAAGTGGAATTTGGTTTTGGTCCAAGAATTTATTAACATTCTATGTTTATTAACATTAATAAGAATTTACCTCAAAAACCTATAATTTTTACTAATTTTTGTTTTAATTAATAAAATAATTTAATTTATTTGATAAATTACAAATATTAATACCTAAAAAATAATTAAAAGTCGCTTAAATTAATTGTGATAAAATGCATAAATCAAAAAGTGGGGCAATAATAAAAGTAAATAATACGAAATTATTAAATTAAGCACTTTTTAACAAATCAAAATGAAGAATGTTAGACACATGTGAAACTCTTTGATGTAAAATGTTTTTAGTTAAATATGAGAAGTGTAGTCGGGATAGAAAAGAGGATATTAGAGGTAATAAGACTTAAGAAAAATTGAAACAAGAGTTCATGATAGGAGAGTTGATGGAAGGGGTGATTGGAAATGCGAGAAGTTAAAAAATAGATATATTCTATGCTTATTAATTAACGTTCATAAGAAGTTAGTTATTTTTCAATATCTAAAATGTTATATATATATATATATAAATATTCTAAAAAATGATATTAATGGATATTTAGTTATTTAATTAATTGTTGTCATTTTTATTTTAAAAATAGAACATCTTTTTAAATAATTTAATTCATATTCACAGTCCATGTGTTACAGATGAATAATTTGATAGGTTTGATGATGTTTATACTTTTAAAATTCTTAGTGCAATAAGTTATTTAAAATTTTCAAATCATAACATTAAATTAAAGCAATATTTCTGTCATATTATTGAGAAATATAAATTTGACTTTTAGATTATGTAAAATGGTGCATGACTTATAATCACTCAATCTGAACACGTATGTTTTCAAATGAAGAGTTATATTAAAAATAATGTCAGAGAAAAAGTTTTAATTTCAAGGTTTTCATTAATTTCATCAGATAAAAGTATTGTTTTTAAATTTCAACGTAAACAATTATAATTGTCATTCTATTTACAATAATAATAAATAAAAGACTTATATATATAATTTGTCTTATATTTAACTTTAATTTTGTATTTTGTTTAACTCTATATTCAACAATTGTTTACTTTTTTATATTTTAATATACAATTTATTCGTTAATATTATTTTATTAATTCATATATTATGTGCACGGGTATTATACTAGTATTTATAAAAGTAAGGTAGTGAAAACGGTCCATGAAAGCTAATATAAGGATACAGCAGTAAATTCCTTCAAGCAAAACTTCTAAAAATAGTAACTATCTTTTACATTTAAAATGATTAATATTATGTATCACCATTAATTAATTATAGTAACTATATTAAAGTGAATATCACTATAAAAATAAAAAACTATAATAATAATAATAATAATAATAATAATAATAATAATTAAAAGGATTTAATGTATATACATTTTACACGGTCATCCAATGATGTGTTGCCACACCAATTATTGAGTTTAATAACACATAAGGTGTCATACTCATTAAATGATGTGGCAACAAATCATTGGATAACCGTGTAAAATTGGTTTACACAGTCAGTGTATACTAATTAAACTCAAATAAAAAATATAAATAATGATAATTTACAATATACCTAATAATTTAAAAAAAATATGCAATTTAAAACATTATCAAACATTTAAAAAAAAAACATTTTATAATTAGGTTGATAGTAATTATAGTAATCATTTAATTATAATTATCTTTTTTTATATCAAATATTAATAATATTTAAAGCTCATTTTAACAATTTCAATACTAAAAAGAAAGGTTTATAAAATAAATGAAAATATAATACGAAATTTAAAACATAATAAAATAATTTAAAAAGGTGAAACTTAATTTTAGAAAAATAAAAATATAATATAAAATTTGAAACATACTAAAACACTTAAAAATATTTTAATAATTATAGCAACAATAATTATATTAATTATTTAATCATAGTTACCCCTATTATATCAAATATCAATATAAAAAGCTAATTTTAACAATATTAAAAAAAGTTTATAACAAAAGTAAAAATATAATACAAAATTTAAAACATATTAAAATAATTTAAAAAAACATTTCATAAAATTAAAAATGTAATACGAAATTTGAAACATGCTCAAACAATTAAAAAATCATTTTATAATTATATTAATGGTAATTATAGTAATTATTTAATTATAGTTATCTTTATTAGTTTAAAACATATTTAATAATTTAAAAAAATAATAATATAAAATGAAATTTAAAACATACTTAAACACTTAAAAATTCATTTTATAATTACGTTAATAGTAATTATAATTATTTAATTATAGTAAATTTTATTGTTTCCATATTAAAACCCATTTTAACAAATTTAAATATTAAAAAAAGGTTTACATAAATAAAAATATAATACAAAATTTAAAACATAATAAAATAATTTATAAAGAAAAGGTAGAACTTAATTTAGAAAAAATAAAAATATAACACAAAATTTAAAACATGTTGAAGCACTTTAAAAATCATTTTTTAATTATGTTAATAATAATTATAATAATTATTTAATTATAGTTATCTTTATTATATCATATATTAATATTAAAGTTTGTTTTAAAAATTTCAAAATTTAAAACATAATAAAGTAATTTAAAAAATGTACAATTTCTGCTATAATAATTATAGTAATTTATTATATGAAAATATCAAATATCAATATTAAAGTTCATTTTAACAAATTAAATATTTTAAAATATGGTTTATAAAATAAATAAACACATAATATGAAATATAAGATAATATATAAAAATATTTTATATTTACATTAATAGTAATTATAATAATTAATTAATTACTGTTCTTCTGTGGGTCTATTTTTGTTTAAAGTGTCTTTGTGACTTATAATTAAAATTAAGTTTTCTTAGTTTTCATGCTTTGCAATTGTCAAAGTCCCAACTATAAGAGTGTGTTAGGAATAAAAGATGTAATTATTTAATTTAACACTTTTTGATAAATGAGAATGGAGAATATTAATCATAAGTGAATCTTTTGGAGAAAATTCTTTCTCTATGAAAGAGGAAGAGGGAAAGTTTCAAGAATTAGTCAATTTCATGGACATGTACACAATTTAAATATGATATCCATGAAAAAAGAGGTTTGTAGAAAGTATGATTGAAAATGGTGGTGAGACATATTTTCAATTAGATAAATGAGTTGGGGGGAGAAATTATATGACAAATAGTTATCAACCTTCAAAAAGAGTTAATTATCTCATTAAAAATGTTATATATAAATAATTCTCTGACAAACTTAAAAAAAACAATAACAATGTCATTTTTAAAAATGTACTTTTGAAACTTTTACAATGTTTAGATCATCATTATTTTGAAAAATATTATGTAATGAATAAATTAAAATAATTTTAAAAGTTACTATTGTTTTTAATTTCTTTTATAAATACAATTTAAAAAATAACTTAATGTATATACACTGACAATATAAAAAAGTTTACATGTTGGGGTGAAAAGAAGGAAAAAGGAAAGTAGCTTGAGTTGGTTGGGTTATATTGTGCAAATGAAAAATTGATGCAACGATAATGTAACGTCCTAATTTCTAGTTCGAGGATTTAGTCCGTTGGAAACCAAATCCTGAATTTCTGAAATTATTTCGCTCCATTTAGATATCAGAAGGCATAATCATATATAATTCAAGTTACCAACGTTCACTCAAAAGATATATGAATACAAATACTAATCACAAGAACTACAAAATGCCATCAAGGCTACAATCATCGAATACATGATAATAGACTGAGGATACCCCCATACATGTGTCCTAACAAGAGGAAACTAAGGATCATACATGTACAATCATATCCTCTGAAGAATTGGTCAATTTCATGGACATGTACACAAAATTTAAATATAATTTCCATGGAAAAATAGTTTGTAGAAAGTATGATTGAAAATGGTGGTGAGACATATTTTCAGTTAGATAAATGAGTTGGGGAGAGAATTTATATGACAAATAGTTATCAACCTTAAAAAAGAGTTAATTATCTCATTAAAAATGTTATATATAAATAATTCTCTGACAAACTTAAAAAAACAATAACAATGTCATTTTTAAAAATGTACTTTTGAAACTTTTAGAATGTTTAGATAATCATTTTTTTAAAAATATTATGTAATGAATAAATTAAAATAATTTTAAAAGTTACTATTGTTTTTAACTTCTTTTATAAATACAATTTAAAATATAATTTAATGTATATAATTTAATCCCAAATTTCTGAAATTATTTCACGTCATTTAGATATCGGAAGGCATAATCATATATAATTCAAGTTACCAACGTTCACTCAAAAGATATATGAATACAAATACTAATCACAAGAACTACAGAATGTCATCAAGGCTACAATCATCGAATACATGATAATAGACTGAGGATACCCCCATACATATGTCCTAACAAGAGGAAACTAAGGATCATACATGTACAGTCATATCCTCTCAAAATATACAATAAATATATCAAAATACAACTATCAGGACCTAATAAGTCCAAATAAAATTCCCACAATCCACAAGAAAACATAACAGCCACTCCAAGCTCCTAGCTCATGGGCCTGTGCGTGGGGGTACTTGCGCATCTAAAATGTGGTCCACGAAACGTGTGGTGAGACAGGATGTCTCAGTGAATATAACCATGCAATATACAGTGTGGGGAGATACAACAAGTGATGCGCAAGAACAACAAAGGCAATACAACAATTAATACTCAACATAATCTTAAGTAAAAGCATGAATGCACATGACCGGCATAACCCAGCCGGCGGGTTCTTATCACTTAAATAACTGTGTGGCTAGACCTGAGCTCAAACTACAAGGAACATCTCCCTTGGGCACTAATCACCACCACTGGGTACTAATCACCCTGGGTACTAATCACCCTTATTAATTCGGTACTAATCCCCCAAGTCTTAAAACATGAACTGAATTGCATTCTCATCTTTATTATATTTAACTGGGTCGAAGCCAAAGCTGTTCTTCAAGTTAATAACTCGGCCAAAGGCCTAAAATGAAATGCTCAGCACAATGGGTACAAGAACTCATGCAACAATATTGAAAGACATGGTCATGGGTAACCCTAAATTGGGAGAAATCCCCTCTACACATATTCTCATACCATAAATGCAAACTTCTATTCCAACAACAAGTAAAATATCATACATTCAACAATCATAAGAGTTAAGAAGGGGAAATGAAAGAAGGGGGTGCATACAAGAGAATATCAATCAAAGTAGTGTGAGTGTGTGAGTTATACTCACTTGGGAGCTTAAATGGAGGGTGGAAGGAAAGTTGGAGAGATGGGTTGGAGGAATCCTTTGCTTGGAGGCTCTCTCTTGGTCCCTTGCTCCTTCCTCTCTAAGTTCTCTCTCTCTCTCTCTCTCTAGGATCGAAGGATGAAAAAGAAAGTGAATGAGATTGAAGCCCTAATTAATGTTTTTATCCTGGTACGTGTGCTCTCGCTCAAGCGAGTAGCTCTCGCTCAAGCGAGTAATTATCGCTTGAGCGAGGAAGATGGGATTTCTCCCTTTCATATTCTCGCTTGAGCGAGAATACTCCAGAGAGTATCTTCCCAAATTCTGGTTGAATTTCACTTAAGCGAAACCCATTTCGCTGGAGCGAAACCCATTTCGCTGGAGCGAAATTCTTCTAGAGATCACCCCAAAATCTCCCCTATTTCTTGCTTGGGTGAGACCCTTCTCGCTCAAGAGAGAAAACCATAAAAGATTTTGCAAGTTTTTACTGATATACTCGCTCAAGCGGGCCATTCTCGCTTGAGCGAGAATACCATAATCCCATTTTCTTATTTTCTCTTCTCCTTAATCCTAACTCATTTCGTTTCCCTTAAGTCCTACCTCTTTTATCAAGTCCTTATTCGATATTCCCTAACTCTAATAATTAAGTTTGAATTCTTGGAACGTTACAATTCTACCCCCCTTAAATCAATTTTGTCCTCAAAATTGGCTAATGAGAAAATAGCATAAAGTTCTTACCTCAATTGAATAACTCTGGGAATTGAGAACGAAGATCATCTTCCTTCTCCCAAGTGGCTTCCTCTAACGACCGACCCTCCCAAAACACCTTCACCAAGGAAATTGTCTTATTCCTCAGTGTCTTGACACTCTGATCGATATTCCGTGCAAGTCTAGTGGGGACTGTGAGGTCCTCCCTCAATTGTACCGATTTGGAGCTCATGATGTGTGAAGGGTCGTGAATGTACTTTCTGAGCTGAGAGACATGGAATACATCATGGATGCGGGACAAATGAGGTGGCAAGGCTATCATGTAGGCCAGAGGGCCAACCCTCTGCAGGATCTGAAAGGGCCCAATGAATCTAGGGTTAAGCTTTTTGGGTTTTATGGCTCGGCCAATGCCTGTGACAAGAGTTACTTTTAAAAACACATGATCTCCTTCCTCAAACTCTAAATCCTTCCTTCTCTTGTCAGTATAGCTTTTTTGCCAGCTTTAGGTAGTAACATGCTTTCCCTAATGACTCTAATCTTTTTTGTGGGTTCCTGCACTAACTCTTGACCTAACAGGGTTCTCTCACCCAACTCATACCAAAATAAAGGAGATATGCACTTCCTACCATACAACGCCTCATAGGGTGCCATGCCTATGCTGCTATGGAAACTATTGTTGTAGGCAAACTCTATGAGAGGTAGGTACCTATCCCAACTACCATGCTCCTCTAAAACACACGCCCTATGCATATCCTCTAAGGTTTGGATGGTCCTCTCAGACTGACCGTCAGTGTGAGGGTGGTAAGCGGTACTAAACCTGAGCTTAGTCCCGAAGGCCTGATGGAGCGCACTCCAAAACCTAGAGGTGAACCTAGGGTCTCTATCTGATATGATGCTAGAGGAAATGCGATGGAGCTTAACAATCTCCTTGACATACAGGTCTGCTAACTTACTCAGGGAATAGGTATTCCTAATTGGTAGGAAATGGCCGACTTCGTAAGCCGGTCCACAATGACCCAGATGACATCGAATCCAGCCTGGACTCGGGGTAGCCCTACCACAAAGTCCATGGCTATACTCTCCCAATTCCACTCGGGGATCTCTAAAGGTAATAGGGTACCTGAGGGTTTCTGGTGCTCAATCTTGACTTGTTGGCACACTAAACATCTAGAGACAAACTCTGCTATCTCCCTCTTCATGCCATCCCACCAAAACATCATCTTCAAGTCCTGATACATCTTGGTAGTGCCAGGATGTATTGAAAACTTGCCCCTGTGGGCCTCCTCTAGAATCTACTGTCTGAGACTACCCCCTTAGGGACACAAACCCTCCCTTGGAAGAGAATCATCCTATCCTCCGACTCCGAGAAACCTGGCTGCCCTTTCCTATCTTGGAGGTCTGAGTCAGAATTCTGGGCCTCCATAATCAGAGCTCTAAGTTCACTAGTGACCTCTAACCTGTAGAGTCTTAAACTACCCTCTTCGATCTCAACATTAAGGCTTAGGTTTCTAAACTCCTCTAATAGATTTATCTTATGAACCATCATCAAGGATACATGGAGGGACTTCCTACTGAGGGCGTCGACCACTACATTGGCCTTGCCCGGGTGGTACTTCAACTCAAAATCATAATCCTTAAGGAACTCCATCCACCTCCTCTGCCTCATGTTGAGTTCTTTCTGATCAAAGAGGTATTTCAAGCTCTTATGATCACTAAATACCTCAAACTTCACACCATAAAGGTAATGCCTCCAAATTTTGAGGGCAAAAACCACAACTGCTAGTTCTAATTCATGAGTGGGGTAATTCTCTTCATGGGGTCTCAACTGCCTAGAGGCATAGGCCACTACCTTCCTATCCTGCATCAAAACACACCCTAGCCCTTTCCTAGAGGCATCGCTATAAACTTCAAAGGTTCTGGACAAATCCGGTAACACAAGTACCGGGGCGGTGGTCAACCTCTCCTTGAGCTCTAAGAAGCTCTTCTCACACTTCTCGTCCCACACAAAGGCTTGACCTTTACGAGTCAATCTAGTGAGGGGCAAAGCTAGCTGGGAGAATCCCTTAATGAATCTCCAGTAGTAGTCGGCCAATCCTAGGAAACTTCTAATCTCTGTAATGGTCTTAGTCTTTTCCCATTCAAAGACAGCTTCTACCTTGCTGGGGTCAACAAACACACCTTCCCTAGAGATCACATGTCCCAAGAAATGGACCCTGTTCATCCAGAACTCACACTTTTCTGGGTTGGCAAACAACTTCTTCTCTCTCAAAATTCCCAATATGACCCTAAGGTGCTGCTCATGCTCTTCTAAGCTCTGGGAGTAAATCAAGATGTCGTAGATGAACACAACAACAAATTGATCAAGGTAGGGCCGGAAAATCTGATTCATGTAATCCATGAATACGACAGGAGAATTGGTTAAGCCGAAAGGCATCACCAAGTACTCATAGTGCCCATATCTAGTCCTAAAGGCAGACTTAGGTATATCCTCACCCCTAATCTTGATATGGTGATAACCAGACCTCAGATCTATCTTAGAGAAGACTGAAGCCCCTCTAAGCTGATCTAGGAGGTCATCTATCCTGGGTAAGGGATACTTATTCTTTATGGTAACCTTATTTAGCTGCCTATATTCTACATGGAACCTCATACTCCCATTTCCTTCTTCACCAAGAGCACTGGTGCTCCCCAGGGTGACACACTAGGCCTAATGAACCTTTTAGCTATAAGATCTTCTAATTGAGTCTTAAGCTCACTAAGCTCTAGTGGGAACATTCTATAGGGTGCCTTAGAAATGGGCCTGTGCCCAGTACCAAGTCTATGGTAAACTCTATCTCCTGATCCGGAGGCAAAGTGTTTACCTCCCTAGGGAAAACATCTTAATACTCCCTAACCGTTGCTACACTACTTAAGTCAATACCAGATTCTAGAGTTGAGGAAAGTAATAAGATAAAACAACTACTCCCATCAGTCAGGCATCTAGACACTTGGGTAACACTGGACAAGAGTATTGGTGGTTTCTCCCCCGAAAGAGGAGGGAGAACTGGAAAAACGACCTTTTTATTGAAACAATCAAGCATGACTCGATTCACGGATAACCCGTTCGTGCCAAGGATTATGTCTATGCCCCTTAATGGCAAACAAATCAAGTCAACCTCAAAGGTCTTCCCTTGTATCACAATGGGGCATCTAGAACACACAAGGGAAATGGGGATTGCCTCCTTAGCTGGGGTGATTATGTAACATCCCAAAAATTGGAACTTAGGAAACAGAAGGAAAACTTTAGGTGGTGAACCCAGCCAAGAGAGGGAAGTTAGAAGTAGGGTGAGAATTCAGCGGTTAAGTGTGATTTCAGATAAGAAATTAAGGAATTAATTTACCAAGAATTAGAGTGGGGAAGGGTTTGGATGAGAAGAACTAAGTTAGAATAAGGTTTTCATGGAGAGGAATTAGGTTTGAGAAGGAGGAAAATGAATTGGAACCAAGAGGGGCAGAAACCGAGGTTATTGCTTAATTTTGGGAGTTAGGCCTAATGACTTTGGTGCACTAATTCGAAAATATCTAGAGCCAAGGATGTCCAATTAAGGTGATTCCACTTTCATTAGAAAGCTAATTTCCGGGGCTTCAGTTTGATAGGCTATATGATAGGGTTCCGAGCTTATTTACACTTCCAAACAAACTCATCCTCTCTCAAGCAAAATCTCGCTTGAGCGAGAATTGTCCAGAGAAGGGTTACTCTCTGGGGTATTTTGCTCAAGCGAGAATCTAGCTTGAGCGAGAATACACGAAATCATTTTTTAAAAATAGCGAGTCCCACTCTCTTCTCTAATTTTTCCTTGTCTCCTAGGGTTTCTAGAGGAGAGAGATTTTTAGAGAGAGAGGGAGCTTGTGGGCTTGAAAGAGGAAGAAAAGGAAGATCAAGAAGCATCTTTAAGGTTCCCAATCACTTGAGGAGCTTGGGATTTCCCCTCTCCACCTCTCATCCGCCCCTATTTCTTCCCCTAAGGTGAATGTGGTTCACTCACTTGCTTATTTGTCATGTAAATTCCCTTGTATGACCCTTATTCTACCTTCCCTTGCTTGCATCTGGTTATGATGATTAGAGGAAGCTAGGGTTGTTGATTTGAATGTATTCTCTTGTAATGCAAACCCTAGGTTAGAGAATTTGGGGGGGTTTTCATGAAATTGAAGGTTTGGGGGTGTGATTATGCTTATAATTGCTCATGTTTATGTATTTTATCATGTTTGTGTATAATCTGAATGTTTGTACATGATTTTACCCCATCATGTTCATGGAAAATGTTTGGGTCATTGACCTCATGAAAATGTTAAAAGAAATGTTAAGGAAATGTTAAAGGGGTCTTCGGACCAATGAGGTGCAAGAGAGGTAACCGCTTTACTCATCAGCCAAGGGGTAATTGAGGTTCCTCAATTAAATGAACCCTGTTTGTTTAAGCTTAAAACTTAATGAGGGTGGCCCTGACGACGGTCCTTGGTCACATGGCCGAGCGCTCAAGAAGGTTAAAGTGAAAAGAAACCGTGGGTGTCCGGGTTATGACACTTGAGGACTAACTCTGCATTGATTGATTATGTGACTGACTCATGATTTCAGATTCTCCCTTAAGTCCATTTGCATAATTCTGTAAAGTATGTGTATGTTTCATGGTCTAGTTACCTGTGTTTTGATTTATATATGATGTTTATATGATTGTATGTTCTCCCTCACACTGTACACACACTTATCGCACTCACTGGGACGTAGTCTCATCCCACGCTGTGGGAAATATCTTTTAGTGTGCAGGTCATTGTTTTGGTACTTAGCAAAGGAGCTGACGACTGACTTGAGGTAGATTATGAAGACGGTCATTGGAGTTCTTTTAGTGTAGTTATTGGTTTAATGATGTAAATTATATAATTCTTCAGTAAAAGATTAAATGTAATTACAGTTAATTGGTAATTGGTGTAAAAACCTGTAGTCGGCCACGGAGGCCCATTTTCCCTGAAATAGATTAGAAATCATATTGTTATGAACTGTATTGGTGGTTTTGCTGGTTTTCAGGTGAAGCCAAAATTGGGAAACGCCCAGTTTTCAAGGGAAACTCTGCCGGATTTTCGGTAGGAGTTTTGGGGAACCATGACACTCTGTGTCTAGGTTCATTTCCCTTAGATTTGAATATAATGTTTCATGTTGTATTGTAGATTGAATTGTAGTGAAGGCTTAAGTAAGCGTTGGATTACCTAAGCGATTGTATGATTTGTTCACCGATATCGAAAAAGGCGTGAATAATTTCAGGAATTCGGGAAGTAGTATTTCCAACGAACATATTCTTAGATTCAGAAATTTGGACGTTATAAATTATATTTAAGATATAAGGCAAAGGGGTCGCATGCAATTCCAAATTCTTCACACAATAAAAAGATGAAAGAATGATTAGCTCATGAATCATAGAGTACAATTACAGGGATGCCTCTTAAAGTACACATACCTCTAATTAGATTATCAGCCGAAGCAGCTGTCTCGGCACTGAGGGTGTAAACTCTCCTGGTGGCTTGGGATTTGGGAGCTTCCTTCCTCTTTGGACCTCGTGTCGCATATGACCCGGCTCCTTGAAGAAAAACATAGGCCTTAACCCGCCAAGCACCGACCTCTCTGTGGTTCTTGCCACACTTGGGGCAAGTGGGAATGCTAGGAGTGGAGGGGAGTGCAAGTTGCTTGCCCTTGCCTCCCTGCAATGATGCCCAGGTGTTCTTCCCTGTATGTGCCTCCTCCCGCTTTCTCTTGCCATCCAACCAAGTCCTGGCAACGGGCCTAGGTGCTTCCTCCACCAAGCTTTGTTCCACCACTAGACATTTAGTAACCAAAGCGGGGAACTCCTTTAGCTGGAAAGCGGCCACTACCTTCTTGATCTCGGCCTTGAGGCCGGACTCTAAGTGGGAGCATTTCCAACCCTCATTGGGATTAGCTTGAAGGAGGGTGTGATATTTGGCAAGTTCTTCAAACTTGGCCACATATTGGCCCACCGACAAGTTGTCCTACTTGAGTTGTAAGAACTCCATCTCCTTCTTTTTCCTCACTGGCTCTGGAAAGTACTCTCTAGGAATAGCGTCTGAAATCCATCCCAAGAGAAGGGTGTCTCTGTTGCTCTCCTAGTCAGGCACTCTTCCACAGGTCTCCGCTTCACCTTGCAGCATGTAAGTGGCAAAGCGGACCTTGAAGTCGTCCGAACAGGCCATGACCTCGAAAATCTTGTTCATGGCGTTCAATCAGGAGTTTGCTACCTCAGGATCATAGGCTTCGAGAAAGGCTGGAGGGCGATGTTTTCTAAACTCGAGGCCAAGCCCTGGACAAACAGATCCATCACAACTACAGGGGGTGGAGGTAGTGTCTCCGTCGGTCGTCGAGCAAACTCTTGGAGCATGGCGGCATTGGCCGCCGCCTGCTTCCTTGCCGCTGCAGCTTGCCGCCCTCATCTGAAGGGCTGCAACTATAGGGTCCGTGGTAGAACTCTGGGGTGTGGAGGTCTGAGGATTGGTCCTCGGTCTACCCCTTCCTCGGCAAGCCATGATTCTCTACACATTATTAATAACACGTTGAGGTGATCAGTCTCTCAATTTTATAATAATGTATATAGATACAACTAACTTCAGAAGACAAACAATTCCACAGTCCAATTGGATTGAACTGCTCTGATACCAAAATGTAACGTCCTAATTTCTAGTTCGAGGATTTAGTCCGTTGGAAACCAAATCCCGAATTTCTGAAATTATTTCGCGCCATTTAGATATCCGAAGGCATAATCATATATAATTCAAGTTACCAACGTTCACTCAAATGATATATGAATACAAATACTAATCACAAGAACTAGAGAACGCCATCAAGGCTACAATCATCGAATACATGGTAATAGACTGAGGATACCCCCATACATGTGTCCTAACAAGAGGAAACTAAGGATCATACATGTACAGTCATATCCTCTCAAAATATACAATAAATATATCAAAATACAACTATCAGGACCTAATAAGTCCAAATAAAATTCCCACAATTCACAACAAAACATAACAGCCACTCCAAGCTCCTAGCTCATGGGCCTGTGCGTGGGGGTACCTGCGCATCTAAAATGTTGTCCACGAAACGTGTGGTGAGATAGGATGTCTCAGTGATATAACAATCCAATATGTAGTATGGGGAGATACAACAAGTGATGCGCAAGAGCAATAAAGGCAATACGACAATTAATACTCAACATATATAATCTTAAGTAAAAGCATGAACGCACATGACCGGCATAACCCAGCTGGCGGGTTCTTATCACTTAAATAACTGTGTGGCTAGACCTGAGCTCAGACTACAAGGAATGTCTCCCTTGGGCACTAATCACCACCACAAGGTACTAATCACCCTTATTAATTCGGTACTAATCCCCCAAGTCTTAAAACATGAACTGGATTGCATTCTCATCTTTATCATATTTAACTGGGCCAAAGCCAAAGCTGTTCTTCAAGTTAATAACTGGGCCAAAGGCCTAAAATGAAATGCTTAGCACAATGGGCACAAGAACTCATGCAACAATATTGAAAGACATGGTCATGGGTAACCCTAAATTGGGAGAAATCCCTCTACACATGTTCTCATACCATAAATGCAAACTTCTATGCCAACATGTAAAATCATACATTCAACAATCATAAGAGTTAAGAAGGGGAAATGAAAGAAGGGGGTGCATACAAGAATATCAACCAAAGTAATGTGAGTGTGTGAGTTATGCTCACTTGGGAGCTTAAATGGAGGGTGGAAGGGAAGTTGGAGGAGATAGGTTGGAGGAATCCTTGGCTTGGAGGCTCTCTTGGTCCCTTGCTCCTTCCTCTCTCTAAGTTTTCTCTCTCTCTAGGATGGAAGGAGGAAAAAGAAAATGAATGAGATTGGAGCCCTAATTAATGTTTTTATCCTGGTATGCATGCTCTCGCTCAAGCGAGTAATTCTCACTTGAGCGAGGAAGATGGGATTTTCCCCCTTTCATATTCTCACCTAAGCGAGACTCTTCTCGCTTGAGCGAGAATACTCCAGAGAGTATCCTCCCACATTCTGGTTGAATTTTGCTTGGGCGAAACCCATTTCGCTTGAGCAAATTCTACCAGAGATCACCCCAAAATCTCCCCTGTTTCTCGCTTGGGCGAGACCCTTCTCGCTCAAGCGAGAAAACCAGAAAAGATTTTGCAAGTTTTTACTGATATACTCGCTCAAGCGAGCCATTCTCGCTTGAGCGAGAATACCAGAATCCTATTTTCTTATTTTTCCCTTCTCTTTAATCCTAACTCATTTCCTTCCCCTTAAGTCCTACCTCTTTTATCACGTCCTTATTCGATGTTCCCTAACTCTAATAATTAAGTTTGAATTCTTGGGATGTTACGGATAAGAATAAAAACGAATAGAGAAAAATAATCATTCACATTAATGTGCAATTTTTAAATTTCATATATATATATATTATGAATTCTATTTATTAAAAAAATATTGTATGCCTTTTTTTGTCAAATTATTATTGTATGTCTAATATAAAAAAATGCCTCGTGCATGGCACGGCCGGGTGCACAACTAGTAATAAGAAATGAAGAGAAATAAAAAATAATAAAAAAAGGAATAAAAATGTGATAAATATTTGCTTTGTTCATTTATTTAAAATAATTTTTCAAATTTGTTAATTGTTTTTAATTTTTAATTTTTTAAATTATTAAACTAGTCCATTAAAACTTAGTAACGCTTGATATTTTTAGCTCACTAGAAATGTGAGCAACCGTGAACTTATCTTTTTGAGTGTGGTTATCGAATCAATATTACTAACTAATTGAATAATTATTAAGGGTTATAACCATAATTACTATTAATTTTATGGAAAATGCTTATCAGTGCCCTTAAGGCACTAGTTAAGGTACTGAAAATAGAAAGTTTTTATTGGAGAGTGCAATATCTAATGATACATATGTAATTAATACTGTGATTTTCAATAAAAGACTTCTATTCATGGATCCTTAAACAGTGTCATAAGGGCACTCGTTAATGGGAAACTAATTTTATTTCTTTTACATTTAAGTGAAATTTGCATATTATTCTTTTTTTTTTTTTTACAAGTACATCGTTTATTATTACTAGTGATTTCCCTGGCCTCTATCAGTTTTCTTGACCAGTCCTGGTCAATTTGGCAGGTGAAATTAATTTAGTACCGTAATTAATTTTGAAAGACACACAGTGTGAGTAAATTTCACCCGTGAATTATAAATCATGTGTATGCAGTATGTGTGTATTAACAACTTTTATGAGTATTAATTGAATTCTTATGTTTGATAAACTATAATTATCACAAATTATATAGTTTAATATATATACACGGTCAGTGTAAAGAAATTTTACACAGACATTCAATGATATATGCGACATCATTTAATGAATTTAATAAACATGATGTGTCACATTCATTAAATGATATGGTGACACACCATTAGATGTATGTGTAAAACTTCTTTACACGGACATTGCATATCAATTAAATCCAATTATATAACATTACTATTTTTTTTCTAAATTACATGCATTAATTGTTGTAATTCTTAAAAATATCTTAGTATATTATATATATATATTAATAGATACCATACATATCTTCGACCTCAAAAATATATATTTTATTCTCTATTACACTGCATGACCCTGCAAAAGTCAGGACCAATTTCCTATTTTACTCTAATAATAATATAATAAAGATACTTTATTCCTTGTAGGGTCTAACAAAAGAAAGAATACTTTATTCCTTCATGGCTTCAACGTTATTTTCATTCTGGTTGTCTCTACGGGACAAATCCTATATGGAATGGAGTATGGCTATAATCACTGGTAAAGGTTGGCGATGCTCGTCGAATCTCTAATAACAACATATATATAGCACAAAAGCACCTTTACTTTGTAACTTAATTTGTTAGTTGTAGTAGTAGTAGATACCTAAGAAACAAGTGACAATTGTGCTTCCCCCCACTTTTTTTAACTTTTAAAATCGTACCAGGACGCCATTGTGAGAAGCTTCATTTGAAGGCAATATCTACAAATGCTATGAGCGCATGGGCAACAAAATATCTGGCCATGCTTTAAGCGGATTTACGCTTTGTTAGCGTTTGATTTAGTAGCTTTTTTTGTCATCCCCATCTAACAGATGAGAATTCGTTTTGAGCTGTAGAGATGGTGGAGTCTTTAAGTAAATTTATGCTTTCTTAGTGTTTGATTTAGCGGTATCTTTTTTTTTTTTTGTGTGCGCATAATAGTCGGGCACTAAGAGATCACCGTGATAAGTTTTACCTTTTCAATAATCTCTTCTTTTCTTTTCTATTAACCACAGGTACTTCCTATTACATATGTCAATATGGGTTCAGTTTGGTGAGTTAACCACGGTGGGTTGAGTTAATAATAATTAAACTCAAATTTTCGCGGGTCAAAGTGAAACAACACACTTAATCTCTGGATCACATTTAAGGCTTATTACCCATCCCTAAGAGTATGCTTGGTCGAGATTGAACACGATAGTCATTCCTACAATCTCATTACGCGTTGATAACTTAGCCACGATTCTTTGGTCAATAGAATCTTTCTATATATACTATCAATGCTGGAATCCTTATTAATATGATTAAATGACCTAACTATGTATTAAATGTGCCGGATTTTGCTGGTGATTAATTTGAAAGTATTTTAAGTTTTTATACACATGTATAATTTATGGATTAACATTTTTATCAAATTAATATATACTTGTAAGACAACCAATTCAAAAATAAACGATAATATATTTTAAAATATAAATAAAATAATTTTAAAACTGAGAAAAAAAATTAAATTTCTATAATAAAAATTTGGTTTAAATATATTTTTGTTCCCTATAAAATTAGTGAATTTTGTGTTTAATTAGTCCCTACTAAATTTTTCACCTAGCTAAGTTTGGTCCCCCATTAATTTTCCGTAGCCAATTTTAGTCCCTCCCGTTAAGTACCTACTGTTAAGTGATGACGTGACACTTTACCCATCTTAATCCCTGCTCGAATTGCTCGGATTGTTCCTGCTCGGATTAATCCTTTATTCACATTTATTGAAGAATCCGAGCATGTACAATCTGAGCTATACGACCAATCCGAGCAGGGAGTAGGAGGTAGGGTTGTCAAAACAATTTGTATTCGTGGATACCTGTGGATATACCCGCAATGGGCACCCGCATACTCATTAAAAAATATTTTTCTAGTAATTATATTAGATTATTATCTCTTTATTATTTTATGATGAGATATATTTTATTTATATTATTTTATAATGATATTTTTAATATAGTAACACATAATAATATTATATAATGATAATTTATATATATAATATGATATTATAATATATTATATAACTTTTTCATCTTTTTTATAAAATTTAAATTCTTAAAGATTAATGGATATCCATGGATACCCTCTATCCGCATGGGTACCTGTGAATTTAAGCGGGTATGAATACGAGTTATGCATTATCCGCCCTGCCACGTTGACATCCCTAGTAGGATGAGTAAAGTGTCAAGTCATTACTTAATAGCAAGTACTCAACGAGAGGGACTAAAATTGGTAACGGAAAATTAATGAGAGACCAAACTAGCTAGATAGCATTGAATATATAAAAAATTAACTTTTTGTAATGATAAGAAACTTTTAAAATAAAATAAAGTCATTTGAATTAATATGAAATTTTTATTTATGTATGAGTGAATATGGAACTATATCGATTTTGGAGCATCTCAACTCTCACATGAGAAAAAATGAGTATTTAGATTTAATATACAATAGTAGATAATATACAAGTTAAAATGAGATGAATATATTATATAACTTTTGTTTTATATTTAATATTTAAAAGTAAAACAAAATTAGACATAAGTTAACACATATTTTTAAATTTTTACTAAAATATATATTCAGCCCCTGTGTCAAATGCTATTTAGATGGAGTGAATTATAAAAAAGAAGGGTAACTATTTTCTAGGAATTAAATTTTAATACATATTTTAAAATCTTAATATGCATTTCCGACTTGAATTAATTAATATATTGCTAAGATTGCATATTTCAAATTATGGACTCATATATTTTATAAAATCATTTGAACCTAAAAATCAACAAGTTTTGGACCATGTAAGTTTACAAGGCATTATTTGTCAATTTCTTCCAACCCCATTACCCCACAGATACACGTCACTCACGTATATTCTTCAACTTATACAATGAAATAAACTGCATAAAATCTATGGATAAACTACAGAAAGGGGGGGAAAACAGTAATGCAAGGCGTGACACACATTTAAATGGATAAAGTTTCTATGAATTGTGTTCAAATAAGAAAAATATAAAAGCATAAAAAAATGCTCTGAGAAAATTATCATATATAGGTGTGACACGCATATAACCCTCCTTCATCCTTTTAAATGAAAACAACCATAATTTCTTATGTCTTGATGTGACTTCATAAAAATCTCTCGGTTGCCAATGCATGCCAAGTTGCCTATTTTCATAAACAGAAATTAGAGATTTAAAGCATGCTTAGATTGGTGTAAACACCTTAAATTGATTATGCTAAGTTTTTGTGGTAGAGGTTGGTGTTTTTCAAAATGTAAAAAGCAACGGCTATATATATTTTGGAGGTAGTGTGGTTACTCGTTAGGATGTGGATTCTCCAAGTATTATTGAATGGCCCCCCCTTTTCATAAAAGATTCACACGTAGTTGAGAATAAAAAGAGTGGTGGTAAGAAGTAATAAGAACTGTCAGTCTAAGGTTTTATTGATGTCAATTTGATTAAAATATATGTGGAATATTCATGTTGTCTTGTGAAAATTTGTGATTAGGATTCCTCCTTATCAAACCCAGGGTCACCAACTCACCATGCCCGCATTATTGATGCCACTCTGGGTTCAACCCATCCAAAGTTCCCAACCATGTCTGCCAAGCCATGGCGAATAGAAGAGATCAAACATCAATTTTATTTGTATAATAAGAATAATAAGAATTTAATAAATATACGCAGTTAATATAAAAATAAAATTATGGGTTAAAAATAGTGTTCATCCCTCAAATATAGTGAAATTTTATTTTGGTCTCTCAATTATTTTTTTTTGGTTTTAGTCTTCTATCTTTTAAAAGGATTTAATTGATATACACTAGTGTTATCCGTGTAAAGAAGTTTTACACCGACATCCAATAGTGTGCCACACATCATTTAATGAATATGACACCTCATGTGTTATTAAATTCAATAAATGATGTGGCAATACATTATTTGATGTCTATGTAAAATATTTTTAAACTGTCATTGTATATATATTAAACTCTTTTTAAAATCACATGATTTGAGTCCTATTGTTAGTTATATTCCACTAAGTGTTGACATAACAATATCCATGTAGATTTTTCTATGGTTTTTCCTTCGATTTTACCCGCAAACTTCCAAATTCAAAGGAAATTTTATTTAGATTCTAAAATTTGCGGGAAATTTACTATAGAATTTTCTACAACAATGCAAATAAATTATATAACATTTTAATGTAAAATTTGTGATTTTTAAAATTTACTACATATGACTTTTCTAGAGAAAAAATCGTAAGAAATTCCCTGTGAATTTTTACTCAGGAAAAATCGTAATGAAGTTGCGAAAGTGACTTAACGGAATATAATTAACAAAAATGACTAAAAACATGTGATTTTAAAAATTGGAGGACCAAAACCAATAAAAAATCAAATGAGGGATCAAAACCAAATTTCGCTATATTTTCCGGGACCAAAAGCACATTTAACCCTAAAATTATATATATTATTATCTAATACATCATGAATATAATACTTATATGTGATGGTGTATAGTCAGTAAGTCACATTGTTACAAGACAATACTTTTTGATATTTCATCGCTTAAATCCTTATAATAATAATTATATTTAATTAAAAAAACAATATAGTTATGAACATGCTAGCTGCATAATTATTTTTTTTAAAAAGGTTCTCGAGGCATGCTGCATACAAGAAGACAAAGCAAGTCAGAAGCATGAACATGGCAAGTAATATGGCAATTGAGATGCAGAGAAACATGGCAAGCAACAAACCGGGAGCAGAAAAACTGCGCAATGCAGGAACATCCAAAATAGGCATTATGCAACATGGCTTTCATTTGCATATCACATTGTCTTTTGCATATTAACTGCCTATAAGACCACGACGAGTAGGGAAAGAGCAGGGAGAAACAGAGATTTAGTTAGAGGAAACACTGTGGAAAAGAGAAAAGAAAGTGGTACTCCAAGAAGGTGATTTAGGCTCTAAGCTCAGAAACTTGATGTGTCTCTTCACCTGAAAGAAAATTTTGCTGCATAGATGAAGCTAGCTGTGACAATAGTTTGATGGTATATATATATATTTTCTCAATTTTATTTTAATTTTTTTTTTGGTCGAAATTTTCTCAATTTTTTTTAATTAGACTTCATTAACATCACGCCTCACTTCAGCAATATTCACACCGTATTAAGCATTCATTCACCAAGCCACTGCCTCATCTCCCACCCCCACACATGGTGTGGGTGTCTATCTCTCTCTTAAAAGCTACCTTTTAAAACCTAGACATTGAGCATTTAATTTATGAGATTCGCTTGTAATAAATTGGACCAAATACTAAAGAGTTATGACTCAGTTAGCAATGCAGACTGAGATTATGGCAATAGCTCCCATGTTCGATTCCAACGAAACACACTCTTAGGTTGTGGTAACATGAAATAAAAATTGGACCAATCTTCTTAATTAATTGAACCTGAATTAAATTATAAGATTGGTTTAACATGTTTGCATCCGAGCTCACATATGTACACATGTAGATATAGGTATAGCATATATATACTATGCAGATAAAGAATACATATTCATTACTTTTTTTAATTTCATTTTGCCTTTTAATTTAATTTTTACTTCTCTTATAAGAATTTCTTTGAAAAGTTTATCCAAATTTACTCTAATAGTTACCCATTTGAATGGCTATCTAAGTTCACATGTTAGTCTATTTAAATAATGGAAAAGGGATTGTTTAGAGAGAATGTAAGATTAAACTAACATATTGCTAATTTTAGCATTAAATTACATATTAACTCTTTTTTTATAATAAAAAATTCCAACGTTTATTTATCTACGCTTTTAGAAACAGTTTCATGAGATATTTTTGAAGAATAAAGATAGAAAACTAATACAGAGATGTGGAGTGAGTAGTTTATGCTGCTAGATCCGTTTCTACCACTTGCATATATATAATAAATTCTAGCTTGGAATTAGTTGAAAGGAGTTTGATTCCACTGTAGCACTTTTTGAAACCTACATAATCAGCTTCATGACCTGTCCATTCTGTACAGCATCGGGCCGCCGCGTATTTCTATTAAATTTCTTATCACTCTGCCTTTACATTAAAAATCAATTATGCACATGTCAAAGTGCATGAAAATTGCAAATTCAATTCAATTCATGTTAATTATACATGCAGTTAGTATACTCGTAACTAAGTAGAGAAGAAAAACAAAGTAGACATTGGATATCAATCTTCGAATGGCATTTCAATTATTGCCATAAAGCAATTGAAACAAAGAAAAAAAGGAGTTGGAAATGGATGTGCATGATGTTGGAATCGATTCCCCATAATTTTTTTACTCCCTCCCTGTACTCCCCCATTAAATGAACGGACAACCATCAGCCTATCCAGTGAAGGTTAATTTGCAAGTTGGATGAGTCCAATTAATGTACATACAGAGTGTAATTCATTTTTACACATGGATCAGATAAAGTTTCATGTTGTTGTTACACCCTAGGTGGGGTTCAGGGGATATTGGATTCTATTACAGATTTGCATACCACATAACAACTTCCCCTCATATAGCCTTGCTTCCCCTGGATATGTTCCTCTCAATAATGCATAGGAATCACATAAAGATGGGCAAAAGACTAGATAGACAAAACGTGTATAGATGCACTATTTACCCACCTTTCCCACCATTTCTAAGAATAACTTGAGAAGCAGTAGTATGACATTTTTATCTACATCTTCCAGTAATTTCTAGCATTAATTTAGAATCCCATATGAAGAAAACCATTTCCTGGTTACCAGGGAACGAAAAGAGACATTCATGTCCCCCACATAGGTCTTACAACCAGTATATAAAGCCTCACAACACAAGCACCAGACTCACCACTCATTCTTAAACTACTACTATAGCCACAACAAACCATTACTTGTGTCATTCTTCTATTCATAACTCTTCTTGAGAGGTAAATTTCTTGTTTCTATGCTTGTCATTCACATCTTAAACAATTTCTCATACGTGGATGTTATATATATAATCTTTCTTTGTAAATGCAGTGCCATGGAACCTTATGGTTCATTCACCTTGAAATTAGGGGCACTTGAACCTCTATAATTATAGTTGCGTAAGAAACTAATGTCTTTTTTTTTTTTTTGGTCGAAGAAACTAATGTCTTGGATGATATAGAATACTCTGTCAAGGAAAAATAGCAATCTAGTCAATTTTCTATAATTATAGGAGGTTCAAGTGGCCCACTTTGCACGCCTTCTAATATAAGCTAGGGTCATTTAACTTAGAAGGATTAATAATATATCCTATTGTCATGTGAGTTTTAGGCTACATGCATACTTGCATAGGGAGTTGAGTCATTTAACTCTTATTATCTGGCTGCATTGAGAACAGATGTAACCAAAATTTCTTTTATATAAATTGAACAGGAAAATGAGCTGGTCAGGAGGAGATTGGATGTGTGGTTCTTGCCAGCACATAAATTTCAAGAAGAGGGAAGCATGCCAAAGTTGTGGGTACCCCAAGTATGGAGGCCCTGACCCATCAACCTATAGATACAACAGAACTGAAGCTTTGGCAGGGGACTGGTTCTGCACTGCAATGAACTGTGGAGTTCACAACTATGCCAGCCGATCAAGCTGCTATAGATGTGGTGCATTGAAAGATGATTATTCTTCTGGATATGGGGGGAACATGGCTGGCTCTGGAGGATATGGATCTGATTGCAGTTACCCCCCAGGATGGAAGACTGGAGACTGGATTTGTCCTAGGTCAGTTCACATTATCTTCATATATTTTGAGTACTGAAATAGTATCTATTATAGATATTGGTTGAGGGGTGCACTTTAGGGGCTAAAAATATAGAGTTACAACCATTGCTTGAAAAATTATTAGTTGAAATTTTAATAATTTCATAGTTTGTTATTACATATACATGCACATGTATTTTATCACAATCTCAACCCTTTAAAATGTTATTTTCTCAGCTGCATTCATTCAATAAAGAACCTGCATTCAATTGCAACTTAAAAAGATCCACTATGTATCGCCTAGGTGTCCACTGTCATAAAAGCTGAGCAACGTAATTCAATAACAAGTAACTGATGTACCCCAAAATTAAAGCTGCATTGAAAATGAAGGTGCAATCTCTTTTTCTTCCTCCATTGAAGGAGATAATTATACTCAGCCTTTGCACATTGACTCATAGTGACAATAAGACAAAAGGTGCAGTACTTTTCAGGCCAAGCCAGAAGAAAGGTTAAGAACTTAAAATCAAGAATAAGGACGATGCCAATAGTTACAATACCTATAGTGGTCAATATAAAAGGAGTTCAGGTAATTTTATTACACACAATAAGAAATATGAATATGATACAACACTTGAATTCAAAAGTTCTTCCTAATTTAAGTATTTCACATTATGTAACAGATATGGCTGTGGAGTGCATAATTATGCTACAAGACAGAGATGCTTCAAATGCAAAATGCCAAGGGATTTTGGTGAGAAAAGTTTAGTGTTCTGACGTTTCAATCTGTTCTGTTTGAAAAATATTGTCAAGAGGTTGTGTAGAAAAATGCCTATTTATAACCTCAGTTCCAATGATCCGTTATTACTTGTGTGTTCAGGTGGTGCAGACTGAGAAAAAAAAAATTCAGAAGACTTGCAATTTCACTGATTTCCCTAACATCCTTTCTTCTCCAAACAACATTCTATTTTGCTTTCCCTATGTTGGAGCTCCGGATAAATCATGGATGAAGACCCTCTGTTAGAATTATAGCAATGTCTTTTTATGCAGGAAGGATATCCGACAGGTTTTTGTTTCTTGCTAGATGTACTGACAAGAAGGTTATGAAATCCATATATATAATTTTCCACATACATTACTTGAGATATTAACCTGTAGAACCTACATTAAAAGCTTGCAAAAACTTTCCCTTGTTAGTTTCACTAATTCAAATGCAATGAACATGATACTTGCCTCTATATGTCACACATACACACCCTGAGAGAGAGTGGGAAAGCGAGAGGAAGAGAGAGATTGTGTGCTGGTGGGGAACATCTATTTAATTGAGTTGCTTCTGTTGGGGTGGTCTAAAGAATGTTTTGCATAATTCATTGATCAGGCAGAGAATTCAGACCCAAGTCATGGACCACCATGACCAATAGATTCGACAGCATTATTCAAATTACTAGGGAAATCAAAACAAGTTCACATTCAAAGAATCTATGTGGGCAGTTTACTTCAAAATCCTGCCTAATCTCCAATCCCTATTATAGCATATAATCTCTGAGCAGAAATAATTAAATATGTAAGAACCCAATGCGCTACGTAAAAGCAGAGATGCTACAAGTGAATTGTAAACAGATCAAATATATTTGTTTTCACTAATTAATTTGTTGCTTGGCATTAGTACTGTTTTGATTCCTTTTCATGCTCCAAAATTGGGAACGAATTCTAAATTTCAAATCATGCAGTAAGCTTCATTATCTTTTTGTGATCTTCCTTCATTGACTTAATAACAACATTGGAATGTTATTGTTGAGTCAAAAAGCATATTTATGTTCCTTTCTTTCTCAATGTGCCCTATTACATAGCTTTCAAAATATTCTGGGCTTTCTTTATGCTAGCTTTTTGTTTATATTCTTTGAAGATGTTAAGAAAGGACCCCACTTTAGTGAACTAGTTCCCGCAGCATATTGCAGGGATCCAAAGCCCTGGACCAACTATCAGCATAGATCGGATGCCTTTCCTTTCTGGGCATTCTCATCTGAGAAAAAGATGCACCAGATTAAGAAAAGAAATACCATTTAACTATATCACAAGCTTTATAAAAAATTTCATTAGGTTCCTCTATTATGTTCAGAGCACATTAGATAATGCAGAATAATGAAGGGATGAATCATTTTAAATTTTAATAAAGAAATAAAATAATCACTTTTAGGAGGCATCTAATTCTGCAAATTTACATTCCTTGACTATTTTTTGTCCTTTTGCAAAAAAGGATAACATAGAGGTAAAGAAATGAAAGAGAAAAAATAGGCTAGGAATTTAACTAAAAACTATGTGACATGCCATTTTCTAAACACGTTAATCAATAATAAATATTTTCCATTCAGGACAAAATGAAAATAGAGGAGAGGATAGAAAAGAAAGAAAAGGAAAGCTAAGGGATCATTTGGGATGGTTGTGAGTTTTTTATTCTTAAAAAATTTCAATCAAGTTTTTATAATTTAAAACTGAAAATTAAAAATCACTGTCCATTTGAAAACCACATAAACTTACAAAAACTTGATTAAATTTTTTTAAAAACAAAAAAACTGAACACTCGTAAATATACTACTGTAGGGTTATATTACTTTCAGTCACATACCAAAAATAGGAGTATTATAACCTGCAAGTAAACCTTCTCATTTCATTCATGTCTTTGTTCGGTTATCTTTGTGGTGAGGTCAAAACTGAAAGCATATATCAGACAAGCCTTGGCACACTGGTTGTTCTCCCACAGTGAAGTACTAGTAATCAAGTAAGTAATGATTAAAAATTTGCTATTTGTATTCTTTTTGACATTTTCTCCATAGGTAGTTCAACTTTTGTGTTTCTTATGTTTTGAAATTTTTTATTCTCAAATCTTTTCAAGATTACTTCAATCCTATGGTAATGTGAGTCAATAAAAGCGCTCTCTTTTTTTTTTTTTCTTATTTATTTTACAATTAATTCTCACTTTCTTGCTCTAGTAGATTGACTTCCTGTTTTGGTCCATGAATTAATTTTCATAATCATTAACCTCTCCTAACGATCCTTAGAGAATTACACACGAAACAACCCTACAATCAATTTGAGGGAAAAGAGCAGTATATTCTATTCAGTAATCCCAGACAACATTTTTTGCCATGGTCAAGGTACAGTTGCTAATTGCAATCAGTAATTATTGAAACTTATCTAAATGGACATGTGCAGTACATGTTTGATTAAATGCACAAGCAGATAACACACTGAGTTATCTTGGAAAACATGAGAAGAACTTACCTCGTGCCTTATGCAAATGCAAGTATCAATATCCCATCAATCTGATAGCCAGCATCATTGGTCCACCTTTAGAACACAACTTTGCAATAACCATTCTCTGATTCATTTTAGCAAACGTAACAACATCTTTAGAAAACACTCTGAAAGCAAGACTTCAGCACATGATAGCAAGTTCAGAGTTGTACTACTACTAAGATATTTTAATACTATTGTGAAGTAGAAACAGTAGCTCAGACAATTGCATACAGAACATGGGTTTCACCGTCGGATATGATAGAGGGAAATTGGAAAGGAAGAAAAGGAGAAGAAGAAACTCACCTTGTAATGGATACTTCATGTGTATGTGTATCTATATGCCACTGCGCCCTGTGGCTGTGGGCCTGCCATGCGGACTAAATATTTTTGTTTTTGGTACGAATGAACACTGAAGATGTGGAGAGGGATATGGTTAACGAGGCATTTCCAAAATAAGATTGTTATATATAATTTGAAATAAATATATATAGAATAACTCTTGAATTTTCTAAGAAAAATTTAGAAAATTTTTAATTAAAGAAAAGTGTAGAAAAATTTATAGTGGGTTTTTAATTAGGGAAGTTCTTAGAAGAAAATATATCTTTCCACTGTATCTATAAATACCCTATTGTACTTGTCATTTGTAAGTAAACAAAAAATTGAGTTATCTCTTAGAAATCACATCTCTTCCTCTAATAAAGTGGTATCAAGAGAGCTTGGTTTGATCTAGAGAGTTGAGAAAAGCATTGAGAGTTAAAAATAATTATTGAGAGTTGAAAAAAAATTAGAGAGTTGAAAGATGGCAAACAATGGTATACTACTTTCCAATTTCCTTGTTTTACAAAAGAAAATTATGAAAAATGGTGTCTTCGCATCAAAGCATTGCTTGACTTTCAAGGTATATGAGAGATTGTAGAGAAAGGCTATAAGGAGCCATAAGATGAAGAAGGGTTATCTAAAAAAGGAGGTATTGTTAAAGACAAGGAAGAAGGATCAGCAAGCCCTTACTCTCATTCATTAATGTTTGGATGACCTCATGCTTGAGAAGGTCGCCTACGCTACTACGTCAAAGGAAGCTTAGGAGATTTTGGAAAAATCCCTCCAAGGCGTTGACAAAGTGAAGAAGATAAGGCTCCAATCCCTAAAGAGTGACTTTGAAGCTTTGAAGATGAAGAAATCCGAATCAATTTCAAATTATTTCTCAAGAGTAAAGGCGATTGGTAATCAATTGAAGAAATATGGAGATAAAATAAAAGATGTTCGTGTGAAAGAGAAGATCCTTCGTTCCTTGACTCCTGAGTTCGATTATGTGGTATGCGTGATTGAAGAGTCAAAAGATCTTGACTCCATGACCATTGAAGAATTAGAAGGTTCTTTACAAGCCCATGAAGAAAGAACGAAGAAAACACAATAAAAGCCATTGAAGCAAGCTCTCAAAGCGCAAACTTCTTTGAAGAATGATGGAGGATTCAGGAGTCAAAGAGGACGTGGACGAGGAAAAGGACATGGTCGTGGACAAGGAGAAAGAGGACATGGTAGCATTGATAGAATTACTAGAATCAAGTGGGTGTTTAGAAACAAATTGGATGAAGATGGCAAAGTTGTCAGAAAACAAAGCCAGACTTGTTGCTCAAAGATACAACCAACAACAAGGTATTAATTTCACTGAAACTTTTGCTACAGTAGCAAGGCTTGAAGCCATTAGAATTTTGCTCTTGTACACAACAAATAATAGCATCAAATTATATCAAATGGACGTAAAAAGTTTTTTTCTTAAATGGAATCATTGAAGAGGAAGTGTTTGTTAGACAACCCTTGGTTTTGAAGATGTATCTTTTCCAAATCATGTTTTCAAACTGAAAAAGGCTCTCTATGGTATGAAATAAGCCCCAAGAGCTTGGTACGACAAGTTGAGCAGTTTTCAAATTAAAAATGGTTTTGAAAGAGGAAAAGTGGTCACAACTCTTTTTAGAAAAATGTCTAACAAAGACTTTGTAGAAACACACAGGAAAACACTAGAAGGGTGGTTGAATAGTGTTTTCATAAACTTAGCATTTTTTATGGAAACCTTTTGTAAAACAAAGTTTAAAAAGCTTCCAAACAGTGATTCGGACGCTGTCTGAAATGTAAGTATCTGTCTGAAGATTTTCAGGCAGAGATTTTGAAATCTTTCGTAAAGAATATTTCACTATAAGCGTTTATAAAACTTTGTTCAATGTCTCTCTTGTTAGAATAAACTATAAATACAAAGATTAGGGATAGAAGAACACTTAACCAATTATCCTGGTTCAGTCACACCACCTGTGAGCTACCTCCAGTCCTAGTGCCAATAAGCTACTAGATTTTCTCTTAATCTTAACATATTACAAGTATTATTTTGTTCACCAAGCCTTTTCATACACAACAAGTATTCTTTGTCCTACCAAGCCACTCTTGGCTCTAACAATAAGTATTCTTTGTCCTAACAAGCCACTCCTGGCTCAAACAACAAGTATTCTTTGTCCTACCAAGCAACTCCTGGCTCTAACAACAAGTATTACAGAGAAATTTTGAACTTAGAACACAAGTTCTTTGTTCTAGGTGTACAAGAATTTACAGAGATCTAACTCTGGATATGAAAGTTTGATTATACAAGATATTTTTTAACAAATAAATCCTCAAGGGATTTTTACAGAGTTTTGTGAAGCTTTTGGGCTAATACAATTTTTCAATTTTATTATTAGCTCTTCGTGTGTGAGTATGTTTCTCGCTAAAAGTCTCTTTAGCTTCAGGAGAGTTCTTGTATTTATAGGCTTCACTTCAGCTTGAAGAACGTCATTGAGAAGTCCGTTGTGAGATAGCATTAAATGCATTTTATCCCGTTGAGACACAACCATTGTCACCGTACTAGGTTGTAGTGCTGTTCTTGAAGTATATGGTTGAATCACAAGAAGGGGGGGTTGAATTGTGATTCTTTTAAAATTCTGCAATTTTATCTTCTAATAAAATTCTGCTCAAGATAAGTTCTTGGCTGTTTATTAGAAGATGGATCTCCACAAGTAGAATTGTAAGTATTAATGCTTATTATGCTGAAAATAGGATTCCTTTGGTGGAATCAATTTAGTTGCCACTTACTTAGGTATTATTAGTTTTGAAAGCTTTTTGTGCACATGCAGAAATTAACAAAGTAAGGGAAAGAAGAAAACACAAAGGTTTTTATACTGGTTCACCTCTTCCAACCTGAGGCTACGTCCAGTCCCTACCTTTTGTAGGATTTTTCTCACTAACAAATCAGTTACAACCTTTGGGTACACACTACCACTAGTATTCTTTTTCCACAGCCTCTTCAGGCTTTCTACAGAATTACCAAACTCACAAAAATAGACCCTGACTTACTGCAGGTCTTTCTGCAGAAGCACAGGTCCAGAAATCTGCAGAACTTCCTTCTGTAGACTCCAAACAGTTACAGGCTCACACCAGAGCCTTTACAACCTCTCCAAATACTTCACCTAATGTGTCACAAGAGATTTTACAACAAACCAATCTCTTTGACCTTACAGAAGCACAGAAACAGCAAGGTAAAGTACAAAAGCTCACTATTTTACAATCAGAGCCGCATCAGAATTTCCTAGTGATCAAAACTCCCCCTCAACAACTTGTATAAGCATATTAGAAAGAATTTGAGGAGAGAGAAAAGGTTCCAGAAGCTGGCAGTGAAAGAGCAGAGATTATTTTATGCTTCTGGAGAGAGAGGTGTGTTCAATGGTGAAGAGAGCACCTCCTTTTATACTTGAGGAGCCTTGTAGCCGTTGGAATGCAGTCAAAATGATCCAGCTGTGATGCTTTGACAAGTCCCTTTCAGGTACAACTGTCTGTTTGACTGGTTTCTTGCTTCTGCAGAACCAACTTCTGCAGACAGCAAAACTGGCTCATTTCTTCACCCTTCCTTCTGTGAATGATCTGAGGATGATTTCTGGATAAATCCAAGTGTATTTCAACTTGTGTTACTAAGCCAATTTAGTAAGGAATTTATTTAAGGATCATTGAGAGATTTGCTGCTTCTGCAGAACTCATTTTTACATATTCCTTCTGCAGGATTTTTTCTGGTCAACTGCAAATGATCCTTAAGCTTCTGTGACATGTTCCATGTTCTGTATTTGATATCTTCTGAGAGTTTCTTTAAAAAAGTGAATCTCTCTTCTAAAACAATTTCATTAAGAGCTTTTAGATTGCTTCCTCATGCTTCTGGAGTCTGTGAAGTGTGTTTGTCAGCTTCTGAATGTTTGAATGAGTTACTTTCAATTTACTTATTTTTATTTTAAGTTTTCCTTCACAGATTTGTCATTCTTTCAACTTATTGCTTCTGTTATCCATTAAAATGAAGCTTCTCATAGTTGTCCTTCTGCAAGATGAAGCCTGTTGCTTCTGGACACATTCTCAAATGAAATGGTTAGTTCTTTTGGAATCAGAATTATGCTAAGTTGCATTTGATTTGGTTGTCATAATTAAAACCACTTTGAAGGAATTCTTGGACCTTACAATCTCCCCCTTTTTGATGATGACAACCTAATCAAGGATCACTTAGATAATTCTGATTTTTAATACCAAAGTACCCCTGAATTTTAGCATTTATTTGGGGAATAATGATTGTTGCAAATTATATAATTTCAAGACTGATTTATAATTCATTTGCAGCAAATTGTATGATTCAATACTGATTCAATTTTTAAATTGATCATTTAGTAAATTTAGAAATATGCAGCAAACAATATGCAGCAAACATCATCATTTGTCATTCATCATTAATCAAAAGGATTATACCAAAAAGTCATAATCATAAACAGTCACAGTCAAAAGATATCAGCCCTAAACCCTAAAATATCAGCCTAAACTACCTAGTACTACTTCTCCCCCTTTGTCATCAATCAAAAGGCCCAAAGGAATTGTATGGAAAGAAGCAGAATCATCATCTATCACTTGGATGGAGAGGAGTGGTCAGATGATGAGGAGGTAGAAGGCTGGAGCAAGTTCTGGGGTGGCTGAAATTGTGTGAAGGGCATAGCTGGGGCGTGAGGTGCAATTACTGGAAGCACAAAATTGTTAAACCAAAACTGATGTTGTGTGAACCTCTCAATCATTTCATTTACTGTGTTTTGGAGAGTGTTCACATTGGAAAACAGTTTCTTCATGTCAGACTTGAGCTTCTGGATATTCTTCTCCATGGATTTGGAAGGAGAAGCAGTCTTTGGTGGTGCTTCAGAAGCAGCAGCATAAGGTTTTGGAGTAGGCTCCTCAGCTGATTTCTCATTGCTCAATTGCTGTATAAAAGTGTTCATTGAGGAAAGATGTGAGGATATAGCAGGTAAGGTATCCCTAATTGGTGCAGCAGCAGGGAACACAGAATCCATTATTGGAGAAGCAAGGAACTGATTGACCATATAAGTTCCAAATGTCCCTACAGAAGGAGCTGAAACAGTAGCCTCCTTCTGCACTGCTTCTTCCTCTTTCTTCTCTATTTTAGGAGCATCAGCAGTTGGAATTGATTGTGTAGGGAATGGAATTTGTACGGGAGAATCAATCTGAGGAGAATCAGGAAGAGCTTGAGCCAAATTGGCCAATGTATCATCTACCAGACCCTCTGCAGAAGCACTGATAGTTTCTTGAGATTCTGCATGCTTGGGTGCTTTTGTAGGTGGTGACTTGGGCTGAGAAACAACTTCTTCTCCAGAAGTGGAGTCAAGAGATAGTGATGTAGAGGATGTGGATTTAGAAGACACATCTGGTTCAAAAGAAGGAGAGGAAACCTTCAGATTCTTGGTTGAAGGTTCTCCAGAAGCACCAGCAGAATAACCTTTCCTCTTTCTGGAGAAGGTTTGGATCTTCTTTTTCTTTGTTCTCGGTGCTGTATTCTCCTCTTCTTCATTTTCACTTGGACTGGAGTAGTCATGAGATGGCTCAGGCTTTTTAATCAACATCCTCTGCACATTTATCTTCCCAAAGAAACTTTAAGTATCACTAGAAGCTTCATCTTCTAAGGAGATGTTGTTGAGTCTAAAAATCCTTGTGAGTAGCATGCCATAAGGTAAACTAGCATATGCTCTTTGGGGGTTAGCTGAGGAAATCATGCTTCTCAGAATTAGGTAAGATAAGGAGAAAGGTTTTCCAAAAAGAAGATGATAGATTACTATAAGATCTTGATCAGTGACTCTTTCTAGAGTACCAGCTCTAGGTAAGAGTGAATAGCAGCAGAGTTTGTGGAACAACCTACAAATGGGAATCAGTTTGCTGGATTGAAGTTGTGAATTAGAATGGTAAAGGACTTTCTTTGTAACTTCCTGCTTTGTCACACCAGCTGAGGCATACCAGTCATCAAATAGCTTGTTTTGGACAACATTACATCCTAGGGCTTCATCAATAGTCTCTGGAGTGACTACAATTGTTGAACCCTTAATTTCCACCATTAAGGAATTGCCATCACTTCTACACTGGCTTGCAGAAGCATAAACTGCCTTTACAAGCCTCTCATAGACTGGTTCCCTCATGAGGAGATAGTCTCCCCATTCTTGCTTCTGGACAAAATGTCCAATCTCCCATCCACATTCTTTGATTTCTCTTAGGAGAAATATCTTACCAGGGATGTCTGTCTTCCACTCCCATTTTTCATAGAAGATTTTTAGTAATTCCTTGTCAGGAAAAAGGTCATAGTTGGAATCTTGTGATCCTTCTGAGGGATCACTTTCTTCTTTCCTTAGACTTGAGTTCTCCTCTTTATTTTCAGTAGAATTGGTGTCCTCATGGCTATCATCGTGTGAGGGAGAGGGAGAGTCTATACTTATTGGTTTTTTGGGATCACTTCCTATTGTTTTGAAGGTTGAACCTGCACGATGCCTCTGAGACCTTCTTACATATAATACAGAATCAGTTTGTTTCTTGGATGGATTTTCAGCTGAAGGTTTTGGTGTGGTAGAGGGTGGAGAGGGTGTTTGATCAGGTTGAGGTTCAAAGGTTGTGGGTTCAGTAGGAGCAGAATCTTGCTCTGTTGAGTGGCTAGAAACAGAGGACTGAGTTGCAAGAGGCTGAGCATGTAGAGGATCAATGTAAGGCACTATTTCATTGCCCATTATAATAAAATCATCAGATTCTGTGGAGGAGGAGTCTTTTTTCTCCAATGCGATTTGCTTAATTCACATGATGAGAGAAGAATATGAAGCTGAGACAGAGAAGGATGATATGATGAAACAGAGTGTGAAGAGTTTGAGTTTGGAGAGGGCAGTGTGATGTTTCTTTAGCTGAGAGACTATCCTAAATAGCAGAACCCAACTAGTCGTTGCCTTATTTGAGAAGGAGAGAGGGAGAGAGAGAGTTCAGGACGTGCGCGCAGTTTTTTAGAACCTTGGTTATATATATCCAACGGTTATAAGCTTTAAATTTCCCTAATTATGTAACAACCACCCTGCACCTTTTTAGCTAGGGACAAAAACTAGCTTTTCTTTGTTCCTTTTGTATCCTTGATAACGTGAAAAGGCTGCTGACCCTACAAAGTTGACTTACCAAGAAAGGCTTGAAGTTTATTGAAGCTCGTGATGGATAGAGACCTTTCCTAGGATAAGAGATGTGACAACATATGATTGTTGGTCAACAATCACTGTACAACTGTCTCACCTGATTAGCAGGTGGACAAAAAACAGCTGAGGAATTATCTTTTGCAGATGGATATCTGTAGAAGATGGATTTTTACATACATCAGATTCTGTAGAAGGTGAGCTGCAAAAGCTGACAGGTACAGCTGTCTGTTTGACTGGTTTCTTGCTTCTACAGAACCAGCTTCTGCAGACAGCAAAATTGGCTCATTTCTTCACCCTTCCTTCTGTGAATGATCTGAGGATGATTTCTGGATAAATCCAAGTGTATTTCAACTTGTGTTACTCAGCCAATTTAGTAAGGAATTTATTTAAGGATCATGGAGAGATTTGCTGCTTCTGCAGAACTCATTTTTACATATTCCTTCTGCAGGATTTTTTCTGGTCAACTGCAAATGATCCTTAAGCTTCTGTGACATGTTCCATGTTCTGTATTTGATATCTTCTGAGAGTTTCTTTAAAAAAGTGAATCTCTCTTCTAAAACAATTTCATTAAGAGCTTTTAGATTGCTTCCTCATGCTTCTGGAGTCTGTGAAGTGTGTTTGTCAGCTTCTGAATGCTTGAATGAGTTACTTTCAATTTACTCATTTTTATTTTAAGTTTTCCTTCACAGATTTGTCATTCTTTCAACTTATTGCTTCTGTTATCCATTAAAATGAAGCTTCTCATAGTTGTCCTTCTGCAAGATGAAACCTGTTGCTTCTGAACACATTCTCAAATGAAATGGTTAGTTCTTTTGGAATCAGAATTATGCTAAGTTGCATTTGATTTGGTTGTCATAATTAAAACCACTTTGATGGAATTCTTGGACCTTACAGTTCTGACTTCTGCGATTGCTATAGAGCAACATTTCTCCTTTTGTGCTTCAAATTTGAATTGCATCCAAAAAGTTGACTTTTGTCTTGCTTTTTATGATGTACCGAGGTTGCGTGTAGTTTTGGTACTGGCTTTGACTTTCCACGTCAGATGGCCTTGTACTTTTAGACAGACTTCATCTTCATATGGGAACCATCGTCTGACCTCTGAACCACTCTCACTTCAGACAGATCCTTGATCTTCAGAACTTGAGTCTTCAGAACTTGACCAACTTCATATCATAGCTCCGACTTTAGACAAACTTTTTTCAAAACCTCTCTAAAACAACATAACTTTGAATATATTTGTTAGGCATAAAGTTCTGAGTTTAATTAAGTTTATAATCATCAAAACTAAGTGTTGGGGTGTCCTATACTTTAAAGTCTTTGAGACTCAACAGACTTCATTCTTGTTCATATATATGTTTATGATATTATTTTTGTATCAACAAATTCTTCTTTGTGTGAAGAGTTTTCTAAGCTCATGCAGTCTGAATTTGAAATGAGCATGATGGGAGAACTAAAATTCTTCCTAGGACTTCAGATTAAGTAAGAATCTGAATGTATAGGACCCATCAGGAGAAATATACAAAAGAAATGCTTAAGAAGTTCAATATGAATGACTAAAAGCCTATGTTAACTCCAATGCACCCTTCAGCTATCTTAAGTAAAGATGAAGGAGAAGAACCTGTTGACCAAACTTTGTATAGAGGAATGATTGGTTCATTACTATATCTTACAGCAAGCAGACCTGACATAATGTTCAATGTATGTTTATGTGCAAGATTTCAATCAGATCTAAGAATTACTTATTACAAAGCTATAAAGATAATTTTTAAGTATCTGGATGGTACTACTAATCTTGGTCTTTGCTATAAGAAGAGTAATGATTGCAGGTTAGTGGGATATTGCGATACTAACTTTGCTGGAGATAGGAGGGAAAGGAAAAGTACCAATGGTGGAGCTCACTTCATTGGAAGTAACATGATCAACTCGTCCAACAAAAGTCAAAGCACCATTGCTTTATCTACAGCAGAGGCAGAATACATTTCAACAACAAGCTTTTGTTCACAGATTTTATGGGTAAAATATCAGACTGAAGATTTTAATATTTATGAGCATGCTATACCTATTATGTGCGATAATACAAGTGCAATTAATTTGTCTAAGAACCCCATTCAGCATTCTAGTGCAAAACATTAGAAATCAAGCATCATTTCACTAGAGACTATGTTAAGAAAGGTCTTTTTAATGTAAAGTTCATTGACACAGAGCATCAAAGGGCTGATATATTCACAAAACCCTAGTTGAATATAGGTTTAAGTTCATCAGAAGCAATCTTAACATCCATGCATTATCTAAAATGAACTTGTCTGAAATGCATGAGTATCTGAAATGCATGTATGTCTGAAGTGCTTGTCTGAATGCATGTGTCTGAAAGCAAGTGACTGTTTGAAACTCTGTTCTTGATGGCAATCTGTGACAATTGAGTTTCACATTATTCAAAAGTGGGTTTTTGCACTCCGCACATTACCCTATGTCTATGCAATCATCGTGCAACTGTCAACTCTCACCGAAGCAATATATACTGGAAAGAGAAGCTAGCTAGGGAACAGTTTCTTATTTTCTACAGCTAAGAGTTCTCTGCCTTTTAGAACACTCAAGCTTTTCTTCTTTGCTCTGTAACTTCAACTCTCTTACTACAATCCAAGAAATCAGCTGGTGGTAACATTATCAAAAGTAAGTGATGGAAATTGCCAATGGAGCTCTGAGCTAGCAGTAGGAATTTTGAGCTGAAGAAGGACTTGTCTTGGGTGCATGAAACTGGGCCAAGCTTTGGTCAACTTCCTCATGGTCAATTTTAGTCAAACTCAACATGAAGCCTATCATCATAATTAGGACTATTTCAATAATAATTTTTCACTGTAATTAGGATTTTAATTATCTTTAGTTTTAATTGTATTTTCCTAATCAAGATTAGGCTAGTAGGAGCTATTTTCCACTAGTTTTAGTGGCTAGTATTTGTTGAGCTACTTTAGCCTTAGGGTTTGGGTTCGACACCCATTAGGATTAATTTTTCACTCATCTTAGTATTTTCCTTTCCATTTTAGCCGCCCCCTTAGCCTATAAATAGGGAGACACTCCTCTTGTATTTTACCTTCAATTTTAAGTAAAGACATTTTGTCAAAATTCTTCCTAAATTGTGTGAGTAGAGAAGGGTTGGTGGTAATTGTGTAAACTATCTGAGACTTATCCAATTCTCTTGAATTGGTGGCGTCTAGCACTGATCTTATCTGCAGAAGGAGTTTCCTACTGTAGTGGCGATCTTCCCGTCCTGATTCTCCATCCATTTCTGAATTTTCTTTATCCTTTTTCTCTCATAATTTTCGCACCTTACTTCACACTTTGCTGTACTTTGTTCATCATTTTGACTGATTATTTTGCTTACCCATGTCTCTTGGGTCCATTTTCTAGATCCGGTAAAGCAACTGTTATCAATTGGAAATTAGTGCCCTTTGAAATTGGAGCTGTTTGGGGGCATTTTGAGGCATTTCATCTGCGGCCTACTGCACCTATTTTGTGTAGAATTTTCTTATTTTTACTCAATTTCTATCATGTATTTCATCTTTATTCATGTAATTTTCGGACTCTGAATTGTTCTCCGGGCCTGAGGTGCCTTGCTGCCGCTTTAAACAATCGTCTGTCTGCCTAAATTTTGTGTGGTTCTTGCTAGATTAGGGCTGTTTGGGTTGTGCATTACCACCCCATAGGTATTTGATAATTTTCCTCTGATAATTGTTCTTTCTTGTTCTTAACTTTTCTTGTCATAAGTGTCTGTTTGATTCTGCTGGAGTGTGGTAAGTGAAGGCATTATTGTCTTCATTTTCCAAATATCGTTCACCTACATCAATTCAATCCATATTTCATCCCAATTCCCATATTCATATATGTCATTTAATTTTGCCCATCCCCATCCTTTTTCATTTCTGCTCATCCCCTTTAATTTATGCCGTTTAGTTTTTTGTCAATTCCCTATCCTTTTAATTTCTGCTCATCCCCTTTACTTTTTTGCCATTTAATTTCAGTCTTCCCCATCCTTTTAATTTCAGTTCATCCCTTCTACATTTCTACTCATTTATTTTATGCAATTTCCCCCTCTTTTTTGGTATTTTATGCACATTTTTTTGCCATTGTGTTGTCCATTTTTTATGCTTCTATTCTGTTTGATTTTCTTCTATTTTGATTGCGAATTTGGATTGAACGCTAGCAATACCTTAGGAAACGTGTTTTGGATTATGCAAAATGCTTAAGTTTAGGTTGGGTTTCAGTCGGGAAATTGGTAGAAAATTCATCAATTTCATGTTGAATTTTCCACTAGTTTTTCAGTTTTGATCCATAAAAATTCACCCAAATGTGTTGTTTGTTGTTTGCAACTTACCAAAATTAAAAAAAATGCTAAGCAAATTTTTTGTCTAAATTTTAATTCAAATTGCCAACAATTTCAAAAATCAGTTTTAGAAAACAACTCAATTTTTATTAATTTTGGTACATCATTTTTGTTCTATTTTCAGGCAAGATACGTACTTTTTTTCTTTTAGAATAGGGCTTATTTTGCAATTTATGTAACATCTTGTTGGGTGATAATAATACGGGAACGAATCTAGATCGGAACCAAAACAAGCAAATATTAGCGCTTGAAATGACAAGGGCGGCAACTATGGAATTCGAAATTAATGAACCAAAGAGAAGAAAAATGAAAGTGGAGAAGATTAGAAGTAGAGAAGACGCCACTGATGAAGGCAATCCCTTCAGCAAATAAGTCTCAAGTGCAGAACCTCCATAAGCTCATGGTGCAGGATAAGATTTACTATGATTTAAGCAAGAACCTCCAAGCCTTCTCAACTCACACGAGGAGGGAAACAAAGCTAAGCTTTCATAAAATGAGCATTAATCCCGTATACAAGGAGACCTCTCCTATTTATAGCCTGAAAGAGTGGTCATGAGTAGAAAAAGAGGAGGAAAATTAATTCTATCCTAAGTGGGTGTTGAACCCTCAACCGCAAGCTATCCTAAGCCTTAAATTAGGTGCCTCACTTAAAGGGAAACAAGGAGGAAAAATACAACTCCAATAAAGTACAAACTATAAAACTAAAGAACTTAGGCCTTGAGCATATGGCCTATTAGGAAAATTAAGAATTAAGCTAAGTATGGAAATTATCAAATATGAGTCTTGATGTCTTGACCCTTAATTGGGAAGGTCAATGTTGACCCATGCAAGAGAATTCAACTCCTCATGGATGGGCTTCTTGGGTCTTGCACCCTTTGCTGGCCCAAGCTATCTGAGCTCCAATCTCCTCTTCAAAGCAATTGCCATCATTCCCTCCCCCTTGAAAAATATTTGATCTCAAGGATAAGGGCCTACGACAATCTAATTTAGAAAGAGGTGAGTAGATGAGGAGTAGAAAGATGGGATGGATGACAATGGATTAGCGGTTAAGAAGTTACTTCCCTTAGAATCATGAAACCCAAGTTGTCCTTCCTTAGCAAGCTCTCCATGGTCTAAGGCAAAAGTAAGAAACAATAAGTATGGTTCCCAAGAATAGGAAATCAACAAATCATAGCAAAAGATTTTGGGAATCATAAAGATTGGTGGTAGAAAAACATATGTTATGAACAAGTGGTAATTAAAGTAGGGGGTAGAAGACTCCCTCTTTGAAGTTGGAAACATCTTGTCCATGTACTCTATAGAATTAGGTCCTGGATCAAAGACTATTCTTTTGAAGCCCTCCCTTGCAAGTAAGAAAAGTAGGTGGTCATAGAGGAGGGCTTAGGAAATAAATTCCACAAAAGGACAAAATTTGTTTCAATGCGTTATATTCATCAAAATATTCCACACTATGTTCCAAAATAAATGCACAATTGAAACTATGTGCCATATATGTTATAATATTTTTAAGGGTAAATATTTTTTTCGTCCCTGTAGTTTTGGTCAACTTTAGTATTCGTCCCCGACTTTTAAACCTTTTTTTATATCCCCATACTTTTAAGACACCTTAATTGTAGTGCCTAATGTTAATTAGATTTGTTAAATTATTGACCTATTTAATAGATTTCCACATTACCCTTTATTGTTAGTCTCAATTAATCAATATGGATGTTGAGTTCATCTATTAAGCAATTGAATTCAATAGTAATATAATAGAATTAATTAGCGTTAGGGACTATGGTTAAGGTATTTTAAAAGTATAGGGATATAAAACAAAGGTTTTAAAATTCGGGGACGAAGACTAAAGTTGAAAAAAAAAATACAGGGACGAAAAACAAATTTTACCCTATTTTTAATGAAAAATCCAACATGCCTATAGAATGTAACACATGCATTTTGAGTATGGTTGTCATTTTGCATATGTTCATGCCATGAATTATTTTTACAAGTTATTTTTCAAAAGTATGTCTACATAAATGCACTTACTCAAATATAGATATGATAGCACCTTAACCATATCAAAATTATCATATTTTTGCATGCAAGGTGAAACAATTAAAGATTTATTTCTTACATGTATTGGAACCATTACCTTCATACCAAACATTAAACTCAAAGCATACATGAATATTGCAAATTATGTGACATGCTTTAGATTTAATAAATTTGGCATAATTCCAATCATGTATTCCACTATACCAAGTATGCAATCCAAGATATCCAAATGAATTGATTAACTCTTTACCTCCTATAGGTTTCAAAGCATTATTAAACATCACTAGCTCTATTAAACATGCAATGCTTTGTTGTAACGCCCTAATTTCTAAACTCAGAAATAATGTCCGTTGGAGACACTATCCCTGAAGTTCTTGAAATCATTACGTTAAATTTTTGATATCGTCACACATTCGCTTAAACTTTCCAACGATTAGCTTAAGCAATTTCAATACAACATCAATTTCATAAATAATAGTAAATCTTACTTAAACTTAGGGAAGAATCCACACTTGAAGAAGTGTGATTCAATGAACTCATACCGGAAATCCGGCAGAGTCTCCCCTAAAAACCAGACAATTACCAGAATTCAGCTTATCTTGAAAGTCAGCAAAACCAGTACATTTCAATATTTAAACCTATCATAACATTAAAACTAGGCCTCAGTGGCCAAATAAGGAATAATTACATTTATACAAGATACGACAATAGACCTAAATGAATAACCAAATAACAGCTACAAATACATTAGGAAATAATCCTATTAATGAATCTTCCAACCGAAGTAAGATTCAGCTCTATCCTCACAATAACTGCCTCAACGTCCCCAAAGGTACCTGCACAACTAAAGTAAATCCCCGAAACGTGGGGTAAGATTGTAATCGCAGCGAGTATAACTAAACATGCATAAAGTGTGGGGGAGATCAACTTAACTAACTAATATGAAGCCAAATATCATACTCATATTCATATCAAATAAAGATAATTAACATAACATATTCATAAACTTAATACTCAAATCATTATAATGCAATAATGATGCAACTCACTGCTGTGCCCGGCAGACATGAACTTATTACTGAAACTGGAGTTAGACCTGAGCTCAGACTACGAGAAACGTCTTTCCCGGGGACGTATCCCACCCATTACTGGACCGAAGTCATGTTTTACTTAGTTTGCTTAACTTTTACTCACAGCGCGAAGGCCGACTTATATTACTCACGGTCGAAACCGGTAAACATGAATTGATAACTCAAAACTAGAATTTCAAGCAATTCGAGTGTTTCGAAACTTTCGTAAGTTTCGTAACTTTCATAACTTCGAAATTCAAGGGATTTATAATCAATTCCTAACATAAATTACTCAATTGCAGTATAAACTTCATAAGTCCAATCAAATTAACTAAATAGAAAGGGGAATCGAAGGGTAAGGTTCATGCATTGAACATTTCATCAATTTCGTAATCTCGCTACTTTCGTAAATCTCGCTACCCTAAGGTTTTTCAATGAAAATGCTAACTAACTACTCAATTCCATGCATACATTACTAAACTAACCACAATTATCATATAGAAGAGGGATTAAAGAGTATGGTTCATACATTGGGGAGAAATCAAACTCAAAGGGGGAAAGTGGGTGTGTGAGTTATACTCACCAAATCCACGAAATCAAGAGGAGAATGAGAAGTGGAAGTGATTCAATTGATGATTCTAGCTTCAATCTCCTTCCCAAGCTCCAAAATTAAGCTCTCTCTCTCTAAACTCACTCTTTCTCTCTCTAGGTTATGAAAAGGGAAGAGAAAATAACGCATGCATCTGATTTTGCATGTCCGAGTATTTATACTGGACAGTTGGTAATCGATTACAGATATACTGTAATCGATTAATCGATTACAGATATACTGTAATCGATTACCAGAGGTAAAAATCATACTAGAAAACCTTTCTGGGAATCTGGTAATCGATTACAACCCTTGGTAATCGATTACCAAAAACTCAGCCCTCAGGTAATCGATTACAATCTGTGAGTAATCAATTACCTAAAAACTAGCTCTCGGGTAATCGATTACAACTCCTCTGTAATCGATTACCAGAACCCTCATTCCCTAAGTTCACTTAAGTTAAAGCTTAAAAATTGGTTTTGATACTTGATTTTAATCCATATCTCCTCAAATTACCTTAATTCCTCAACTTATATTCTCTTAATTACTAATACATAACCCTCTTATTTTCAACCTAATAAGTTATTAAAGTTCCTAATTTGTGGGATGTTAAATTCTACCCCCATTTTAGCAATTTTGACCTCAAAATTGTTTAAGAAAGCAGAGATTAAAGACTACCTCAACTAAAAGTTCTGGAAGTCGTTCCCATAAGCCCAGTGAAATACATTTCAGAATCTAGAAATGAACCTAGGATCCCTATCTGATATGATGTTAGAGGGAATGCCATAGAATCTGACAATCTCCCTAACATACAAATCTGCTAATATGCTAAGGGAAAAGGTATTCCTAACTGGTAGGAGGTGAGCTGACTTGGCCAGTCAGTCCTCATTCACCCAGATGGCATCAAAACCAGCTTGGACTCGAGGCAAACCTATCACAATGTCCCTAACTATACTCTCCCACTTCCACTCAGAGATTTCTAATGGTAAAAGGGTTCTTAATGGTTTAGATGTTCTATATTGACCTGCTGACACACTAAACACTTAAAAACATAATCTACTATATCTCTCTTCAAATCCTGATACATCTTGGTAGAGCCATGATGTACAGAAAACTTACCTCTATTAGCTTCTTCTAACACCTGCTGCCTGAGGCTACCCCCCTTAGGGACACAAACTCTTCCTTGAAAGAGAATCATCCCATCTTCTGATTCGGAAAACCCTAACTGCTATCTTCTCTCTTGGAGGCTTGAGTCCAAACTCTGAGTCTCCCTGATTAGAGCTCTCAGCTCACTGATGATCTCAATTCTATGAGGTCTGACATTATGCTCTCCAACTGTTACACCTAAACTTAGGTTCCTGAACTCCTCTAACAAACTCATTTTATGTATCTTCACGAAAGACACATGGAGAGATTCTCTACTCTATTTGGTATACTTGATTGGTTTGGTTAGACAACATCCTTGATAAAGTCTAATCATAGAAAAATATTTCACACAACAACTAAGTAAGGATCCTAATTCCATACCCAAACCCATCAACTACCGGCTGGTTCCAAGTCTTATGTTCTTAATGATCTAGCTAGTTTTGGGAAAATTCCAAGTGATTTACATATTTATATTTTAAGTTCTACTATATTACTAACAATAAGTCATGCACACAATATTACTCAATCCCCCGAATCACTATGTTTGTGTTGGCGAAATAGTCCAACACTCACGTTATGTTCGAGGAATTAAGTTCACACAGTCACACAAGTAACATCAAACTAAAGTGTGACAGATGGTACACACTATTCTAAGAAAGCATTGAAAATTCTAACAACACACTCACGCCATGAACGTAGTTAAAATACCTACGGTCATAGGATGATTGCGGTAAACTCACTAATTTCCTAACTTCCCTTAATGGGATCTTTCCCTATTTCTATCTCACTTTACCAGTTAGGCTTGTACTTAGCTTGGCTCTAAGTTTCTACTGAAAAGGAAGGCGGATTAGAGTTTTATCCACACCCTGGTTATCCTAGGGGTAAGGAATTCTAAATGTCTTGGCGTTCTAACCTGATGCGCGATCCCACAAACCTTCAATTTGCTCCTGACTCTCTGGGTTGAGTCTAACTACCCATTCTTAATTCTAATTTTCAGGCTAGATATAATTTAGGTGTGCTAGTGTTCCAAGTTCCCTTTATGACTTCCTATGTCCTTTCTATAAGGTTACCCCCCTTTAAGGCTTTAGGCCCTCCCTAACATCCTTCAGGGTTCTAAATCTTGATTTCTCCATTGGAGGTGTCAAACTTACATTCAAATTTCTAAACTAATTCATGCTTCCCCCCTTCCTAAGCTCCCGGGTTATTTCCATTATAAGGTGATATAGAATTTCCTATTTCTGTTTGGAATACTGGCATAAAGGTTCCACACTACTTCATAAGGGTTGTTATGCGTTTTCCAGGTGAATGATGACCCAGGTAAGTATGGTTACAACTAAAACATTAAACATGTATGATTTGGGTTTATGGTATATCCCTCATGGTACTTCACAATTAAGGTTAGGTAATTGGGTGGCTGGAAGACATTTGTAGTTACTTGATAATTCCTTGACTAATTCTAGTGTTGTCTATTAATCTACTTGTTCTACTCAATTCCCATTAGGACCTCAACCATAACTTTCTCCCCTTCTTTAATCAATTATAGGATGTCTATAATATTTCTGCTACTTTATTATTTCTAACTAAGGTATTTGATTCACTTACTATCTACCTAACAATTCCCTCAGGTGATCCCTAGTTCTTTTCTACAAGGCTAACCCTAAATATAACTTAATTAAAAACTTCTTTTTCTTATTTAGGTTCATAGGTAAATCTACACTACCTTATGCAATTTGTACTAGAACTCTTAACTTCCTTGACTAAGATCCCTCTCCCTTAAAAGAGTTGTGACTAAGGTTCTCTCCATTGGTACTAATAGGTTTTTAACTGTGTGACTATGGATGGCATACCTACTGAGTTGGTTTACAGAGAAACATCTGGTTTGTTCTCACTACCCTGACCATGGACCCTTTTCTTACTCTTTTCCCTGAGTACTTCTCCGAGTTCTTGCGGTTGAAACCGATATGGTTAAACTGAAGGTATGGATGAAGTGTTCTTATTTGATAATTTCTAGATTTTTAGGGTTATAAGACATTGCCCCTATAGGTTACCAAATACTCTCTAAGAGTGGAAAAGAAAAAGTCAAGGTATAATTGTCTCGTGATAAACTACCCACTTGGTAAGGTTGAAAGACCTCGCTGATTGCAAGTCATGGTAAGGCATAAGGTGTTAGGTAACTGAAACTCACTACCCATACGACAAGTCTCCTGACTACCACAAGATGACTAAGAGGATACACCTATTCTTATATCATTTCAGAAGAAATCTCATTCCTAGCCCTTCCTAGTTTATGTTTTTAACGGCCCATGATATTCGCACTATGTTGTTAATTTAGGGTATATCTTGGACCTATATAATTGTTCAATCTCCTCATACCCTTCCTAATGGTTCATATTCCTCTCGTGTGCCTAAGCAAGCTCTGGTTCATTCTAAGTAGGGTAGTTATCCCATTATGGACTAATATTCCCATATCCCCTCTAGTGTGATTTTAATCAAGTGTATGCCTAAAAGAAATTTTAACTATGTGGACTACTACCTAACAAGCACACGCACACTCTAATATAATATGCCATGAAATCATTCAACAAACCAACATTACAAACAATTAACAGGACACACAAAACATTCGATTATACAAGTTACACAATCAAGACCACATATAAGTCAAACAACAAACCAACCTCCACGAGTAATGAATCTATCTTAACTAACTACCTTAGAGGTGCCTAATGTTCACTAGGCTCTAGGGTCACATTCTATAAAGCTTCTATGGTGAGTATACTGTTCTTAGGAATAACCTTAGGTTACTCTCTTTCTAATACAAGATGGGTGGCTCTACCCTTGTTAAGGAAGTATTCTAACTCCTCGACCAAGGTAACCTACTCATATAACTAACCATAATCTCCATGTACAATGCACACACTATAGGAGTGATCAGTCCCTATAATGAGTACATGTACTACAAGATCATAATAAGTTAGGGGCAACTAGCCTAACCACAGTCCAAATGGGTTGAACTGCTCTGATACCAAAATGTAACGCCCTAATTTCTAAACTCAGAAATAATGTCTGTTGGAGACACTATCCCTGAAGTTCTTGAAATCATTACGTTAAATTTTCGATATCATCACACATTCTCTTAAACTTTCCAACGATTAGCTTAAGCAATTTCAATACAACATCAATTTCATAAATAATAGTAAATCTTACTTAAACTTAGGGAAGAATCCACACTTGAAGAAGTGTGATTCAATGAACTCATACCGGAAATCCGACAGAGTCTCCCCTAAAAACCGGACTATTACCAGAATTCGGCTTATCCTGAAAGTCAGCAAAACCAGTACATTTCACTATTTAAACCTATCATAACATTAAAACTAGGCCTCAGTGGCCAAATAAGGAATAATTGCATTTATACAAGATACGACAATAGACCTAAATGAATAACCAAATAACAGCTACAAATACATTAGGAAATAATCCTATTAATGAATCTTCCAACCGAAGTAAGATTCAACTCTATCCTCACAATAACTGCCTGAACGTCCCCAAAGGTACCTGCACAACTAAAGTAAATCCCCGAAACGTGGGGTGAGATAATAATCTCAGCGAGTATAACTAAACATGCATAAAGTGTGGGGGAGATCAACTTAACTAACTAATATGAAGCCAAATATCATACTCATATTCATATCAAATAAAGATAATTAACATAACATATTCATAAACTTAATACTCAAATCATTATAATGCAATAATGATGCAACTCACTGTTGTGCCCAGCAGGCATGAACTTATTACTAAAACTGGAGTTAGACCTGAGCTCAGATTACGGGAAACGTCTTTCCCGGGGACGTATCCCACCCATTACTGGACCGAAGTCATGTTTTACTTAGTTTGCTTAACTTTTTACTCACAGCGCGAAGGACGGCTTATATTACTCACGTTCGAAACCGGTAAACATGAATTGATAACATTAAACTAGAATTTCAAGCAATTCGAGTGTTTCAAAACTTTCGTAAATTTCGTAACTTTCGTAACTTCGAAATTCAAGGAATTTATAATCAATTCCTAACATAAATTACTCAATTCCAGTATAAACTTCATAAATCCAATCAAATTAACTAAATAGAAAGGGGAATCGAAGGGTAGGGTTCATGCATTGAACATTTCATCAATTTCGTAATCTCGCTACTTTCGTAAATCTCGCTACCCTAAGGTTTTTCAATGAAAATTCTAACTAACTACTCAATTCCATGCATACATTACTAAACTAACCACAATTATCATATAGAAGAGGGATTAAAGAGTAGGGTTCATACATTGGGGAGAAATCAAACTCAAAGGGGGAAAGTGGGCGTGTGAGTTATACTCACCAAATCCATGAAATCAAGAGGAGAATGAGAAGTGGAAGTGATTCAAGTGATGATTCTAGCTTCAATCTCCTTCCCAAGCTCCAAAATTAAGCTCTCTCTCTCTATAAACTCACTCTTTCTCTCTCTAGGTTATGAAAAGGGAAGAGAAAATAACGCATGCATCTGATTTTGCATGTCCGAGTATTTATACTGGACAGTTGGTAATCGATTACAGATATACTATAATCGATTACCAGAGGTAAAAATCATACTAGAAAACCTTTCTGGGAATCTGGTAATCGATTACAACCCTTGGTAATCGATTACCAAAAACTCAGCCCTCAGGTAATCGATTACAATCTGTGAGTAATCAATTACCTAAAAACTAGCTCTCGGGTAATCGATTACAACTCCTCTGTAATCGATTACCAGAACCCTCATTCCCTAAGTTCACTTAAGTTAAAGCTTAAAACTTGGTTTTGATACTTGAGTTTAATCCATATCTCCTCAAATTACCTTAATTCCTCAACTTATATTCTCTTAATTACTAATACATAACCCTCTTATTTTCAACCAAATAAGTTATTAAAGTTTCTAATTTGCAGGATGTTACATTTGTAGCATAAAATCATGCATAAAGAAAGACAATTCAAATTGATTCTAAGTATTTAAAGGATTAAAATAAGTTTCAATTAACTCCCCTTTAAATACATGAGGTGTCCTCTTAGTTCCAACATGTATATTTGCCTTCAACCTATTCAAAATTTCAAGTAATGAGTTAGGATCTAGTGATTTAAAATTTGGAGTGAGATTCCTCCTCAAACTTTCTTTTCCTCTTATGTTTTTCTTTTCCTCACACTTCTTCTCCTTTTGGACTCTTTTTATTTTTATTTTTTCTATCAAAATTTTCTTAACATTTTCATCTTCTTCTCGTTTCCTTTCTTTCGCAAGTTTCTCTAGTTCAATTTTCTTTTTCAAATTTTTGAGAACTTCTCTCGGTTCCCTTTCTACCATAGGAGCAAGAGTGATTCTTCTCCCCTCAAGCTTGATCCACATGGTGTTTTTATTCCTACCATGTTCTGCATTTCTATCATTGTATCAAGGTTTTCCCAATACTATATGTGTAACACCCACCCTGGGGGTAGACGTTACTTGGTTTTACGTAAGTCTATAACTATAACTTTAAGGAAAAGGGAGAGTTTTTTTTTTCAAAAAAAAAAAAACAAATAAGAACATAGATATGTACTAATCATTTTTAAAATGGGAAATAATTGAAATACTTATAATAATAATTATTCAAGTAAAACATTTTCTTTCTACATGTTGATCATTTTGGAAAATAAAATATCTGAGGTACTTGAAAAATTTAGTTCAACAAATACTCTTAAATTCCAAATTTTTTTATGAGAAAGTTTTCTAATTATACAATACAAATGAGAATACCCTTAAATACATAACTCAAGAAATAATAATAAAAACTCTTGACGTAACTATGATTCGGCTTAACTCAATACAAAACTTCTACCTTGGCCCAAGCCGTGGTCCACATGAATGAGATAAGATCTCTTCTAGCATTCCATCTAGCGTGGCAACAATTAACAAGAAACAAACAACAAAACACAAAAACAAAGGGGTGATAGAAAGTTATGAAAATCATACTGGCAGAAAGTAACGAATGAGTTAAGGCATACACTTATTCCTATAATAACCAAGACATATATAATTAATAATAAAAATAAGTCACAAGAATTTCATTCTATATCTCAATCATCATAACAGTCAATGCATGTTGTAACACCCGCATTTTTGCCTGTATGACTTATTGTGTGATTTATTGAATTTTGAGCGATTAAAATTATTTTTAATCATCAAAATGGATTTAATTGAGGTTAGGAATGAATTTCCTATTTTTCTGGAATTTTTGGGAATTTTTGGTAAATTTTGGAATTTTGGTGCAAAATGACCATTTTACCCCTACTCTTTTTGGAACCAGGCCCGAATACCCTTGATCCGAGCCAGAAAAATCTGCATCATCCTCCCTTTTCTCTTCTCCCAAGTCGTGTGTGCATGTGTGCCACTTGGTGGCTTCACACTTTCCAAAAGTAAAAAAAAGGTGATGAAAAGCTTACTACCTTAACACTTGTCCACGTTTTCCTACAACTTACATGCAAAAAGAGAAAAAAATTGAATTTCATTTTCTCCCTTCCTCTTCCAAAGAAACTGTGAGCCCTCCCTCTCTTTCTCTCCATCTTCCAAAATTTTTCCATCACTTTCTAAGAGAAAGGTGTTAGAACCACAGGAAACACTAGAAGGGGGGGTTGAATAGTGTTTTAAGCTTTTCGTGTCAATCTTGAAAATCTTTTGTTTAAATCATGAAGATGACTAATGTTTAAAATGAATCTTAAGATCAGATATAATTAAAACGTGCGGAAGATAAGAAAAAATAAAGTTTCTTTTAAGTCTTAAGATTATTTTAAACAGATACTTCTCAAGATATCTTCTGAAGATTATTACATTGAATGTTTTTCAAAACTGTTTCTGAAATACTTCAGATGACTATAGGTTGTCTGAAGTCTGTTCCAGATTTCTGAACTGAGGTCTTTCCAGACTCACTTCAGATAATTGTTTCAGAAGTAATTCAAAAGACATTCTTTGTAATGCTTCAAGTGATGTGAGAAACATCTCATGTTTTGTTCTTATGAAAGATCATTTTATTGAAATCGCTGTGTTAAGTTTGTTATGAAAATAACTTTTCAATCCCCAACATAAATAAGAAAACTGTAAATAGAGAAGTTAAGGGAAAGAAGACTTAGGCACAAAGTTTATCCTGGTTCACCCACAAATCTGTGAGCTACATCCAGTCCCAAAGGCAAACAACCACTGGATTTTCCACTATCTGAACTCAGATTACAAACTTGAATATGAGTACAGTCTCTCCAGACACGACGAGTACAGTCTCTCCAGACACCCCGAGTACAGTCTCTCCAGACACAACGAGTACAGTCTCTCCAGACACCATGAGTACAGTCTCTCCAGACATCACGAGTACAGTCTCTCCAGACATCACGAGTACAGTCTCTCCAGACTCAAGTATTCTTTTACAGTCAAGCCTCTTCAGGCTCAAGTATTCTTTCTTCCACCAAGCCTCTCCAGGCTCTCAGACACATAAAGTGTTGAGTAGTTTCACTACTCAATCCAAGTTAGATGTTCACCAGAACCTCTAAACTTAGATTCTACTTGTACATAGAGATTACTGAGTACACACTCAGGATACAAACATTACAAACTAAGTACAAGGATAGACAGTGATACAAGTGTTTGAATTAAGTACAATCCCTGTCTTTCTATGAGGAATACATCCTCTGAGAGTAGGCTAACTAAGATGTGAAATGATGCTCCAGCCTTGTTCTCGAACCATTAGTTTCCATGGGCTACATTCTCACCCATATCATAGGAACACCAAGGTATATCAAAGCTTCAAACCGTACCCAGTTTGATAGTCATTTGTTCAACATGATTGCCTTTCGAACAATCAACTCACTTGATCAAACATACCAACTGAACAACCTAACTAACTAACTAGCTAGTCAGTAGCCTGATTGAGAACCAACTCTCTGATCAAACTTCGTTGACATCTTCATGATCCACTTAAGCTCAAGTCAACTATTTTTAACCATAAGGCATTCAGCCTGATTAACTAGTTTGATTCTATTGATCAACAATTTTGTCTGACTGACCAATAGGTCGGCAGCATCTTCAAATTCAATCTTGAGGCTATTTATATGTTCTGATGAAATATAGCCGTTTGAAGATGATTCATAATACCGTTGAGATGTTGATGATGTGGCTCATATAGCCGTTGTGTAATAGCTTCTCAAACGGTTGCTTCTCCTTAAGCAAATGAGTGTTCAGACGATCCCGTTCTGACACTTGATATTTTCTTCTTCATGAGAGATGTTTCTTGATATAATTCTGCGAATACTCTCTCTTGAATATGCTTCTTTCTGCTTTCATCTATTTTCTTCCGCTTTCCTCTGTTTTCTTTTAGGAGTGTCTCTTTAGGAGATATCTGTTGAATTTGTCCTTTTGCCGATTCTGTATATACTCCTTTTTCATTTGCTCCTGACATCATATCTTCTTTGGGTGTGATGTCTTGTTCAATGGCTAATGCTTGCAGATGATAAAATATGTTTGAATTAAAATATTTAATTCAAACATTTTTCTTTGTAGCTTCTGCTTAGTCTCCTGAGCTTTTCTTCTACTTTCTTTCAGATTGGTGATGATGATATTTCCATTGTGATACCACCGTTGTTGCTGCAATTTCTGCATTGCAGAGATTTCCTCAGTGGTGTATGAACTTCAAAGGTACCAAGAAAGGTCTCTGTGACTTTGCCAATTTAAGCTTTGAAAGTGTTGCGTGTTTGTAGAGAACGAATTTTCTTCAGCATACTTCAGAGAGCAAAAGTCTTCGTTGTCTTCAGTGAGTGTGCCACGTCGGATCTCAGACGACTTCAATATTTCAGACGAATATTGACACTTCAGATAGCTTCTAGTCTTTCAGACAGCTCCGTTGCTTCAGACAGCTTCTTTGCTTCAGACAACTTCTTTGCTTCAGACAGCTTCTTTGCTTTCGCCAAGATGAAACTTCAGAGTACTTCTTTCTTCTGATAAGAAGATTGTAGTTTCATTCTTCTTAGTATTTCTTCTTCTTCTTTCTTCTTCATCTTCTTCTTCTTCTTGTATCTTGTATCTTCTTCTTCTTTCATTTAGATAAAGATGTTGAATTGTATGTACTTTATTCAATCATCTTTCTTGCTTGCTTCTGTTCGGTCTGCTATCATTTTCTGATTGGCAGCAAGTGTGGATGCAGTAGGTCTGCTTATACAAATCCTTTTGTTGCAGGCATTGTGGAAAGTCTTTGCAATATTTCCTTATTTATGCAAGACTTTAATCGAGGTAGAAAAGCATGTCTAGCTTTATCTACTGAGTGAGTGATCTTCATGTGCTTTACACTTTGCAATGTCTTCAAGAAGTCATTTCTTGATTCTGATATGTTCAATCTTTAGACTGCTTCATGTTGTCTTCATTTCTTCAGATGATGGCTGTACTTCAGATAAGTGTATCTTTGAGTCTTCACTTCTTCGAGTCTTTAAGTAGTCTTTTATTCTTCAACTTGGTTGTGGATTACTCTTCTTCGGATTCTGCACTTTGTTCTTTTAATTCTGATCCCCTGATTCAGATTCTTCTTTTGATGTGTTCTTCTACTCTTCTTCTTCAGATAGTGAATATTCCATCCTGAAACATAATCAACAAACCAATACCTTTCTCAGTAGAACCTGTTAATATAATATAATCTTATAATCTTATTTGTTAATCATTAAAACTTAAGGATGTTAAGTCTTATAATCATGTTTAAATACTTAAACCGATTTATAGACTTCACAAAAGGTTCCATCATTGAACCTTGATCTTCAAATTTTAGCTTCCAACCTTGAAGAATCTTGTTTTGGTGATCAAGAGGAGGGCAAAAGAAGAGCTGTTTGGGATTTTGCTGCACCTTTCCTAGAAGAAATTTCCTTAGGTAAAGAGGGGGGGGGGGAAGAACCTTGAACTCTAGTAGGATTGGTGACTAGAGTTAAGGATTACCCTTGATCCTTGTCCCTAAACCTTTTTCCCTTGTAAAAATGAAGTTTTGGAACCTATTTCTTTGGAGAAATGGTTCGGCTGTATGTATATGGTTTGCATGTTTGTTTTAAAAAAATTTTATGATGCTTGAAATGTACTTGTTTGGTGATTTTGGATGCATGCAAGTGATGAAATTGGTTGGAAAAATTTTCCCTTTTTCTCTTGGAACCATTCAGCTATTTTGAGATTTATGAGCTGCATGTATTTAAAATTTTATTTGATGCTTGTAACATGCTTGGATGATGAATCTAAGTACGTGCATGTGATTGTATGGAATTGTAAAATTTATTGGTGTGCTTGAATCATGAAAAATGGTGTTTTTGAGCTTATGAGCAAGGTGTGAACTTGATAAATGTTGATTGGTGTATTTTGATAAATTGGTATGAAATTGCTTGGTTAAAATGCTTGTGGATGATCATGCTTGAAATTGGTAAATTTTGGAGATTGTTGGATTTTGGTGTTCTTGATGAACATTCATGGTGTTCATCCTTGTTCTTCATGTTCTTGAGTATGTTCATGAGGAACTCATGAAAGTCTTGGTTTGATCTTGTTTTGGCGATGAGAAAAGTGTTAAAGTGTTTATGGGCCCTAGTGGCCCAATAAGCTAAAAAGTGTAATCATTTAAAGTGATAACTAAATTAAAAGGAAACAAATTTTTGGTAAATTATATAAATCTAATTCGGGTACAAAAATAAACCCCTTTAATAGTCACCTTAAAAATCATAATATTTGATGGAAGTGTGAAAAATTGGACCCCTATGGGTTACCTAACCATTGGGCCTTTAGTTTAGGCCCAACGCCATAAAAAAAAAGAAAAGGAGTCTAAAGACTCATCACAAAGTCAACCAAAAATATTATATGGACTTGGGCTTAGGTTAGAGTTGGGCTTCAACTCTAATCCAACCTATCAAGACTAAAACTTAGAATTAAATTAGTGGGCTTATTAATCTAACTTGCCCAAGTTAATTAACCCAACCCACTTAAGTTAATTAATTCTAATGAAGATTAACCTTAATCTTAATCATTAGTTACTAATGAGGTATTAATCAAGTAATTAAGGCTTAACGATAATTAAGAACTAATTAATTGTGATTAACCTTAATCAAGTATAATTAAAAGCATAATCTAAGATTAAGGAAGAGATTAAGGAATAATTAGGAATTAATTAGGATCTTAAGTAAAGATTAATCATAATTAAGGGTTAAACCTAATCCTAATTAGACATATAGGATGAATTACGATAGGTAATACTATTCATAAGACACACCCATAAGTCTTAGTAAACTATAGGACTTAAGTGAAAGTGGTCATTGATTTGGAGAAAAACATTAGTATAAATTAACTTAAAAAGTTTATAACAAATATACTTTTTCTTCATAAGACTTGAGAAGTTTAGTGAGAGAGTGCAGTTTCAACCCGAAATGGGGTTTGAATCTCCTTGTGAAGGGAAGACATTGAATCGGGCCGTACTACGGGGAGTGGTGGCGTGGAATGGTTCAATGGGCCTTACCTGTAAGGATGTGTATGCTGAAAAGCATTGATTGTGTGACATGCATCATAAAGCATTAATGATGTTCAAGGTGAAAAACCTTACGACCTAATATGGAAGTGACACTTGGTACAGTGGGAAACTGGTTGGGATGGGTGCACTGGGTTTTGCAAAGAACTCCAGCGGGTCCTGAAATGGGACGCCAGCCCTGAGGATAGTCGAGTTCCAGAAAGGCTCAGGTGACGTAGGCTCGCACCCTACTGTCGAGTACGAAGGGGATCAGGCTCGACTATCCTGTCGCTCTCAAGGTTTCGGGGTCAGTAGAGATTGTCTAGAAGACGGATAAAATGATTGGCCAAAATATATGAGCAATGCTCTTTGTACCGGCGCTAGTACAGACTCTAACTCCTGATACGTTGTGCATATATGGTCGGGCAGTTGCTGTCTGCACTGTGGATGGTGATTTTCCCCGGGCCCTCATGCATCAGTGATATCATTGTAGTTGCAAAGTATGCAATAGTTTGTGTGCATCATGGTAATGTCATGTGTGATTATTTGTTTGGCTGGACTGTGTGAATCTTCCTCTGTGTGTGCACTAATTCACTATATCCTATGTTTTGTGAGTTCATATGATGTGTTCTCACCCTTCCTTTCTGTTATTTGGTTATTGTATCTCTTTCGCTACGTGTCGCAACCGGGGTCGCGACGTGGGGGTGGGGCGTGTCGAATAAGGAAAAAAAATTGTTTTAAAGGTTCAATGGAGTCGCCACCAAAATTTATTTTAAAGGGAAACTTTTAGGAAAACCTTTTAGAAAGAAAATGGTCTTTGGAACCAGATTTGGGTTCGGGAGTCGATTATGCGTAGGGAAGGTATTAGCACCCTACGAAATCCGTCCTAAGACGGTTACCTTTAATTAATTGTGCAAATTTGGTTAACTTTAAAAATATTTATTTTAACCCTATTAAAATTGGAAGAAATTAAATTATTTTTATAGTTTTTTTTATTTTTACTTTTTTGTTGTATTTTTGAATAAATGAAAGGATTTAGTTAAGAAAATGAGTTGATTTTTTTATTATTGAAAAAGAGAATGACATTTTGGAATTTTTTTTTTATTTTTAAATTCTTAATTTTTTATGTATTTTTAGAATAATTGAAAAAGAATTATTTCAGAAAATGATGTTGCTTTTCAGTTCGAATCTTGGCCATCTCTTCTTCCATTGTTTCTATTTTATCTCGCATCTTCTTCTCCTCAACTGAGAATTTTTCTTTCATTTGTTCTATCGTTTGATCTTTCTCTTAACCTTTCTTTTCTAGATCTTCCTTTTCAGTTTGAACCCTGGCTACTTCTTATTCCATCACTTCTATTTTTTGTTGCATCTTCTTTACTTCAGCTGAAAGGTTTTCAATTTCTTTTTCTTTCCCACTCCTTGCCCTTTTTGCAAGTTTTTTGTTGGCATCTGCACACCGATTTCTTTGAATTTCAATCTCCTTGTCTTTCTTCTCATACTGATCTTGGAGGATCTCAATCTCTGTCATTGCTCGTCCTTCTCTTTGTTTAATTTGCCTTATTTGTGCCTTCATCATTTCCATTTGGGTAGCCATGTCAGCCAATGCACTAGATGGAACTTCCTTGTGATGAACTTCAAAGGGAATTGAAATAGCATGTGCTCTTCTCCTATTTCTCCACTCTAGATATTCTGGTGAGACAACTACATGTGCCCTTCCAAGCTCCCTTTCTCCCTTTTTATAGACGTTGTCCCAAGCTCTTCTGACTCGTTCTTGTTGATCATTGTCCATGCCATATTGAAAACATATTCCTCCTAGAACTTCTTTTCTGGGCACAACTTGGGTCCATTTGAGCTGCCTGAGAGCTATAACTGGAGTGTAGGCTATACATCCTCTTTTCCCCATCAATGGTACATTTGGAAAGTCTCCACAACTGAATATGGTATCTATGTGATGATACCATGGACATACCCAAGGGAAGAACTTCGCTTCATATCTGGCAAAATCATCTCTCCACTGTTTGGCAGATTGTTCTTTCACATCAATGCGATGAAATTTCCGAAAAGGGTCTGGGCTATAACCCAAACGATCAGATGCATACAGATGAGTTATAATCCACACATACAGTAGATGGTTGCAACATCTCAACTGACCTCCATCTTTTTTGTGGCATTCTTCCATAGACATAAGAGTATCTGTCAGAATAGACATGACTGGATTCAATTCTTGTGTCTCATAGAAGAAGAACACATCCATTGCCGCTTGATCAATCAAACCCATGGTGAATGGGAAAAGGACCAACCCATATATCAGTAATGCTAGGTTTGTTTTAAAGAAATTCCATTTCTTTTCTCTGGATTGAGTTTCCAGGTGGTCTTCTAAGAGTGTCTTTTTCCATCCTTTCACTGATCCTCTGATCTCAAACCCTGTTTTGCTTGCTGGTAAACCAATTAAATCAGCTATTTTCTTCTGGCTCACATGATTTCCATTGTATAAGTACACTCATGCCTTCTGCTTGATGGGTATTCTTAACATCTCTTGATATTCTTCTATTGTTGGGACCAAATCCAACTGAGGTAATTCAAAGCATCTGAGATCTGAATTCCAAAATTGAGCTAAGGCACTTAGTACTGGTTCTTTCACGGAAATGAACAGCAAGTCCAAAATCTGACCATATTTCCTTTCAAAATCCGCACAGATTTGTTTTGGAACTTTTCGGCATATTGCATTTACTCTTTCAAGGTTATTTATCAACACATTAATCTTGATGAATCTGGATGCATTGCTAGTAGAACCTTGAACCTTATCCATGTTATTGAACGTTGACCGATCTTCTCAAACCTAAAAAAGAGAAAGTTTAGAAAAATAAAGTTAGAATATGAATAAATGAAATAAATGCACTCTATTGCTGTATGATTATGCATGATTTTTTTTTAAAAAAGAAAACATCATATGAGCATTTATTGAGTATTCACATTTTAAATGAAAATGCATGGGATGCATGAGAACCTGAAAAAAGAAAAGCAAGAAGTATTTCCCCATGTGACCTATCAAAGGTGAAACCTAAGGTAAAGGTATCCCTAGGGATTATGACTCTAATTTGGCGGTCATTAAGCTCATCTACAGTGCATGGTTTTGATGGACAGATCTAATACAGGCAATTATGGTCCCCAGATTGCCCTTATCTATAATATAGATAAGTACCCCGGTCCGTATTCCAATCACAAGTAGGGATGAATCCCTCTCAATATGACTGGTCCATGGTACCGGTAACAATCTGAGTGGTAACTCAACAACCACCAAGTGAGCATGAAGCCCCTCAATAGCAGTCATTGAGATACCTCCTAGGTTCGCATAGGCCCGGGTGTAGAGCCTAAAATGTGTGAGGTAAGTGACTGTGAGGTGTGTGCATGGGGCATACCATTTTGTACTTTTAACGACCCATCATCTGCAAAACAAATCAAACCACATATATATAGAGATAAAGTCTTCTACCCTAAGGTTGAAGCAGATTATATTTACATTGGAATAAAAGCAACAAGTCAAACATCATACAAGAAAAAAATATTTACAGAAAAGTTAGCAAAAATTATTTACAGTAATATACAAACAAATAAACAAAACAATAGGGGTAGAAATAAATATTTTCAACCGTTAACTTACTTTGCACAATTAATTATAACAGGCTTGACTTTCAGATTTCCCCAGTGGAGTCACCAGTTGTCGCAATCGGGGGTCGCGACGTGGGGGTGGGGCGTGCCGAATAAGGAAAAAAAATTGTTTTAAAGGTTCAATGGAGTTGCCACCAAAATTTATTTTAAAGGGAAAATTTTAGGAAAACCTCTTAGAAAGAAAATGGTCTTCGGAACCAGATTCGCTTACCTTTAATTAATTGTGCAAATTTGGTTAACTTTAAAAATATTTATTTTAACCCCATTAAAATTGGAAGAAATTAAATTATTTTTATAGTTTTTTTTATTTTTACTTTTTTGTTGTATTTTTGAATAAATGAAAGGATTTAGTTAAGAAAATGAGTTGATTTTTTTATTATTGAAAAAGAGAATGACATTTTGGAAAATATTTTTTTTTATTTTTAAATTCTTGATTTTTTTATGTATTTTTATAATAATTGAAAAAAAATTATTTCAGAAAATGATTTATTTTTTATTAACAAGGGAAAAACATTTTGAGAATTTATTTTGGCTTGACGGGTCCGGTTCCTGCTCCTACGTATCCCAGGTGCAATGGAGAAATCAAAGCTATGTAGTTCTGAAGTTCATTGATTAATTGATTTTTTTTTTAAGATTGATTTTTGTTGGAAAACAGATTGGAAAATATTTTGATTTGCTTTTTTTAATTTTTTGGAAGATATTAATGAAAGATTCATTTTTATTTGAAAAGAGAATTGGAAACGTATTTTGTTTTATTTTTATTTTTGACTTTAACTGAAACAAAATTATTTAAAAGAAATTCACACTCTATTTTTTTGAAAGAGATTTTTAAAAATATTTTTTTATATTTTTTATTTTGATTTTAAACATTGAAAAGAAATTCAATTTTAACTAGATAGAATAAAAGAATGAGCCCCAGTTCACATCATTGGTCACACTTTCATTAATTAATTTTTATTTTTTTAAAATACTCTTTATTATTATTATTTTTTTAAAACAGATTTTTGTTTTTTAAAACTGATGGGCCGCATGGCATGCTGGCCCATCTCTTAGAAAATAGAATTAGGGTTGTATGAAAGAAAGCATCAGGCATACATAGAAAGAAGAAAAGAGACGGCTGAGGGTTAGAGAGAGAAGGATGCTGAGAGAGAGGGAGAGACCGGGAGAGAGGGACACTGGTGATTGAGCCACGGTCCCCGTGGACGGAGGAGAAGCGCACCGGCGATTGGAGGAAGGAACTACGACGCTCTGCTGCTGGACGGAGGAGAGGCGCGGTGGCGGCGTCCGGATCTGCAGCAATAGGACGACGGTGAGGTGGTCGCAAGGAGGGAAAAGGCCGCAGCGGCGAAATCGCGGCTGAGCAGAGGGACGATGCTGCAGACGGCGGCGCGAATTTGCAGAGCTGGGGAGATGGCACAGGGAGAGGAAACGGAGACTGCAGCCACGGTGGTGGCTCAGCGGCCGGCGGCCATGCGCGGCGTCGCAGCCAGCAAAAGAGAGGTACAGGTACGGTGATTCCCTTTTTTTTTTTCATTTTACTAGTTCCTCTACTGTCAATGAGTCCCTCTGTTTATTGATTTTATTTTTTGCTTTCTTTCTCACAGGGAGACCATGGCTACTGGAAAGAGGAACAACTCTGGTGGTCAGTCGGAGGGAAAGGTGGTGCATGGTGGCAGCATCCACTTTGGAAAGACTCTATCTGTTACACATTTTTTATTTTTCTGTTTTGCACTTTTTTTTTATTTTGTTTTGCCTACTGTGAGATGGACTATAAATGGGGCTGTTGATTTGGACTCTCTATTTTTGGATTGGAATTCTAATCAAATTTTTTACACTGCACACACAGGACACTTCTGATCAAGTAAAAGAAACACATAGGTATTGAATCATAATTTAAAGAAAAGATAAAAATGATACCAAATCTGATTATGCCTCAATGCTTTATGCGCCTATCTCTTTACAACTGCATTTTCTCCTCTTCAAACTATTTTAAATCTGTTGCTGCTACAAACTCTTTCCCTGTTTTTCCTCAGAATTTTATCCTCACTGCTTACTCTCAAATCCAAATGAGAATAAAGATGATTCTCACATGGAATAATCCTGTGTGGAGATCCTTTTTTTTAGAAATTTTTTTCTTCTGAGATTTCTGTGCCCTTGATCTTGCAAAATTTCTCCGTATAAATAACCCTCTGGTTAATCATTTAGAGAACAACAATCTCCCTACCACCTTAATTATCTAACCACTCTTCCTGTCATTTTTCTATAATTTCCTGACATAACTTTTTCAGATTTGGATCAACCCTTTCACCCATTTCCTTCCTTTGGTTCATTGTGTTTGAAAATGTTGGGAGATAATTGGGTTAGTACACCGAGGCAACACAACTCAAAAACACTTATTTTCTATTTTTTTTAGAAAAAAAAATCCTTAACTAATTGATAAATTAATTAATTATTAAATAATTAATTAATCAAGCCATTAATTAATTTTTATCTTCTTTTTTATTTTTATTATTTTTTTAATTTTATTAATGTAAAATGGAAGTTAAAATATGTAGCCCGGACAAAATTAGGTGTTCACAGCTGCCCCTCTTTACTTATATTTTTACTAGAGAACATGAATAACAATGTTTTCATATTCTCTTTGTAAGAATTAAGTAAAGATAAAGAACTCCAATTTTGTTTGAGAGCTTATTGAAAAGCAAGGATGAAAGATTGGGATTGATTCCTATCTTTAACCTGAATGAAAAGGCGCGAGACAGGCTCTTGACTAAAACATGAAGATGCCAGCAGGTACTGGGCTTTGGCTGAATTTAAAGGTGCCAGGCAGGCTGGGCTTTGACTTGAAACTAAAGTGTGCCAGGAAGGCTGGGCTTTGATTGAAAAGTAGAGTTTACCAGGCAGGCTGGGCTTTGACTGAAAAGTAAAGTTTGCCAGGCAGGTTGGGCTTTGACTGGAAAGTAAAGTTTGCCAGGCAGGATGGGCTTTGACTGAAAAGTAGAGTGTGCCAGGCAGGCTGAGCTTTGACTGGAAACTAAAGTGTGCCAGGCAGGCTGGGCTTTGACTGGAAAGTAAAGTGTGCCAAGCAGGCTGGGCTTTGACTGAAAGTAGAGTGTGCCAGGCAGGATGGGCTTTGACTGAAAAGTAAAGTTTGCCAGGCAGGCTGAGCTTTGACTGGAAAGTAAAATGTGCCAGGCAGGCTGGGCTTTGACTGGAAAGTAAAGTGTGCCAGGCAGGCTGGGCTTTGACTGAAAAGTAAAGTTTGCCAGGCAGGCTGGGCTTTGACTGGAAAGTAGAGTGTTCCAGGTAGGCTGGGCTTTGACTGAAAAGTAAAGTTTGCCAGGCAGGTTGGGCTTTGACTGAAATTGAAGGGTGCCATAGGTGTAGAGATCCAAAATGAAGACTTAATGGATCAAAAGAGCCGAGAATGGCATGTAATGGACATGTGGGTCCAACACTGAGAATATAATGGGTATGAGAATCCCAGGGATTCGATCATGATGATCTCAGAGAACTGAAGTAACATGGGTGCGCGGACCCTTGAAAAGGGCGTAGGAGCCCGAGAATTGAAGTGCGATGGGTACGAGGACCTGGATGATTAGATTTATACTGGGTATGGATACCCTGTGACTGAGATGTAACTAGTAAAAGGATCTGCAGAGGATCACCAAACACAAAGAATTGAATTCTTGTTGGATATCTGGACCCTGAGATCAAGATTTATTGGTTTGGGAATCCAAAGAAACTAGAATGCAATGATGACAAATGATGATGACGATGATGTGATATGATCCACAAACAAATTGACGAGACACTAGATGATGCATGATATAAAGAAACAAGAGACTAAGACCCTTTTTTTTTTCAAAAACTATGCACAATGCAAAAGGAAACAATGTAAATGACTAAAGATTCTTGGATCAAAACGCATTTTCACTTTCCTTTTTCTGGATTGACGACCTTTAAAGGAATCGTATTCAGATTCATGGATGAATAGGAACAAAGTCTTTGATTTGCATTGACTTCACCAGCTTGATGGGCTACCGCCATGATATTTTCTTCTGAGTAGCTATTGGTTATCCTTGCCTACACATCATTCTCACTTTAGGAATCATCACATTTCCTATGATTGGATTTTCATTCTTTTTATTGAAGCAATTCTTAATGCCTTTAACTTTAATCTTTGCTACACATTTCAGTAGGTGCTCATCATGAAAATGCATGTTGAATCCACAAAGATATCTAATAAAGAAAGGAGGATGGTATATATAATGGCGAGTATTATAGAGAACAAGGTACACAAAATAGGATAAAACTGAAGATTTACAGAAAAAGAGAGAATGGAGTGAAAGTCTGAGTTCTTTTCATGATTCTTCCAAAAATAAACAGTGCTAATTTCTCACAAGACGATCTTGAATGCTCACGTCATCTTTTGAGGTTGATCAATTGCTTTGTCTTGAAGCATTGAGAGTTTTATTTGCCCCAATCTGATTTGAGTCATTTTCTGTTTTGACCCTAACTTTTGCATAGGCCGCTCTTCCGAGTTTTCAACCTATCGGGTCGCTCTAACTTTTGCCTAAGCCACCTTTTCAGGTTTTCAACTTAGCGAGCTGTCTTTTTTCTTTCTTTTTTTATGCATAATACTTCTTGACTACATCAGAATTCACAGGTAATGGGAGATCATCACCATCCATGTTTGTCAAGATTAAAGCTCCTCCAGAAAAAGCTTTCTTCACGACATAGGGTCCTTCGTAATTCAGGGTCCATTTTCCACGATGATCCTTTTGAATGGGTAAGATCTTTTTTAGCACTAAATCTCCCTCTTAAAATTCTCGAGGTCGCAACTTCTTTTCGAAAGCTTTCTTCAACCTCTTCTGATATAATTGACCATGGCATAATGCAGTTAATCTCTTTCCTTCAATGAGATTCAATTGATCAAATCGAGTTTGAATCCACTCATCTTCTTCTAGTTTTGTCTCCATTAATACTCTTAATGATGGGATTTCAACTTCGATAGGGAGTACTTGCTTCCATCCCATACACTAAGGAATATGGAGTTGCCCCTGTTGAAGTGCGAACAGTAGTGCGATAGCCATGCAAAGCAAAAGGAAGCATTTCATGCCAGTCTTTATATGTCACTACCATTTTTTGAATGATTTTCTTGATATTCTTGTTTGCTGCTTCAACTGCTTCATTCATCTTTGGACGGTAAGGAGAAGAATTGTGATGTTGGATCTTGAAATCCACACATAATTCTTTCATCATTTTGTTGTCCAGATTAGTTACGTTATCAGTAATGATCTTATTTGGCAGACCATAACGACAAATCAACTCCTTCTTGATGAACCTGACCACCACATTCCTGGTTACATTGGCATATGATGCATCCTCAACCCATTTTGTGAAGTAATCAATAGCAACAAGGATGAAACGATGTCCATTAGATGCCTTTGGCTCAATAGCTCCTATAACATCAATTCCCCATATTGAGAATGGCCATGATAATGCCAGAACATTTAAAGCAGTTGGCGGGGCATTAATATTATCAGCATATGTTTGACATTTGTGACATTTCTTTGCATAACTGAAACAATCAGCTTCCATGGTTAGCCAGTAATATCCTGCCCTTAGGATTTTTCGGGCCATTGTGTGCCCATTTGCATGAGTCCCGAAAGAGCCTTCATGAACATCTTGAATAATTCTCTTTGCTTCTGTTGCATCAACACACCTGAGAAGTATCATATCATGATTTCTCTTGTAAAGCATATCTCCATTGAGGAAGAAACCCATCGCGAGTCTCCTTAAAGTTCTTTTATCATTTTTTGATGCTTCTGGAGGATACGCTTTGCTTTTCAAATATTGCTTGATATCATGATACCATGGTTTCCCATCTGGTTCTTCCTCTACCGCTTGACAGTACGCAGGATGGTCACGGGTCCCTATTTTCAAAAGTGGCATATCCTGATCTCGACTTATCTTGAACATCGAGGATAAAGTGGCTAAAGCATCAGCCAATTGATTGTCTTCACGAGGAATATGTTGGAAAGTGATTTCATCAAATTGCTCTATTAAACCCTTGATATATACTTGGTAAGGTATCAATTTCGTATCTCGGGTTTCCCATTCTCCTCTTAACTGATGAATGACTAGAGCTGAATCACCATATACCTCAAGATTTTTTACTTTTTATTCAATAGCTGCTTGAATTCCCATGGCACATGCCTCATATTCTGCTATGTTATTGGTGCAATCAAAACACAATCTGGCTGTGATCGGAATAAATTGTTCTTCAGGGGATATCAGAATTGCCCCTATTCCATGCCCCAGTGTATTAGATGCTCCATCAAATAACAAGATCCATTTCCCTTTTTTTGAGGCTTCATCTTCTTCAAACAATGCCATTATATCTTCATCTCGGAATTCACACTGCATAGACTGATAATCATTTACTGGTTGATGAGCTAGAAAATCCGCCAAGGCACTTCCTTTAATTGCCTTCTGAGTAACATAAACAATATCATACTCTGATAGTAGCACTTGCCACCGAGCAATTCTTCCAGTTAAAGTAGGCTTCTCAAAGATATACTTGATTGGATCCATTTTGGACACCAACCAAGTTGTGTGACTCAACATGTATTGCCTTAAGCGACGAGCGGTCCAGGCTAAAGCACAACAAGTTCGTTCTAATAATGAGTAATTTATCTCGTAGTTAGTGAACTTTTTGCTCAAGTAGTAAATGACATGTTCTTTTCTTCCTGATTCATCATGCTGCCCCAATACACAACCCATGGATTCATCAAGCACAATCAAATACAAAATGAGAGGTCTTCCTTGTACCAGAGGTATTAGGATCGGAGGACTCTGCAAATATTGCTTAATTTTCTCGAATGCCTGTTGACAATCCTGATTCCCTGTTACTGGTTGATTTTTTCGTAACAATTTAAAGATAGGTTCGCATGTCGCAGTCAAGTGAGATATAAACCTGGCAATGTAATTCAAACTTCCCAGAAATCCACGAACTTCTTTTTCAGTGCAAGGGACCGGCATTTCAAGAATTGCTTTCACCTTATCGGGGTCAACTTCTATTCCCTTTTGACTAACCACAAACCCCAACAATTTTCCAGATTTCACACCAAAGGTGCATTTGGCTGGATTTAACCTCAGCTTGAACTTCCTCAAGCGTTCAAAAAGCTTTTTTAAATTGGCTACATGACTTTCTTTTGTTTTCGACTTTGCGATCATATCATCCACATACACTTCTATCTCTTTATGCATCATGTCATGGAATAAAGTCACCATTGCTCTTTAATATGTTGCCCCAGCATTTTTTAAACCAAATGGCATCACTTTGTAGCAGAAAGTGCCCCACGAAGTGATGAACGTGGTTTTCTCCATGTCTTTTGGTGCTATTTTAATTTGATTGTATCCCGAGAAGCCATCCATGAAGGAAAAGAACGAGTGTTGAGCAATATTGTCTACAAGAACATCAATATGAGGAAGTGGGAAATCATCTTTAGGGCTGGCTCTGTTCAGATCTCTATAATCAACACATATTCGCACCTTCCCATTCTTCTTAGGGACCAGAACAATGTTGGCCACCCATTGAGGATAATTTGCCACATCGAGAAAACCAGCATCAAATTGTTTCTTGACTTCCTCTATTATCTTTAAGGACATTTCTGGTTTCATTCTTCTTAATTTCTGCTTGACAGGAGGACACTCAGGCTTCAACGGTAATTTGTGTTCCACTATATTCGGGTCCAACCCTGGCATATCTTGATATGACCATGCAAAAACATCACTATAGTTGTGAAGAAGTTTAATCAACTTTGAACGTTCCACTTCCTCTAGAGTTGTGCCAATCTTGACCTCTTTTTTGTCTTCTTCAGTTCTAAGATTAATGACCTCAGTCGCCTCCTCATGAGGCTGAATCTCCTTAGACTCATATTCTACTAATCTCAGTAATTCCGAGGAAGTCTCCCAGGTGTCTTCTTTATCCTCATCAGCATGATTAATGGGACATTCAAAATCGTATGATGAGATTTTAGCATTGTCATTTTTAGAAGAATCACTTTCATTTCTGCATTGTTCAGAGGTAACACAAGGAATAAGGATGGAAGAAAAAATGTAGTAAGGTGTATGGTCAAAGAAAATAAAATAAAAGAAGGAGAATTCAAAATGCATTTATTGATGATAAATACTGAAATGAAACATAAGAGCCCATTTCACAACAAAAGTTATCCTAAAGCCTTGGGCAGAGCAATAGGATTGGCATTACAGAATTACTTTGATTCAGTTTTAAATTTCATAGGAAATTCGATGATCTCCCAGTTGGTGAGTTCAGTTTCTGGAAAGCAAGGAATGACCCATTTAGTATCTTGATCAGCATCAATATCATTTCTGTCTCCAACGGTAGCCACTTGATCAGCAAATAATAAGCCCGCACTCCTGAAGCTCTGTAGTATATGACAAATGGGAATCCTCTCAGTTTTGGGCTCTCGATTTTCCACCCGAGCCATTCTCTTCTCTTTCTTTTCTTCAGCAAACCTTTTCTTATCAGCCTTGGTCGGTTGATATCCCAACCCACATCTATCTTTCTTTTCTATAGAACTTGGCATTTTGGTAACCCCATTCAGAAATTTCCCTAGTCCTTGACCTGGTTGATATCCTTTTTAAGCATGACTCTAGCCACCATTATAGAAGCATTTGACATGTGTGGTCTGACAATTTGAGCTCCTTCTCTAACATAACTGCCATTTGCGATTTCAAATGTCTGGAAGGCAGTTTCAAGAGCCTCTTCAGCAACTTCAATGTAACGTGAAGATGATGGTTTGCTCACTAACAAGTCTTCTTCTCCTGAAATGATTACCAAATTGTTGTCGACAATGAACTTCATTTTCTGATGAAGAGTAGATGGTACAGCTCTGGCAGAATGAATCCATGGTCTTCCGAGGAGGCAACTATAAGTCGGTGCAATTCCATGACTTGGAATAGTATCTGAAAGGTAACTGGTCCAATTTGTATTGGAAGCTCAATTTCTCCAATCACCTCTCTCCGAGTGCCATCAAAAGCTCTCACTATCATAGTACTCGGTCTCATGTGTGATTCATCACCAGGTAATTTCGCAAGAGTTGATTTCGGCATAACATTTAACGAGGAGCCATTGTCAACCAGTACCCTTGCAATTATATGATCTTGACATTTTACAGATATGTGCAAGGCTTTATTATGCCCAGTCCCTTCAACGGGAATCTCATCATCAGTAAAAGTGAGGTAGTTGTTAGCAATGATATTACACAACACCATCGAACTTATCAACAGTGATATCATGAGAAACATGAGTCTCATTCAGTACTTTCATTAATGCTCTCCTATGGGGTTCAGAATTCAGCAGTAAAGACAAGATTGAGATTTTCGCAGGAGTATGATTCAACTGATCAACCACTTTATATTCACTCTGCCGAATGAATTTTAAGAACTCATGGCTTCTTCATCAGTTACAATCCTTTTCTGTTCCTCTTGGCTAGCTTTTCCTTTCTCCTTTGGCCCATCTTCGGCAACAGCTTCTCTATTTTTTTCTTCACAGATTTTTACTACTTCTTTGGATTGTTCCCCTTGAAGTTTTTCAGGGGTGTATATACGACCACTACAGGTTATTCCACCAATCCCTGAGATGTTGATGATTGCATCTCTTGCAAGGGCTTGTACATCATATTTCCATGGTACTGCCTTAGTACTTTTGTATGGAAATGGAGTTGGGATTCGAATGGTAAGCGGTCTTATCCCACATGGTGTTGGTGATGGTGTACCCTTAACATAATGAATATCCAATGGTTTAGGCATGGAAGTAGTTTTCTCTTCAGTAGGAAGGGTTGAAACAGCAGGCTCCACATCTGTACATTCTTTGTTTTCGAGGAACTGCAGACTCTTCGATCATACTGACCTCTCTTCCCTCACTTTCACAACTTATCTGTATTAAGTGTGCATCCATCATACTTTGAAGAATTTGCTTGAACTCATCACATTCTTCAATGGAATGTTCATCACTATAGTGAAAGCCACACTTCATCTCTTTGTCATTGCTTCTTTCAGTCTCGGTCAAACCCTTGATTCCTCCAAACTCGCAAAGCTCTTCGAAAATGACTTTCATGGAAGTCTTGACATTTGAAATCTTCTTTATGAGTTGATGCCCTGAAGACTCCCCAATAGCATTCACTCCTGAACTTTCATGGCCAGGTAAAGGGTTGTTACCAACATTGGGACTATCTTCCTTAAAGTTCAGCCATTTGGCATCCAATAAGTTTTGCACCTTATTCTTCAAGGCTTTGCAATTTTCTGTCGAATGTCCACAGCCCCTGCATGGTAGTCACATTTAGCATTTGGATCATATCCTCTCGGGTATGGTGGTTCCAAAGGTTTCATTGGGCATGGTACAATTAGTGAACTACGGATGAGATGAGGAAGGAGTTCGGTGTAGGACATAGGGATGGGGTCAAGTGGTTTCCGATCCTGGTAATTTTGGGGTCGTGTTTGGTTTGCTGCCTGATTTTGCATTCGTGGTTCATTAGGAAGAGGTGCCATGGAAGTAGGTGCTCGTGGTCGTGCAGGTGATGGAGGTGGATGGTATGCCACGGGTGGATAGTATGGTTGGGAAGGTGGGGTGAGTGAGGTTGTGGCAATGCATAGATATGACATGTAAGGGGTGTGTAGTGTTTGTTGGTAATGGGTTGGTGTGTAGCTAGGTTTCTTATGAGAGGATATTCCTTGCTCGAACATTACTGCATGAGTTTCCCCTTCTTTTTTCTTTCCAATTCCCGACAATGGCTTCTTTGAACTGCCACTTCCAACTGACCCAGAAGCAATTTTTCCGCTCTTCATACCTCCTTCAACCCTTTCTCCTATAATGACAATATCAGAGAAATTTGATGACACACTACCAATCATCCAATCATAAAAAGGTGATTGGAGTGTATCAATGAACATGAAACCATCTCCTTATCAGATAGAGGAGGTTCTACTTGGACAGCTATCTCTCTCCAACGTTGGGCATATTCTTTAAAGGTCTCAGAGTCTTTCTTTGTCATACCTTGTAGCTGTAACTGATCGAGAGCCATGTCAATATTGTATTTGTACTGCTTCAAAAAGGCATCAGCCAGATCTTTCCAAGAGCGAACACGGGCACGTTCAAGGTGTGTGAACCAATTCGTCGCTGCCCCAGTCAGGCTGTCTTGGAAGAAATGAATTAACAATTTTTCATCATGGGCGAATGCTGCCATCTTCCTACAGTACATCGTTAGGTGATTTCTTGGGCATGTGGTCCCCTTATATTTTTCAAAATCAGGCACTTTGAACTTTGGGGGAATTACAACATCAGGAACAAGACAAAGGTCGACAGCGTCACCGAAGACATAATGGCTTCCTCCTTCTATTACTCGTAACCGCTCTTCAAGGATTTGCAATTTTTCCTTGGACTGAGAGTCCTCGGTGGCAGGATTTTGAGACTGAAGGATTTCTTTGGAGGCTAAGGTGGCATGTGGCCTCTGTGACTCCCCTTGAGAATTTATGAAGATTGTTTGTTGGGAGGTGGTATTTTGTGATCCAAATGCTTGGTTAGCCTCTGGGTTGTTATTTTGTGGTGGGATGTAGTTAGGTGGAAAGTGGTATGGCATGAGGGGAGGAGTCGTGGGTTGCGTTTGGGAGACTTCCCAAGCTGCTTGGTTTGATTCTGGTGGTGGACCTGGATTTGATGGTTGACAGTTGCAGCCTGGGGATTATTGTCTGAGGGTCAATAGCTACTGGGGGAGTATAATTAGGTGGAAGGCCATAGGGTGGCCATTTGACTCCTTGGGAATTATTGGTGGGGTTGTTGAATGCATTGCCAATGGCATTAGCACTCCTTCAGAGTTCAGACCAAAAGACTGCATGGGTGGAGTAAATCCTGGTGGATGTGAAGGCTTGACTTGCTTCCCCTGATCCGCCCCTGAGGGATTCCCATCTGCTTCTTTTTTCCGCAATAGCTCAAAAATCTTGGTCAATTGTTCCTTCATCTGATTGACATCATCTCTCAACTCTTGCTGGCTTTGTTCCAGTTCATCCATGATCTTTGATTGAGCACGAGTCCGATAACGATGTCGTAGATACACTTTTTTGTTTTTTAATTACTTTCAGTTAATGTAAAAATTTATTAGTAAGAATATCATAAAGGAAAACAGAAAAGAACACTTATCATGCGAAAACTGGAAACGTTCAATAACGGAATAGGTTCCCCGCGTCTTGAATTGTGAGGCGGTTGACAGTTATTCGAGTGAGAATCCTCCCCTCAATAAATAACGTCTAATCTACTAGCAATGCGATACGTGCCCCACATTTTTAGTCGGATAAAGACGTGGTTGACAATTACTCAAGTGAGAATTTTCCCCAATAAATAATGTCTGGTCTTCTAGCGATGCAATACGTGCCCCACATTTTAGTCGGATAAAAATGTGGTTGACAATTATTCAAGTGAGAATCTTCCCCTCAATAAATAATGTCTGGTCTTCTAGCGATACAATACGTGCCCCACATTTTTAGTCGGATAAAAATGTGGTTGACAATTATTCAAGTGAGAATTTTCCCCTCAATAAATAATGTCTATATCAGGTTTAAACAATGAGTAAGATGCAATAGCCAATATTATTCCATTCCAAACCAGTACAAATACAAACATCACTTTCAATGCGAATTCATTACATTCATATCTCAGTGCTCAGGAAAACCCTTAGTTAAATCCTGACAATATTTTACAAGCTTAAAGATCTTCCATGGGAGCTTCATTCCAGGATTGGAGTCAATTTCCTCATTTGCTTCATAAACTCGTGTTGCTAGATTTGTTGCATGAGTTTGGACAATATCCATCATCTTTCATAAGACTTTATCATTTCTTCCCTCTTCTCATGATTATGTTCGGCACGCACCTTCCACTTATACTTCTCGTCTTCTACTGGCTCAAGCCTCTCAATCTCATACCGTAGTTGGTCGCGCTCAGTTTTCAACTTCTTGAGCTGGCGTTCTAGCAGATTTTCTTTTTGTCCCGCCTCCATCAGTGCATTAGAGTAGTCTTTGGATAGGCACTTATAACTCTTTGCTTCTGCTTGAGCATGCTGGAGTTCTTCTTTCATCTGTTCTATTTTTTGATTTTTCTCTTGACCTTTCATTTCCAGATGTTGCTTTTCAGTTCGAATCTTGGCAATCTCTTCTTCCATTGTTTCTATTTTATCTTGCATCTTCTTCTCCTCAGCTGAGAATTTTTCTTTCATTTGTTCTATCGTTTGATATTTCTCTTGACCTTTCTTTTCTAGATCTTCCTTTTCAGTTTGAACCCTGGCTACTTCTTCTTCCATCATTTCTATTTTTGTTGCATCTTCTTTACTTCAACTGAAAGGTTTTCAATTTCTTTTTCTTTCCCACTCCTTGCCCTTTTTGCAAGGTTTTTGTTGGCATCTGCACACCGATTTCTTTGAATTTCAATCTCCTTGTCTTTCTTCTCACACTGATCTTGGAGGATCTCAATCTATGTCATTGCTCATCCTTCTCTTTCTTTAATTTGCCTTATTTGTGCCTTCATCATTTCCATTTGGGTAGCCATCTCAGCCAATGCACTAGATGGAACTTCCTTGTGATGAACTTCAAAGGGAATCGAAATAGCATGTGCTCTTCTCCTATTTCTCCACTCTAGATATTCTGGTGAGACAACTACATGTGCCCTTCCAAGCTCCCTTTCTCCCTTTTTATAGACGTTGTCCCAAGCTCTTCTGACTCGTTCTTGTTGATCATTCTCCATGCCATATTGAAACATATTCCTCCTAGAACTTCTTTTCTGGGCACAACTTGGGTCCATTTGAGCTGCCTGAGAGCTATAACTGGAGTGTAGGCTATACATCCTCTTGTCCCCATCAATGGTACATTTGGAAAGTCTCCACAACTGAATATGGTATCTATGTGATGATACCATGGACATACCCAAGGGAAGAACTTCGCTTCATATCTTGCAAAATCATCTCTCCACTGTTTGGCAGATTTTTCTTTCACATCAATGCGATGAAATTTCTGAAAAGGGTCTGGGCTATAACCCAAACGATCAGATGCATACAGATGAGTTATAATCCACACATACAGCAGATGGTTGCAACATCTCAACTGACCTCCATCTTTTTTGTGGCATTCTTCCATAGACATAAGAGTATCTGCCAGAATAGCCATGACTGGATTCAATCCTTGTGTCTCATAGAAGAAGAACACATCCATTGCCGCTTGATCAATCAAACCCATGGTGAATGGGAAAAGGACCAACCCATATATCAGTAATGCTAGGGTTGTTTTAAAGAAATTCCATTTCTTTTCTCTGGCTTGAGTTTCCAGGTGGTCTTCTAAGAGTGTCTTTTTCCATCCTTTCACTGATCCTCTGATCTCAAACCCTGTTTTGCTTGCTGGTAAACCAATTAAATCAACTATTTTCTTCTGGCTCACATGACTTCCATTGTATAAGTACACTCCTGCCTTCTGCTTGATGGGTATTCTTAACATCTCTTGATATTCTTCTATTGTTGGGACCAAATCCAACTGAGGTAATTCAAAGCATCTGAGATCTGAATTCCAAAATTGAGCTAAGGCGCTTAGTACTGGTTCTTTCACGGAAATGAACAGCAAGTCCAAAATCTGACCATATTTCCTTTCAAAATCCGCACAGATTTGTTTTGGAACTTTTCGGCATATTGCATTTACTCTTTCAATGTTATTTATCATCACATTAATCTTGATGAATCTGGATGCATTTCTAGTAGAACCTTGAACCTTATCCATGTTATTGAACGTTGACCGATCTTCTCAAACCTAAAAAAGAGAAAGTTTAGAAAAATAAAGTTAGAATATGAATAAATGAAATAAATGCACTCTATTACTATATGATTAGGCATGCTTTTTTTTAAAAAAGAAAAACATCATATGAGCATTTATTGAATATTCACATTTTAAATGAAAATGCATGGGATGCATGAGAACCTGAAAAAAGAAAAGCAAGAAGTATTTCCCCATGTGACCTATCAAAGGTGAAACCTAAGGTAATGGTATCCCTAGGGATTATGACTCTAATTTGGTGGTCATTAAGCTCATCTATAGTGCATGGTTTTGATGGATAGATCTAATACAGGCAATTATGGTCCCCAGATTGCCCTTATCTATAATATAGACAAGGACCCGGTCCGTATTCCAATCACAAGTAGGGATGAATCCCTCTCAATATGACTGGTCCATGGTACCGGTAACAATCTGAGTGGTAACTCAATAACCACCAAGTGAGCATGAAGCCCCTCAATAGAAGTCATTGAGATACCTCCTAGGTTCGCATAGGCCCGGGTGTAGAGCCTAAAATGTGTGTGAGGTAAGTGACTGTGAGGTGTGTGCATGGGGCATACCATTTTGTACTTTTAACGACCCCTCATCTGCAAAACAAATCAAACCACATATATACAGAGATAAAGTCTTCTACCCTAAGGTTGAAGCAGATTATATTTACATCTTTATATATAAATAGAGATGAGTCTGAAATTTATTTTGCCGCAAAAAAAAGGGCAATTTTGGCAAAAAAAAAGCAAAATTCGTTTTCAAATTTCAAAATCTGATTTAATGTGAATATAAATACATAGGTTTTCTAAATTTGGTTTGATTTAAATATAGATGAGTATTCTAAGTTTGATTCTAAATATGATTTGATTCTAAATTTGTATTATAATAAATTATAATCAATGATTTGATCTGAAAATTTATAGATTTGCTTTTAATTTGTTTGTATAAATCCGTTCTCATTCTAAATTTGATTTTATTTTAATATAGATTGGTGGTTTCAATCATGTTCTAAATGTTACAAACATGTTGTCGAGATGGGGACAAAGCATTATTGTGAAAAATGCAAGATAATTGTTGCTGTCCCAAGGTAAAACTAGGATTTTAGTTTATGTTCTTATTCAAAGATGAAACTGATTTTAGTTGCTGTGCCATATAATATGCGTTTTTAAATTGCTAATTCGATCAGGTTTAAAGTGAATGCAACTGTGATTGATGAAACTGGGTCAACATGTTTGATCATGTTTGATGGTGTCCTTTCTAAGTTTTTGGGCAAAACTGCTTCTGAGTTACTTGGGGCAAATGATAAGGTGGAATTTACTTACCATAATTCATTAAAACAATCATGTATGGTTTTGAAAATTAGTTTTCAGTTCAAAATTAATCTTTTGTTTTTCAAATTATAGGCAAAAGATAAAGGATATTGTCCCCCTGAGATTGATGCATTGGTGGATAAAGAGTCTTTGTTCAAAGTGGAAGTCTCTGATGCAAACATTGTTTACAATTTCAAAACATACAAAGTCAGGTTCATGACAGATGACAAAAAACTGATTGACCAGTTTAAGATTATGCACTCAATTAAGGTTTTTGTGAAACATCTATTCTTTTAAAAAATATAATAATGGTTTATTAGGATTTTATTCACTAAATAACATTGATCATATTTCTTTTCTACCGTTTGCTTAGGATTTGTATGAAGATAATGAGTACAATGAACAACAACCAAATTTGACAATACAAGTAGATGATAACATGAAGGTGAATATGAATAGATAATATAATTCTTTTTAGTACCTACTTTTGAATCATTATTTTTGCATCGATTCATTTTAATTTTGGTTTTTATTTGTATATAGGATAAATCTGAGTAGGAATTGTCAGCCTCTAAAATTGAGTTGTCTCGACACATTGAAGTAAGTCATTTCATATAAGTGTTAGATATAGATGCTATTACCAATTTGAATACTGTTTTCTTTTTTATGGGAACTATTCAACTTAGATGTATGATTATGTTATGAATTTGCATTAAGTTTTTATTGTTTTTAATTTTAATGTTTGATATTAGAATGTGTGATTGTTAAAATTTGGTTGATTCATTATCACTTATTGTAGCTTCCATTAATTTGAAAGGGATGTTAATACTTTTATTGAGGACGTTAATACTTTTATTGGGGAAGTAACGGATTTCTTTTAGTTTGAATAATAATTATGATGATTAAAATAGTTGAGATTATTTCTTGGTCATCTTGATATAGGAAATTTTATCAGACGATGATGGCGAGACTCCATCGAGCAAACCAAGTGGAAAGAGATCTATTGATAATGCTGAAATTTCACTAGCCGTCGATGATGGAGGCACACAGAATTCCAGTACAAAATTCCCCAAAAAAGTGAAGAACAAGATAGAGCCTAAGGACTAAAATGGAGCTGCTGTTTTTTTTTAAATAATACTGCGCAGAATTACACTCTGAATTTGGGCAGGATTAGTGAATTTTACTTGGCCATTTGTTTTTTGAACCATTTTACGCCAATATTTATGAACTTGAATTCTGTGTTTAGTTATGCTTATCGTTATTGTTATTATAATAATTATATTATTTTGTCATGAATGGAAACGACTGAGTTTCCATATTCAATTAATACCGCACCTGGGCAGTGGTCAGTAATGGGGTTTGAGTCATTGGAATGCAGAAACATCCTTGAGAAGATGGAAAATTGCATTAATAAACAATAAAATGAGGTTCATTCAGCTAATAATTAAAACTTTATGTTTTCCTTTTAGATTCCAAAAAAAAACATTTAATAATTCAATTAAATTTTAACAATTAATGAAATCATTGGGCTATTAGGGTTTAGGGTTTAAGGTTTAGGGTTTAGGGAGACATGATTTAGATTTAGAGAGACAGTATTTTGATTTTATTTGAATACAGATCGATATGTTTTATAAATCTGATTTGATTCTAAAGCTTATTTGATTTGAATATAGTTGTATTATCTAAATTTGATTCTAATTTTGTATTAAAATAAATTAAAATCATGGATAAAAGCAATAATTTGATTTGAGTATAGATAAATTGATTTCACTTTATGTGTATAGACCTGTTCTGATTCTAAATCTGATTTAATGTGAATATAAATATATAGGTTTTCTAAATTTGGTTTGATTTGAATATAGATGAGTATTCTAAGTTTGATTCTAAATATGATTTGATTCTAAATTTGTATTATAATAAATTATAATCAATGATTTGATCTGAATTTTCTGATAGTGGATCATTATTTCAGATTTTAATTTATGTACCTGCTTAATGCTTTGATTATAATCAATGGGTTAGAGAGACATGATTTAGATTTAGAGAGACAGTATTTTGATTTTATTTGAATATAGATCGATATGTTTTATAAATCTGATTTGATTCTAAAGCTTATTTGATTTGAATATAGTTGTATTTTCTAAATTTGATTCTAATTTTGTATTAAAATATATTAAAATCAAGGATAAAAGCAATAATTTGATTTGAGTATAGATAAATTGATTTCACTTTATGTGTATAGACCTGTTCTGATTCTAAATCTGATTTAATGTGAATATAAATACATAGGTTTTCTAAATTTGGTTTGATTTGAATATAGATGAGTATTCTAAGTTTGATTCTAAATATGATTTGATTCTAAATTTGTATTATAATAAATTATAATCAATGATTTGAACTGAATTTTCTGATAGTGGATCATTATTTCAGATTTTAATTTATGTACCTGCTTAATGCTTTGATTATAATCAATAGGTTAGAGAGACATGATTTAGATTTAGAGACAGTATTTTGATTTTATTTGAATATAGATCGATATGTTTTATAAATCTGATTTGATTTTAAAGCTTATTTGATTTGAATATAGTTGTATTTTCTAAATTTGATTCTAATTTTGTATTAAAATAAATTAAAATCATGGATAAAAGCAATAATTTGATTTGAGTATAGATAAATTGATTTCACTTTATGTGTATAGACCTGTTCTGATTCTAAATCTGATTTAATGTGAATATAAATACATAGGTTTTCAAAATTTGGTTTGATTTGAATATAGATGAGTATTCTAAGTTTGATTCTAAATATGATTTGATTCTAAATTTGTATTATAATAAATTATAATCAATGATTTGATCTGAATTTTCTGATAGTGGATCATTATTTCATATTTTAATTTATGTACCTGCTTAATGTTTTGATTATAATCAATAGGTTAGAGAGACATGATTTAGATTTAGAGAGACAGTATTTTGATTTTATTTGAATACAGATCGATATGTTTTATAAATCTGATTTGATTCTAAAGCTTATTTGATTTGAATATAGTTGTATTTTCTAAATTTGATTCTAATTTTGTATTAAAATAAATTAAAATCATGAATAAAAGCAATAATTTGATTTGAGAATAGATAAATTGATTTCACTTTATGTGTATAGACCTGTTCTGATTCTAAATCTGATTTAATGTGAATATAAATACATAGGTTTTCTAAATTTGGTTTGATTTGAATATAGATGAGTATTCTAAGTTTGATTCTAAATATGATTTGGTTCTAAATTTGTATTATAATAAATTATAATCAATGATTTGAACTGAATTTTCTGATAGTGGATCATTATTTCAGATTTTAATTTATGTACCTGCTTAATGCTTTGATTATAATCAATAGGTTAGAGAGACATGATTTAGATTTAGAGAGACAGTATTTTGATTTTATTTGAATATAGATCGATATGTTTTATAAATCTGATTTGATTTTAAAGCTTATTTGATTTGAATATAGTTGTATTTTCTAAATTTGATTCTAATTTTGTATTAAAATAAATTAAAATCATGGATAAAAGCAATAATTTGATTTGAGTATAGATAAATTGATTTCACTTTATGTGTATAGACCTATTCTGATTCTAAATCCGATTTAATGTGAATATAAATACATAGGTTTTCAAAATTTGGTTTGATTTGAATATAGATGAGTATTCTAAGTTTTATTCTAAATATGATTTGATTCTAAATTTGTATTATAATAAATTATAATCAATGATTTGATCTGAATTTTCTGATAGTGGATCATTATTTCATATTTTAATTTATGTACCTGCTTAATGCTTTGATTATAATCAATAGGTTAGAGAGACATGATTTAGATTTAGAGAGACAGTATTTTGATTTTATTTGAATACAGATCGATATGTTTTATAAATCTGATTTGATTCTAAAGCTTATTTGATTTGAATATAGTTATATTTTCTAAATTTGATTCTAATTTTGTATTAAAATAAATTAAAATCATGAATAAAAGCAATAATTTTATTTGAGAATAGATAAATTGATTTCACTTTATGTGTATAGACCTGTTCTGATTCTAAATCTGATTTAATGTGAATATAAATACATAGGTTTTCTAAATTTTGTTTGATTTGAATATAGATGAGTATTCTAAGTTTGATTCTAAATTTGTATTATAATAAATTATAATCATTAATAAAAGTCAAAGCCAAATATTGTCACCTGTTGGTGTGTATTTACCAAAATCTGTTTCCTCTCGTGATCAATTATATGTTGCTATAGCTAAGGTGAAGTCTCAACAAGGACTTAGGATTCTTATATGTGACATTTTTAAGTGTTGTAATATGACGAAAAATATAATGTATAAAATATTCCAAAAACTATAAATTAAAATATATGGTAATATTTTACATTCATAATTATTAATATTTAATATTTGTTGTTTCAAATTAATTTTCTATTTTCAATTTTTAATTGTTTCTATATAATCAAGCATACATTTTAATCTGAAAAAATCATTAATCATTATCATTTTCTAAATTTGACATATTTATATTAAATTAAAAATATTATAGTATTCAATTTAGACAATCTATTTGAATCATAATACCCGTGCATCGCACGGGTAAGACACTAGTTGGAATAAAAGCAACAAGTCAAACATCATACAAGAAAAAAATATTTACAGAAAAGTTAGCAAAAATTATTTACAGTAATATACAAACAAATAAACAAAACAATAGGGGTAGAAATAAATATTTTCAACCGTTAACTTACTTTGCACAATTAATTATAACAGGCTTGACTTTCAGATTTCCCCAGTGGAGTCGCCAGCTGTCGCAATCGGGGTCGCGACGTGGGGGTGGGGCGTGCCGAATAAGGAAAAAAAAATTGTTTTAAAGGTTCAATGGAGTCGCCACCAAAATTTATTTAAAGGGAAAATTTTAGGAAAACCTTTTAGAAAGAAAATGGTCTTTGGAACCAGATTTGGGTTCGGGAGTCAATTATGCGTAGGGAAGGTATTAGCACCCTACGACATCCGTCCTAAGACGGTTACCTTTAATTAATTGTGCAAATTTGGTTAACTTTAAAAATATTTATTTTAACCCCATTAAAATTGGAAGAAATTAAATTATTTTTATAGTTTTTTTTTTATTTTTACTTTTTTTTGTATTTTTGAATAAATGAAAGGATTTAGTTAAGAAAATGAGTTGATTTTTTTATTATTGAAAAAGAGAATGACATTTTGGAAAATATTTTATTTTTAAATTTTTTATTTTTTTTATGTATTTTTAGAATAATTGAAAAAAGAATTATTTCAGAAAATGATTTATTTTTTATTAACAAGGGAAAAACATTTTGAGAATTTATTTTGGCTTGACGGGTCCGGTTCCCGCTCCTACGTATCCCCAGGTGCAATGGAGAAATCAAAGCCACGTAATTCTGAAGTTCATTGATTAATTGATTTTTTTTAAGATTGATTTTTGTTGGAAAACAAATTGGAAAATATTTTGATTTGCTTTTTTTAATTTTTTGGAAGAGATTAATGAAAGATTCATTTTTTATTTGAAAAGAGAATTGGAAACGTATTTTGTTTTATTTTTATTTTTGACTTTAATTGAAACAAAATTATTTAAAAGAAATTCACACTCTATTTTTCTGAAAGAGATTTTTTTAAATATTTTTTTATATTTTTTTATTTTGATTTTAAACATTGAAAAGAAATTCAAATTTAACTAGATAGAATAAAAGAATGAGCCCCAGTTCACATCATTGGTCACACTTTCATTATTTAATTTTTCTTTTTTAAAATACTCTTTATTATTATTATTTTTTTTTAAAACAGATTTTTGTTTTTTAAAACTGATGGGCCGCATGGCATGCTGGCCCATCTCTTAGAAAATAGAATTAGGGTTGTATGAAAGAAAGCATCAGGCATATAGAGAAAGAAGAAAAGAGACGGCTGAGGGTTAGAGAGAGAAGGATGCTGAGAGAGAGGGAGAGACCGAGAGGGGGGGACACCGGTGATGGAGCCACGGTCCCCGTGACCGGAGGAGAAACGCAACGGTGACTGGAGGAAGGAACTACGACGCTCTGCTGCTGGACGGAGGAGAGGCGCGGTGGCGGCGTCCGGATCTGTAGCAACAGGACGACGGTGAGGTGGTCGCAAGGAGGGAAAAGGCCGCAGCGGCGAAAACGCAGCTGAGCAGAGAGACGATGCTGCAGACGGCGACGCGGATCTGCAGAGGTGGGGAGATGGCACAGGGAGAGGAAACGGAGACTGCAGCCACGGTGGTGGCTCAGTGGCCGGCGGCCATGCGCGGCCAGCAAAAGAGAGGCACAGGTACGGTGATTCCCTTTTTTTTTTCATTTTACTAGTTCCTCTACTGTCAATGAGTCCCTCTGTTTATTGATTTTATTTTTTGCTCTCTTTCTCACAGGGAGACCATGGCTACTGGAAAGAGGAACAACTCTAGTGGTCAGTCGGAGGGAAAGGTGGTGCATGTTGGCAACATCCACTTTGGAGAGACTCTATCTGTTACACATTTTTTATTTTTCTATTTTTCACTTTTTTTTATTTTGTTTTGCTTACTGTGAGATGGACTATAAATGGGACTGTTGATTTGGACTCTCTATTTTTGGATTGGAATTTTGATCAAATTTTTTACACTGCACACATAGGACACTTTTGATCAAGTAAAAGAAACACATAGGTATTGAATCATAATTTAAAGAAAAGATAAAAATGATACCAAATCTGATTATGCCTCAATGCTTTATGCGCCTATCTCTTTACAACTGCATTTTCTCCTCTTCAAACTATTTTAAATTTGTTGCTGCTGCAAACTCTTTCCCTGTTTTTCCTCAGAATTTTATCCTCACCGCTTACTCTCAAATCCAAATGAGAATAAAGATGATTCTCACGTGGAATAATCTTGTGTGGAGCTCCTTTTTTTTAGAATTTTTTTTCTTCTGAGATTTTGGTGCCCTTGATCTTGCAAAATTTCTCCATTTAAATAACCCTCTGGTTAATCATTTAGAGAATAGCAATCTCCCTACCACCTTAATTATCTAACCACTCCTCCTGTCATTTTTCTATAATTTCCCGACATAACTTTTTCAGATTTGGATCAAACCTTTCACCCATTTCCTTCCTTTGGTTCATTGTGTTTGAAAATGTTGGGAGATAATTGGGTTAGTACACCGGGGCAACACAACTCAAAAACACTTATTTTCTATTTTTTTAGAAAAAAAATCCTTAACTAATCGATCAATAAATTAATTATTAACTAATTAATTAATCAAGCCATTAATTAATTTTTATCTTCTTTTTTTATTTTTATTATTTTTTGAATTTTATTAATGTAAAAGGGAAGTTAAAATATGTAGCCCGGACAAAATTAGGTGTTCAAACTACGTCGATAGCTAGCGTTGGAGATCTTCGATATGACGTCAATGAGGGTGGAGCTACGCAGGATGCCCAAGGGTTCCTGGAGGGTGACGGACATCCCTAGAAGATGTGTCTTCATCGGAGAGGTCCGAGTCATCATCACTCACCCTGGCCTCCCGTTAGTACCTGAAGTGGACTTCGTAGTACTGGTGACTCTCGAGTTCCAAACACCACCCGAGCTGGTGCGCTACACTACCTTCCGCCCTTCTCGCCGTCATCCTGCATCTTCGGTGGCTTCTCGGTCGTCACGGATAGAAGACCTGGTGGGGCCTAACTCCCCTAGATACTCGCCTACTTCTGAGGCATCAGATTCACAGCCTCTGCGTTCTGATGCGCAAGGTCGTTCTCTCTCGGACGAGTTAGAGTTGATCATCATCAAAGACGCGTCCGAGGAGGAGGAGCCGGAGGAGGACCCTTCCCAGTCTAGTAGCGATAAGTAGAGTAGTGCTTTTGTTTGAGTCTAGTTAGTTGCAGCTCTGATTGGCGACCTCTCTTTTTGTATCTTGTTGAGGTATTATTTATTTCAGCTCATTGCTAGAACTCTTAATTTGATGTTGCTTTTGTAAGGCTCGAGAAGTACACTGTTTATGTATATAATTTCATGCACTGTTTACTTCCACATGACGATTTCGTAAACGTATGTATGTTGTATGTGTACGCGATGTGGTAACTGTTCTTGACACTTTTCGAAATGAATTCCACCTATAAGGAAAGAATATTTTATAAATACTTAAAACAGAATTAGAGATATAGTAGGTTGATAACTACTAAACCCATTCCAAAAAAAATAATTCTGAATTTTTACAGATTTTAATTAATACTTTCGTTGGTCACGTGTAACACATGTGGCATTCTTAGTGGTAACTAGGGGTGTCGCACATGCAATGCAAGGACTCTTAGACACAAAGTTACCAATGTCATGGGAATGCAGACTCAATGATGAATCTCAGGTGCACCTCCAAACAATCCAACATATTCATATTAGTATCTTCAACAATACCGGTGCCAACACCTTTCAAGACGTTGATACTAATATCTTCAGCAATACTAATATCAATATCTTGATCCAAACAATGATTGGGCGAAGCGATCGGGAGTTAGAGTTCTGCCATCACAAACTCAAGGCGTAACTAGGTACACAACATCCGTTACTTGCAAGATTTAGAGGCCAGAACAATCTCCACCGATCCTCATTATGGCCAGGGGATCGTCAGGGTGGTCAGTGTCGCTCGGTACTCACTCCGGCTCCAGGGCACGCACAGGACCATGGCAACATATTTCCCCACTAATTACACCCTCAAGGCAACACTACCGGCCTCCCCTCCGGCCATATCGCGGTTGTACCTACCGTAGCTTTCCCATAAACAATGTCATGATGCATGATCACACAACAACAGGGCCATGCCTAACATTACACTGCGGGATTCTCACGGTACATCAAAGGCACTAAGGCCATCATCATAAAGGCACCAAGGCCAACAATCTCAATCTATTTCTCTCAAGAATCCGGCAGAACTTCCCTTAAACTTTGGGGCTTTCCACAATTCATAAGATTCACCAATATGCATTACAAACACTTAAGATTCAAGATCTCTAATATCATTCCAATAGTGCATACCGATAAGAAACATGCTTCACAAACACTTAGAGCATGGAATCTTTAATAAATTGTTCAAAGTGTTAACAACAATCAGAAACATGCATCACAATACTCGATTAATTTTTTCTAAGTTCATGGGTTAGCTACTAGCATTCCTGTTCCAGGTTGTAAACCTTTCCTCATTTGTTATGAGCATTTCATTTTCATATTATGGACTAATTTCTTCACATGTTATAAACATCTTAAATTCTAGGTCATGAGCCTTTTTCCTCTTGTTATAAGTATTAAATTTTCTATCATAATTATTGTAGCCTTAGCTCATAGCTCTCTTAATTCTCATGTTATAGCTCTCTTAGTCTTATGTCTTAAACATTTATCCTACTATCATGAATTCTTTTCTGGTTTATGTTACAAATTCCTTGACCTCTAGTTATGAAGTTTTCAATTTCCTGTTATGAACCTATAAATCTCAGGCTATAACTTTCTGATTTTTTTGTCATAACATTCTTAAATCTCATGTTATAAACTCTTTAAATATGGTGTTATGACTCTTTTAGCTTTATTTCAAAATCCTTTATTTCTTCTAGTATAAGCTTATTAGTATTGATGTTATGTTATAGACTTTTAAAATTTACTGTCATAAATTTTGCGCACCAAGTTACAATTTGTTTTAGTCTGCAGTTATAAATTGTCTGTTACTGTCATGAATTTCTCACCTCATCATATCCATTCGATTTTTAGGATGTTCAAGGTTTATGAGATTCCTCTCTCCCTCACTTACACTTTTCCTCATGTTTCTAACTTTTAAGGTCTTTTATGATCTCTTATGACCTATTTATCCCATTTTTTTTAAAGTCATAGTTTTGAGTCTTCAAAGTCTACTTTTTATATTTCAGCAAAATTTTTACTACTATCAATTTTAAACCCATCAATAACCAATTTGGAATGTCTCCATTCTCATTCTATCATGTACAGAAATTCAGCAACATACATTTCCACAAAAAATGATCAGTCCATCAACCATTAACCACATTTATCATCCCATCTAAAATTCATATCCATATTAAACATCAATAAAACTCAACACAAGCACAAAACAGATTTTGTTCAACCAATTCTAAAGAGAATGAGGCCACTATGGTCCCTTCTCAAGTCCATAGGCAACACTTGGTTTCACCTACATCAAGAGGCAAGAGTTTTCCTCAAAACTCTAACCCTCAATTACTTTCCACTAAGATTTTTCAAGCTTTCCCTCCCCTTTACCTGGTTGTAGAAATTCAGCTGAAGCAAGTCCTTGAGGTACGCGGAAAATCTTCCAAAAAGTCTCCCTCAAACTGGTTAGAATCGAACTCCTAACACTTCAAAACGTTGTTCCAAAAAAAAAAAAGAAAGATTGGGACGTGAGACTTAAGCTGGCCGACTTGGTTTGGAGAGCTAGCCGACCTAGTTTGGAGAGCTGGCCGACTTGGTTTGGAAAGCTGGCCGACTTGGTTTGGAGAGCTGGCCGACCTGGTTTTGGAGAGCTGGCCGACTTGATTTGGAAAGCTAGACGAGTTGGTTTGGAGAGCTGGCCGACCTGGTTTTGGAGAGCTGGACGACTTGATTTAGAAAGCTGGTCGACTTGGTTCTTAAGCTGGCTAACTTGGTTTGGAGAACCGGCTGACCTGGTTTGGAAGAGCTGGACGACTTGGTTTGGAGAGAATCTCTCATGCGCGAAGCAAAGAGGGTGCAACGAATGAATGGGGAGTTCTATTTATAGGCAAGGGTGGTTGAATGATTAAGTGATGTGGCTTAGGGGTTGTCACGTATACAAGCTGAATTTCACCCAGGTAAAAGGGTGAGATTTCTTCTTCTTCTTCTTCTTCTTCTTGGCCGAGTTTCAATAGGTGAGTGTGAGGGACCATTTTGCAATTTCATAAAGTTTAAGGGTATTCTTGTAAAAATTACCAAAAATTCGAAAAAAATTTAGAAAAAATCCAGAAAATTTGTTTTATATTTTAAATCCATTTTTATGTTTAAAACATATTTTTATTAAATTTTTATATTTTTATTTCAATTAATAAAATTGAATTCTGTTAGGTGCTCATAGTTAGTGGCAAATTTTAGTAATTATACTAAAATGTGAAGGGAATCAAGCATGTGGTCAGGTGCAGCGAAATAAATGGATTCCCTCCCTTGATATGATCGTTAATGCGAAAACACGAATTTAGCCATAAAAGGCATGAAACATAATGACATACCTTTGAGGATTGTAAACGAGGCAATAGCAGCCACGTATGTAGAGGTGTCCATGCCAACAGCCGAACTAGGAAACACTCCTTAACTCTGCTAGTAGTGTTTAGAGAGTAAGAATGACTACTCTTGTGTCTAGGGTAATGCATCTCATGCTATATTTATAGAGTGCTGGCTAGGGTTTTACCCTTCACTCTATTAACCCTAACATATATGGGCCTAGCCCATTATGTTATAATTCTAATCAAATTAGAATTATTATTTTTCTTAGCGGCTTGTTGTATACGTGTGACCCAATAGGCTTTTAATATTTGGTTATGATATTAAAATAAAACCCTTTTTTATACTTAATATCATAAATAGTGAGCAGTATCTAGCAATACATTACTACTGCCCAAATATTGAGATTATCAACAACTTTGACGATTCCTATTTTATGATTATAATTTATATGATCTGTCCCTTTGTCCAAATATCAAATTGAACACAAGAGCATGGAATGTGTCAACCTTGTATAGTTCAATTTATGTTTTTCTTGATCCCCAAGTAGACTATACAGAAAATAAACATCTCATGTTTATCCTCATGATCATGGCCATGCATTTTGTAGTCTAACTCTATCAAGAGGCCTACAGATATAACTCCTGTTACATAGGAGGGACAAATCCTATCTAGGTCACTCACATTCCACCACATAATTTATTATATGTACAAAAATCAACTTTATGATCACCTTGTTACAGGCAACGTTTGATGATATTTAAAACATATAATTCCTTATGCAGGAATCGTAGTGATTTCAGGTCAAAGGACTTCATATAATATTTATCAATTTAAGAAACGTTCATGACACTTATGTAACAACCATGCAACGTTCTTAAGGTGGGTCAGTCCAATACACTATTACTCTTAATATGTACTTATGTGAGCACATGATATCTCATATCCATGATCCGTGAGATGTGATCATCAACGAACTCACATACTAGTCTAAATGCATCTTTGTCCTAAGATGATACTTGACTAGGGACTATTTTAAGAATAGTTCTTCATAAGATCTCACGATCAAGTCATCTACTTGATTTCTTATGAAGTTTAAGATTACTATTCTAAGGACATTAATTATATTCTAAAAGAATGAACTGCCTTTATAAAATAACATGATACAAGTGATGGATGTTCAAAACATATAAGTCTCTAGTGCATATTGTGAAGTCTATTAATCAGTTTGAGCATTCAAACTTGACTCAAAGACTTAATATCCTTTAGTTTAATAATTAACAAATAAGAGTATATAAAGAACATATAAGAACATAATAAGAACAAATAAGATTATATAAACAGATTCTACCGAGAAAGGTATTGGTTTGTTGATTGTGTTTCAGGTTGAAATATTCATTAGAAGAAGAAGAAGATTTGATGAACAGAATCAGAATCAGAAGATCAGGATCAGAAGAACAAATGCAGGATTTAATATAAAGGTTGTCTGAAGTAAAGCAACTCGTCTGAAGCGTAGAAGGTGTCTGAAGTAAAGCAACTCGTCTGAAGTGCAGAAGTTGTCTGAAGTAAGCAACTCGTCTGAAGCATAGAAGTTGTCTGAAGAACGCAACTCGTCTGAAGTGTTGAAGCTGTCTGAGGAACGCAACTCGTCTGAAGTGTTGAAACTGTCTGAAGAACGCAACTCATCTGAAGTGCTGAAGCTGTCTGAAGTGCGACGTGAAGACCATCTGAAGACGTGAAGACCGTCTGAAGACATGAAGACCATCTGAAGACGTGAAGACCGTATGAAGACGTGAAGACTATCTGAAGAAGCCTACAAACAGAATCAAGAATTTATCTCTTGAAGACGTTGCTAAAGTGTAAAGCACACTCTACCAAAATGGAGTACACTTATTTCAGTATAAAAGATAAACATGCTTTTATGCCTCGATCAAAGTCTTGCACAAATAAGGAAACTCTGCAAAGACTTTCTGCAACGCCTGGTGCACCTGCAACAAAAGGCATTTTTGTGTGCGCAGACCTACTGCACTTGCACTTGCACCTGCTGGCTGCCCATAACTGATCAGGAGACTGAGTAAAAGCAACAAAAAAGATGTTTGAATAAAACATATTAAAATTCAACATCTTTATTCATCTATATCTCAGAAGAAGAAAATGCAAAGAAGAACAGAGCAGCAATCGTCTGAAGAAAAGAAGAAATATATTATCTGAAGAAAAGAGCTTATTGAAAGCATCTCAAGCTGGAGAATTAACATAAGCTTGAAACAATTATATAAGATGAGCACATGTTGAAGCTGATAAAATTACAATGAGATAAAAGCAAGCATTTGAGTATATGTGAAGAAATTAATTGTCTGAACATATAAACTCTCTAAGTGCATGGAACAGATTTCAACATTGAAGAAATCAATACAGAAGCTAAGACTATATGATGCAACGACTATAATATCATATGTCTTTATTCAAAGAAGAAACTGCAACAACAGCTATTCGACAAGACACCTCATTCAAAGAAGAAAGAAGAAATGGTGTCAGGAAGCAAACAGAAAAGAAGCATATACAAAATAAGCAAAAGGACAAATCCAACGGATATCTCCTCATATACACTCCTAAGAAAAGCAAAAGAAATCAGAAATCAGCTGAGGAACGCAGAAGAAATCAGAAGACAGCTGAAGAAAAGCAAAAGGGAAATCAAGAGAGAGAACATGCAAAATAATATCAAGAAAATCTCTCTAAAGAGCTCATCTACAGAAGTGTCAGAACAGGACTGTCTGAACACTTATTTGCTTAAGAAGAAGCAACCGTTTGAGACACTATTACATAACGGCTATATGAGCCACATCATCAACATCTCAACGGTATTATGAATCATCTTCAAACGGCTATATTCCAACAGAACATATAAATAGCCTCAAGGAAGAATTTGAAGTGGTTGAACACATTCACTTGGTTCAATCTGTTGATCAAGATGTACAGAAAAACCTTATTGGTTATTGATCAAGAAGTACTTGAAGCAACCTTATTGGTTGTTGACCATGCTTACTTGAATCAACCAAGTTGGTCAGTTGAAAAAGATGGCCCAAAATGACAATGAACCAATAATGGTTTGAAGCCACGAATGTACCTTGGTTATTCCAATGATACGAGTGAGAATGTAGCCCATGGAAACTAATGGTTGGAGAACAAGGCTGGAGCTTAAAGTCAGTATCTACCTAGCCAATTCTCAGAGGATGTTATTCCTCATATCAGAGACAGGGATTGTACTTAAACTTATATACTTGTATCACTGCCTTAACCTTGTACTTAGAATTCATTCATTGTATCCTGAGTAGTACTCAGTTAACCTCTAGTACAAGAAAAGATTAAGTTTATGTTTCGTGGAAACTTAAACTTAGTTTAATTTGTAAACACTTTATGTGTCTGAGAGCCTGGAGAGGCTTGGTGGAAGAAAGAATACTCTACACTTGGATAAGTGTCTGAGAGCCTGGAGAGGCTTGGTGGAAGAAAGAATACTCTACACTTGGATAAGTGTCTGAGAGCCTGGAGAGGCTTGGTGGAAGAATGAATACTCTACACTTGGTTAAGTGTCTGAGAGCCTGGAGAGGCTTGGTGGAAGAAAGAATACTTGTTGAGCCTGGAGAGGCTTGGTTGACAAAGAATACTTGGTTTAGAGCCTAGAGAGGCTTGGTAAGAAAGAATACTTGTTGAGCCTGGAGGGGCTTGTCTGTAAAAGAATACTCGTTGTTGAGCCTGGAGAGGCTTGTCTGTAAAAGAATACTGCAAGAGTTGCCTGGAGAGGCAGTTGAAAACAAAGAATACTTGTTGAGCCTGGAGAGGCTTGTCTATAAAAGAATACTGCAAGAGTTTCCTGGAGAGGTAGTTGAAAACAAAGAATACTTGTTGAGCCTGGAGAGGCTTGTCTGTAAAAGAATACTGCAATGAGTTGCCTGGAGAGGCAGTTGAAAACAAAGTAATACTTGTGTTGGCCTGAAGAGGCTGTGAATAATACTTGTATCTGTGGATTCAGATAGTGGAAAATCCAGTGGTGGTTTGCCTCTGGGACTGGATGTAGCTCACGGGTTTGTGGGTGAACCAGGATAAATTCTGTGCCTAAGTTCTCTTTCCCTTAATCTCTTTATTTACAGTTTTCATATTTATGTTGGGGATTGAAAAGTAATTTTCATAATAAACTTAACACAACAATTTCAATAAAATGATCTTTCATATGAACAAAATATGAGATGTCTCTCATATCATTTGAAGCATTACAAAGAATGTTCCTTGAAGAACTTCTGAAATAATTCTCTGAAGTGAGTCTGTAAAGAGCTCAGTTCAGAAATCGGGAACAGACTTCAGACAACCTCTAGTCATCTGAAGTATTTCAGAAACCGTTCTGAAAATACTCTTTGTAATAATCTTCAGAAGATACTTTGAGAAGTCTCTGTTTAAAACAATCTTAAGCTTTAGAAGAAACTCTATTTTTCTTATCTTCCGCACGTTTTAACTATCTCTGATCTTAAGACTTGTTTTGAACATTGTTCATCTTCATGATTTAAATTAAAGATTTCCAAAAACAACCAAAAAGCTTAAAACACTATTCAACCCCCTTCTAGTGTTTCCTGTGGTTCTAACACATATACCAATAAAATGACCTCAGAAAATTCTGGAAAAATTCTCAAAATTATGAAATATTATTCCAAGACTAGTTATGTAATTATTTTCCTCAAATTCTATACCAAATATTTATTCATTATTTTAAACGGGATTATCGTCCTCACGGTTTCCCGTTACGGGGAAAAATGGATGTTACAATATGAGCTTCTACCTCTATTGGTGCTACATGACACACTACTTCATCTACATATTTTCCAATGATGATTTTGAGTCTAGCTTGTCTATCTACCATGATCCCTTCTTCGTTCACTCATTGTAGTGTATAAGGCCTAGGGTATTTGGTAGTGGACATTTTTAACTTTTGTATGATCTTGTCACTCACCAAATTGCTACTATTTCCCTCATCTAATTTGATCACAAATACACTTCCTCTTGCTTCCTCCAAACAACCTTTTGTATAAAAACACTTTTCCTTCTTACTCTTTTCTATTTCATCCCATTGGTTTCCTAAAGCTCTTTTACCCATTAATCTTTCCCTCCTTACCTCTGTTACTCCTAAGTAGAATTTAAGTTTTCAAAAGTTTATTGAACATTTCCACTCACTAAGTGTATCACTAAAAAAGATGTACACTCGTGTATGTCTCTCCTTTTAGGCGTTTTCTAAAATGTTCACTCATGCCTCTTCTACTCGGTTAAGGTTTGATTAGGTCTTACAAAAACCAAAGTTTTTACCCTACCCAAGAAAGAATGAGCTAGAACGAACGACACTTAAGACTATCTAGGATTGCCAAAAAAGGAAAATGACAAAGACAAAACTAAGAATAGAGTAAGACAAGCAAACAAAGTTGGTAAGAAAGAAAGTTAAACAATAATAGAAAGCAAACAAGACAAACAAGAAGACACAAAATGATTGCAAAGAGAATTGATGAGATAGCTTTGATTCAAGTGGTAAATTAACCTAAGTTGCCATTGTTTTTGAAAACAACAATTACAACTGAAAAGGAATACAGTTAAATGAAATTACAGTTGAAAAGGGAAAAGCAGTTGGGCTTCTTCTTACTCAATTTTTTTGGGTTAAATATGTTTTTAGTCCCTGAAATTTGACCCGAATTTGGTTTTAGTCCCTAAACTTTAAAACTGTTGGTTTGGGTCCCTCATGTTATGAAGTCACGTAATTTTAGTCCCTAAACTTTAAAATCGTTGATTTGGATCCCTAATGTTATGAAGTCACGTAATTTTAGTCCTTCCCCTTAACACCGTTAACTTTGACGGTGACGTGACAAACAAATTTGTGTGTCAGTTTATCAAGTCACTTTCAATGACCATGATGTGGCAATTGAATTACAACTAAGCTCATCCAATCAGTTTTGTGGCCTTCCTTGTTCATGAAAAATGTGAAGTTAAATTTAATAAAACCTTAAATAAAATCTGACTGAATGAGCTGAGGTGTAATTCAATTGCCACAACATGGTCATTGTAACTGGTTGGAAAAACTGACACAGAAATTCGTTTGTCACGTTAGCGTCAAAGTTAACAGTATTAAGGGGAGGGACTAAAGTTATGTGGTTTCAGGACATGAGGGACTAAAGTTACATGATTTCAGAACATGAGGGACCCAAACCATTGATTTTAAAGTTTAGGGACTAAAACCAAATTCTAGTCAAACTTCAGGGACTGAAAACATATTTAACCCTTTCACTGTTTTACATGGAATTTACCTTATTGGGCTTAATTGGTCTTTAATTGTAATTGCTGCTTAATTTTGGATTTTAAGCCTAATGATCTATCTGTACTCTTTTGATCATATGTGGAGCTGTGGGTGGACAATTTAGGTGATTCCAGTGGCATTGAAAAGCTGAGATTCAGGGCTTTATTCGATATTCTGCATGATGGTTCCTCCATGGAAGGCTTATTATTCAAACTGATTCTCAAGTGTCAATGACATTGGATCTTGAGGTTTCTTCAATTTAAATTCATATTTCAATTTATGCACTTATTCAACTCTTCTCCTAATTTCTAGTATTTAGGTTTCTGAATCTCAATTGGAAAGCATGCTTAATGAATTCTGGTTTTGTTCTTAATCCTAAATTTGCATTATAGTTTGCTTAATTTTAAAATGAACCTAATGTTTTCTTAATTTTGAGGGTTAGGGATTAGGTATTTCACACAAGATTGCTTAAATCTTGTAGGAGATAATTCAAGAATTAATTGATGCTTAATTATTAATTGGGATTTGTAAGGAAATTGAAATAGATCCATTAACTAATGAAAGATCCTAATGTGAATGCACTTGTTAATCAATATGTTTTCGTAATTGTTTTCTGTAAATCGAATTTATGTTCTTGAAGATTACTATAAACAAATAAACCCCTGAGTGTGAGTCCTGGGAAATGTTTTCTGAATTGTGATTGAATTCTTTGGGAAATGACTTTGGGTTAATTCAACCGTTACTGCACTATTATTCTTTTATATGATTGAGTACGACCTCAATCAACTCTAGTTCTTAAACCTCATGGAAAATCCATTATTGGAACCAAATGGGTGTTTAGAAAAAAGTTGAATCAGGATGGCAAGGTTTCAGAAATAAGGCTAGACTAGTGGCTCAAGGTTACAACCGGTAAGAAGGTATTGACTTCATTGAAACCTTTGCACTAGTTGCCCGGTTAGAAGCAATTAGAATTTTACTTTCTTTTGTTGCTCAAAATGCCATCAAACTATATTAGTTGGATGTTAAAAGTGTATTCCTTAATGGAATCATTGAAGAAGAAGTGTTTGTCAGACAATCCCCTGGTTTTGAAGATGTTTTCCTGAACATGTTTTCAAACTTAAGAAAGCTCTTTATGGTCTAAAACAAGCCCCTAGAGCTTGGTATGATAGACTGAGCAGTTTTCTCATTAAAAATTGTTTTAAAAGAGGAAAAGTTGATACAACTCTCATTAGAAAACATTATGACAAAGACTTCATACTTGTCTAGATATATGTTGATGACATTATTTTTGTTTCAACTAATCCTTCTTTATGCAAGTAATATTCTAACCTTTTGCAGACATAATTCGAGATGAGTATGATGAGAGAGCTCAAAATTTTCCTTGGACTTCAAATCAAACAAGAAGCAAATTGTATACGGTTCCATCAAGAGAAGTATACAAAGGAGATGCTCAAGAATTTCAATATGAATGATTGCAAGCCTATGGGTACTCCTATGCATCCATCAGCCATCTTAAGAAAAGATGAGGAAGGAGAACCAGCTGACCAAGCTCTCTTTATAGGTGTGATTGGATCATTACTATATCTTACAACAAGCAGACCTGACATTATGTTTAGTGTATGCCTCTGTGCATGATTTTAGTCAGATCCAAGAGTCTCTCATATGAAAGTTGTTAAAAGAATATTCAGATATTTGAGTGGGATTACTAATCCTGGTCTTTGCTATAAGAAGAGTATGGATTTCAAGGTTAGTGGGATATTGTGATGCTTACTTTGCTGGAAACAAAATTGAAAGAAAAAAATCAGTGGAGGATTCCACTTCATTGAAAGCAACATGATCAGTTGGTCCAACAAAAGGCAAAGCACAATTGCACTTTCATCTGTTGAAGTTGAGTATATTGACGCTGCAAGTTGTTGTTCACAGCTACTATGGGTAAAGTATCAACTTGAAGATTTTAACATGCATGAGTATTGTATTCCTATTATGTGGGATAATACAAGTGTTATCAATCTGTATAAAAACCTTATTAAACATTCTAGGGCTAAACATATAGAAATCAAGCATCATTTCTTTAGAGATTGTATTCAGAAAGTAGTTTTTTGATATTCAGTTCATTGAAATGGGGCATCAATGGGATGACATATTTACAAAACCTCTTTCAGAAGATAGATTTAAGTTCATAAGAAGTCATCTAAACATTCATGCATTATTTGAAAAATGATCTGTCTGAACATGAATGACTGTCTGAAACAATCGTGGCTATCTGAGACTAATGAACTTCTCTTTTTCAAAACCGGTATCTACCACTTCTGCATGTTACCTGAGGTCTGCACACGACTCTATAACTGTCATCATTTTTGAGGCACCTATATATTTGGAAAGAGAAACTGTTTAGAGCTACGCTATCAATTTTCTGCAACTTAACTTCCTTGAAACCTAGGTTTCTCTCTGCATTCTTCTGCACATTCAAACATCAAACTTCTCTGCAATGGCTTCCAAAGAGAGCTGGTGACAACATTGTCAAGAGCAAAGTTGTGAGCCTTTCCAACCTCACTGAGAGTGGTATTAAACAAATTGTTGAGTTTGATGGCTATTCTTTAAAATTGTGGATGGAAAATGGTCTGAGCAAGGCGTTCTGGAGTTTTGGAAGAATACCAAAGTTGTTGTAAATCTAGACAAGGCCTACCAGCCAATCAGCAGCAAGGTGATGGGAGTTGACATTTTTGTAGATGATGGGATTATTGCCAAGGTCACGTGTGATAAGAGCAAATGAACAGTCTTTTACCCAGACTAGGAGAGGGACAACAGAGGTCCAGGAAGATTTAATGTGATGTTATATGGGGAAGATAAGCCACCCAAGCTGAAGTTTTCCAAGATGTCAGACAAAGCTCGCATCTTGCATGTCATTCTAGGGTGCATATGTTGGTAGTGGAAATTTCACTAAGTTTTTTTACCAAAGGAATTCATCTAAGAGTCAGATTCGAAAATATATAAATGAGATTCGAAAAAATGAAAGTGTATTGTTCAAATCCTAGAGTCTGATTTCAAAAGAAAAGTGAAATCAATTTCGAATTCATAGTTACCTCTGATTATGATAAAGATTTCAAATAATGAGTATTAAAAAGAGTACCAGGCAATTCAAATCTTGCTTTTGTTTCGAGGTTGTAAACTTAGTTAAATACTGAGGTTTCATACAAGTATGTTCAAATTTCAAATGAGCTTAGTCAATATCATTAAAGATTTCGAATACCATTGATAAGGAGAATTCGAAAAGGATATTAATAAATATGGGCTCAATGTTAAAGAGTGAACTTACACATACACAAAGTAATTCGAAGAAAAGAAAGAATATTTTCGAATTACAAAAAAAGGATTAAAATACAAGTAAAAAGACTATTCCTAACAAAGTCTTCATCTCTAATCCTTTCGATAAAGTAATAACCAATTCTCCTTTTCTCCTTGACTGGGGGTTTCCACAGGTCCTCAGCAAAAAGACAAAAATCCCCCCACGGTCTGAAAAGGAGGTGATTTCTTCTCAGCCGTGGTCTTCGAAAAATCTTCATCAAAGACACATACATCTCCACTGGCTATTTTACCCTTTCTCACCTTCCTCCTCCCTTAACTTGGATGTTGTATTAGGATATATAGGAGGTTGGGAGTGTTACAAAGGACATTGAGGATCCCAACTGAAGGGGAAATCAAGAGCATTATTAGGGAAGAATACCTAATAAATTCCCTATTTTGGCTACAACGTTCGACCCAAAAGGCCATCAGAAAATAGTTAGAAAAACTTCTAACATTGGCCATTACATCGACCTAATCAAATAAAGTCACTCGAAAATTAGGTCGAATGTAATAGCCAATATCAGAAACGTCTCTATAATTCGAAATAGAAAGAATAAGAAGAAAACTAAGAGAATTTTTTAATAAGAAGAAGAGGAAGAAGAAAGATTTACTTCTTCAAATGTAAAGAAGAGAGGTAAAAAGAGAGAAGAGAGAAGAAGTAATTTTGAATGGGTGAAAAAGACTAAGAGGGTAACTCTATTTATAAAGAAAAGCCATGAATAGTGACATAAATGTGCAGGTGAAGAGACCAATAACTGAAGAGGATTAATAGAACCTTTAAATAGGCATTTATAGGAGAAAAACGTGAAATATAAAACCAATAATAAGTTGCCATGTGGTATGTGTTAAAATGGAGGCAATCAAGTATCTGGGGGTGTGCATATCAGGTGTAAATTTCAAATTCGAAGAAGATAATTCGAAATGAAGACTTAGTAAGAGATGGGAAATATGAAGGCATAGTAAAAGACCTAGTAATTTTGAATAATTCCAGGAAGATAATCAGACCAAAAATTCGAGCAAAGGAACAAAAGAAGGATTCAAGGAGGAGTTTCACACTTAGATCTTTCTTGAAAAATACACACAAGTTTCAGCAAGTTCATGCATATTTCAGAAAGTCACACATATTATATTTTTTTTATAGATTTCAAGTAAGCCATATAATCTCAGGTATTCTATTTTCAATAATCAACAGTGTTACCAGCTGAGATACTTAGGAATAAGATCTTTATTTGCTGAGACTCAACATTGTTTCTAGAGATGCCTTTGTTGCTTCAACAGCTTATGTTGAAGGGTCTTGGAACATAAACTTTCTCTTCATTTAGAGTTCCTCTCATCCATTCATCTGTAGTGATTCTGGGAGTTTTCTTTGATTTTCTTAACACATCTACAAGAGAAATGATAAGAGATTTTGGTACCCAAATTTTCTTGGGTCCACCAGGGTCAGTTATAGGTACAGGTTCCTCTTCCTATTTACATTTAGAATTAAATAATATGTGTTTGTCACAATGAGGACACCCATCAACCTTTTTCTTATCCTTTTTAGGCAATTCAGAATTTGATGATTTGGGTGATAGTTTTTCAGAGAAACCTAAGCCTCTTTTATCATTTAACCTTTTTTGAGTTTCCAATAATCTGTTAAGATTATTTGTTCCTTCAGTAAAGTTGGTTAGGTCTTTAGTAAGTTCCAAAATCTGTCCTTGAAGTTTTTTTTTTCTTCAAGTAGATTTTTGAATTTACTATTCTCTTGTACCTGAAGCTCTTCTTTAAGTATAAGATTTTCTTTTTCAAAATCTTTGTTTTTGTTGCATGCAACAGCATATGCATTCGAAAGTTTCTTATACTTTCTGAAGAGTTCCTTGGTGCTATCAACTAGATCATCATATTCATCTAGAAGAGTTAAGGATGTTACCTTAGGATCAAAATCTACTGAAGATGATTGATTTGCCATTAAGCGTAGATATTCTTCATCAGATGAATCTTCTTCACTTTCTGAGGTTTGGTCTTCTATAGACTTGTAATCTTCATCTTCTATATGAGCATATGAGGCTAGCCAATCCCATATTTCCTTGGCAGAGTTAAATCCTTTAACCATATCATACTCAGTTTTGTTCAGAGAACAAATTATGTAGAGCTTGGCTTGAGCATTGAGTTGAACTTTAATCTTTTGCTCATAGGACCACTCAACTTTGGAAATAGGTACTCCATTTCTCATGGGAACATAATCACCATCTGCAACTATATCCCAAAGATCTAGATTATAGCTTTCCATGAACAGCTTCATATGTTCTTTCCAGAAAAAATAATCTTTTCTGTTGAAGACTGGTGGTCTGGTTACAGATGCTCCTTTAGAAATGTAGAGACCATAGCTTGTTGAGGTTTCCATCTAGATCTTCTTCCCTCAGCACTTGTTAGATGCTCAACCCGAGGTTGAACTCTGATACCAACTGTAGAAACCACAGGAAATATTAGAAGGGGGTTGAATAGTGTTTTATAATTTTAAACAGATTTTCTTGGAAACCTTTTCACAAATAGAGTTAAACAAAAGTTTTGAGCAACTTGCTGAAACTGGAGTTTTTAGAGACTTGCTGAAGAACTTCAGCAGGTCCAAAAGACAATGTTGGAAGCTTGTTTTATAAAGCGTTTGAGATTGATTTAAGTTCAAGCTTATAAAACTGATTATTCAGAACCCTCCTGTTAGTTCAAATAACAAATATAAAGAGATAAGGGTTGAGAAAACTTAGCCAAGAAATTGTCCTGGAACACTCACATCCACCGTGAGCTACGTCCAGTCCCAATGCCAAACCAGCAAAGGATTTCCACTAACTGAGCACAGTTACAAGTATTCTTTTATCCACAGCCTCTTCAGGCTAAAACCCAAATATTGTTTTACAGACAAGCCTCTCCAGGCTCAAACCCAAGTATTCTTTGTTCCACCAAGCCTCTCCAGGCTCTCATACACTTGAAAGTGTTTACAATAAAAGGATGTTTAAGTTAGTGAGAAACTTAAACTGAAAAATATCTTGTACAAAGGATAACTGAGTATAGACTCGGGATACAATGAAAATTTTCTAAGTACAAAGATTATCAGAGAGTAACAACTTGAACTTTTGTAGAGTTTTGGCTTGATAAAAATTGTCTTCTCTCACTTGTATAATACTTCATGAAGCTTTATATAGGATGACATCTTGAATCTATTGAAGATTGAAGAAAACACCATTGTGAGATAGAATTTAATGTTGTTAATACCATTGTGATACAATCTTCAAAAAGCTTCTGACTTTGTATAGCAGGTTCAGGTACCAGATTCTGACATGTGCAGGTACCAGGTTACAGCAGTTTCCCTTTCTGGTGAAAGACTTGAAATACTTCATAAAGGGTCTCTGTAATATTCCTTAATTGAATCAAACTTGCTTCAGACGTTAATGATGCATTGAAGTCTTGAGCAGACAGCCTCCTGACTTTAGTCAAATGCTACGATGTAGGTCTTCAACAAAAAATCTTTCTTTATTGTAACAGAACTTCAGAAGGATGGATGGACTTCAGCAGGTCTTTGTTCTTCAGAGAGTTCCTCAAATCAGCAGGTTCAACTTCAGAGAGTTGGAATATATCAGAGGGTATCTCTTTAACAAAAGTTTGCTGAAACATTTAAACACACTTCCTTCAAGTGAATCTGTTCTTATAAAAAGTAATCCTTTTAAACCAAATTTGTTATCCATTAAAACTCAGGATCTGTGAGACTTTAAACATTATTAATTTCCTTAATAATATTTTGAGACTCAACAGGGAGGGCACTACCCTACAGAAGGACACCCTTAACCCTGGGATAGGACTCTTGGTCCTATGTACCGCCCTAGAGTAGGACTTCTCTTGTATTTTCTTTTATTTTGTATTTTCATTTTATTTTCCTAAGTAGGGGCGCTACTTTTAGTGGCTTTATTTGCTAAGACTTAGCTTAGCTAAAAGCCTTAGGAGACATGGGTTCATGTCCCCACTAGGATAGGGATTATTTTCCCTTTCTTTTCTTCCATGAGTTGGCCGCCCACCTTTGGCTATAAAAGGGGGCCTTATCTTCATTTGTAAGCTAATCAACATTTTAGTAATAGAAGCATTGATGTTTTTCTTGTGAGGTTGGGAGGCTTGATGGTTCTTGCTCAAAACATTGTGATTCTTATCCTGCTCCACAAGGCGGTGGCGAATCAACACTGCTGGCTTATCTGTTGAAGGGGTTGCCTTCACCAGTGGCGCCATTCCACCTCATTTTCTTCTCCATTTTTCCTTTTAATTTGTTCAATTTTCTGCTCTTTAGTTACTATTTCACAGCTACAAAAACCGAGTTCTAATTTGCCTCTAACTGTTTCAATTGCTTATTTCTAGATCCACAATGTGTAAGCTATCAATTAGTCATTAGAGCTTGTTGATTTGAGAAATTTTTGGGGGTTGTTGCTGCACTCATTGGTCGCGGATTCTTGCTGGTTTTGGTGCAGTAAAATCTTCATTTCATCGTGTATTTCATCTCCTATTTCCTTGTAATTCTGGACTTTGGACTATTCCTGAGCCCGAGGTGCCTTTCTACTGCCTACAACACATGTTTGTATTTATTGTTTGCATGAATTTCTTGCTAGATGGAGCTGTTTTTGGGCCACTAATCCCACCCCATAGGTGTTTGATGAAATGCCTATCCCAATTGCTCATAATTGTTCTTGAGTGAAATTGAATTCTAACTGCTTGTTTATGGTTGATTGTGGTAAGTAGGAGCATTGTTGTTTCCAATTTCCAAATATCGTTCACCTAAATTTTCTCCCATTCCTTTTAATTCATGTTCATCCCCCATATTAATTGGTCATCCATTAATTCATCTCTTTACTATTTTGCTTTTTAATTTTCAGTCATTTAATTTATGCGGTTTAAATTATGCTCTTCCCCATCCTTTTAATTTCTGCCATCCCCTCTACATTTCCGTCATTTACTTTATGTCCTCCCCATCCTTTTAATTTCAGTTCTCCTCTTTTAATTCTTTCTCTTTAATTTTGCGCAATTTTATCTCATTTTTAGCTCATTTATGCCCATTTTTTTGGCCTGTTTTGTTCAATTTTCTGCATCTGTTCTATCTACTATTCTTGTAACCTAATTGCAAAATTGAATTGACCACTAGCACAACCTTAGGAAACATCTTTTGATTACGCAAAATGCATAACTGTACGCTGGGTTTGTAGCTAAAAAAAGAGGCGAAATTCACCCAAATTAATTATTGAATTTTGACTGTTTTTTTAGTCTTGAACCATAAAATCAATCCAACTCGCTTGAATTGTTGTTTGCAAAATTTTTGTGTAATCCAAGGAAAATGCTAATCAATTTTTGGTGCAAATTTTGATTCAAGTTGCCATTTTGTTTTGAAAAGCAAGTTTTAGAAAACAGACCATTTTTATGAGTTTTTGGTACCGTTTTGGTCCTGTTTTAGGCTGGATTCTTGCAAATTTTTCTCTTAGAATAGGAATTAATTACTTGTAATTTTGGTACGTTTTCTATAATTTTCTGTTGGGGCAAAATACAAAAGAAAAATATTCAAAAAGAAATAAGTCAAAAATATTTAGCCAAAAATACCAAAAAAGGTGCAAAAAGCAAAAAAATTACAAAAGTCAAAATAGAGGAAAATATGAGTCCTCCAATTTAAAAAAAAAAACAATTAAGCAAAAGCCCAACAATACAATTTTCAATTTTACTGTAAATTTTCAATATCCTTGTAACTGTTCTATTTTTTAGTTGTAATCTGCTATTTTCAAAAACATTTGTTTGGAAACTCTCTTCGTTTGAATCAAAACTTAAATAAAAAACAATTCTCTTTGCAATTTCTTGTGTGTTTGAACCTCTATTCTTGTGTATAAGTTTTCTTGCTTGTTGAATTCTACTATAGTTTTTTCTTTAGAGTTTTCATTTTTAGGCAATCCTAGATAACCATAGTGTTGTTCATTCCAACTCGTCAAACTTGGGTAGGGAAATAACTTTGATCTTTGTAAGAACTAAAATCAATCCTAACCGAGTAGAAGAGGCAAGAGTGAACACATTATAGAAAAAGCCTTAAAAAGAGTGACAAACACAACTTAATACATTCTTTTGAGTGTAAACACTTAGCTTGAGTGGAAAGGTCCTAAAAACTTTTTGAACCTAAAATTCACTTAGGCGTAGTGGAGGGAAGGAGGATAGGGGTAAGGGAATCGATGATGAGGAAAGACATAGAAATCCCCTTAGAAGAGGAAGATACCCAAAGAAAGAACCTCTTTCACACTAGATGCCTAGTTGAGGGTAAGATTTGTGCCATAATTGTAGATGGAGGGAGTAGTTGCAATCTAGCTAGCCAATGGTTAGTAGATAAACTCAACCTACCCAATACCAAACACCCACAACCTTACACACTTCAATGGGTGAGTGAAGAGGAAGAACTAGTGGCTGATAGGCAAGTGAGTATAAAGTTTGTCATAGGGAAGTATCAAGATGGGGTATTTTTTTTATATAGCACCTTTAGATCATACACATATCCTCTTAGGAAGACCTTGGCAATATGATAAAAGGGCTAGACATAATGGGTTTACCAACATCATCAAATTCCTTCATAATGGTAAGAAATTCATCCTAAAGCCTATGACCCTTAGAGAGGCTGGAGAAGACCAAGAAGCCATTAGGGAATCTAGTGAACAAGAGAAATTAGAAAAATCTAAGGAAGAAGCCTTAAAAGAAGTTAACAAAGAAAAAATGGTAGAAAATATAAAAAAATTCTAATAGTAAAGGAGTCCAAGATTAGAAAAGAACTTAATAGTGAGAGACCTTGGTAATTACTTTTGTGTAATGAACAAGGAGAAGAAGAAAAAGACCCTCTTGAGGATCTCAATCTTCCTCTTGAAGTCTCACAACTCTTAAGAGAATTTGAAGACATTTTTCCTAAAGAAATCCCAAATGGGTTACCACCCATTAGAGGAATTGAACACCAAATTGATTTGGTGCTTGGGGTTGTCCTTCCAAATAGACTAGCCTATATGACAAACCCCACTGAAACCCAAGAAATTCAAAAACAAGTCACTAACTTGATTAATAAGGGTTGGGTTAAGGAATCTCTTAGTCCCTATGTTGTCCCAGTTTTGATAGTACCTAAAAAGGACGGGACTTGGAGAATGTGTACTGATTGTCATGCTATCAATAATATCAGAGTGAAATACAGGCATCCCATTCCTCGATTAGATTATTTGCTTGATGAGTTGCATGGTGCATGCATCTTTTCGAAAATTGATTAAAAAGGTGGATATCATCAAATCCAAATTAGGGAAGGGGTGAATGGAAAACGACTTTCAAAACCAAACATGGGTTGTATGAATGGCTAGTCATGCCTTTTGGCTTGACTAATACTCCTAGTACATTTATGCGCTTAATGAACCATGTTCTTCGTGCTTTTTTCGGAAAATTTGTGGTGGTATATTTTGATAGCATTCTTGTCTATAGTAAGTCCCATGAAGAACACGTGCATCATCTAAGAGATGTACTTGACGCACTAAGAAAGGAACACTTATATGTCGATCTTGGCAAGTGCACTTTTTACAAAGAAAGTCTTACTTTCTTAGGCTATGTCATAAACTCAAAAGGAGTATACGTTGAAGAGGAAAAGGTGAAGGCCATCAAATATTGGCCAACTCCTTAATCCGTGGGAGATGTTAGGAGCTTCCCTGGCTTGGCGAGCTTCTACCAATGATTTTTCAAGGATTTTAGTACAATTGCCGCTCCTTTAAATGAAGTGGTTAATAAAAATGTTGGATTTAGATGGGTGAAAGCACAGGATGAAGCTTTCAAACTTTTAGAGGAAAAACTGATGCAAGATCCCATCCTATCTTTACCAGATTTTTTTCAATCCTTTGAAATTGAGTGTGATGAATCTAATGTAGGAATTGGGGTCGTTCTTATGAAAAACCAACACCTCATTGCCTATTTTAGTGAAAAGTTGAAAGCACTACCAGAAAAAAATAGAAATATAGACGAACGTTTTCCGTCTCCAAAGGGCTTAGAGACAGAATCAGAGACGGAACAGGAGTGGTCGCTGATTTGGTCGTTGCTGATTATTTAGAGAAGGAATTTTTTGTCCGTCTCTGACTTGAGACGGAAATATCCGTCTCTATGAGTTAAGGAATCCGTCTCTAACACATTGTTGAAAATTAGTTAATTCCGTCTCTAACAGAGACCGTTATATTTCGTCTCTGACTAGTCGTGCTCGTCTCTAATTAGAGACGAATTTCACTCTCCCGTCTCTAATCAGTAAGTTGAATTTCGTCTCTAACTTTTAATTTTTCGTCTCTAAATAGAGAAGAACATGTATTCTGTCTCTAATTTATTTATTTTTAAAAAAAATCGAATATTTTTGTAGCATTTGGTAATCTAAATCTTATAACAATCACAAAAAATTAGAGAAGAAAATGTTATAAAGTCTTCAATCGATTTTAACTACCAATAAAATAACATAGCAGCAACTTTCAAGCAGATAAAACATAGTGTCTAGTCAATATTTTTTATATGAACATGTTATATATAATTCTAATCTAATTTAACTAAATCTGATAATTGAAAGCCTAGAATCAGCATTTGACAAGTTCAACTTCAACCAAAACATGTTATCTTTTGTGTTTGTATTCTTGACATAATAATAGAAAAAAGAAAATTAATAGACTTACCAAGTGTCCTCTGAATGCAGTTTGAATATTGACATTGGCTGGTGAACCTAACAACTGCCACAGCAGCTTAAGCAACATCTACTGTTGCTCCCAACAGAAAAAAAAATCGTGAGTTGAGTGCTAAAAAAAGTTAAGGGAAAAAGTTAAAGTGAATTTATCCTACAAACCATGATAAAAAAAGTATTGGGACCATTACTTTTAAGAGACAAATAACATATCGGATACCAGGTGATACTTCAATGGCAGTGGTGTCAATGGATGCCACTCCTATATAGGCATAGGCGTATACAATCAGGAAAAAAACATAATATCAACCTAAGAATGTAATAGCCATAACATTTGGCACATACGATGTTAATAATCTTAGAGAAAATGCTTTATATATATATATATATATATATATATATTATGGACTATTTGTGCATTGGATTTAGAGCATGCTACAAAGGCAAGTCAAATTTTTACATGAATACCTATAAAAAAATTTAAAGAAGAACTTAGTTTGGATTTTGGCATAAACATGGAAAAAAATGAATATCAGGTTATTGAACCTAAACCCACAAAATGTCTTAATTTCTTACACATAAAGCAGTCCAAAAGGAGATTTCCAAAAATATACTGACAGAGCAATCTCGTAATAAAAAATTATACATTCCTTAAGAGCAGTAGTAAATTTATTGCATGTTTGAATCAGCTAATTGTGTCTCAGATTTAGTCTCAGGCCTATCAATTTTTAGTGTGCTGATTAAGTGTCGATGTATAAGAATTTTGAATTGAGATATCAGAATGTTGAATTGTCATTCATGAATGACAAAGAATCAGTAATATAACTTGGACTTAGAAATATAACTTGGACTTAGAGTGGCACCTGCATGTCATCTAGGCCCTGTAAGATTTGACTGACACACCTAGTGTAGTTAACACAGGATTTTCCCTCAGGAGTTAGAAGAAGGCAAGCTTGTAATACCATTAAAACAAAATTAGAGAAACCTTATGCAGCTCACAGTATAAGAGTATTTAAGAGTATGGTTGATTCCCTTGAACATATTGATCAAGGTCCTAATCAAACAAGTCCATAAATCAAGTTCTTTTCTGCCAAGAAAATTTAAGATCAAGCATTCATAGCCTAAGCAAGATAATTAGGTTTCAAATTGAACCAATAAATATGTGCAAAATTACTCATTCCACTGAGTAATTAAAACCAAGAGGGACAGAAATACAGGCTTGGTCACGTCAAAGAACACTTGTAAAGAGGGATAAGAGGCACAATCTATTGCTTGTTTGAGAACAGCTTCAGAATCTAAAATCTCTATCCCCCTTCCCCTCCATTCTACCACCAACACTACAGCCTTCCCATCAACAACTCTCTCTTCCATAATCGACCAGCCACCCTCATGTACCACGATAGAAGGAATTTCAGATCCAACATGAAAAATCAATTAAAGCAAAAATATAAACCAAGAAAAAAAGAGATGCTACAACATTTTTCTGTCTCTAAAATCTATCGTTAAATGAAACTTTTCTGGTAGTGAAGGTGCAATGTTGAATTATCCCACCTATGATAAAGAGTTTTATGCCTTGGTGAGGGCACTTCAAACATGGTAGCACTACCTCCTACCCAAGGAATTTGTGATTCACAGTGATCATGAATCCCTTAGGTATATCAAAGGGAAAGGGAAATTAAACAAAAGGCATATCAAATGGGTTGAATTTCTCAAACAGTTTCTCTATGTCATTAGATATAAGAAAGAGAAAACCAATATTGTGGAGGATGCTCTTTCTAAGAGATACACTCTTTTTGCTTCCTTAGATGCTAAACTACTTGGTTTTGAACATATAAAGGAACTATATGTGCATGATGCCTTCTTTGATGACAAATATAATAACTGTGAACAATCAACTAAAGATGGGTATTATAGGCATGAGGGATTCTTGTTTAAGGGGAGCAAACTTTGTATTCCCCAAAATTCCATTCGGGAACTTCTAATCAAGGAAGCCCATGAGGGAGGGCCTATGGGACACTTTGGTGCTCCCAAAACCTTGGATATCCTACATGAACACTTTCACTAGCCACACATGAGCACACAAGTCAAACAGTATTTGTGATAAGTGTCTAAGGGACCTTGGCTGGACCTAACTATAGATTTCATTGTAGGGTTACCTCGAACTCAACATGGGAAGGATTCCATTTTTGTGGTGGTAGATCGATTTTCTAAAATGGCACACTTCATCCCATGTCAAAAGGTAAATGATGCTCAAATTATAGTTGACTTGTTCTTTAGAGAAGTAGTACGCTTGCAAGGCATACCTAGGAGTATTGTGTCTGATAGAGATACTAAGTTTCTTAGTCATTTTTGGAGCACACTTTGGCACAAGCTAGGAACAAAATTACTCTTCTCTACTACTTGTCACCCACAAACTGATGGACAAACTGAAGTTGTTAATAGGACCCTAGGCACTTTATTAAGAGAAGTTTTGAAAAAGAGTTTAAAATCTTGGGATATTTATCTGCTTCATGTAGAGTTTGCATATAATAGGACAAAACATTCAACTACATTGCATACTCTATTTGAGATTGTTTATGGATTTAACCCACTTACTCCTCTTAATATTTTGCCTATTCCTAACCATTCTTTTGTTGAGCATAAAGATGGCAAGGCCAAGGCGGATCGAGTTTGTTAAGAAACTCCACGCTCAAGTAAAAGCTAATATTGAGCGAAGGCTGCCCTCTCAGACAAAGACTGCCAATAAGGGTAGAAGGCGAATGGTCTTTGAACCCGGAGATTGGGTTTGGGTGCACTTCCAAAAAGAGAGATTTCCCACCCAGGGGGAAGTCTAAGCTATCTCTTAGGGGTGATGAACCTTTTCAGATCTTGGAACGCTTGGGTGATGATGCGTACAAGATCGACCTTCCTGGTGAGTATGGTGTGATTGTTACATCTAATGTTTCTAACTTGTCTCTATTTTATGTAGGTGATGACTTTCCAGATTTGAGGACAAATCCTTCACAAGGGGGAGAGGATGATAGCACAGCACAGGAGTCACCTATTGGAGTAGGTGCTAGAGAAATAAGTGGCCCTATGACTAGGGGAAGGGCTAAGAAGCTAAAGGAAGAAATGGGAAGATTAGTGTCCTACATTTTTAAGGACACTACCCTACGGGAGGACACTACCCTATAGAAGGACACCCTTGACCCTGGAAAAGGACCCTTGGTCCTATGTACCACCCTAGAGTAGGACTTCTCTTGCATTTTCTTTTATTTTGTATTTTCCTTTTATTTTCCTAAGTAGGGGCGCTACTTTTAGTGGCTTTAATGGCTAAGCTTAGCTTAGCTAAAAGCCTTAGGAGACATGGGTTCAAGTCCCTACTAGGATAAGAATTATTTTCCCTTTCTTTTCTTCCATGAGTTGGTCGCCCACCTTTGGCTATAAAATGTGGCCTTCTCTTCATTTGTAAGCTAATCAACATTTTAGTAATAGAAGCATTGCTTTATTTCTCCCTTGTGAGGTTGAGAGACTTGATGGTTTTATCTCAAACCTTTGTGATTCTTATCATGCTCTACGAGCCAGTGGCGAATCAACATTGTTGGCTTATCTGTTGAAGCGGTTGCCTTCATCAGTGGCGCCATTCCACCTCCTTTTCTTCTCCATTTTTCCTTTTAATTCCATCAATTTTCTGCATTTTAGTTACTATTTTACAGCTACATATTGTCGAGGATAAAGCCCTCATCATTGATACAATAAAGATCGATGAAGAACAAAAAAGGAAAATAATCTTCCCTTCATTCCATAGTCACCACAATAAAGAAGAATTAGAAACAAAAGGGAAATCAGATGTAAAAATTGAATCAATGAAAGATTGGAATAGATTGGTGGTATTTTTTTATGCATAGAAAAACAAAGACTCAAAATTTGAATACAATGTATAAGGAAGAAGTGTATAGATTCAGAGAGAGTAATAGTGTGTTTATATAACCGTTCCGAATGCAATTTCACAACTTTCCGAGGTACAAGTAACACATAGTTGGATTGAATCCATCGTACATTTGTAAGTTTGTTACATTTACTCAAACATAATTATAAAACACTTTCATCGATTAGTAATACACTTTTAAAACCTATTACCACACACTCAATACTCATCATGATTTTAGTGATTTAAAAAATAAAAATTAAATTAATGATTATCTTTTACCAAAATGGCATTATTTTGTGTAGAAAATATTGCCTTTAGAGTGTTAGAATAACCTTAGACTATACTGTTTTTATAAATATAAAAAGTAATAAATAAAGACTTTTTAATATTAAACTTACTAGGAATTAGACCCGTTGCTCGCTGCTGACCTTCCTGGAGGGTGATTTGTTTTAGTTGTTAGTCATTTCTTTGTCTTTTCTTTTTTTATCCTTTTCCACAATACCAACAAAATTGTATTTGTAACCTTTCATGATCACATATCTAGATTATATGAGGGTATTCATTGTTTAAGTGGTTTCCTTCTTCTCATTTTTATTTTTATTTTTTATTTTAGATTTTTCTTTTTATTTTTTGTGTTAATCGATGATTAGCCAATTAGGGTCATGTGATCGGCGGCTAGGGTTTTGGCTTTCTCATGCCAACTACAACTAAAAGGCTTAAACCTCGCATTTGCCTTCCCTGCCATGCCTTTTATTTTGCCTTCGTTTCATCTCTCATTTTAAATACCGGTGATCAATCCCTGAAAAGATTCAGACTTTGATCACCCCATCTTGTTTCTCTCCGAGCATTCTCATCCGGGTCTTCCAAATTTCATTATTTGATCACTCTTCCTCTCATAAATTGGCCTTAGACTAGAATTCTCTTTCTTTCTTCCTTTGGGTTTTTTACGTTGTTTGTTTGATTACATATTGCATCTCAGTTTTCTGGATAAAATTATTGATTCAGCTCGATATCACTGGTTATTCCGCGTGGAATTCTAAAAGTTCAATGAATGTTGATCTGATTGATCACAAAAGATTAAAAAAATATAAATTTGATAGAATTTGATCAAAATCTGGGATTTCACCATGAGTTTTCCTTACTATCTTCCACTCTTCAAGATGTCACCTCCGTCATTTGCATCAGGAAGTGATGCCAGTGACGTAACCCATCAATTACCAATGAACAGCGAAGCATTTGACCCACATTCAGAGTTGGATCAACCCCCTGCGTTCAAGAGGGCCAGGACTTTTGATAGCAGCCACTCCAATGCCCCTCCAAGGATGATTCAACCACCACCAAACCCCCAATTCAACAAAGGAACGAGTCACATTTTCTTCAAGACTCACATTTGTGCCAAGTTCAGAATTGGTGCATGTAGGAACGGTGAGAACTGCAATTTTGCACATGGAGTTGAAGACACAAGGCAGCCACCACCAAATTGGCAGAAGCTTGTTGGCTTATGTAATGAAGAACGGTCTTTATCAGGGAATTGGGATGAGGACCAGAAAATAATTCATAAGATGAAGCTGTGCAAGAAGTATTACAATGGAGATGAACTCTCTTATGGTGAAAAGTGTAGTTTTCTTCATGAGGACCTCGCCAAGTTCAGGGATGATTCGGGGAGGTTTAGGGAGAGCTCATCAATAAGCATAGGAACTAATGGATACCCAAAGTCCTATGGTGACGACTCTAATAATTCACAAGGTAATAGAGTTGTGAACACTGGCCAAAATGTTTCACGGGGAAATGGAAAGTTCACTTATTGGAAGACTAAACTATGTATCAAGTGGGAGACAATAGGTCGTTGTTCCTTTGGGGAGGATTGTCACTTTGCCCATGGACAAGGAGGTAATAAAAACTCATCTTGTTTTGATTTACTATTTTGTTTATTTTTGTTTAATCATATCAATTCAGATGTGTGATTAATCTAGATGATATGCAGAAGGTCATTTTTTGTGTGTTGAACTTGTTAGTGATCTAATCTATAAAGAGATCATTGCCCAAATAAGATACAAATTATGTAATTTAATGTGTGTGTTATTTTGGTTGCCCATTGTTGTATATCATATTTTCAGCAATGAATAGTTTGACATAAACTTTCCCTTCCTACTTGTTGATCACATTAAATGGAACATGATTTCATGACCCTTGCCCTTCCTAAGCATGTTCTAGTCTTCTAAATGAGAATATGGTATCTTATCATGCAACCGATGTTGCTTTAGTTCCACTTGTCTGTTTGATTAGTGAGTACTTTTCTTAAACATATATAATCCATTAATGAAATTCTGCATTTCCTATAAACTCCATTGGCAGGAATTTTTTTGCCTCATAGAAATGTCTAGATTTTCATAAATTTAAATAGTTGATCATCTCCTTTTTTAAGGGATTACTATAGTTTGGTGTTAAGACTACTTTCACTTTGTAGAGCTTTATGTTTGTTGCTTGACTGAAGTTTGTTGTAGTTTGGAGTAATTTATGAAAAATTTCATGTGTGACCAGTAATTCCCACCCAAAAGTGACTAGACTATGACCATGGCCTTCTTGATAGCCTTTGTCTTTCAAATATATCATATGATTGAGACAGACCTTTGCATGTGATTCTAAATAATCAACTATCATATCATGTTCATCTTGTCCAAGCTCCCCCCCTTGATTTCTGCGAATGGTTGGCTTAGAAATTTGATGTCTGCTACTTCACTAGCATATGACAACTTGTATTTGCATTTTGTAACAACCAATATTATTTAGTTACCATCTATCTTCTGCTGAATCCTAAGTATTGGTTGTCTTGCAAATCAGAGTTACAATTTCCTGGACGACGCATTGAAGCCGAAACTGCAGGTGCCATTTCAAATTCAACTAAAGTTATCATTCCAATTATACCAAAAGCCTTATCAGTTTCTTCCAATGATGCTCCTACTAACTACATAGCAAGTCTACCTCTGCCAAATGAAGAGGTGGAGGGTAAGAAGAATTTACTCAAGTGGAAAGGAACCAAGAAGATAAATCAAATTTATGGTGATTGGATTGATGATTTACCGCTGGTTCCCAACTTGCCAAGTAGAGCCGAGACCTGAGTTGAATTTTGTTCTCTCTTGAAAACATCCATCAATTGGATCAGGATTCATCTTCGTGGATTAAAATTTTGAAAATTTGGTCACTGGTTAATGGTGATCAGTTCATAAATTTATTCGTAATTATTTCTTTTTTCGGTTAATTGTTACAATTTTCTTGTTACAAATGTGCAATTGCTAGTATATAAGGGAAATTTTGATGGATTTAAGTCAAGACATGTTTGTGACAACCAATTTCTAAAAATGTTGGGTGGGCTTATGGGTTGGTACACCAATTGTCAAATTTCACAGGGCTCAAATAGTTTAAAATGTATTCTTTTTTTTCTCCATATTTCTCCATTTCTCCTAGTATTATATCATATTCATACCTTTCCCCTAACCTTTAGGATCATGGCATCCATTTTTTCTTACTTGCTAGTATAGAGTAGACATTAGAACATTAACATATATGTACTATATATCTAATCTAAGTACCTAGTGAAGGGTTTAGCTTATGCTTTTGCACACATGATTTCGCGGTTTAGGTAACATTATTACACTTAATTTATAAGAGTAGGTGACATTCTGTAAGAGGTCTTGAAAGCTGCATGCCCGACCCCCTATAATATTTGACTTGGTATCTTGGTTCCATGGACGTTTACTTTTAAATTTTTTTGATAACATCATGGTGTTTATCTGGATAAGTAATATAGAATTTCTTTTGAGGAGAATTAACTAAAAATTATTTTTGAAAGTAAATTTTATTTTTTGATTGTTTATCTAAAAGTAATTATTAAGAATGAGTTTTGTTTGAATAATGTTAGATGAAGTTACTTGTAGTATGAAATCAGTAAATAAATAGAGATTTAGAGAAATTATAATATAGTATTATTTATCAATTATAAGTATGGCTAGTGTTGTAAATGCACTTAAAGAGAGATAACTTCCCAGCAAAAGTAATAAAAATGTGTTGGTTTATCAGTTATACTTATAAATGGAAAGTTGGGAAGGCCTGGGAGTTTTGTTTGCACAAAGCTTCACCTAGTTGCATCAGAAAAGCTATGTGATATACATTATGTATTTAGCTTTAGTTTATGTATAAAACTGATGGATTGCAATTTTGTCGTTATCACTATTATTATTTACATTTGGATGGAGGGAGAATGTGTGGTCGTGTAAAGATCAGAAAAGGATAAAATACTAAAATTTTTTTCCGAATGTCTAGATCGGATTAAGCTCCACTCACTTTAGAAGATAAAGTAAGTAATTATGACTATTGATTTGAACATCAATAGTTGAGATTTTAAAAAATTCATAATTTGTCATATATATGCATGTATGTGATAACGATATTAACCATTGATTTTCAAATCAGTTGTCATAATTACTTTATTCTCTAAAGTGACTTCCTCACTTTATAGGAGCCAAATCCTCCGAAATCACACTTTAGATAATAGTAATTTCTTACTTACTATTGATGTTCCATGGAGATTAATTAATGAGGGTGCTTGTGTTGGAATCCTTATGTATACTCCTATTTCAGATCTAGAATCCAATTGATATTTTGATTTGTTAATCAAGGTATGCTACCATTTATAGGGGTATTACTTATCTCATCTTGTAGATCATCTAGCAGGCCATTTTAAAGAGTGTAGTTGGCAAACATCTTAAGAAGGGGGGTTGAATTTAGACACGTCTAGGAGAACCTGGAAATTTAAACTTCTTTTCTAATTTGTTTCTCAAGTGATTTAGACTTGGATATCATAAAATCAGTTTTACTTAGTTATGATCAGAAGCAACAAAGTCTAAGCGTGATCACCAATAATGAGAGACTTATGCATTTAAAATGATTTTGATATATAAGTTGATAGTCTAAATAGGTGTTTGTAAGATGCGTGACTTTGCTTTTGAATTGGTTTCAATAATTTGTTTTAGTTATAAATCTCAAAAGCAGTTTGTACAATGTGTATTTTTCTTGATGCTAATAAACAATTATAGGGTAAGAAGAGAAACACTCAGTAAGATTTATCCTGGTTCACCCAACCAACTTTGGGCTACGTCGAGACCCCACATCAGTGAGATTTTCCACTAACTCTTCACAAGTTACAAGTATTGTCCTTCAAGAGCCTCTTCATGCTTCTAGGTATTATCCTTCATAGAGCCTCTCTAGGGTTCTAAGTATTATCCTTGCAAAGCCTCTCCAGGCGTCTAAGTAGTTTTACACTAGCCTTTCCAAGCTTCTCCACTCAACACCACCGTCAAGAAACAATTTCTTACTTGGTGGAGGAGTTACAACAAAATGAGATGAAGTTAAAAAGAGTTTTGCTTGAGATTCCATCACACAAAGTGTGAATCAATAGTATGATACTCAAGCTACAAAAACAGAAGAACAATACCCACAAATAAACTCAAAGAGTTTGATAAACAATGAAGAACGTGAGTCAGAAGCACTCTAATTTGATGAAACAGTGAGTGAAAAACTTGTGCAGAATTTTAGCTTGATAGCTTGATGTATTCTTCTTGGTTGTTGAGTTCCTCAATCTCCTCTTTATAGATTGCAAGTGAGATGTGGCCGTTTATGATCGTTGGAGATCTTCCAATAACTTTTTTCTTTTGTGTTAGGAGGCCTATTAACATCAACAAGTCATTTTGCTTTGTTTGAAGTGCTTTGTTCCTTTTCTGTGACTGGCCGGCTAGAAACAAGTTTGACCGGGTGATTTTTAGACATTCGTCTCAGATGTGATTTTTCCGGATGAGATCAAGTTTGGTCGGCCGGTTCTTAGACGTTCACCTAAGGTGTGTTTTGTCCGGATGGTCATAAACTATCCACCTTTAATGTATCTTTGTTGGATGATCACAATATGACCGCCTTGAGTGACACTAAGTCGGTTGATCAATCTTGACGGTTTGAAAATAACTTGGCCGGATGAGTAATGTGGCCGTTTGATTATTTCTTATCAGATGAGTAATGTAGTCATCTTTAGAATAACTTAGCCGGATGATTAATTTTGTCGCCTGATCATTATCTTGTTGGATTAAACATTGTACAATTGTATGATCATATCTGGTTAGATGAACATTGTGTAGCCACTTGATCATCTTTAGTTGGATGATTGTTGTATCGCCACTTGAGCGTTTCTTGGCCGGATTAATCATAATGTGGTCGCTTGAGCATTTCTTGGTCCGGTGAAGTATTCTATCGTTCAACCTGTCCATTTTGTTAATGGATCTATCCGGCTGGCCGTCCTAAATGACTTGCACTTTCATCAGATCATTCTTTGAGTATCTTGAAGAGAGCTTTTATATCTGCATCTAACTTTGGTTTTTGTTTTCTACAAACTTAAGAAAAATGGTTATATGCAAAAATACTCGAAATGATACTTAAATTTTTACTTTTATTAAAGGGTTGTCATCATTAAAATTCCAAGTGATAGAGAGTTTGTCTTTAACAAAGATGCACTTGGCTGATTTACTTTTCAAATTTTTGTACGTGTATCCTGAAGGAAAAATGAGTCAGCATTTTGAAAGCTTAAAATCAGGTGATGTTGTTGAAGTTAAAGGGTATGTCATTTCCAATAACAATTCAAGATCAGAAGAATACTTTCCATGCTTAAACTTTCTATATGAAAGTCATTTTTTCATTCAAGCCAATTGAAAAGCTCATATATACTCCTAATATGAAGAAGCATATTGGTACGGTAAGCATATTCACATTTTTGGACATTGACAGTGATGGGATCTAGTATTCAATATCAAAATTTCATTTAACATATAACTTAAGCTCGTTTGGTAATCGACCGAGAGTCACAAACAAGACTTTGAAAAAGGGAAAAAGAAGAAATTTGTTACTTCCTTTCCCTAAAAGTATGTTTGAAACACCTAGATGGATCTCTTCCAAACATGTACTTTGTGGTTGTCACTCACTTTTTTGTTAAAATATTTCATTTCAATATAATGATATGAATACATTAACTTTGTGAAAAATATCTAATTTTTTCTTTTTGTTCTACACTTACATGAGCTCATTTTTCCCCCTTATTACATCACTCAAATTGTTGGCGGCACTGAAATTACTCCTATGCTTCAAGTAATTGAGGCTATATTGAAGAATCCCGATGACAAAACTCAAGTAGGTGGTAAACCTCTACTTTACATTCCCCCGTTATGTACAACTTGCCTTTCTCTACTCTTTTTTTAATTATGTTATCAAATAGATAAGTTATGAACATATTTTGATTTTAATTTATTGAAAATATTTAGGGAGCTTGATTCTTATTACTCGATATGCACTAAGTCATTTTGTTTATGCATAGGAAGTAGTGTTTTTTCAATTTTTTATTTTATGTGATAAATAGGATAATATCACAGCTTATGATGGCTTTGTGCAGATATCATTGCTTTATGCTAATGTCTCCCCAGATGACATAATGCTTAAACAGAAGCTTGACATTCTAGTAACAAGCCACCCAAACTTAAAAGGTAAAAACTTGTTTGGGAAAGTTACTATTGTAGTCAATCTGTCATTATTATTAATAAAATAATTAAAATATTTTTTTAACAAAATCTGAAAATATTCTACATTGTACATAATCCAACTAAAAACTGGAGAGGAGGTGCAGGTCACATATCAAAGGAGGTGGTTATGAAAGGCTTACCTGGTCATAGTGATGATACTCTTATAGAGTTTTTCTTTTCAAGTAAAAGCTATATAGCATTAAGGGAGCTCTTCTAATAGAGTCCTAAATGATGTATTTAAACAATTTGAATCTCCAAGGAAACTAAAAATTGTTTTTCTTTCTGTTTTTCATAGAGAACATTAAGTGTCCATATCGTTGTTCGGTGGTTGAAATCACCTATATAGTCATTAATAAGTCACTTCTAAATTATGGTACTCCTACAAAATGTTAAGCAGGATAACTGCATTTAATCAGAAGCAACTGTGCTTTGGGTGGGTGGGTAGGGGTGTCACACACTAGGTCAGATATTGGGAGGGGGAGGTTAAATTGAAATAAGAGCGAGGTGGCCTCAATGGGGTTTGAATATAGTATCAAGTAGTCCCCAAAGGGTCCTGTGCTACTTGACTCAAGGCTTTTGAGCTATTGAATTCAGAATTTAGACTCTGCTTGTTAAAATATCTTATAGTATATTGATCGTATCTTAGATTATCTTAAGATTGGTTTCCATATTTTTTAATTTTATAATTTGTTTTCTTATTTAATTAGGATTAGTGTCTAGTAATTATCATGATTAGTTTCTAAATTTGATTAAGATTTGGAGTCTTTATTAGTATAGATGAGGGTTAGTGCTGAGTCATAAAAACCATAATCACAATTCAAAGTGATAAGTGTTAAATTAATGTAAATTTCATATTTAATTTTAATACTTATTAAGGGCAAAATGGTAAATTTATACCCCAATTTATCCCTTTTTGGCTAAAAATGCGATTCTTGTAATTATTTAAATCAAATTTGAATTTGATGTTATTTTGATAAAGATTCTGTTGATTTTTGCAGATAAAAAGTTTAAATTCAAATCCAGCATCAAGATAGCAGCAAATAGGGATAGGATCAGCACATGATAGCAGCAAATAAGAATAGGATCAGCACAAGATTAGCTTAAAAAGGAGGAGAATCAGGAAAGCAGATACCGAGGTCTGCGCTCCACTTGCGCTCATTAGAATTTCAACATTATTTCTTGCGCTTCATCTGCGCTGAGCGCAGATCTGAGTGCAGGAACACGTAAACCTAATTTCTAATGGGCCAAGCAAGGTTTCAACAGGCTTTCCAAAGTTCTATTTAAAGGACCTTCAGCAAGGATTGAAGAGGAGGAGACGACGGAGCAGATCTGGAGCTAGAGAAGAGTGCGACAGTCTCTCTATTGGTTTGTAATGGCTACCATGAGTAGCTAAACTCTCCCATAGGATTGAATGTAGTCGATTCAATCCCCATTTGTATTTGATTTCTCTTTGTTATTTATGAATCCATATTTTTATAGTATTTGGTGTTTTTAATATGTTCTTAATGCTTAACTTCCGCCTTTGTGCCGGAGTTATGATGTGATTTCTTAAACGCGTTGAGAAACGGTTTTCTAAATCTGATTGGTGAAAACACTCAATTCACCACTGATAGCCGGATAGTTGTAGGATCTAGAATTGAGCAAAAACCATCGATTAGAATTGAAAAACAAGCAATAAATTGCGAAAATAAGGTGCAGGGCAGCAGCTTATTTTGCGCAAGAAAGTGATAGAAAATGAGAGAAAATGAAAGAAAAAGTGGAGAGGAAGAAATGGGAAGGACGCCACTGAAGCAAGAGTCCACTTGCAGCAGATAAGTCCAATGCCAGACGCCACTAATTCAGGAGAATTAGATAAGTCTCAGTATGGTTTGAGCAACAACCACCAAGCCTCACTCAACTCACAAAGGGAGGAGAAAATTGGGCATAATGCCTTTACTTCAAAATTCAATGTGTTAATACAAAGAGAGGGCCTCCCTATTTATAGGGGGAAGGGGGCGGCCACATGGAAGAGAAAAAGGGAAAAATAAAAGGATGGGTGAAAATACTCCTAAGTGGGATTTGAACCCATGATCCCAAGGCTTATGGCTAAGCTAAGTCTTAAGCCACTAAAGCCATAAATGTAGCGCCCAAAAATAAGAAGGAAATGAAAGATGATTAAAATTCTATCCTATGTGGGAATTGAACCCAAGACTCCTAAGCCTTTTAGCAAGGCAATCTACTAACCACTAAACCCATACAATTAGCGCCCAACTAGGAGGAAAAATACAATCAATTAAGAGTATCCTAGTCTAGGGTGGTGCATAGGACCATGTGTCCTATTCCAGGGTCAAGGTTGTCCTTCTGTAGGGCAGTGGTGTCCTTCTGTAGGGTAGTATCCCTAAAAATGTAGGTCACCAACTTTCCCATCTCTTCCTTAATCTTCTTAGCTCGTCCTCTAGTCATTGGTCCAGTGATATCCTTGACTGCTTAAGTAGGAGGCTGTTGTTGTGCTATGTCATCATCCCCTCCCCCTTGCGAAGGATTTGACCTCAAATCTGGATAGTCATCTTCTACATCAAAGAGAGAGAGATCAGAAACATTGAAAGTAGCACTTACACCATACTCACCAGGAAGATCAATTTTGTAGGCGTTATTATTTAAGCGCTCCAAGACTTGAAAGGGTCCATCACCCCTAGGAGAGAGTATGGATTTCCTTTCATTTGGGAATCTTTCCTTGCGGAAATGAACCCAAACCCAGTCCCCAGGTTCAAATATCATCCGCCTACGCCCTTTGTTAGCGGCCTTTGTTTGGGAAGCCATTCTGCGCTCAATATTAGCCTTTACTCTAGCATGAAGTTTCTTAATAAACTCGGCCTTAGCTTTACCATCTTTGTGCTCCACAAAAGAAGAGTTAGGGATAGGCAAAATATCAAGAGGAGTTAAAGGGTTAAAACCATAAACAATCTCAAATGGAGTATGCAAAGTAGTAGAATGCTTGCTCCTATTATATGCAAACTCTATATGAGGCAAATATAAGTCCCATGATTTTAAACTCTTTTGAACCATAGCCCTTAATAATGTGCCTATTGTCCTATTGACAACCTCTGTTTGTCCATCAGTTTGTGGGTGGCATGTGGTAGAGAACAGTAATTTGGTGCCTAGCTTGTGCCATAGTGTGCGCCAGAAATGACTAAGGAACTTAGTATCTCTATCAGACACTATGCTTCTAGGTATGCCATGTAAGCGTACTATTTCTCTAAAGAAAAGATCAGCAATTTCTTGTGCATCATTTACCTTTTGGCATGGAATGAAATGTGACATCTTTGAAAAGCGATCCACTACCACAAAGATTGAATCCTTTCCTCTTTGGGTCCTAGGTAAACCTACAATAAAATCCATGGTTAGGTCTAACCAAGGTCCTTCAGGAATAGGGAGAGGAGTGTAGAGGCCATAGGGATTTACCTTTGATTTGGCACTTTTACATTTTATACACCTATCACAATGTGCTTTAACGTGTGTGCTCATATGTGGCCAATAAAAGCGTTCTTGTAAAATCCCTAAGGTTTTGGGTACACCAAAGTGTCCCATAAGCCCTCCCTCATGGGCTTCCTTAACCAAAAGCTCTCTAATGGAGCAATGAGGAATGCACAACTTATCTCCTTTGAAGAGAAACCCTTCATGCCTATAGAATCCATCTTTTTCCATTGTTTCACAAGCTTTGTACTTTTCGGCAAAGAAGGAATCATGCTCATATAATCCCTTTAAGTTTTCGAAACCAAGTAGTTTTGCATCTAAGGTAGCTAACAAACTATACCTCCTTGAAAGAGCATCGGCCACTATGTTGGCTTTTCCTTTCTTATACTTGATGACATAGGGAAATTGTTCAAGAAATTCAACCCATTTTGCATGTCTTTTGTTAAGTTTCCCTTGTCCCTTAATGTACCTTAAGGATTCATGATCAGTATGTATCACAAATTCTTTAGGTAGGAGGTAATGTTGCCATGTTTGAAGTATCCTCACCAAAGCATAAAATTCTTTGTCATAGGTGGGGTAATTCAACATTGCACCTTTGAGTTTCTCACTAAAATAGGCTATAGGATGTCCATCTTGCATTAAGACAGCTCCTATTCCTACATTAGATGCATCACACTCGATTTCAAAAGATTTAGAAAAATCTGGTAGTCCTAAAATGGGAGCTTGCATAAGTTTTTCTTTGAGTTCTTTCAAAGCATCCTCTTGTGCTTTCTCCCACTTAAAACCCACATTTTTCTTAACCACTTCATTGAGGGGAGCAGCTATTGTGCTAAAGTTCTTGACAAACCTTCTATAGAAGCTTGCCAAACCATGGAAGCTCCTCACATCTCCCACGGATTTTGGGGTGGGCCATTCTTTGATGGCTTTGATTTTCTCTTCATCTACTTGAACCCCTTGAGAGCTAATGACATAGCCTAGGAAAGTGACACTTTCTTTATAAAAAATACATTTTCCAAGATTAGCAAATAAGTGTTCCTTTCTTAGTGCCTCAAGTACTTCTCTAAGATGATTGATGTGATCTTCACAGCTTTTGCTATAGACAAGTATATCGTCAAAATAAACAACCACAAACTTGCCTAAGAAAGCTCGAAGCACATGATTCATTAATCTCATGAACGTACTTGGTGCATTAGTTAAGCCAAAAGGCATAACTAGCCATTCATACAACCCATATTTTGTCTTGAATGCCGTTTTCCATTCATCCCCTTCCTTGATTCGAATTTGATGGTAGCCAGTTTTTAAATCAATTTTTGAAAAGATGCAGGCTCCATGTAATTCATCAAGTAAATCATCCAATCTTGGAATGGGATGCCGGTATTTGATTGTTATGTTGTTAACAGCACGGCAGTCAGTACACATTCTCCATGTACCATCTTTTTTTGGTACAATGATAACAGGAACAGCACAAGGACTGAGAGATTCCTTGACCCAACCCTTACTAATTAGTTCTCCTACTTGTCCTTGTATTTCCTGGGTTTCAACTGGATTTGTCCTATATGCTGGTCTATTGGGTAGAACAGCACCGGGTATGCGATCTATTTGGTGCTCAATTCCTCTAAGAGGTGGTAATCCACTTGGGATATCTTTTGGGAAAAAGTCCCCAAATTCTGCTAAGAGATCTCTTATGTTTGGAGGAAGATCAAGAGCGATCAAGGGATCTTCTTCTTCTTCTCCATTGGTTTCCTTACTAAGTAGTAGGAACCAAGGTTCTTCTTTGGTGACTTCTTTTTTTATCTTATTTTTCTTTATTACGTGAATCCTATTAATCTCTTTTTCTAATTCCTTTTCTATTTTTCTAGACTCTTCCTCTTTTTCCTTGTCTATGATCTCCTTAAGTTGGATTTGGTCTTCTTTAATTTCACTAGAGGTCATAGGCATTAAGGTGAATTTAACCCCTTGGTGGCGGAACCTATAGGTGTTGGAATACCCATCATGTTTCACCCTTCTCTCATATTGCCATGGTCTTCCTAAAAGGATGTGAGAGGCTTCTAAGTGTATGACATCAAAGGTCATTTCATCTTGGTAATCCCCAACTTTGAACCTGAAGCTCACTTGCCTATCCACCATAAATTCTTCCTCATCACTCACCCATTGAAGTGTATAAGGTTCTGGATGTGGGGTAGTAGGTAGGTTTAGCTTGTTAACTAACCTAAGGCTAGCTAAGTTGCTACTACTTCCTCCATCTATGATTACTAAACATATCTTATCTTCAATTTGGCACCTAGTGTGGAATAGGTTCTCTCTTTGGCTCTCTTCTTCACCCAAAGGTGTTTCTAAGGCTTTCCTAAACAACATGGTTGCCCTTTCCCCTTGCCTCCTTCCTTCCATTCTCCTAATTGATTTTATGTTAAAACTTTTAAGGACCTTTCCACTCAACTAAGTGTTTACACTCAAAGGAATGTTAACACTCGTGTATGTCACTCTTTTTAGGCTTTTTCTATAATTAGACTCTCTTGCCTCTTCTACTCGGTTGGAGGTTGATTAGAAGTTGCAAAGACCAACGTGAGACTATGTCTTAACCCTTACCCAAAATAGAAGCGTACTAACAAAGAAAAATACCTACTGGAAGAAGATTTGGAAAAATCCTAAGACAAAACAAAAGAATTGATAAGACAAACAAGAAAAGCTAGCACTCAAACAAGCTTATACACAAGAGCAGACAACAAACAAGAACAGACGGAAGAAATTGCAAAGAGAATTGTTTTTGGTGATTTTTGAAAAAAAGTTGCCAAAATTGTCGTTTTTAAGAAAACAGCAAATACAACTCAATTACGGTATACAGGGAAATGAAACAGAAAAAAATTACAGTAAAATTGTCACTGTATTGTTGGGATATTTCTTTGTTTTTGTTTTTCTATTTTTTGAATTTTTTTTGACTCTTTTGACTTTTTGGGTGTCTTTTGACTTTTTCTTCCTTGTTGTTGACTTTTGCACCCTTTTTTTGCTTTTTACACCTCTTTTTCTATTTTTGGCACGTACGTACCTTTTGTATTTTTCTTGCCTTTTCTTTCTTTTTTTGTCTTTTTCCCCAACAGAAAATTACAGAAATTTGTACACAATGAAAAGAAAATTAACTGTACCTTCTGTAATATTTTTGGAATTTTCTGACAGCAAACTGGTCCAAGTGGCCCAGAAAAGCAAAAATAATGAATAAACTGATTTCTAAAAACTGTAAAAACGTAATGGCAACTTGATTTCAAAAATGGCCAAAAAAATTGCTTAGCACTTCCTTGTTGATTATACAAAACCGGTATGGTCACAGAAACGCGCTTGGTTCAATTTTAAGATTGGAATTAAATTTTGAAGGAAAATCAACAATTAGAATTTGTTGATCTTCTTCCAATACTATGAACCAAAAAAGATCCTATAGGTGAGCGTTTTGCACAATCAAACAGGGAAAGTCCAAGGTAGAGATAGCAGCCAATCCAAATTTGCAATCAGAATGCCAATCAAACAGACATAACAAGAGTAGGAAATTGAACAACACAAGAGCCCAAAAATGCGCAAAAATGGCAAAAATAATAAGGAAAAATTGCGCAAAAATAAATGGCAAGAAATTAAAGGGGGAAACTGAAATTAAAAGGATGGGGAGGACAGAAATGTAAATGACAGAAAGTAGAAGGGGATGGCAGAAAGTAAAAGGATGGGGAGAGCAGAAATGTAAAGGGGGAAGCGGAAATTAAAAGGATGGGGAGGACTGAAAGTAAATGACTGAAAGTAAAGGGGGAAGCAGAAATTAAAAGGATGGGGAGAGCATAAATGTAAATGGCATAATGTAAAGGGGAGAGCATAAATTAAAAGGATGGGGAGAAGCGGAAATTAAATGGCGGAAAATTAAAAGCGGAAAGTAAAGAGATGAATATGGGGGATGACAATTAATGGTGAAGGGGAGAAATGTAGGTGAACGATCTTTGGAAAAATGAAGACAACAATGCCTCCTCTTACCACACTTCCCCACAAACAAGCAGTTATATCAATTAATTTGCAAGAATCACTCAAGAACAAGTATGAGCAATTAAAGATGCATTTAAACAAACACCTAGTGGGTGGGAATTAGCGGCCCAAAACAGCCCCCAACTAGCAAGAATTCAAGCAAATCAATCAAGACAGACAAGTGCTGATAGCAGCAGAAAGGCACCTCGGGCCCGGGAAACAGTCCAAGTCCAAATTACAATTGAAAAGATGGATGGAATTACACTAAATGAGTGAAAATTCTGCACTAAATAGGTGCAGTATGCAGCGCCCAAAACAGCCCCAATTTGCTCCAAATTTGCTCAAATTCAACAAGCTCTGATGACCAATTGATAGCCGGATAGTTGTAGGATCTAGAATTGAGCAAAAACCACCGATTAGAATTGAAAAACAAGCAATAAATTGAGAAAATAAGGTGCAGGGCAGCAGCTTATTTTGCGTAAGAAAGTGATAGAAAATGAGAGAAAATGAAAGAAAAAGTGGAGAGGAAGAAATGGGAAGGACGCCACTGAAGCAAGAGTCCACTTGCAGCAGATAAGTCCAATGCCAGACGCCACTAATTCAGGAGAATTTGATAAGTCTCAGTATGGTTTGAGCAACAACCACCAAGCCTCACTCAACTCACAAAGGGAGGAGAAAATTGGGTATAATGCCTTTACTTCAAAATTCAATGTGTTAATACAAAGAGAGGGCCTCCCTATTTATAGGGGGAAGGGGGCGGCCACATGGAAGAGAAAAAGGGAAAAATAAAAGGATGGGTGAAAATACTCCTAAGTGGGATTTGAACCCATGATCCCAAGGCTTATGGCTAAGCTAAGTCTTAAGCCACTAAAGCCATAAATGTAGCGCCCAAAAATAAGAAGGAAATGAAAGATGATTAAAATTCTATCCTATGTGGGAATTGAACCCAAGACTCCTAAGCCTTTTAGCAAGGCAATCTACTAACCACTAAACCCATACAATTAGCGCCCAACTAGGAGGAAAAATACAATCAATTAAGAGTATCCTAGTCTAGGGTGGTGCATAGGACCATGTGTCCTATTCCAGGGTCAAGGCTGCCCTTCTGTAGGGCAGTGGTGTCCTTCTGTAGGGTAGTATCCCTAAAAATGTAGGTCACCAACTTTCCCATCTCTTCCTTAATCTTCTTAGCTCGTCCTCTAGTCATTGGTCCAGTGATATCCTTGACTGCTTCAATAGGAGGCTGCTGTTGTGCTATGTCATCAACCACTGTGGAGACCAGGATGAATTGATAACTTTTACAAATAAATCATTAATCCAGGGCAATTTACGACTGTGGAGACCAGGGTAAATTGTTTCTGAGTATTTCATATTTGTGGAGACCTTTGTGAAATAACTTTAATTTGTGCTTCGATATTATAATTATATATTCATGAATATCATTGGGTTCCAAATATAAAAGGGGAGCGATAGATGAAATTCAATCCTTGTTCTAGTAATTTGCTCAACCTCATCTCATTCTCTATTTACTATTGCAATCTACATAAACAACCATATTCCCATACTTGATAAGTGTGACCACTAGAATTTACATTGTACCGTTCCCTGTGGATACGACAACCCCTTTTACTTACTATTATACCGTTGTAACTTTGGTACGCTTACCAAGATTTCAACAAGTATTTTTGGCGCTGTTGCCGGGGAACAGTGTCTCAATTTAAATTCTTGGGAGGTCTATCCTATCAAGTTGTACATATTTTTTTTTATTTTTATGTTTAGGAATTTTAATTTTATTTTTAGTATTTTTAGGAAAAATTTATTTTATTTTTTATTTTTTCCTCTCTAACCCTTGTGCTAGCTTCTTGATTTATGCTCTTGCGAGGACAGGTGTCTCAAAATCAATTGATATTTGATCAAGAAATAGAAAGGACATCTAGAAGGAATAGGAGTAGAAACAGGAGGAGAAGGCAAGGAAGAAATCGAGAAGAAAACAAAAAGATGGCTGAAGAAGTACCACCAATTCCACAAAGAAGAGTCTTAGGAGACTATGTCATGCACCAAGGGCCTCGATATTTTTCAAGCATAGTTGTACCTGTTACTGCAAAATCTTTGGAGATGAAGCCCGCATATTTGAGTCTCATTAGTGCCCATCAATTCACAGGATTGGATCATGAAGATCCACATACTCATCTCTCTACTTTTTATGAATTGATTGGTACCATGGGTTTTGAGGAAGGTGATTTGGAATCCGTTTACTTACGTTTATTTCCTTTCTCTTTAATAGGTAAGGCTAAGGAATGGCTGAAGTCACATCCCAATCAAAGTCTGACTAGTTGGAGCGTTGTGGAAGATAAATTCTTTAAGAGATTCTTTCCACCATCTCTCTACATTCAATCCAAGTCAGATATCTCCACATTCAGGCAAGGAGCAGATAAACCATTATGTGAAGCCTGAGAGAGATTCAAATCCTTGCTGCGAAAGTGTCCCAACCACGGTTTGGAGGATATTGCCCAACTAAACATCTTTTGCAATGGACTCAGACCTGACATAAAGATGCTCATAGATGTTGCAGCAGGAGGAACAATTATGACAGTGGATGCAGAGCATGCGATTACAATAATTGATAATTTTGCACTGAATGATTAGCAAGCTCAATATGGGAGACAACTAGTTTAGAAGAAGGGGATAGTAGAGCTAAACAACACTGATGCACTTCTAGCTCAAAATAAGCTCATCACTCAACAGTTAGAGGCACTTACCAAGAGGATGGATACACTTCCTCAACAGTTAGAGGCACTTACCATCCTAATGGTCATTGTCTTATCAAGACATCCAGGAGGAGCAAGTCAACTATATGGGCAATCAAGGAAGGTCTGGAAATTTCTCCAACAATCAGTACTCAAATAATTATTCACAAGGTTGGAGAAACAATCAGAACAACAATTCTGGATGGAAACAAGATGTTGGAAATCCCAATAGACAAGCTCCTTATCAGCAGCAACAGTAACAAAGCCACAATCCAATGAATGACATGTTGTCAAAATTGGATGAGAAAATTGATGCCCTTATACAATCTTTTGATGCCTATAAGAAGAATACAAATGCAACTCTCAAACTTGTAGAGACACAAGTTGGCCAGTTGGCAAAGGACATAGCAGAGCACAACAGAGGACAATTCACTGCCAACACCCAAACCAATCCCAAGGAATAATGCAATGCAGTTACTACTGAAGGTAACACATCAGAGGGAAGTGGTCTGGAGGAAAACATATCATGTGAAGAGTTGCCTACATAAGAGATTGTGCTGGAAGATCTCCAATCAAAAGAAGTTCTAGAGGAAGTTAAAGAGGAAGCAGAAAAGTCAAAAAGGGTTTACAGCTCAGAAAAATCATTAAACCCTGGCAGATTCACAGTACCAGTTACTGTTGGAACTCAACCAGTCACAAAAGCCTTGCTAGATGTTGGAGCAAGCATCAATCTGATGCTATTATCATTTTTTAAAAGACTGGGAATTTTAAAGGTCAAACCTGCAAATGTAGCTCTACAGCTTACAAAAAAGTGCACACAATACCTATATGGGATAGTTGAAGATGTTCCTTTATGAGTGGACAAGTTTGTATACTCTACAGACTTCTTTATTGCTGATATGGAGGAGGATACTGATGTCCCCTTGATTTTAGGAAGACCTTTCATGAAATCTGCCAGAATGATAATTGATGTTGATAAAGGAAGATTCAAGCTAAGTGCTCAGGATGAGAGTATTATCTTCCAAATGGACAGAGGAATTTACCACCAACCTGAACCACCAGATCAATTGGAGCAAGATCCTACTGATGGGATCTGCATAACTTATTATGAATCACAACTGCAGAGAGTAAAAGAAAAGCAATTTCCTATCAAATGTTCCTGAGCACAGGCAGAAAAAGGTTCCCAATATTCTGAGGAAGCCAACAAGAAGAAAGAAGCAGCTGCAGGAATCCATGGTGGAATTCTACTTCAAGAAAAGATAAAGATCAACATCAGATGAAGAAAAAGACAATGAAGAAACTGATGATAAGACAAAAAGATGGTGTGAAGGATGGATCAAGTCAACAGAAGGTGGATCAGCTGAATCTACCATTATCCTCCAGTTGAAACCACCATGAGTAAACTATGCGTCAAGCTATATGATGTTAAACGAGCGCTTCCTGGGAGGCAACCCAATGTTTTTATTTATTTTTGTAGTTTTTGTTTTTCCATTTGCGTGTTTTAGTTAGTTTAATTTTTACCTGTTTAGTTTAGGAACTGTTAGGAAAAGGACCAATAAAAATGTGAAAAAAAGAAACATGAACACTTTGAATTTGGGAAGCAACAGAAAATAAAAATTGTATTATGTTTTCTGCGCTTCACCTAGGCTGAGCGCAGGAGAAGCGTAGAAATGCAATTTCAATTCTGTTTTCTGTGCTTCACCTGCACTAAGCGCAGGTGAAGCGCAACATCTCGCTCCAGGGAAAACTGAAACACGCGTTCCACCTGCGCTGAGCGCAAGTGGGGCGCAGTTACCCGTTCCAGCATAAATTCAAAAATCTGGACAGGGGAAGGCCATTTTCACCTCTCCCCTGTTCGTTGTGAGCGTCCCCTACTTCCCTCTAGCTTCCATTTTCACTTTTTCACTGAAAGGCCTTCTCCTTTCATCTTTCTATTGCTATTCCAGGTATGTTTTTAAGGTTTTGAAAGGATTTTACCGATTAAAATCCTTAGTTGTAACGTCCTAATTTCTCATTTCTAGAATAATGTCCGTTGGAAACACTTTTCCCGAATTTTCTGAAATTATTTCGCGCCATTTTTTATATCGACAAGCAAAACACATAAACGCCTAAGTAATCCAACGTTTAATTAGGCCCAAAAGAAACAACTCATACATTAAGTTCTCAACATAATTTCTTATTTAGGAAACTAGGGACGAACCAACACTTTGGAGTGTTAAGGCTCATAAACTCCTACCGGAAATCTGGCAGAGTTTCCCCCGAAAACTGGACATTTCCCAAATTTCAGCTTCACCTGAAAACCAGCAAATCACCAGTACAGTTCATAATACATAATTCCTAATCCATCTCAATGACAAATAAGCCTCCATGGCCAATCTAATTGTGTCCACAAAATTCCACTTAACTCACGACTACAATTAATTATTTATACAATTATATCCTTAGAACTTCAATACAACAAGTAACAGTCAAATACTTCTCGTAACCACTAGGAGTGAAGGAATCCACTCTAAGAGCTCCACCTCCCACCTGAATTCCAAGCTAGAGATCACCTGCACAGACTAAAATGTTTTTCCAAACCGTGGGATGAGACTACGGTCTCAGTGAGCAGAGCATGCAGCAAGCAGTGTGGGGAGGCAGGCACATGATATGCATACATCATTCAACAAATCATGCACATATACCAATCTCAGCATCCACTAATATAGCAAACATGAACTCTAACAATTTCTATAAAATGTCTAAATACAATCTAAATAAAGTCTAGTATCATAACTCAAGTAACATATTATGCAATGATCACATGTACAACTTATGAATCTAATGCACAAACAACTCATGATGCAAATCTCACTGCTGCCCAGTAGGTAGGCATCTCACAATTGTTCCCAACCGGCAGGGTCTTATCACTGATTCTGGAGTTAGTACTGAGCTCAGACTACAGGGAACGTCTTCCCTGGGGACTTATCCCACCCTTATTTTGGACCGAAGTCAGTTTTCATACAATTTCTCATGGCCGAAGCTGGCTTATATGATCTCACGACCGAAGCCATCTTAATTCTTAATTACTTTTACCGTCGAAGCCAAAGGATCTTTTTCCATTGAGAAATAGTTTTCATGAAGATAAAGAGTTTTTCTGAAAAGGTTTAGCCTTTAATTGACATCATAAATTTCTTACTGAAACTAACCATGCTCATATGCTTCATGTCATGCAAATATTCCACATCAATCTAACAAATCATCATAGCTAATCAAGAACTACCAATAATTTCATTCAATTGCATCCAATCACAAGAAATCCCCAAAATCCCCAAATCTTTACTGACCTAGGGTTTGACATACAAGCTAATAATCAACTCAAGCATAAGTCTCACTTAATCCAGCCATAAACCATCATTTACAAGCCAAAGGGAAGAGGAATAGAGGAATAGGGATCATACTAGGAGAACACATAGGATGAAGTGGAAGTGTGTGAGCTCTACTCACCTTTAATGGAGGAACAATGGATGAGGAGGAGGAAATTATTGGGAGGAAATGGTGGAATACGAGCCACAGGAATGGTGGAGCACCTTCAATCAAGCCCTTCTCCTTCTCCAAGCCCTCTCTCTCTCTAAAACCAGCTCCCTCTCACTCTAAAAGAAGCCCTAGAAGGGAGAAAAATGGGGAGAAAACGCGTCTCCCCTGTTTTAAAAACGTTTTCTGGACCGCGCGCGCTGGGGCGCACTCCAAACAGAGCATGCTGCCTCGCGTGTGCTGGGGCGCGCTTTTAGTGCGCTGGAGCACAAAAACCTGCTATTTGGAGGTCCAAATGAACTCGGAATACTATCATATATCATATCAAATTGAAGCCCCGGATCTTAGCTTTCTAATGCAAGTGGAATCACCTTAATGGGACACCCATAGCTCTAGATAATTGTGAATTAGTGCACCAAGGTCATTAGGCCTAAAACCCAAAATTAAGTAATAACCTCGGTTTGTGCCCCTCTTGGCTCCAGTTCAATTCTCTCCTTCTCAAACCTAATTCCTCTCCATGAAAACCTTCTTCTAACTTGGTTCTTCTCATCCAAACCATTCCCCACTCTAAATCTTGATAATTCAATTCCCTTTAACCTTAAAGCTTATTCTTTCACACTTAATGGCTAAGATCTAGGATGTTGCTCTTTTTCCCTTAACTCTTCCTCACAGCCCTTCCCTTCAACGTAGTACTTCTTTACCTAGCATCATTTCCTTACTCTTAACCATCCCATATTTCCCTCTGACTCCGGGTGTGATTCCTTCCAGGTCCAATCTTTAGTTGTTTGACTTACCATTTGGTTATTCTTCCAGAACCTCCTACTACCCAACCTTCTTAGTTTAGATATCCAATTGTTACTTAATTCCACATTCAACTCCGATTTCCTTTTCTACCCTCGTCCTACTTCTCCTAGCTGGATCCATAGCCTAAGGTTTTCATTACGTTCTTTAGGTTTAAATCTTGGGATGTTACATTAGTTCTTTGTTTGGTTAAGCAAACCTTAGGGTAGCAAACTTAGGCTTTTAGAATTACAAGTTTTTAGGATAAATTGTCAATAAAGCCTCTATATACACTGTTGGTTGTGGTTATGTGATTGGTGAATATTTCTGATTGCTCAGTGAATTTGGCAAATTCTTCTGGTTGGTAACATTAATGCTCTGAATTTGATGGTACTGATTGCATGCATGATGTTACCTTGATACTAGTGAATATATTTGTCATCTGAGCCTGATAACATTTATCAATTAAATGCCATGTTTTGAGTTGTTGAATTCTTAAGTAAAATGCTTCAGTTAGTCACTTCGTTTGTAGTTTAAGCATGTTCTTAAGAATTTTATTGGCATTTGGCAAATTGATTGGACCTAATAATGCATGATAACTAATTGCTCTGATTTTGGAATTTACTTGGTTTCCATGCATGGCTTACATTGTATAATACACTGATCATGAGTTGAAAAGTTATCTTTATATGCATTGGAATAACCCTGGTCCTATTTTATCTTGCAGATGGCTCACACCAAGGTCACTGATGCCACTAGTACCTCCAGGAGAGGTAAAGGTGGCAAGAGGACTCAGGAGGATCCCAACTTTGATGCAATGAAATTCAAGAGTCCAGCAGCTTCCGAGGCATACAATTCTCTTATGAACTGTAACTTCATTAAGGAGAGACTGGTATCCCTTCATCCTGAAGAATTCCCAGAGTTCAACGAGGAGATCACCAAGAGGCAATGGAGGAGGGTTGCTGAGCCTGACTTGCACTTTGACCCGGAGCTGGTTCGGGAATTCTATGCTAATGCCATTGGTGACCATGGTGCTGATGTGGCAAGACGGTCATATGTGAGAGGTTGCTGGGTGAGATATGATCGCGATGCGATCAATGATTTTCTGGGAGGACCTGGTCCTGATGATGAGGACCAAATGATTTGCCAGTATCACCAGCTGGTTCATGATATTGGCACCTACGGTAACGATGAACCGGATACGAGGACATCTAAGTATTTATGTTTACCAGGGCATACTTTTGAGCTCAACGCCTATCAGCATGCTGCCAGGATTTTCGGGAAGGACCTAAAAAGCATCTCTCAGATGTGGACATTCTTAGTGTTGGCTAACATCCAGCCTGCCAACCATGTATCAGATATCATCATGAAGATTGCTCATCTTATTTACTGTACCCTGACTGCACAGGACATTGACATTGCCAAGGTGATATCTCATAAGATATTCCTTACGACATCTACTGTGGGGCGTCGCAGTGCACGCTCCAGGATCAGTCTCGGGTTCCCTTCCCTTATCACCGCTCTATGCAAGTCTCAGGGTGTTGAGGTCTATCCCACTGAGCCTATCCAGACCCCTATGACAAAGGGGTAGATTGAGGCCAACTGCATCCCTTAGGAGGAGTTGGACCCACCTCCAGAGCCAGAACAGCCACCACAGCAGCAGCAGCCACCACCAACTGATGGATACATTCCTTTTTGGGCGGAGCATCTGTTTTATCAGAACTCCACCCTCCACAGAGGTTTAGTTTATCTCCAAGACTATTGGTACCATATCAGACCAGACCCCTACCCAGGCATGCACCCAGACCAATTCAGAGATTATTTGCAGTGGCCTGGGGACAGGCCTATTCCTCCGGGAGGAGGAGGAGGAGGAGGAGCTGGTGGTATAGATGGACATGATGAGGACATACAAGATAGAGAGGACGAGGATTGATTTGGTGTTTTTCTTTTCTTTTTCCTTTTCATTTTTTCTTTTTCTTTTATTTTCTTCCATTGGATCTGTACTGAATCTGACACTATTGACTCACTCTTTTATTCAGTATAGATTCCAGTATGTTTATTGTTGCGTAGGATTTATTTTTAGGAATTTTTTTTTAGGAATTTATGAAATAGGGATTTAAGGAAATAAATTTAAAATCTCAAAGCTAGGCAGTCCAACTAACTGAATTAGGAAAGAGAAAGGAATTTCGTGATTGAATCCATAATCAGTTAGGACTAGGATATTGTGTAGGAAAATATATCAGGGTAGTTAATTAATTTCAATAAGTGTTTTCATCAAGGAAATCAGCCAAAAAGCCGGTGAGTTGTGAGACCAAACACTTCTTCTGAGAGTTTTCACCGTTGCTTGTCAACTGCTATTGCTTGAGTTTCTGGATTTTATTCTACACATGAAAAATATGGAAATGATAAAGGCAAATTTGTATTTATGAAATAATTGCTCAGTGCAAAAAAGCCAACCCATGAAAAATTTTCCAATTTTTCTAACCCATTTGAGCCTTAATGTTTCTTTTCTTATGCACCTCAGCCAAATTGATATCAATACCCTGTCCCTTATACACTTGGGATAGAGAGCATAAGTGCAGTTCTGACAAAATGGGTAGTTAATTGGAAAAATACAAAAAGCAGGCACAAGAAAGCAAAGTGAGTCACTCCCTTAAGAATATAAAAGAAAATAAAAAAAGTGAATAAAAAAGGGAGTGAACCACCAATCAAAAAGAAGAGGCCAGCTGAATGATGCAAGTCAAGAATGCAATGGAAAATTGAGAGAAAGTTCAAGAAAAAGAAAAAAAAAACAAAAATGCTCTCTATTCCAGTGTTTCTTTGCATACCCAGAAAAACCATGAGTTCTTGATAGCCCAGCCTCATTACAACCCAAGAAAGACCTTTTGATGCATGATTTCCATGTGCATGATTATTAACCAAAAACGACTATCAATTTTAGTTGTTCAACTGCTACGAAAAATTGAGGGAAACACTTACCCGTGAGCATGAGAGAATTCCTTGATTTATCACTTATTGTTTTGGTTACTGCTTTTGAAAAAGTTTGAATGTATTTTTATCCTGTTCTAATTGAGTATTGGAAACACACTGAAATTTGGTAAGTGACAACTGCCTAGAAAAGAGATGATGAAATTATTTCCTTATTATTGAGAATCATGAATGGGGATTGAATTCATTTGATTGCATAAGGTTCTCTTGCTTGAGGACAAACAAGAAGCTAAGTTGAGGGGAATTTGATAAGTGTTAAATTAATGTAAATTTCATATTTAATTTTAATACTTATTAAGGGCAAAATGGTAAATTTATACCCCAATTTATCCCTTTTTGGCCAAAAGTGTGATTCTTGTAATTATTTAAATCAAATTTGAATTTGATGTTATTTTGATAAAGATTCTGTTGATTTTTGCAGATAAAAAGTTTAAATTCAAATCCAGCATCAAGATAGCAGCAAATAAGGATAGGATCAACACAAAATAGCAGCAAATAAGGATATGATCAACACAAGATTAGCTTAAAAAGGAGGAGAATCAGGAAAACAGATACCGAGGTCTGCGCTGAGCGCAAGTGGAGAGCAGAATTAGAATTTCAACACTGTTTCCTACGATTCATCTTCGCTGAGCGCAGATCTGAGCGCAAGAACACGTAAACCTAATTTCTAATGGGCCAAGCAAGGTTTCAACAGGCTTTCCAAAGTTCTATTTAAAGGACCTTCAGCAAGGATCGAAGAGGAGGAGACGGCGGAGCAGATCTGGAGCTAGAGAAGAGTGTGACAGTCTCTCTATTGGTTTGTAATGGCTACCATGAGTAGCTAAACTCTCCCATAGGATTGAATGTAGTCAATTCAATCTCCAATTGTATTTGAATTCTCTATGTTATTTATGAATCCCTATTTTTATAATATTTGGTGTTTTTAATATGTTCTTAACGCTTAGATTTCGCCTCTGTGTCGGAGTTATTATGTGATTTCTTAAACGCGTTGAGAAACGGTTTTCTAAATCTGATTGGTGAAAACACTCAATTCATCATTGTGGAGACCAAGATGAATTGATAGCTTTTACAAATAAATCATTAATCCGGGGCAATTTACGACTGTGGAGACCAGGGTAAATTATTTCTGGGTATTTCATATTTGTGGAGACCTTTGTGAAATAACTTTAATTTGTGCTTCGATATTATAATTACATATTCATGAATATCATTGGGTTCCAAATACAAAAGGGGTGCGATAGATGAAATTCAATCCTAGTTCCAGTAATTTGCTCAACCTCATCTCATTCTCTATTTACTATTGCAATCTACACAAACAACCATCTTCCCATACTTGATAAGTGTGACCACTAGAATTTACATTGCACCTTTCCCTGTGGATACGACAACCCCTTTTACTTACTATTATACTGATGTAATTTTGGTACACTTGCCAAGATTTCAACACAAAGTCTTTATTCTTTCACTTCCCTCCTTGTCTAAAATCTTATATCTTCAACACAATGCTTTGTAGTCAAACTTCTTGATGTAACGTCCTAATTTCTTAAATTGAAAAAAACAATGCCTGTTGGAAGCACTATTTTCAGAATTTTGGAAATTATTTCGCGCATTTTAAGTATCGCTTAAAACATGAAAACGCTCAGGTAATCCAACATATTACATAAGCTGAAATTCCATAATCAAATATAACTAAACACTCATTGCCACTCTAGCATCCATCAAGACACAGAATAAGTATAGCTATATGGAATACCACGATACATGTCACCTATAACAGACAATACCATACCACCTAGGCCCGACATGTACTACCATATTCCATTATAAAATAGTAGATCCATATATACAATAACCAAAATACACCAAGTCCCAAAATGATCCAAAAAGGGATAAAAATTTAATCTTCCATCCATTCAAGCACCTGGCCTGGAGCCCTGTGAATCTAAATACAAAATATCGTATAATGAGACTAAGGTCCCAGTGAGTGTGTTTTAAACAGGCAATATGAAAAGAAATAGATAAATGTAATGCAACAACCAAGAATATGATAATATAATCACACAAAGGGTAATACCAATAAGATAATTTATAATTAAACATGAAGTGTTTAACCCAACACTCAAGGGGTCTTTCCGCTTATCTGTGAAGGCTAGACTGAGCTCAGGCTAACAGGGACCGTCGTCCCTGAATGCCACAAGGACCTTGCCCCGTTACTGTGATAGATTCAAACAATAAATTATCCTCTTTTATACATGAGATCCAAGCCCCAAATACCTCAATTACACATGAAGGCCAAGGATCCACATTCAATTTCTTATTTACACCGTGAGGCCTCAAGGACCCAATTCAAGTTTCTTTCAAAATGAGTGAAATAATTCATGGATAGGCATAATAATATCCTCAAAGCATATGATAACATGAGTATACAATTCAATTCAGTCTCCATCATCAATAATTAAGAAATGGCAAAAACCCCCAATTTCCTCTACCCTAGGGTTTAACCCAACAATCCATTTCCACCAACCAACACATTTCATAGCTCAATCATCAACCCAAATCAACACAAACATTCAATGAAAGCAAAGGAAAGAAGAATAGGGAGCATTTATAGAGAACACACAAGAGGGGAGTGAGGGTGGTGAACACACTCACTTGAATGGAGAAGGGAGGAGAAAAATTTGGAGATGGTAGAGGAATGGAGATGCTCCCAAGCTTGAGAATGGTGGAGATGACCTCAAATCTTCCTTCCCTTCTTAACCCTAGCTCTTTCTCTCTCTAAACTCTCTGACCTCTCTCTAACTTTAGGTTGAAGAAAAAGAAGAAAAGTGAAGTGGAAAGGGACGCGCAAGGCTTAAAAGCCAAGCATGCAAACATGCGCTGGAGCGCACAAGCTCCAGGGGCTGTAGCGCATAAGTGCACTGGGGCATGGTGAAGGTGCGTTATAGCACGTCCGAGACAGAGGCTCCATCCTTTCCAATAGAACGCGCGCTGGGGCAGGGACAAGGTGCGCTGTAGCGCCCTACAAACAGAGGCCTCCCCTCCTCTACATAATTGATGCGCGCTGGAGCACGCTAAAGCGTGCTCAAGCGCACTCCAAACAGAAACTCATTTCCTCCCTTCTATACTCTATTCTTAAGGTTTCTCCCTCAATTCTCTCTCATCCCCCATCTATAAAAACTCTCTAATACTAGGGTGGTTAGAGATTGAAACCTCCCTATAAAAAATTCGGCAGAGTCTCCCTTAAAACTCGACATTCCCAAATTTTCACCTTAATCCTGAAACTCAGAAAATCCAATCACAACAGCATAATAACATAGTACATGAGCCTCTATTGCTAAACATAGGAATTTTTTTTAAAAAAAAGGGATGTTACACTTGACATATGTAGAGGCTCCTCCCATTGCAAAGTATGGTCCATTACCTTAGACCATTATTTTCTAACTAAAACTTCTGAAGGCTCAAGAAAATAATTTTGATTTGTATCAAAGGCTTATGCCAAAAATTTTGCTTTTCATATTATTTTGTGTTAATGTTTTCGGCTTTTGCTGATAAGGGTTATAGGGAGATGGATTGTGGTTGTGGTGGTTGCATAGATTCATCATTGTGCAAAAGTTTTGTCGTTAATGCCCGATCCTTATTATTACCTGCATTTCAAATGTGTGGTCCCCCTAGGATGATGAAACATATATATGGTGAAAAGGCCAAGGACTAGACACAAGGACGAGTATGAAATTTAATTTTATGTGGCGTGTGTGATTTCTATTTATGGATCTCTACAATAAAACATTTCATTGTTGATTTGCTGTAGCTTTCTGGCATACTCAAACAGGTTGGATACCCTGAGCAAATGGTTTACAAATTTTTAGAAATTTAGGTTTCTAGCATCTGAAGCAGGAATGTTAAGCAATAATCGCTGCATAATTCGTGTGCTGAAATGGTTTTCTGAAAAAAAAAAAAAAAAGAGTTGGCTACAAATGAAAATTCGAGCATGAAATATAGAATTGCAGATGATAGAGAATTATTAATTATTTAAATGTCTTTTGAATTTTCAAAATTTTGTGGACATTTAACCATTGAGTTGTCTAGCATCCGCATGGATGTCAATAAAGGGTATGTCGTGGGGGTAAACTTACTTCTCCCACCCACTTTTCTAACATTTTCTTGAAGAGTAAATTAAGCTACCCTCGTATCCAAAAATTTAGGGTTGTGTTTTTTTTAACAAAGAATAAAAATGCTTTGTATTTATAAAGTATGTTGAAAAATGAAATAATTATGCAAGTTGTTTAAAAAATAAGAACATAAAAAGTTGTCTTAGTGTTTTTAAGTAAAAACATAAGTTATATTAATTTTTTATTACCTGTTTTCGAAAAGGGAGGTTTATATGATGGAAAATGTTGAACACTTTGGACATTGGTGTAATTAAGGAAACTAGACTTGTGCCCGCGATGCACGAAAAGTAATTTATTCTAGTAAAATGAAATATATATTAATATGTTATGTATATAAACATGTAAAAATTCACTAAGTGATAACATAAATATTAATGAACTTTGATGTAAATATTTATCTCCCTATAGTGTATAAACAATACTATAAGAAAAATTAAAATGATTTTTTCTATCAATAAAATTACATTTTAATTTAAAAATTAATTCATTTTTATCAATTAATTTTTAGATCATATTTTTAAAAACTAAAAGAAAAGTAAAACACTTATAATCTATACAAATTTCTATTCATTACTACCCTATATGATTTATCTTTTGTCATCTATAATTTATTTTTACCCAATAACTCAAATATTTATAATTTTTTTTGTAAAATTTTCATCCCGTTGTGATTTAATTTTACCCTATAGATTAATTGTTATAAATACTTTTCCTATATTTTTTCCCCGTAAATTAAATAATTACTCTTGATTTTTATCTATTATCATTGCGAATAAAAAAACAATATAAAATAATTAATCTAAGTTATAATTTAAAAGGTCATAGAAAAATATTAGAAAACAATAAATCTATATTGAAATTCAAAAGGTATCCTTTTCTCATATGAAATTAGCGATAATATTGAGATTATTCGTATGAAATTACTTATTTGAATTATTATAAGTAGATTATTATTGCTTTTTATATAGAACCATTGTTTTGAAAATCGGACGGACTGACCGGTTCAACCGGTCCGACCGGAAACCGATCCATTGAACCCTAAAAATTTGTGCTCTTCAGAACCGGTCAAGAACTGGTCGAACCGGTGAAAACCGGTACCAGAAAACAGGTCGAACCGGTCATTTTCTAAAATTTTCAAATATTTTTTTTCTTTTTTTAAATTTTTTGTTTAATCTTAAATATTTTAAAATTAATAAAGTTATTTAAGAATTACAAATAGATATCTATTATTTTATCAATTATTATTAATTTTTTGGTCTTATAAATCTTATAATAATGTTATTTATACTAATTTAAGACTTTATATGTCTTAATTTCTTATAACTATATTATTTTATTATTAAAAAATTTAGATAATATTTAAAATATATAATTAATTTATACCGGTTCGATCACGGTTCAACCATAATTGAACTATTAAACAGTGAACTAGTGGCTTCATCGGTTCAATCACCGGTCCAATTTGTAAAACATTGTATAGAACAATCATCCCAAAGTGATATATTTTTACTCTTAAATTATTATATTTTCATATATATTTACTATATTTTTAAACAATTAAAAGAAAGCAAAACAAAAGTGACTTGAGTAAAGTCATAAAATATCTTCTGTAGTTTGGTATAGGGGAAAAATTTATAGCATCATGTTTTGATAGGCAACATTCCCAGTGAAATAAAATCAAATCTCAACCTCAGAAGCAATCCATTTATCATATACCTAATCATTGTTATTAACAAAAGGTCAGCAGCCTAACACCAAATTCCCCAGTAACTCTTTGGCAACATTAACAAAAGATCCCTAATCCTTTATGCACCCAAAATCATTTCTCATATAAAATATAGATTAATTTCCAATTTAATTGAAAGTCATATCAAATTCACATGTGATCAAAAAGGTTATAATACTCACAATGCTGATGAAAGAAATGGATCACAACTACTAAAACAATGAAGACACGGGTGGTAAAAAAATTCATGAAATGAACAATGCCATGAATTTTGCAGCAACGTACGGACAAAAAAAATCTTGTGTTGCAATCATCTATATTCTTCGGTATTTTTTCCACAGTCAAAATTCAGAGAGTGTAACCTCATTTCATGTTTGCTTGTTGTCATTTTTAGGAACTCTACTCAGCTCTCTATTCTTCCCCTAATAAAAGATCTAGCAGGTCAGGCCAAATTGTTATAGACTCAGAAATAAAATCTGAGATTTCAGAGAGCTGGAAAATAGGAAAAGAGAGAAAGCAGAAGAACGACTCTGTGATGGTAAACTGAATTACAAACTTAGAAAAGGAGAAAATTATCCTTCCAAGGGTTTTCCCTTCACAAAGAATTTACCCTTTTACAACTAAGATAATGCTTGGTTCTCCAATACTAACAATTCATAAGGAATCTTCTACTCCCCTCCTACTATTCAAGCTAGCCACCAAACCAATTAAATATTCTAAGACTGACTACTCTTAATCAAGTAACTAATTTTGTAAGTACTCTTAACTGCTTTGCATCCACATCTTTCATTCTTGTGTCTTGGGTTCTATTAGATACAATAAATTTTTGTTCCAGTACATATAATACAATAACATATCAACCATGCAAACCAATTATATTCTTCTGATATCAATTATAAAATACTCATTCAACACAACAGTTTTAACCTAATGGAAAAAGGTATATCATCATCATCATCATCCTTGTTTTCTTCTTCTTCCATTTTCTTGAATAGAAATTTTGTGCATTCTTGAAGTAAGGCACACATTAATGAAGATAAACACAGAGGATAGCAGCTGTGATGCGTATCTTCTAGCTGATGTGTGTATTAGTAGCAGCTCCTGTATTTTGGTGTATTTGTTGGCACTTGGCAGATTTGTGAAAATGTCTGAATACGCCAAGTGAGCTTTTCCTGTTTTTTTTTCCTACTTTTTGTCTTTGGCTAAGAGGTAGAGAGGAGGGGATTTCAGGTGGGGAAGGGAAATTTGGAGCAAGGGAAAATGATGAATAGTGTATAAATTTTCAAATTTTGATATTAGGAAAGGAAGTGAATTATAAAACATTTAACATATAATAAATAATGATAGATATGTTATTTAATTACCTTATTGCATCCATCTCATATATTTGTTAAAAAATAGAGTATTGACATTATTTTATTGTATCAGATAATAAGTACCTCTGTTACACAGATAGCAGTAACAGAAAAACTAAATGGATTAAAGATGAAGTTCATGATCAGAAAGGCTGTTATACATCAAATAAATGAATTTCACTCCTAAAAGGTTTTACATTATTGATCCATTGTCACGTCTTCAACATCTCATGTAATTTTAACACTGTCAAACTCATTAAATAAAATGCATAAGATGGTAGTGTAAAAAGTTATACACCAACATAGCATCAAAACGAAAGTCTTTCCCTTTTGAAGTTTAACCAAATAAACAAAAGAACATAGACATGCAAATAAACCCTAAATTAGAAAAATAAAAATTGAAAGTGTCACTGAAACAGCTTCAATAATTGGCAAAATTGAAGGACTATCATCTTCAATATCGTAATCCTATAAGATATTATAGCAACCGTTTGTATACTTCACCTTTTATTTTATCATCAACCTGTGTGGATATATTAGTAGGACTATCCCCTTCATCTTCTTCATGATGATCCCAAAAGCAAATAGTTCAGAAGCTAGTTTATAAGATCATATGAATAAATAAAGAAGTATTGAATGCAAAATTTAGAATTCAACAATTAAATCAGTTTCATGTGATAAACTTTTGACAATGATATTCCCCAAATATGATCATTATTTTTGCTTGACTTACTCTTCCCTACAAATGTTAATGAATTCAAAAAGATTAGTTGCGTTCTTCCCTACAAATTCTCAGTCCAATTTTTAAAAATACATTACAATAACGTTGACCTGATTTTATTAAAATATATCTATAAAATTGAATTACATTTTAAGTAATAACATAAATAGAGTAGTCAACACAAAATATCAATGCTTTTAAAAAATGAAATTAAGCATCACAAAAACATACTTTCTCTTGTACTCAAAAACCTCTTGAAGATTAGAATTAATAAGCAATTTAGTCCCATTATTAAAATTCCCTTATTTTCCACATTATACACAAATATTAAAAATTCAAAAGAATTAGAAAGTAATAACTGTTGAGACAAACTCACCTGCAAGACTTTTTAATATGAGAAACCATTAAGTTTAAATATATGAGATGCATCTTGTTATTACTAACTGTGTGCTCAAGCATGTGGCAGAACAATGTTAGAATCTGTTTTGCAGAATTCAAAGATCCATATATGTCAAAACAAAAGAAACAAGGAAGCATCAAGAAGCTTGAAGCATCAAACGAAAAGAGACTCAGAAACAGCTTGAGACGACGTCTCAAGAACAAATGCAGAGTCAAGAGATCATCTCAAGAGAAAGAGACAGATCTAGAAGTGCATCATAAGCTTCATTGATCAAGACATTAAAAGGATGAGACTAAGTTTCTAAATTGAGCAAGAGATCAGCACAAGTTAAGAAGAGATGTGAGATCAGCTTGAGACGTTGTCTCATGGTCAGACGCAAGAGAAGAGTTCCAAGTGAGAGATGCAAGAGAAGAGCGACAGACTCAGAAGAGACTCAAGTACAGTTCAACTGGACAGGTCATCAAGTCAGAATAAAAGTGATCCAGTACACTGTGCAACTGACACAGTGACGTTTGTACTTGAACAACCGTTGCACTCATCCAGCAGGCAAGGCCTGACACTATTCCAACAGCTCTCAACGACAATAAACGGTCAGAAACGGCTAACTACCCTTTGATATAAATCCTAAGAGCTACAGTGGAGAAATATGAGAGACTACGTTGATCATTGAACAAATACTGAATCTCATTACACGTCTCATGTGACATCTCAAGTGCACGTCCCAACTAGTTCATATCCAGACCTGATCTCAACTTGAGAACATTATTAGTCTCCATCCATCTCTTCTTTGATTGTAATACTATCACTTCTTTTAGAAGAGAGAATCACTAGTTAAGCCTACTGCCTATCCATACATTGTATGTTTGTAAGCTAGACTCATCACAACATCCTATTCTTGTAACCTGTCTTATCAAATATAGGAGTGTGCCTAGTCTTAGAATGAGCTGTGAGCTTCCTGAAGAGGTTGTAAGAATACTTGTGGCTCAGTCAAGGTAGGAGTGCCTATGCTTGGTGTGAGAGATGTCCTGAAGAGGCTGTAAGAATACTTGTGGCTCAGCCAAGGTAGGAGTGCCTATGCTTAGTGTGAGAGACGTCCTGAAGAGGCTGTAAGAATACTTGTAATTGACGGGTTGTCAATAGTGGAAATCTCACGAGTTGTGAGGACTGGACGTAGCCCAAGGAGTGGGTGAACTAGGATAAGATCCCTGTGCCATCTCTCTTCCTTATTTCTTTATCTTGCTTTACACTTAACTCATCTCAAATCTGTTAACAACTAAGTACTTGCTTTAAAATATAGTTGAATCTGATTTGAGATTTTAAGACAACTTGAACATAATTGAAACAACTAAAATTCAAACTGCTTATACCTTGTCTTAATAGAGAGCCCAAGTCAGCAGACTTGAGATCACGTCTCAACTTTCAATTTCAGGGTGCAAATTTCAGGAAGAAATTTTTAAAGTCTCTATTCAACCCCCCTTCTAGAGACATTCAACCAACTTCAGTTGGTATCATAGCTCAGCCTCTTTGGGGTTGAGCACACCTATGTGTGAAGAGGAAAAGATCCATGGCTGGACCAAATACAAACTTGTTTATTCCTGAAGGAGCATCCACCAACAGGCCACCAGCCTTTGATGGAACTTATTATTACTATTGGAAGGACATGATGAGACTGTTCATTGAGTCTCAACATGCAAATCTATGGGAAATCATTGAACAAGGTCCTTATGTGCCTTACACTACTGATGAGCTGGGTCTGAGAGAAGCCAAGCCCAGAGGAGCATGGACAGATGCTGAGAAGGAAAGATATGTTCTGAATTCAAGAGCCAAGTACCTACTTACATGTGCTTTGAGCCGCAATGAATATGATAAGGTAGCAGGATGTGCATCAGCCAAAGAAATATGGGAGGCACTTGAAGTAGAACATGAAGGAACCAATCAAGTAAAGAAAGCCAAAATCAACATACTGATCAGACAGTATGATCTCTTCAAAATGAATGAAGATGAAGGCATTGAAGACATGGTGAGACGGTTCACTGTCATTACAAATGATCTCAAGTCTCTTGGAAGAACTTACTCAAATCAGGATATGGTGAGAAAGATCTTAAGAAGCCTACCCAAGCCCTGGAGACCTAAAGTCACAGCTATCCAAGAAGCCAAGGATCTTAGCATTCTCAGATTAGATGAGCTTCTTGGATCATTAAAGGTTCATGAGCAAGAGCTGATGGAAGAAGATCTCATCAGACGTCCAAAAACAATAGCCTTAAAGGCATCATCTAGAAACTCCAAAGGTAAGAAGGTAATATCATCTCAACAGACTTCACTTAACTCATCTCATGATACAGAAACTGAAGAAGATGAAGATGATGATGGAAGTGAGATGGATGATGAATTGGCCTACATCTCAAGAAAGATCAGACGCATGTGGAGAGCTAGAGGAAGTGGAAGAAGAAACTTTCCATCAAGAAGAGGAGAAATCATATCAGATAGAAAAGGTCAATTCATCTACTTTGAATGCAGAAAACCTGGACACATCAAGTCTGAATGCCCACTACTCAAAAAGGAAATAAAGAGAAGTCCAAAGAAAAAGGCAATGATGGCCACTTGGGATGACACAGAAGGAGATGAGAGTCAAGATGAAGAATCTGTTAATCCGTGTCTCATGGCAAATGGTGACTCATCTGATGAAGAGGTATATGAATCTGACTCAGAACTCTCCTTTAGTGAGCTTAAGTCTGCTTTTGAAAATCTTCTATATGATTCAAACCTTCTTGTCTCAAAGAGCTCCTTATTAAAATCAGAATTAGACACAACTCTTGAAAAGGTAAAATTTCTTGAAAAAGAGAATGAAAGTTTGAATCATAAAAACAGTAGTCTCATGTTGTCTCACATGAGACTGTCTGAACTTGTTAAAGCAAAGACTCAAGCTCATGACGAGCAAGAGCTAAAAAATCTTTCTGAAGAAAACCAGAAGCTCAAAAGGCAAAACAGAATTCTCATAGATGATCTAGCAAAATTTGTAAAAGGTACAAAAAACCTTGAGAGACTCATTGGGTCTCAAAAAGGAATTTTTGACAAAGCTGGATTAGGCTATGAAAAATCCTCTAGTGAGATCTGGTATAAAGATTTCTTTATTCCTGCAAGATAAAGGAAGAAGGAAAGATGCTCTTGCTGTAGCAAATTTGGCAACAAGACCACAAAATGCTACTTGGGACAGGTAGCATCAAAGAGAAGGGTAACTAACCATGAAGGACCCAAATATAAGTGGGTACCTAAAGCTAAAACTCTTGTTGTAACAGATGTGCCTGGCAGCAGCAAAATAAAAAAGGATGTGGGTGTTGGACAGTGGATGTTCAAGACACATGACAAGGGACAAAAGCAAGTTCCTGTCACTTGAAGAGAAAGCTACAGGAGTTATCTCCTTTGGAGACAACAGCAAGGCCCAAATTAAGGGCATAGGTAAAATTGGTAAGACAAACTCAGCTCAAATTGAGAATGTATATTTTGTTGAAGGTCTGAAACATAATTTGCTGAGTATCAGTCAGCTGTGTGACAATGGTTATCATGTAAATTTCCAACCCACTTTTTGTGAAATCATAGACTCCAAGACTGGGAAAACAACCTTTTCTAGAAAAAGAAACAAAAACTTGTACTCAGTCTCATTTGAGAGCATATCTGATCTCACATGTCTCATGTCTCATGACCATGAGAAGTGGTTATGGCACAAGAGAGTTGGATACATTAACATGAGAACCATGAGTCAGCTTGCAAGTCAGTCTCTTGTCAAAGGTTTACCCAAAGTAAAATTTGACAAGGACATGATATGTGAGTCCTGCATAAAAAGCAAGCACAATAAATCAAGTTTCAAATCCAGGTCTCATGTCTCAACCACCAAGCCACTTGAGATTCTCCATATTGATCTGTTTGGACCAACTAAGACTGCAAGTCTCAGTGGTAAAAAATATGGATTTGTAATTGTGGATGACTTCTCAAGATTTACCTGGGTTCTGTTCCTCTCTCAGAAGGATGAATCTTATGAATCATTTAAAATATTTTGCAAAAAGATCCAATCTGAGAAGGGATATGGAATAGGTTTTGTAAGAAGTGATCATGGAGGAGAGTTTGAGAATGCAAAATTTAAGAAATTCTTTGATAAAAATGGCATTGCTCATATCTTCTCATGTCCAAGAACTCCTCAACAGAATGGAGTGGTTGAGAGAAAGAATAGGACTCTTCAAGAGATGGCAAGAACTTTGTTATGTGACTCTGGAATTGAAAAGTATTTTTGGGCAGAAGCTGTGAACTCCTCTTGCTACATCATAAATAGAGTCACTATAAGAAAGATCTTGAATAAGACTCCATATGAGCTGTGGAAAGGGAGAAAACCCTCAATTTCCTATTTCCATGTGTTTGGCTGTGATTGTTACATTCTAAACACTAAAGATCAACTAGGAAAATTTGATACAAAATCTGACAAAGGAATTTTCTTAGGATACTCCCAAACTTCCAAAGCTTATAGAGTATACAATCTAAAAACTAAAACTATTGAAGAATCTGTGCATGTAGTCTTTAATGACATGCAGGGCAGCTCTTAGAAAGAGGTTGATGAAGAAATTGAAGAGATGATGGGAGAATTGAGAATTTTAACTCAGGATGTTGAAGAGAGATCCTGACCTAAACAAAAACTAATGGGATCATCTCAACCTGAACCAGGGAGAGAAGCTCAATCTGAGATGGTGTCTCACAGAAGCATCCATCCTGACACATCTCATGTACCTCAAGAAGAAGACAAGTCAGATAGACAAACTGAGAATAGGGGAGCAAGACAAGGAGGTCTTGAAATCCAGAATGAGCATGCATCTCAACTGCCCAGAAGCTGGAGATTAGTGAGATCTCATCCTAAAGATCAGATCATTGGAGAGACTTCAGATAGGGTTAGGACCAGATCCTCCTTCAGAGATGCTGAAAACATGATGGCACTTCTATCTGAAGTAGAACCTAAAGATATCCATGAAGCTCTCAAGGATGAGTCCTGGGTAAAAGCAATGGAAGAAGAGCTCAACCAGTTTGGCAAAAGCAAAGTCTGGGATCTAGTTCCTCCTCCCTCTTATCAATCTATAATTGGAACCAGATGGGTCTTTAGAAACAAGCTAAATGAAAAGGGCAAAGTAATGAGAAATAAAGCAAGATTGGTAGCACAAGGATACAATCAGCAGGAGGGCATAGACTATGATGAGACCTTTGCTCCAGTTGCCAGACTTGAAGCTATCAGAATCCTCTTAGCCTTTGCTGCTCACAAGGACTTCAAACTCTATCATATGGATGTGAAAAGTGCATTCTTGAATGGGATCATTGAAGAGGAAGTCTATGTAAGACAACCCCCTGGCTTTGAAGATCCCCATCATCCAGAGTATGTCCTCAGACTCAAAAAGGCCTTGTATGGTCTCAAGCAAGCTCCAAGAGCTTGGTATGACAGGTTAAATTCCTTTTTAATTAAAAATGGTTTCACCAGAGGTCAAATTGATACTACACTATTCAAAAGGGAAGTTAACAAAGATTTATTAATTGTTCAAATTTATGTGGATGAAATTATTTTTGGGTCCACTAATGAGTCTCTTTGTCAAGAATTCTCAAGTCTTATGCAGGGAGAATTTGAGATGAGCATGATGGGTGAACTGAGATTCTTCCTTGGATTACAAATAAAACAGCTGTCAGATGGCATTTTCATCAACCAAGAGAAATATGCAAGAGACTTGCTAACAAAATTCAAGATGAATGATGCCAAGCCAATGAAGACTCCAAATGCACCCCTCAACTCAGATTGACAAAGATGAGGCTGGTAAGAGCGTCTCAGATAAGCTCTACAGAGGTATGATTGGATCTCTCATGTACCTAACTGCCAGCAGACCTGATATTCAGTATGCTGTAGGCATCTGTGCAAGGTATCAATCTGATCCAAAAGAGTCTTATCTTACTACAGTTAAAAGAATTTTTAGGTACTTAATAGGAACCATTAATCTTGGTCTTTGGTATGAGAAAGGTTCTAGTTTTGATCTCATAGGATATAGTGATGTTGATTTTGCTGGAGACATAATGGATAGGAAAAGCACAAGTGGGTCTTGCCAATTCCTTGGAAAATGCCTCATCTCTTGGTCTTACAATAAACAAAATACAATAGCCTTGTCCACAACTGAAGCTGAATATGTATCAGCAGCTACCTGTTGTACTCAGATATTGTGGATCAAGTCTCAAATGCAAGACAATGCACTCAGGTACTCCAAAATCCCCATATATTGTGATAACACAAGTGCTATAAATCTTGCTAAAAATCCTATTCATCATTCAAGGTCTAAACATATAGATATTAAGCATCACTTTATAGGAGATCATGTGCAAAAAGGAAACATTAAAATTATTTTTGTTGATACCAAAAATCAACTTGCTGATATCTTCACTAAACCATTAGTAGAAGAAAGATTTATTGAAAATTTAAAACTGCTGAATATGTGCTCTCTTAGTTAAAACTCTTTTGAAAATTATTCCATGTGATAAGATTAGCTCTGTGTCTCATAAGTAAGATCCATGGTCAATCTGTGATGAGATGCTAACTCAAGGGAGCTCAGATGAGATGCATCTCATAATGAGTCCAAATTCAAGGGTCATCTCACACTCAAAGGACATTACGTGAGAGAGGAATAGAGCCGTTAACAAACGGCTAGTAACTCATCTCTATGCGCACAACTAGCCGTTAGGGTATAAAAAGAAGTGCCCAACCACTTCTCAATCGTTCATTAACTGATCCCTCATCATTTGCGCACTCATTCTCTCTCTCTCTCAGCTCCTCCCTCTATTTAAGACAAACTCAAAACCCACACCTCATCTCTTTCCTCTCTCTCTCTCAGATGCGCATCAAGATCAAAGCTATCAAACTTCCCTACTCTGATAAATCTTCTTCGTCTTCATCTCCTGAAATCAAGATGTCTTCATTTGAACAACCACAATCCATCAGCGTTCATTCAAGTTAAGAACGCCTCAACCGTTCTCCATCTCCACAGCCCAGTATAGAGTCTGAGCCTTCACAAACTCAGTCTCAACCCTCACCTTCCTCTAAGTCCACTTCTTAAAGAAAAGTACACCCTTTCCTCGAAGAATGAAGTCTCAAAGGATTGCTTCAAACGTAACTCAGACTACAGCACACCAAGCTCCCAAATCTCCTGTCCATATAGACCTCACCCAGCTTGAAGCTTCAAAGAGAAAGGGCAAGGCTGTTGAAAGAAAGAAGCTCTCATTTCAGTCTGATCTCTTTGAAAATGCAGAAGTGGAAGAAAAGTTTATCAAAAAGTTTTCTGAAAAGAAGATAGTGATTGGGAGACTTATTGACTTTAAGGAATTGAAAGAAGAAAACTGGGATATTGTTCCTTATCTCAGGAAGCAGGGCTAGGAAGACTATCTGTCTATGACAGAGCCAGTCTTTCCAAAGATGACAAGGGCCTTTTATGCTGCTTGTACCAAGGCTAAGGGTGCTTCTCAGGGGTTACCCCATGTAATAGTCAATCTCAAAGGAGTTCATATTGAACTCACTGAAGAATCCCTGGGGGCCATCATTCAAGCCCCAGTGACTGGAAATAGGCTTTACAACAAAGAAGACTGGTGGAGTCAAATAGGAGTCTCAGTTGCAAGCGTAGGAACCTCGCTGTTTAAAGAGGCAAAGGTCACAGACTCCTCCTCCTCTCTCAATCATTTTGGGAAATTCCTCTTTCACCTGGTAGCCAAATGCATAATGCCCAGAGCTGGCACATTCAACAAAATTTACACTCAAGACTTGATGGTCATGTATCATCTCAAGCACAGTATCCCTCTAAATCTTCCCTTTCTAATTCTAAGGCACATGGAACATGCCTTCTACAACTCCAAAGTCACTTCCTATCTACCATTTGGAATGCTCACCACGAAAATCATGAAGCATATCAAAGTTGACCTCAGTGGCTGTGAAGAGACATCTGAAAAGCCTAGACTGATTGGAAAATCAAATCTCAAGTCTCTGAGTTTAGATGGAAAGTCAATTCCTCCTCCCACTTTTCCACTTGAAAATCCTGCTCCCATTCCTCGTTCTACTCAAGCTTCTCCATCCTCAAAATTATCTGAGACTCACAAGAAGAAGAAAAAGAAAGAAGGTTGTTAAGGAGACTGCTGAGGGATCTCAAGAAGGTCGTGAGATCCCTAGAGAACAGAAGAAGAGAAAGTCTCAACCTTCAGTCTCAACTGAGACTAAGACTAGAAAAAAGAAGAAAAAGAAGACAAGGTCTGAGCATGTTTTATCTGCTATTACTAAGCCTGAACCTCAACCACTCAATACTGAAGAACCAGTTACTACAGAACCAGCACCTGAGATGCAAGAACCCGCACCTGATCCTCAATTAGTCTCCACATCATCAGACACCACCTCCATCTCCTCAGCAAGCAATCAATCAATCTGATGTCTCTCCCATCACAAAAAATGTTGTTGAGACTCTTATAAGTTTAGAGAAGGAAATTACTACCTCAGTTCCTGAGGCCATACAAGAAACTCCAACTAATGCTGAAGAGACTGAAGAGATACCCACTGCTCAACAATGGACTCCAGCTAAGTATGAGCCATCTCACTCATTTGAAACCTCTCTTCCTACACCTGGCAAGTTCTTTGTGGATTCAATTCTGCTCAGCTCTCCTCAACCAAAATATGACCAATCTGCACCTCCAACTGAACACCCTCAAGCTCCAACATCTGAACCATCTATTCCCACTCATATCTCCAACTCCATCAATACCTTTCTAAATCAGCTCCATGAAGAAGAAGAACAACAACATCAGTAAGATCTCCACTCCAGAATTGAGCAGAATCAGAAGAAGATCCTCAAGAAGCTGAAACATCAGAAGAAGAGGCAAGAGGCTATCCTTGATGGACTTGACACAGTCCTTCAAGCTATTCGCACTTCAAATGATTTCAACAAGAAGATGAATCTTCATCTCTCTAATCTACCTCCTTCTTCCTAGCTATGCTAGTTTCCTTTGTTTTGATAATGGCAAAAGGGGGAGAGGTGGTTAGATGTTTAGCATCTGATAAGAGTCTTAGTTTGTATTAGCTTGCAGCTTTGTGTTTTGAAATCTTTAAGATGTAATAACATCTTTTCTTTGATTTGATGAGATACAGTGGCATCTTTTGCTATTCAATTATGTACTCCTCTTGTTTTGATGAATGAAATGACACTCTGTTCACATTTATTGGCTGAGATGAATCTATTTAGCAAAATCTTATAAAACAATTTGATCTCTAACTCAGAGGGAGCTCATCTCCTTAAAAGAAATAGAATTGCATAACTCAGGGGGAGTTAATTACTGCATCTAATGACTTAAAATCTTATCCACTTAAAATTTAAACTCTATGGTTTGCCATCATAAAAAAAGGGGGAGATTGTTGAGACAAACTCACCTCTAAGAGTTTTTAATATGACAAACCATTAAGTTTAAATATATGAGTTGCATCTTGTTATTACTAACTGTGTGCTCAAGCATGTGGCAGAACAATGTTAGAATCTGTTTTGCAGAATTCAAAGATCCATATATATCAAAACAAAGAAACAAGGAAGCATCAAGAAGCTTGAAGCATCAAACGAGAAGAGACTCAGAAACAGCTTGAGGTGACGTCTCAAGAACAGATGCAGAGTCAAGAGATCATCTCAAGAGAAAGAGATAGATCCAGAAGTGCATCATAAGCTTCATTGATCAAGACAGTAAAAGGATGAGACTAAGTTTCTAAATTGAGCAAGAGATCAGCACAAGTTAAGAAGAGATGTGAGATAAGCTTGAGACGTTGTCTCATGGTCAGACGCAAGAGAAGAGTTCCAAGTGAAAGATGCAAGAGAAGAGCGACAGACTCAGAAGAGACTCAAGTACAGTTCAACTGGATAGGTCATCAAGTCAGAATAAAAGTGATCTAGTACACTGTGCAACTAACACAATGACGTTTGTACTTGAACAACTACTACACTCATCCAACAGGCAGGGCCTGACACTGTTCCAACGAATCTCAACGACAATAAACGGTCAGAAACGGCTAACTACCCTTTGATATAAATCCTGAGAGCTACAATGGAGTAATATGAGAGACTACATTGATCATTGAACACATTCTGCATCTCATTACACGTCTCATGTGACATCTCAAGTGCACGTCTCAATTAGTTCATATCCAGACCTGATCTCAACTTGAGAACATTGTTAGTCTCCATCCATCTCTTCTTTAATTGTAATACTATCACTTCCTTTAGAAGAGAGAATAACTAGCTAAGCCTACTGCCTATCCATACATTGTATGTTTGTAAGCTAGACTCATCACAACATCCTATTCTTGTAACCTGTCTTATCTAAGATAGGAGTGTGCCTATGTAGGAACCACAGGAAACACTAGAAGGGGGGTTGAATAGTGTTTTAAAGTTTCATGTTAATTTATGGAAACCTTTTCATAAGAGACAACAAATACATTTTGGCAAGTTATCATGAAAAACTTCATAGGCAGATAATCAAAATTATCATAGCAGTGCGGAAACAATGAACATTCGTTTTTCAGAAACTTGCTGAGTTTGATAAAAACAGTTAAGCATTCTGTGAACACTTCAGAAGGTTTGAAAAACTATCTTTCAAAACTTTGTTTAAAATTGATTAAAAGGAAACAAAAAAACTATTAGTTCAAAAATGTTTTTGTTATTATCCTACTTATCTATTTACTTGCTGAAAACTGCATTGTTGAGAAACTTGCTGAACCACTTTCAATAGGTTCAGTAAGTACTCTTTTTAAAACAATTTGTTTAATACTTGAAAAGCGTATTTGTTAAAAGTTAGTTTTACTAATCAAACCCTTCCTTGGTTAGTAATAAACAGATATAGATAGAAAGTAAAGAGTTAAAGGGAAAAGAAAAATTCACACAAAGAATTTATCCTGGTTCACCCACTACACCGTGAGCTGCATCCAGTCCCAAGGCACACTCCCTGGATTTATCCACTATCTGAACAAAAATACAAGTATTATTTGTTTTGAACTGCCTCTTCAGGCAACTCAGTGAGTATTCTTTTGCACGCAGCCTCTCCAGGCGCAACGAGTACACAAGGCCTCTCCAGGCTCAACAACAAGTATTCTTTGCTTATCAATTGCCTCTTCAGGCAACTCAGTGAGTATTCTTTTGCAGACAAGCCTCTCCAGGCTCAACAAGTATTCTTTTCTATCAAGCCTCTCCAGGCTCTAAGAGTATTCTTTGTTTCATCGAGACTCTCCAGTCTCTCAGGAGTATTCTTTCTTCCTAAGCGTCTCCAGGCTCTACATATACTCAGGGTGTTTACAATTAAGCCTATGTTTAAGTTTCCTTGAAACTTAAACTTTCAATTTTCCTGTACTAAGGGATTACTGAGTACTACTCAGAATACAAAGTTAAATGCTAAGTACAAGGAATGACAGAGATATCGGTTTTATACTTCTAATCTCTAAATCATCTGTGTTTTCAGAAGATTGGCTGTATATTTTCTGTTTTGAGCTTTGGCAAATTCTTCTGTGGAGGTTGATGAAAAACCATGATGAAGGATAGAATTTAGGAATGCATGGTTGCCTCTTTTGTTTTTGGTTGACATCTTAGGAATCCATCTTTGTAAGCTCGACCAACAACTTCAAAGTCTTGCTTCAGGCTATTTATATGTTCTGATAAAATATAGCCGTTTGAAGATTGCTTGGTTACAGTTGAGAAGAAGTGATTTGGCTCGAATAGCCGTTGTGAAATAACTTCTTAAACAGTTGCTTCTTCTTAAGCAGAATAGGTGTGTAGATAGCTTAGCTCTGACACACTTTTAGATGAGTTTTTTAACCTTGAGAGATTTTCCTTTAATAAATAAATACTTCTTTTCTCTCTCTGCATCTTCTTGTTCTTTCACCTTTCTTTTCTGTGAGTATGAGGAGATATCCGTTGAATTTGTCCTTTTGCTCAATTTGTGCTATCTTCATTTTTGCTTAGCTTCTGAGCTTCTGACATTTTCTCCTTCTTCTCTCTTAAGAATATTTGAATAATATTCTAGCTGTTGAACATATGGTCTTTCCCTTTGTTGAGACTTACCGTAGTCTGAGATTTGTCCACGTAGTCAGATTTGAAGGTCTTCATGTCTTCAAATGGTCTGATATATCTCATCATCTTGTTCAGAGAGTATGTGTTCAAAAGGTTTCAATCTTCACATACTTTCAGACGATTAGTGAGCTTTCAGATGGTTGCATTGTTTAAACTTGATGTTGTCAGCTTCAACATATGCTTATCTCATATGATTGTTTCAAGCATTTCTTAGTTCTTCTCACTAAGGATACTTTCAGCAAGTTCCTTTTTTCAAGCAAAAAATTACTTCTTCTATTCTTCAGATGATCACAGCTCTGTTCTTCTTTGTCTCTTCTTATTGGAGATGATTACTTGAAATGAGTATACTTGGTCCAGACATCTTTTTCAATTTCTTGTTCAGTCTTTTGATACGTTCTGGGCAGCAGTAGATGCAGTAGGTCTGCGCATGCAGTGCTTTTCGTTGCAGGTGCAGCAGTAGTTGCAGAGTTTCCTTATTTGTGCTAGTCTTTAGAACAAGGAAAGAAAGTAGTTCTGATTTTTGTGCTGAAATGAGTAATTCATTGGGTAGAGTGTTCTTCACACTTAGCAACGTCTTCAAGAGGTCAATTCTTGATTCTGACACGTTCAACCTTCAGATACACAGAGTGCTTTAGATCAGCTTCAATTCTTCAGATGATAGTCACTTCTTCAGATGGAGTCAAGTCTTCAGATAATAGTTACTCTTTAGACGGAGTCAAGTCTTCAGTTTGTCTTCAAGTCTTTAGATGATAGTCAAGTCTTCAAGTCTTCAGATGATTGCTACATCCTGAAATACAATCTACAAAATAATACCTTTCTTAGTATAACCTGTTTATATATGATCTTATTTGTTAATCATTAAAACCTAAGGATACTGAGTCTTAAGTTAAGTTTGAATACTCAAATTAATTTTGAGACTCAACAGCCTAGTCTTAGAGTGAGTTGTGAGCGTCCTGAAGAGGCTGTAAGAATACTTGTGGCTCAGCCAAGGTAGGAGTGCCTATGCTTGGTGTGAGAGACGTCCTGAAGAGGCTGTAAGAATACTTGTAATTGACGAGTTGTCAATAGTGGAAATCTCACGAGTTGTGAGGACTAGACGTAGCCCAAGGTGTGGGTGAACCAGGATAAGATCCCTGTGCCATCTCTCTTCCTTATTTATTTATCTTGCTTTACACTTAACTCATCTCAAATCTGTTAACAACTAAGTACTTGCTTTAAAATATAACTGAATATGATTTGAGATTTTAAGACAACTTGAACATAATTGAAACAACTGAAATTGAAACTGCTTATACCGTATCTTAATAGAGACCCCAAGTCAGCAGACTTGAGATCACGTCTCAACTTTCAATTGAAACAACTGAAATTGAAACTGCTTATACCTTGTCTTAATAGAGACCCCAAGTCAGCAGACTTGAGATCACGTCTCAACTTTCAATTTCAGCGTGCAAATTTCAGGAACAAATTTTTAAAGTCTCTATTCAACCCCCCTTCTAGAGACATTCAGCCAACTTCAAGAACGTGATGAATTTGAACCTTGTTCCACGTTCTCCTTCATATGAAGAATTCCTAGCAGTATAAATTAAAGCCTGCAAAAAAAATGAAACAGCCATTTTAAAAATAGGGGAAATTAGATCTCCTTTGCAACAAAAAATAAGCATTGTCGTAAGTATGGCACCAAAAAGAGAAAGTAAGGTCATGTAACAAAATAGAGAGTAAATAATTCAAATAATTCTTATTAAGACAACTTGAAAGCTTTTGTTGCAGTATAAAACTAAAAATCATTTGTAGATCTGATAGAAATTAAAGTAACTCTACCTAAACAATCTTTTTCATGTGTGAAAAAAAGAGATTTTTGAGTCACCAAATGAGATTAAACTTCCAACTAAGAAACAACCAAACCTCATCCTAATATATACTTCAAATTGCATTATTAATTGGGTTAAATCACACTCATCAAATGAACCAATTAGTAACATTATATTAAAATTATAACAAACAACTTCCAAACATCATATTCTTATTAATATTTGACCATAATCTAAAATAATAGTTTAATTAATTAGCTATTGGTAGTAGCCACAAAAAAAACATGTTTCCCTTTGCTATTTCTTTTGCATACCTGCTACAGATAATTTTAGCGAAGGTCTTCTAAGCAAAATCTAGACAGGGAACGGATGGTAGTAAACCGGCAGCAAAAATCACTCAGCAGACAAAAATCAACATTATCTTTAATCATCCACCAGTAGTATACTTATCAGCACTGTAAAATGTACGCCATTAATCAAATGATCAGAAAATTAATCAAAATATGCAAAATGCTTAAATGATATAGAAACCCTAAAATTTACCTACACAGCAGCGGTCTTAGATTAGCAAAATAGCTTCAGAAACGTTGATCGGAAGGCACGGTGAATCAAACCTCCGCAACGGCAATGAACGGGGAGACGCCAACAAAGGGGAGAAAACGATTCAAAATCCCTAGATTACAAAAAGGGTTCATAAGAAAAAAATGGTACATGGTAGATCCCTATTTTCTACGTCATAAAAATAAACGCCTTTGCAAAAACCTACATCAAACAGAAACCCTAAAACGCACATGCACAACCGTCGGACTTCAAATGGTCATAGGGAACAGGGAGATGCAGATGTGTAGGAGGAAAAGAATTGGTCACAGAGCTTCAAACGTTCCCAGAGATTGAGCAATGACGAAGAAGATGGTGAGAGATAAATTGATTAGAAGCAATGAAGGTAACAATACATGTAGATGAACAGAGAGAAATGGGAAGAGGAAATTTCAACCCATAAGAGAGAGAGTAGGAGAGATCAAAGGAGAAGATATTTCAGAAAGATTTTTGAGGAAAGAAGTACCTGGATGGTCATCGAGACATCGGAAATAGTGGCACAGAAAATAGGAAATAGAGAATAACATTGGAAAGAAACGCTTGATGGTCACCGAGACATCTGATTATTGTACTGCATTAAAGCTTTTCAAAATTCAAATTTGCTAATTAAAAAACGTGGCTAAAATGGAGGATAAATATTGGGTAGTGAAGTCTGATTATAAAAACAACATTAATGCACAACATTTCAAAATTCAAATTTCATAATTAAAAAACGTGGCTAAATTAGAGGATAAAAAAGGGGACAAATATACCCTCTTTTTAGGCGGAAAAAATGAGTCACAAACTTCCTTCCTTTTATTATTATAAAGATGTTTGGATTCCTAATTAACTATTAACTATAAAATTAAAAACATATTCCTTAAATAAAGCAAGCTTTTGTAATAAAAAAAAGAAATAATAAAGAAAGTTTTTAAAGGACTATTAGAAATGTTTCCTTTTGAGGAAAGTTAAAATATCATGGGTTTATAGGAACACACGTTTATACTACCCGCCCTGCGGGTACCCGCATACTCATTAAAACATATTTTTCTATTAAATATATTTAAATATTAGGATTTTTTATTATTTTATGATGAGATATAATTTATTTTATATTATTTTTTGAGGATATTCTTAATATATTAACATGTAATAGTATTATACAATGATTATTTATATATATAGTATGATATTATAATATATTATATAACATTTCCTCTCTTTCTCTTTATAAAATTTAAATTCTTAAACATTAATGGGTACCCGTGATTACCCACGGATACCCGTTACCTGCATGAGTACCCGTTAATTTTAACGGGTATATATACGGGTAGGCACTACCCGCCCCCGCCTCACCCCGTTGACATCCCTAACTCCAAAGCATTGTTTGTGTTGATGTTTAGAATGTGTGTGTGCACCTTCCAGCTTCCAATTCTCAAAAACATAGAAGGACCGATATGTTTAAGAATAAAGAATGTTGACAAGTCACTTAAGAGCATTGAGTTGTAGTTGAAATGAAATGTGATAAAAAAGTGTTTATAGATTCAATTGGGTACTAAATAACATCTCTTTTGGATTGGGTTAGGGTAATTTAATTTAATTGTAAAGTGATAATGCTAATCTAATTAGGAATGATAACGGGTTGGGTCATGGTAGGTTTTGCTCTTCTCATTCCTATCCGCACAAGGATTAGGTCGAGTTTGGGTTTAGGTTTAATAAAAACATATATGAATTTATGAAATTCAACCCTATCTCCATAAGTTCATCGGGTTTAGAGAAACTTATGGGGTCCCACCCGTACTCTATTTTTTTTGTTTTTTTTTTAAATTTTAATAACTTAAACACATTTTAAATTTCTCACATAATAATGAATTTTTTCGATTATTGTTATTTTTTTGTCAAATCGATTATTGTTAAATGTAAATTAAATACTGAACTAAACCGATTTTTTTTGGGGTCATGGGCCTAGTTTAAGCCCAAATATTTCTTCTCTCGAACCCAATTCGAAGCCCAACAAACTTCATTTGGTTTTTTTGAAATGAACGAAATCGTTCTCCTTCTCTCGTTCTCGCTTGTTGCATTGCCATCTTCACATTCTCATTAAAATGTAAAGAACCAAATTGGAACTTTGGAAGATCGATGGAATCTTGACCCCTTCTTCGAAAATCAATCGATCCATTTTCACTGTCTAAGAACATGGATGAAGATTTGCTGAAGCGCAACACTGATTGCGTTTATTTCTTGGCCTCTCCCCTCACTTGCAAGAAGGTTTGTTCATTCCTTCTCAACTTTTTCCTTTCCTTCGCAATCGCATCTTCAATTCCTGTATATTTATCTTCATGTTGCATTGCTTTACAATTCTTTCTGCTCCTGCGCTCGCTCTTTTATAATGAATGCATTTGCTCTAACCCTACCCTACCATCACATATTCGATTCCCGTAAACGTAGTTTTTGTTTCCGTTTCCAATTAGATTCCGTCGTATTCATGTTCTTCTCCAGTGCTTGAATTAAACAATGCCTGCTGAATGACTAGTTTTGTTGATATTTCTAGCTTGAGATTTGATGTATTTCTCACTTTGTTTTTCTCCTTTCAGGGAACTGAATGTGAGTATCGGCATAATGAGATTGCGAGACTTAACCCGAGGGATTGCTGGTACTGGTTATCCGGGAGTTGCATTAATCCAACTTGTGCTTTTAGACACCCTGTGAGTTCTTATTTTTCTTTTCTTTAATTTGCACTATCCGTCTACTCTTCAGTTTCTCTTGCATATGTGGAGTGGAATGTCTGAAATCATGATATTCTTTTCCTCTTCATTTGCAATCCTTTTTTTTATATCTGTGTTTTGGTCTGATGGGCTTGCGCGGTTGTATAGTTGTTTTTGTTTTGAGTTAATTTAATATTATGGTTGCTGAAACCTATTAATCATTTCTCAAATGAATGCGGAATAAAGAATATATTCATGCTGAACCATAATATTAAATACCAACACTGCAACATGGCTATAGCTAGCTAGTAACAGCAGGCAGCTCAAACATTGTGATTATTCTCTAAGTAGCTTGTGATGCTAGGTTAAAGAAAGGTACAGTGGTGTATTATATAACAGGAAAAAAAAAATTCTTTAGGACCTTTGTAATGTTAATGAAAATGTCAAATTGAAGACCTCCATGTTTAGAAGATTGGGCTTAATTTTCTAGCATCTTGACTCTTGAGTTATTTATACCCATAGTCTACCTGAACACAGGACAAAGACTGTCTTGCTTAATTTCTATCTTGTTTTGCTCTATAAGTAGGTTTTGATGATGCAATGTTGCGGATCAAAGATGCTGAGGCGTATTATATGTACATCAACATGCACATTATTCTCAACAGAATAATATAAAATTTTTCTGTCCCTTGAACACACTTTATAGTTTTCTTAAAATATCAAATTGAAAGGCACATAATCATATATCATCTCCATGTTTAGTATAATGGGTTGTACTTTCTAAATGTCTGTCCATCTCAGGATGGAACAAAATAGTGCCATCCATAATTTGTCCCTTGTTTTGCTTGTTACCTTGTGGTTGTCTTGATGATTTGGGTTCCCTAATTGATTTTACTTGACTGAATAGTTTTGATGATTAAAAATTCAAATTTATGAACATGCACATTGAATTCACTGCATTATTAATATACTGTAAAATTCTTTTGTTACTATTATCTCTTCCACAATCCCCCTCAGTACAAAATTTAATATCCATTTTTTATTGTGTGCTCTTGTTTTATATTAATTTGTCCACTCAGCGGTTACCTCTTGTCACTTTCATCTAATTTTTGTCATTTTGTCAGCCTTTGGATGGGAATACTGGAGTGCCTTCTGAACCTACACAATCTTCATTACCTGCAAACAAGACAATGGTTCCCTGTTATTTTTTCTTCAATGGATTTTGCAACAAAGGTGACAAATGCTCATTTTTGCATGGGCCTGATGATAGCTTTTTTAGTACTGTAAAGCCTGTGAAGAATGACAATGGAAGCATCAATGCTCTCAACCTAGAAAATAAAATTTCATCAGGAAATAAAACAGGTGTAGGATCAACACCTACTGAAAAGCATTTTGACCAATCTTTAACTGCCCCAAAAGCTTTGTCTGATCTTAAACTTCAGCCTAAGGAAGATCGCCAGCTACCATTACCTGAAAGTGTTAAACAGCAAGGTGATTGCCTGGAGTCATCTGCTTTTGACTATAAAGAAGCTACAGTGACTAGGTCTCTGTTTCGAGATGACGACTTTGTTCATAACATATCTCATTTATGCACTGAGCAGAGTTCAGAGGAACAAGTAAATAGTCACGTAGAGCCTGAGGAGCGTTGGGAATCATCCCCTGGATTTGATGTTCTTGTTCATGATGAATCTGAGAACCTGGGTTATGAGGATGATTCTGAATATTTGCCAGTGCTTGATATGGATGAGCAGGAACTGAATGAGCAATACTCACGGTATGAATTTGAAGATCCAGTTGAGTATGATACTATGTGCCTAGATGCTGATATTCTGTATGAGCAAGGAGCGTATGATGGTTACAAATGTTTTGATAGAGATTTAACTCATGCTAATGGCGGAAAATTTCAAGCTTATTCCAGAGAAATAATCTTAGATTCTATATTATCCCCGAAAAGGATTCGGATGTCAGCCGAGATGGCTGCTTGTGACAAGAATTTAGATCTACGTGACCGTCTGAGGAGGCGTAGGGAGATTAATGATCCTCCTGTTTTCTTAAGAAGACATGAATCATCTTCTTTGATGGTTCGGAATCAAGAAAGGCATCAAAGGCATGGCCTAGGTCAACGGCTAAGTAGAAGATTGACATCACAGTTGGGATTTAGCCCTATAGACTCGATCAGAGAGGTTGAAACTCTTTCAGTTGCTAACAAGCACAGGTTATTTAGGCATTCCCATCAACATAGGCCCATAAAGCATTATAGAGAAAAGCTAGCAAAACGGCAGTTCCTTTCATCTAAAATGCCCAGGAAACCATTTTTAAAGCAAAGAAGATTTATTCAGGAATCCACTACATTTTCAGGACCTAAGACTCTTGCAGAAATTAAGGAAGAGAAGAAGAAGGCTGAAGAAAGTTTACATTGTCAAAGCACATCAGCTGATTTCCAGGATCCCAAACCTCTGAATGAAATTCTCAAGGACAAAAGGACCGTCGATCGAGTGAGAGATGACAATATCTGCAACAATTGAATTATGAGATTAAAATGAACTATTGATTACAAGAGACTAATATTTTTACCGAAGATAACGAGATAAAATTGGCTGATGATGGTGCTTTGTAGCATCCTTAACTGTGCTAAATACAATGACCCTGTTCTTGCCATTGGTAGACGATGATACGTTTTCATTAGAGTGAGTGGAAGGTTTTGGGCCGACATGAAGAAATATGTTAGATTACCAGTGTTTGACTAGAAGAGATATCCTCCGTAGTTAGTTGAATATGTTAATTTGGACAATGACATCTTAATCTAGAGAGTGGATTACTGATTTGCATGAATTTTATGTGTGATTTTGGCTAACTTGTTTCTCTTGTATAGAGCTCCTTATAAATAGTCAGTACATAGTTTTGGTTATATGATAAATTGTGCCATCTTTTTCGTTGTCTACAGAGGTTTGTGCTGCACATAAATTAATATTAGGATGAAAAATCAGACTTATGAGGGGTGTGAAATGAGTGGTAATACTATTGGAGTTAATAAAAAATACATGTCATATTTATCCTAATTAATAATTATCACATTTATGTTACTATAATCGACATAAAAAAATTACTATAAAATAGACTTTTAGTCAATCTATTTAAAATGTTAGATCGATCCTTAAAAGGGGACCTATATTTTAGGAGTGTTCAAATTCCGACGAGTCACATTAACTCATCCAATTGGAGTTATTCAAGTCGAGTCTGACCTATTATTCAAGAAAATAGGGGGAGAGGGGAATCAAGTTTCATTTGATGACACAATATCAGGTTAAGTATAGTTTTTGGTTAGCTTTTGGGTTACACGACCCATCATGTGTGTATATAATATTTATTAATTATAATTTTTTTTTTATTTTTTAAAGACGTAATCTCATTTTATCCATTTAGTCAGGGTTTGAGTTTAAATTGTTTTTCTTCCTTTAAAAATACATTTAATACGTAATGTTATAAAGATGTATTGTCATTTTTATTTACTAATGTCTCAAAATTTAAAGAAAATAAAGAATATTGCATGTATTAAGAGAAATTTTAATGTGATATATTTACTAATTGTATGAACTTTTTCTTTTAACTATTGTTATATAACCATTTCATCATTTTATTTATTTTATATACCGGGTTAATCTGATCTTGTCCTACAATCTTAGTTAGGCACGTATATGGTACATCATCATATCTTTTCGAGTCTATGGATAAATTCAAGTATATAGAATTAGGTTGGTAAAAAAATATGATCGGATAAGGGACAAACAAAACTCATCCCAATTCATCCTATGAAGACCCTATAGTAACCTTTAAATAAGTCACAAGTCTATCTCAATATAAAATCAAATGCCTAAATCTTTATATACTCTAATGACCCAATCCTTTAAATTAGTCAACAAGTATATAATTTCAAAATATTACAATAAAAATATAATATAATATAAAATAATAACAATAACAATAACAAATAATATTATATTATTTATATTTATTTATATAAGTTAGTGGTTTAAAAACTTTTTGACCCAAAGTTGAGCATTTTGAGTGAATAGGATTTTTAAAAAAGTATTGATCTAGTTTAGTTAGTAAATTCTTTTGTCAACCAATTCCCACCTTTATTAAAAATGATAACTATTTTTAATGTTTATTTAATAAGTAATTTTACATCTAAAAAATTTCAAAATGATAACTTTAAATAAAATTATAAAATTTTAATAAGTTATTTCATTTAATTTGATCTAAAAGGGTTCTATCTCATGTAACCAAAAAAAAGTTCCATCTCAAATTAATTAAAAAAAACCGTTTCAATTGAATCAAGTAAATCAATACATGATATCATTTTTATTAACGAGATGACGTTGACTCAATTATAATTAAATGATAAAAACTGTATAAATTTAAAGCAACATCTGTATAAGATTTTTCATCTGTTATTGCTCACTAATCATTATTTAAAGATAAAATCAGGAGTGTAATATGATCAAGTTTCAAACTCTCAATGTAAACATGTGTACGTTATCCAGTAAGCCTATAAATAGGCCATGAGCAATCACCAACGTTTAGGGGTGGAGTTCCTCTCTAGTTACTCTGAAAAATTCCAATAGAAGAGAGAGTAACACGTGGGTTCATTGGAGAGAAAACAAATTTGACATTTAGACAAGACCTATAAACACTATAAGAAAAATGCAAATTAGCGACGGTCTTGTAGAAACAACCATAAAGTGTTGATAGTAGCGACGACATGTCCATTGCTAGAGCGTCGCTACAACATTAAATGTATTGTTCAACATAATTAATATTTAGTGACGGCCAAGTCGTCACTAGGTCATGACGGTAGCGACGGCCACGCCATCGCTATAATTAAATTTTTTTATTTGTTTCTAAAAAAAATCAAAATTAAATGTAGCGACGGCCTGAGCGACAGTAGGTCGTTGCTACATTAATATAAAATTTTAATTTGCGTGCGCTGATTTTTTTTAAAACGTCGCTATGTTAAAAGCTGTAGACGTGAAAACCTTTTCCCTTCCCCTCTTCATCCATTTTCAACCTCCTCCTCCTCCGTCCTTTTTCTCTCATACGACCACCCCTCTCTTTTTGTTCCTCTCTCTTTTTATTCTAAAATAACTCAACGATTAAAAAGTTATCCTCCTTCATAGGATCGTTTTGAACCGATCAGAAATCAAAATAGTTTCCTGTAGGTGACTTTAGAGCTCATTCCATATTCGTTCCTTCTGCGGAGTCGCAACAAGTAAGTTTTTTATAGCTTTAATTAATTTATTTCTAATTAATAGTTTATTTGTTTTATTTGTTTATTAATATGATATAAGAATTAGGTTAGTAGTTTTAAACATTGCTTTAGTAATTAATATATTAGTAATTATTTAATTTATTAGTATATTAGTAATAAATAATTAGTAATTAGTATATTAGTAATTATTTAATTTATTAGTAATTAGTTTTCTTAATTTATATAATTATTTAATTTATTAGTACTTAGTTTTTTTAATTTATATAATTATTTAATTTATTAATAATTAGTTTTTTTAATTTTTATAATTATTTATTTTTTATAAAATGTCTATAGTAATTAGTAATTTTAATTTAGAGAATTATTTAATTTTTATATAATGTCTATAGTAATTAGTGCCTAGGATGCGTGGTAGAGGTGGAGAAAAGATCCCACCGAGTAGAGGGAGGTCCATCCCTCCGGGCGAGCTACGTGCACGGGCAGCTCGCGCGATGCAGGAGAGGGCCAACCTTTCTCTCTCTCTGAACAGATGCCGGAGCATCCATCTACTTCAACGGCTCCAGCGGCCTCCATCCAGTCTTCTTCTTCCTCCCCTCCACCTTCTACTCCCCGGTTTGATGGTATAAGGTTCATCCTGACACCAGGATTTGTTCAGATGCTTCCAATGGAGGAGGACGTTGTGCTCGACCTAGACGCTGACGACGCTCACGATCAAATGGATGGGGACGCTGACCATGAGTCTGATGGGGAGCCAGCTCGGTTCCAGGGTGCCAGCTCAAGCCGACCTCATGAGGTAGACGCTTAAGGTCAGGTTATTATTAGACGATTTGGCAAGGAGTGAGTTTGTTTATCTTTTTTGCTTCTTTAGAATTGATATTAATATAACATCTTTACTTGTTTTAACTGTTAATATTGAATATTTTATTTTGCAGGTGAGTGCCTAACAAGTCACCTATCACAGCCATTGGTCATGCGATCCGTTCGCAGTTTCGGGGTCCTCCCTACCATTGGGAGGTCACCCCGAAGGATGTAAGGGACATGTGGTGGGAAGAGTTCACGGTAATTATAAACCCTATACACTTTAAATTTTTTCTTAAGATATGTCAATTCGTCATAACTTACAATATTTTTATTTTGCAGAGCCGAGTGACTTTGGACCCTTCTCATGAGGCCCAAATCAAGAAGGTGTACAAGCAGAGGGTTGATCGTCGCTTTCGAGATATGATGAATAAGGTTCGGAAGGTTGGGAAGAGGCCCACGTGGTATGGTGAGGAGGCCTGGGAGGGTCTTTTGGCCTACTAGGACTCTGCGGAATTCAAGGGGAAGTCCGCTCGTAACAAGAGCAACCGGGCTTCTCAACTGGGAGGGCAATCCATTCCACGGGCCGCAGGGCCCACCATGAGGTGGCGTTGGATATGGTATGTATAAACAAACACTCTTCTGTATTATGTTTCTATTTGTTAAAATATTTAATTTGTTTAATTTTTCTGTGTAGGCTCAAAAACTTGGGCGGGAGGTTGAGCTGGACGAGTTCTTTGTTGCCACCCACGTAAAAAAGGGTGGTGGCTGGGTAGATGACCAAGCGCGGTCCACCTATGTAAGTGTTTTTCTACATAATTTCATATTTATGCAATTGAATGTATAACTCATAACTAATTTTACTTTTATCTCAACAGACAAATTACAAGGAGCGCCTGAGGGTGGTGGAGTCACAAATGGGGGACACCTCCACGACTGATGCCTCCCCCAAGTTGGAGATCTGGAGAGATGTTGCGGGTGGCAAGACCCGAGGTCGTTGTTATGGCACCGGGGACTTGGCCTCCAACATTTGTCCAGGTGTGACCAGCTTGACTCAGGAGTCTCAGGCTCACACCAGCGGGAATACTGACGGGTCCGGGTCACGACATTCAACTGAGGATGCCATGCGCCAGGAAGTAAGTGAAGCAAGCCAGGAGTCTCGCCAGGCCATAACGAAGGCTGAAAGTTGGGGATGAGTTCGGAAAACTCCTATGACAGATGCAACAGTTGTTGGAGGCTCACGCTCAGTCGCACCCCACTATGATGCCGCCTTGGATGACCAAGCGTTAAATGATGAGGACCAGCCGACCCCACCATAGCACCAGCGTCACTGCCGCCATTGATTTTTTTTTTCATTATGTTTTTTTTTATAGTTTTATTATATTATGTTTGAACAGATTATGTGTGTATATTATATATTTATATATATATATATGTTTTCTTCTCTCGATGTGTTCATATAGTATTTAGTATTATTTTTATAATTTTAAAATTAATAAATAATAAACCCTAAACCCTAAATATTGAAATAAAATAAATAATAATAAATTATTTTTTTTTTTAAAATTTAATTTGTTATTATTTATTTTATTTCACAAGGCCGTCACTAAAGTCGTCGCTAGATAAAAAAATTAAAAACAAACACAATTTTCGTAGCAACGGCCATGTTTGTAGAGACAGCGATGGCCTGGCCGTCTCTATGTAGCGACGATGTATTTTGCTCGTCGCTACTGTATTTACGATGAGCTCTGTAGCGACGTCCACGTGGTCATCTCTAAGTCGTCGTTACGTAGCCTGTAGCGATGAATTTTCGTTGTGTAGCGACGGCCCATGGCCTCGCTGATATGCGTTTTTCTTGTAGTGAAATTTTAATTTGCGACCAATGGTTAACATGTTTAAATTGATAACTTTTTTACGGTAAAAAAAAGAATTCCATTAAACAAGAAGACTCTGAGGTGAATCAAGAGCAACTTGGACAACAATACAACTAGGTTTTTCCTCCACCCATACAATGTTTGGGTTTTGGCAAGTAAATTAGTTGCATGATTAGTAGCTTTTATTGAATGATAAAAACCCAGTCTAAGGAATTCTTGTTTGTACGCTAAGCAATCAGCTGCTAGAATATCAAGAGTAGAGAAGCCTCGGTCCTTATTATTAATTGTTGAGATTATACCCTAACAATCAGATACTGTCTCCATGTTCATGAAGTTTATGTCCAAAGCGAATTGAAGACCAGCTCTCAACCCCATCATTTTCAGCTATTTGAACATCCGGACCGCAAGTTAGATTCCATGTGGAAGCACCTATGACTACACCTACGAAATCTTTAATGATAGCTTCAGCTCCCCAAGTCATGCCATCTATTTTTGCCACATCTGTATTTAGTTTATAGGTGTCATTCGCTAGGGGAAACCAAACACTATGAGCAGAATCACGAACAGGGGACTCTTCATTCGGTTGGAGATAAAAAAATGCATGCAACCTCATTCTGATAGCTGGAAATTACGGAATCAATCCACTGAGTAGCATGATTTGGACTGCACCGATCTAGTTTAATCCCAAGAGGGGATCCAAACCAGAATTCCTTCACCCATCAACCTTCAGGTATGTTTGTGAGTTGAATTTTGGAGGGGACAGGGAGGGAGGGAAGGGAAGAGTTTATTGGAAGCCTTTCCCCCCTTTGTATTTGTCAGTTTGAGTATTTTACAAAATTTTCCCTCCTCTTCTCCCCCTCCCTTCTCCCTCCAATCCTTCCCTTTCCCTCCTCTTTAAACTCACAAACACACCATAAAAAAAGCATGGTTGATGGTTTCTTCTCCTTCTAAACACCTTCAACATATTGGGGCTAATTGCATGCCTCATTTGATCAATTGATCTCGAACCAGAATACAATCTTTCTTGATTCTCCACATCAGGTGCCTCTACCTTGGGATTGTTAGAATCTTCCACAATTTCTTCCATAAAATCTTATCTGCATTTGATATTCCACTCGAGGATGGTCCAACAGAATTTAAGTGTTCCATAGCAAAGTGATATACGGATCTAATAGTATAAACATCGTTCTTTGTGGCTGTCTAACATAATTTGTCTTCTAAATCATATTTGGGGAGAGGGATTGTTAGGATCTGTTCTGCTTCAAAATCATAAAATTGATTATGAATTAACCCATGTTTCCAAATTCTAGTTTCATGATCAATCAAATCCTCCACCAAAGATAAATCATATTGGTCATTATTCAGCGACCAAATATGATAACAGGTTGATTGGGAAGCCAGCCATCCGACCAAATGTTGATGGATTTACCATTTCCCACAGTCCAATATGTACCACGCTGTAGAATCCATTGTGTTGTATGGATTGACAGCAAGTGTAGCTAGGAGAATATCCCACTATTGAATTCAGAAAGTTACTTCTTGGGAAATATTTTGCCAACAGGCACTGTGACATCAGGGATTGATTATTGGTAAGCAAACGCCATCCTTATTTTACGAGTAAGGCAAGATTAAAGGCATGGAAGCTCCTGAATCCCATTCCTCCTTCCCTCTTCTGTTTGCAGAGTTTATCTCATGACATCCAGTGAAGCCTTCTTTTCTCCTCCTTACTCCCCTACCAGAATTTATTGATCATCTTTTGAATGATGTTACATAGGGAATGAGGAAGAAGAAAGCAACCCATAATGTAGCACGAGATAAATTGTGCTAGTGATTTAATTAAAACCTCTCTCCCTGCAATAGATAACAAGTTTTTCTTACACCCTTTTAACTTCTTTCAGACTCTATCCTGAACAAAATAAAAAAAATTGGGTTTTTAAACCTTCCCACAAAGGTAGGAGTACCTAAATATTTAGAATGATTTTCCACTGCCTTAATTCGCATCCATCTTTGGATCATGGTTTGTCTATCAAGGGGGATATTTTGGCTGAAGGATAATTCTGACTTGTCCAGATTTATCAACTGACCAGACGCCCGTTGGTATAGTTCAAGAATCTGGATAATGAGGTTAACTTCTTGATCTGTACTCCGGAAGAAAATCATGCTATCATCTGCAAAAAAAAAAGATGATTGATTTATGGTACTTCCCTTGCAATTCGAATGCCATGTAAAGCTGCACTTTAATTTGTTAGGCTCTTAAAAGTAGACCTGAAAATACCTCAGAACACATAATAAATAAGTATGGGGATAAGGGATCCCCTTGTCTGAGTCCTCTATGGAAATAAAAAGTGTCACAGGGGCTACCATTCAGCAAAACAGCAAAAGAGACTAAAGTCACACATCTGATAATGAGAGCCACTAGACTTTTCGGGAAACCCATAGCCAATAAGGTAGCCTCAAGAAAACCCCATTCAATTCTATCATAAGCTTTGACAATGTCAAGTTTTAGACCCACATATCCTTTCCTCCCTCTTCTATGTTTCTTCAAGAAATGAAAAGTATCAAAGGCAATTAAAGCATTGTAAGTGATTAATCTCCCTAGTATGAAAGCACTTTGGAAAGGCATAATGATTTCATGTAGTACCATTTTGATTCTGTTTGCAATTGTCTTGGTCATTAGCTTGGACCTGAAGTCCCGCGTGTGTCTTGGTTTTTTAATCTTGGGAATCATGCAGATATGTGTATGATTAATTGGAGATGGATCGAATTGGTGGTTCAAGATATTGAACACATATTCTAGAGTGGTTGGGCCCACTGTGGACCAATACTTCTGAAAAAGTATGCTGGCATACCATCCGATCCCCAAGGCTTAAGTTGTTTCAAGAAAATCTCACCTCTTCCTCTATGAAAGTTTTCTCCGGCAATTGATATAGGTTGGGCGGGACCCTACCACGTACAACTTCAATAGCAAATTAAAAATTGGATGGAGATTGCGAGGAAAAAAGGGAGACAAAGTAGTTTGATATGATTCTTGCAACATCTTCTTCTTCACGGAAGCGCTAACCTTGGTCATCCTGAATAGAGTGAATCCAATTCCTCTCCTTGCGTCGATTCTCCTACTGGTGGAAGAATCTAGAGTTATTATCACCATGTTTGAGCCATGACACTTGGCTTCGTTGCTGCCAGAACATTTCTTCTGCAACCAAGAGATCATCCAATTTGCATTCTTCTTTCAATTCCTCAGCAACACCAGGTTCATCCAGTTTGGAGGATAATCTCTTTATTTTCTTTTGACGATCTCGAACTCGCTTGGGAATATCTCCATAGATGTCATCACCCCACATATCTAGGGAATGTAGGCAAGCTTGTATTCTTGAGGATAGATCCCCATGGCCTCTACTCCAGCCCTGGGCCACACGAGATGAGAGCTCATCTTCCCTAGTCCAAACCTCTTCAAATCTCAATATTCAATCACGCTGTCTCCTACATTACTTAGAAGGATGAGTGTCAAGTAGTAAAGGAGCATGGTCAGAATGGTACCTTGTTAATTGCCAGATTTTTGCTGTAGGGAACTGATCTTTCCATTCTTGAGATGCCAACATACGGTCCAGGAGTGCTTGGATCTGTCTATCTCCAAATGAACGATTCCACCAAGTAAATTCATTTTCCTCTAAACCCATATCAAGAAAATGACATTCTTGGATAGTATCTCGGAAGAGGTTCATAGAATGTTGTTGTGGTGGATTGCCACCCTTTTTCTCTGTGCAAGAACTAACCACATTGAAAAGCAGAGCCACTATGAAGCATGATTTTATGGTTCAGTGCAAGTAAGAGCTCACATGTTTTGTGTTTATTTATAGTGTCTGGATGACCGTAAATACCACTAGCAACAAAGGTTCTCCATCCTCTACTGATAGGTCACAGATAATGTTAATTGAGCCTTTACCAAGCAAAGGTGTTTTCCTTGCTTATTCAGCAAGAGGGGCAAATTGGATCACGGTTTAATTTGGAGGAAGACAAAGTAGTTATGAAATAGTGCATCTTTAATTTATTTTTAGGATATCTTTAAGGATTTAAAGTTGTTTATCCTGGAAATCAGTCTAAACAAATGTATCTCAAAAGCAATCTAGGACGAGATACAAATCCTCTAGAAGGGCTCTTTAAAGTGTTGTCACTAAGAAGTTTTGAGAAGAAGAGAATATCTTAACGGCGTAAGCAAAATATAGATGAGCTTTTGATTAATATTGAAAGGTAGAAACGTACATATACATTGGAATTTAAACTACAGAAAGCATAAAAGCATGAAAATAAATGGCGGTCTGCAGTCCCTACTTGCTCTCTGCAACTGGGTGCCTTGATGTCAGGATGGATGCTCTGGCTTCAGGATGCTTGAGTGTTCAGTTTGCGGACCCTCTGCCAATCTTCTCTTCTCCTATTTATAGGCCTCCATTGGAACCATTTCAGAACTGCATGTAACTGCCATGCACGTTATCCATCAACTCCCACTTCCCTACGTTCTCCATAATTGAGGCACCACCATTTTTATAACTGACATTGATGATGTGGACTCAGGTTTGATGTCTCTTGGAATGAGGAATATCTCACGGTTGGTTCCATGGCTTCGAATCACGAGTGGAGCTTTCATTGGGTGTTCTGAATCGCCACTTCGAGCTGAAGGTGATCTTTCGAGACGTTTCCTTCTTATCAGCTTCGAGCTTGCGCTAAGCTTCCCATTAAGCCCTTTTGAAAATGTGCCATAATTCTACCTGTCGTCCAGATATTTTCCTTAACCACCGACCACCTTAGCATAATAAATGTGTTCCATCTGTTATTGGTCTGGCATAGTGGCAGATTTACATCTTGGGCTTCCTTCTTCCTTATAAATAATGGCTAGCTTCACCACATGCTCAATGTCTCACTTCTCATCGAGTGGTTTCTAATGTGGCTGCTCTGTTCGACCTGATCTTATATGGCTTTGCTATAAGTCAGGTCGATAGGGTGTCCAATACCAAATGCCCCTTTGTCCTCTTTCAACCCTTTCCTTAGGTCGAACAAACCAACCAAAATAGGGAGTCCTAGCCCTTCGAGGGACTCTCCTTTATTTACACCCCAAGTACCAGGCTTCCCCCCCCACATACAGCCTGGGAAGACGTTTATGATCATCAGTTCGAGTAGGTAAGTGGACCCTCGAAGATGAGGAGCAGTAGAGACCCCTTCGAAGATGAGCACCAACAAGGAATAACTCGAAGAGAGAAAGGCCAAACATATAGCAACTTTATATTTCCTTTTGTAAATACTTAATAAAATAAAAGTTGACCTTCCTTAGTTGTCTCTTATTTTTCCTTCGAACTATATGATCAGTAGAAAGGCCAAACATATAGCAACGTTTATGATCATCAGTTCGAGTAGGTAAGTGGACCCTGGAAGATGAGGAGCAGTAGAGACCCCTTCGAAGATGAGCACCAACAAGGAATAACTCGAAGAGAGAAAGGCCAAACATATAACAACTTTATATTTCCTTTTGTAAATACTTAATAAAATAAAAGTTGACCTTCCTTAGTTGTCTCTTATTTTTCCTTCGAACTATTTTATTTTATACCAACAGCTGCCCCTCAAAATGCATAGCTTCAAGATTGCGAAGGTTTTGCATTTTTCAACTATGCTTGGCAGTCCCCTCAGCTTCTGGTAACTGTCCATATGCACTTCCCACGTTCTTCCTTGCTGCCATACGCATTATTGCTTGGGTCGTCACCTGACCCCTGAGTGGGCTAGAAACTAACAAGAAACTTTTAGTTTCCCTTCTTTTTGTCACGTAGCGACGTTTAAAACCTGAACATTCCCTTTTTTTTTTACACTTTGCCTTCTCACCCACGTCTGCTTCGTCTTCTTCCTTGTGCTTCCATTTCAACTTTCCAGTTTGTTCCCCCTTCCATAATCTTCTGAGCTCAACCCTCATGGCTGCCACTATCGTTGATTTAACTTTCCCTAGTGGTGAGTACAGGGTGACTTGTCCGATTCCCCTTGGACTAACTACGGTCAAACGGTGGTTAGGGATAATGAGACGTTCGTGTTGAAAAGCAGGAAAACACTAAAAGGGGGGTTGAATAGTGTTTCAATGGAAACTTTTTCTGTTTCAAATATTTTGAAGGTTTAGCTTCTGAAAATCTTCAGATGATAAGTATTAGTCTGAAGGTTTTCATTATCTTCTGAAAATCTCTCAGATAAAGAAGATTATAAACTTGACTTGATTCAGATAATAAGTTTTCACTTGAATACTTTTTCAATCCCCTTGTTAGAATAAAAACAGAATTGAAATAGCTAAAGGGATAGAGAAAACGTAGCCAAGAATTTATCCTGGTTCACTCACAACCACCATGAGCTACGTCCAGTCCCAGGGCAAAACCAACACCTGGATTTCCACTATTCTTGCAAGAATACAAGTATTCTTTTCTTTCAAGCCTCTTCAGGCTCTACAACAAGTATTGTTTCTTTCACCAAGCCTCTTCAGGCTCTACAACAAGTATTGTTTCTTTCACCAAGCCTCTTCAGCCTCTTCTGGATTTATTTGCATACCTGCAAAATCCTCTTCTAGATCTGATAGTTCCCTATCAGTCTCTTTAAAGTCATTGAATCTTACATGAATAGATTCTTCCACAACTAAGGTTCTTGAGTTATATACTCTGTAAGCCTTAGAGGTTTCAGAATATCCAATATAGAAACCTTTATCAGACTTAGCATCAAATTTTCCTAAATCATCTTTAGTGTTAAGTATAAAACATTAACATCCAAAGATATGGAAGTAGGATATGTTGGGTTTTCTTCCTTTCCACAATTCATATGGAGTCCTTTTGAGAATTGGTCTTACCAAAATTTGTTTTGAATGTAACATGTTGTGTGAACAGCTTCTGCCCAAAAGGATCTAGGTAGATTGCTTGAAATGAGCATGGTTCTCCCCATCTCTTGCAAGCTTTTGTTCTTTCTCTCAACAACCCCATTTTGCTAAGGTGTCCTAGCCACAGAGAAATTGTGTGAGATCCCATTCTCATCACCGAACAGTCTGAAGCTTGAGTTTTCAAACTCTCCACCATGATCACTTCTGATAGCAGATATGCAGATTCCTTTCTCATCCTGCACCTTCTTACAGAATTTTGTGAAATTCTCAAAGATTTCCTCTTTGCTTCTTAGGAATATAACCCGTGTAAATCTTGTATAGTCATCAACAATGACCAATCCATACTTCTTTTTGCTAAGACTCTCAGTTCTAGTAGGACCAAACAAATCCATGTGAAGTAGTTCTAAAGGTCTGCTGGTTGAAACAACATTCTTACTCTTAAAAGAGTTTCTAGTTTGTTTCCCTTTCAGACAATTTTCACATAAAATATCATATTTGAATGAAAGCTTGGGTAAACCTTTAACCAGATTGTGTTTGGTTAGCTTTGAGATTAATCTCAAGCTGGCATGCCCAAGTTTCTGATGCCAAATCTGTTTTTCATCTTCAATTGAAACAAAACACTTCACATTTTGACTTGCAAGTTCCTCTAGATCAATCTTGTACACATTATTATGTCTCTTAGTAGAAAAGAGGATATGATCTGAAGCATCTTTGATTATACAGCCTTCTTTAGTGAAAGATACAACATATCCACTGTCACATAATTGACTTATGCTCAGAAGATTGTGTTGCAGTCCTTCCACTAGAAGCACATTTTTAATTAGGGAAAGAGGAGTCACACCTACTATCCCAATACCAGTGATCTTCCCTTGCTGATTTCCACCAAAGGTGACCACTCCACCTGCCTTGGGTCTAAGGCTTTGGAACAAACACCTTTCTCCCGTCATGTGTCGCGAGCACCCACTGTCTAGGTACCATTTGTGGTGTTTCTTTTGTCCGGTTAAACACATCTGCAATAGGAACAATTAAACTCTTAGGTACCCATACTTTCTTGGGTCCTCTTTTGTTAGTTTTTGGTCTTATTTTCCCTCTGTGTCTAAACTGGGACTCCACATGTCCAGGTTTGCCACAGTTGGAACACCCATTACCTTTCTTGGGTCCTTTATCAGGTACTATAAAATTTAAGGATTCAGAAGAAGATGTTTCTGAATAACCTAAACCACTTCTGTCTAAGGAATGCCTCTGAGAGCCTAATAATCTATTCAGATTATCAGTTCCTTTGACAAATCTGGCCAGATCCAGAGTTAATTCTCTAATCTTGCTTTTGAGCTTTTTATTCTTTTTTACAAGATTATCAGAATTACTAGGATCTTGCTGAAGCAGCTTTTCTTTGAGAGCAAGATTTTCTTTTTACAAATTTTCATTTTCTAAAGCAGCTTGAGTAAAAGCTCTTGAAAGTTCTTTAAACTCATTGAACAGCTCTCTGCTGCTTTCAACAAGGTCATCTTACTGATCTTGTAGAGTTTGAGGAATTACCTCAGAGTCCGAACTGTCTGAAGAAGGTAGACTTGCCATCAGACACAGATTTGCTTCTTCTGAAGTGTCATCATCTTCTTCTGAAGTGGAGTCATCCAAATCTTCCCATGTTGCCATCAATCCTTTCTTTTTCTTGAACAATTTCTTCTTTTGAAAGGTTGGCTTCCTTAACTTGGGGCAATCAGTCTTAATGTGACCTGGCTGTTTGCACTCAAAACATGTAATTTTGTCAGTGTTAAAGGATTCTTTACCTGACTTACCTTGTTTGAAGTTGGAAGGTTGAGATCTTATGAATCTCCCTTTTCTTTGTAGCATTTTCTTAATCTTCTTGCTGAGAAGAGAAAGATCTTCATCTTCTGAACAGCCTTCGGATTCAGACCATCTAAAGTGTCCTCTGCTTGCATGGCTTTCATGTTACCATGCCTAAGCTGTCTGGCCTTGGAGTTCAGTGCCAGTGATTTCTTCTTGGTGTCATCTTCCCCAAGTTCTAACTCATGGACTTTGAGAGAGCCCAACAGTTCCTCCATTCTAAGAGATTTTAAATCTTTAACTTCTTGAATGGCAGTAACCTTGGGTCTCCAGGACTTTGGTAAGCTTCTTAGAATCTTTCGATCGTTATCTCCAGATTCAAAGGTTCTTCCCAATGACCTGAGTCCATTAGTTATCGTCTGAAACCTTCCAAACATTTGATCTATGGTTTTAGACTTTTCCATCTTGAACATCTCATATTGATGTACAAGCATACTGATCTTGGATTGCTTTATAGTCTCAGTTCCTTCATGAGCTGCTGCAAGAGTATCCCAGGTCTCCTTGGCAGATGAACAACCATGAACCTTCTTATATTTTGACTTGTTCAAGGAACATATCAGATAGAGTTTGGCCTTGGCATTTAATTGAACTCGAGCCTTCTGCTCCAAGGTCCATTCAGCTTTTGGTATGGGCAATCCGACATGCATTGGAACATAGTCTCCATCAGTAACCACATCCCAAACATCAATGTTGTTGCTTTCAATAAACAACTTCATACGATCCCTCCAATAGTGGTAATCCACTCCAATGAATGTTGGGGGTCTCGTGATGGAGGCTCCTTCAATGATGTACTGTCTGTTGCTGGTAGAGGTTTCCATATGGATCTTTGTCCTCTGCACTGATTAGGTGCTAACCCCGAGGGTAAGCTCTAGTACCAACTGTTGAAAAGCAGGGAAACACTAAAAGGAGGGGTTGAATAGTGTTTCAATGGAAACCTTTTCTGTTTCAAATATTTTGAAGGTTTAGCATCTGAAAATCTTCAGATGATAAGTATCAGTCTGAAGGTTTTCATTATCTTATGAAAATCTCTCACATAAAGAAGATTATAAACTTGACTTGATTCAGATAATAAGTTTTCACTTGAATACTTTTTCAATCCCCTTGTTAGAATAAAAACAGAATTGAAATAGCTAAAGGGATAGAGAAAACTTAGCCAAGAATTTATCCCGGTTCACTCACAACCACCGTGAGCTACGTCCAGTCCCAGGGCAAAACCAACACCTGGATTTCCACTATTTTTGCAAGAATACAAGTATTCTTTTCTTTTAAGCCTCTTCAGGCTCTACAACAAGTATTGTTTCTTTCACCAAACCTCTTCAGGATCTACAACAAGTATTGTTTCTTTCACCAAGCCTCTTCAGGCTCTACAACAAGTATTGTTTCTTTCACCAAGCCTCTTCAGGCTCTCAGACACTTATCCAAGTGTAACCCAAGTATTCTTTCAGACAGAAAGCCTCTCCAGGCTTAACAACCCAAACTGTTCTAAGTTTAAACAAGAAAGGAATTTAGTTCACTATCTTCAGATGATAGCTATGAATTAGAGAGTACAAAATAACTGAGACTTTCTCAGAATATGAAAATGAATAATTGTACAAAGAATATCAGAGTTTGATTTTTGCAGGGTGTAGTCTCTTTGATTGAAAATGCTTCTTTCTATTCAATTCTTCATGGGACGTATTTATAGTCTCCAAGGAATAAATGCCCGTTACCAAATAGCATTTAATGCATTCAGAATACGTTTGACACAGCTTTGTTCAAAGCAATCTGAGCAAAAACAGGTGCAGCAGGTCTACGTACACAAAGCAATCTAGCAGGAGCAGCAGTGTTGCAGACTTTCCTTAAATGTGCTAAACATTTGAACGAGGAAGAAAAACAACACTGACTCTTATGCTGAAGTAGGTAAGATCTTGATTTGAACGTTCCTCGTACTCAGCAACGTCTTCCAAGGTCAAACCATTGTCCTGAAGACTTCATCTTTCAGATGCAAGGGATGCTTCAGATGAACTTCTCTTCTTCCAAGGATAAACGCTCTTCAGACAATGTTTGGTTTTCAGACGATCTGAAGCTTCAAATAATGTTTCACACTTTTTATGATCTGAAACAAAGCAGAATATTGTGAAAGTATATTGCCACAAATCCATCTGAATTTTTATATTTGTTCATTAAAACACTTTAAAGGGAATGAGACTCAAAGTACTTAAGTATATAAATTTTTGAGACTCAATAGTTCGTGCTGGAGCCGGAAGCTACTGACGAGAACCTCGCAGTGTGGAAGAACATTGTTCTTATTCTGACCAACATTGATGGTCTGCGCATGGCTTATCTTGGTCCTTATGAATTTTCTCCATGCACGCTTCAGTTCAAGGATTTCCTGGCCTTTTATCCCCTGGAGAACGTCCTCGCATTTAGGGACCCAATCCGTGCTGATTTTGTCGAACCAGAGAAGAACGTCTTCAGAGCATACCCAATTATGGAGAAGAAGACTTACCTTGTGTGGTAGTCATCACTGGTCTTGAGCCTTGTGGTGAGACCTACCTTCCTTGTACTGCACCCTTAAAGAAAATCATCCTTGATGTTTCTAAGATGACCTTTAGGGCTTTTATTTTAAAGAACCACAACCAAGAGTCCCCTGAGGTTTCTGATGCTGAACATGTGGCCTTCCTTTGGCTTTGGTTAGCCAATTTTTGTTTTATGCACCAGGTCCTTACAAGTCCCTCAAGGGCTTCTTCCCTTGGCTATCTGCCTTCATGAAGGCAGAAAAATCAATTTGGCCAAATTACTTCTTGGTCATTTGTATCTGTGCATGTCAGATATTCTCAGCCAATATAGGCAACCCAAACCTCTGGGTTGTTTCTATGGCCCTTTTTGGCTATTAGACCTTTGGCTTCGAGCCACTTTTTCAAAGATTACTTCTCTCCCTCACAAGGCCTAAAATCTCTTCGAGCCTACTAGTAAAAGCTTGGTGTTCACCATTCTTTCTGGCACCATAATTAAACCACTTGATGGTTTAAAAATGTCCATGTCTTGTTTCTTCGATCATGAATAGTTTGATTCTTCTCTCTACCCCTACTCGAACAGGACTCTAGGTCCTATTTGGGTTAAAAAAACCTATCATCAGTGTGAACCCTGATGAACAAGCTGACCAAGATAAAAGGTGGAGCGAAATACTCCGCAACCAACTCATTTTTCCCCATTATGATCAGTCAGTTCCTCGCCTGATCCATTATCATCCTACTCTGGTGGCTAGGCAATTTGGTTTGTGTCAAGACATACCCATCCCCTTCTTCGATAAAGGTTAGGATGTTGGCCCCTGTGACTCCATTAAGGATGTGGAAAATAGAATCAATGTGTTTGAGGCCACTCGACCTGAATATGTGCCCATTGATTTCATACTTGTATAACTACTGCACTGCTGCATACGACCATTGGTGGCATGCCTCTTATAAAGATATGGCCTGCTCGAAAAAGGACTGCTTCAGACTCCTCACTAGCAAACTGAAGTACCCAGCAGTTGAGAAGAAGAAGAAACAAGGTATTTTGACTTCTTCCTTTTGCCTTTATGAATTTTGGCATTTACTTTTGTTATTTAACTTGTGTTTCCTTTTATGGCAGCCACTAAAGATGTTGGGGGAGCTTCGAAAGCCAAAACCTCTTGAGGTAGCAAGGGCTCTAAGGAGGCTAAGGTATATCCTGTGTGGACTTGTAACCATTATTCCTCCATTTTGACCTTCTCAACCTCTTTGTATTCTTAGTTACTTTCAGAAACCTCAAACCAGGAAAAGGGGAATTCCTCGACCACCTGCTTCGAAGGGAGCAACTTCCTCGAAGAGAAGAAAGAAGACCCATGTTGCTACTTCAGCTCGAGAAGAGAATCCTTCTCTTCAGGCCTCTCCAACCCCTACTCCTGCTCAGGCTCAGGCTCAGGCATGTTCTAATCATTCTCAAGATACTCCCTCAGCAACTTCTGGCTCGAAGGGACTTGATGGTGCAAAGCCTCATTCTTCTGACTCTGAGGCAACCCCCTCCCAAGTAGACAAAGTCATTACTGGAGAAGGAAACCTCAATGAGACCGGACCTTTGATTATTCTCAAACCTTCCACTATTGAGGTTTGTCCCTATTCGAGTCTTTTTCCATTCATCTTTTATTGAAGCTTCCTTCACCTTGGTTGTGCTCTTGTGCAGGGATCTACTAGGAAGCTGATGCTTCAGCATATCGCACCAGTCGTTAAGCATTCTTAGAAGGCAAATCGAGTGGTGAGTCTTACATGCCTCTTCTCTCCTCTCTGTTTCCATTAATGGGGATTGTCATTTGACCTTCATCATTTACTTTTGCAGATAATTTCTTTTGATGATACCCACCAGGAGAGCACCACAGGTTCTAGTTCTTCCAGTATTGATTCACTTTTAGATTTTCTTCCTCTTGCAATTCAATATCCTAGATTGAACTGGATCATAAGACTTCAACCTGAAGGAGATCGAGATACTGCTATTGATGAACTAGAGGTTAATTTTCCTGATCAGTCTGCTGAGCAATTCGGAAGAGACTGGGGGTGCTTTTGAGCAACCTCAAGGTGTTGGCCTTGACATGGTTCAACCTAGGGATCAATCTATTCCTATAACAGAAGAAGATCTCTCAATAAAAGTCCAAGTTTTGACTGATCAAGGTCCCACTTCTTCGCCTAAAGATCAATCTCTGGCCCAGAAAAATGATGATCAATCCTTGCCTGATGGGGGTTTACCTACTACCCCTTCCTTTACCGCTCAAGATGAAGACTTAGAAGGGTCCGGTCAAACTCCTCCTCGGAACTCACCACCAAAGATGAAACAGGGTGAAGAGAGCATCCTAGAGCCTACTCCCATTCAAGTTGAACAACAAGAGGTTCCTCGAGATAAGTCTCCTCCTCGAGTCCCTGAGCCTACTTTAAACTTAGACGCTCTGAGTAAGCAACTTGAAGAAGACCCCTTCTCTATCATCAACGGTCTTTTGGCATGCACTCTTCCTTCTGCCAAGTTAAGCCTAAGCACCAAGACTTCAGAGTCCAGTACTCATCATCGAGTTCAGACCTTGGTTAGCAAGCTTCGCCACTTGGTCTTTTCCCAGGACTTAATGACTACTCTGAGTGATGACATTAATTGTCAGATTCGAGACTTGCTTGCTGAAATTAAGAAATTACCTGAAGGGCACCCTTTCGAGTTGGATGAGGCTCTGGGTGTGTCCTGTGTTGGGTATGACTTCTTCACCTTGACGTTGAACCGAATCAACGAGAATGAAGTTCTCCAAGAGAATGTTCGTAAAGATGAGGAGGCTCCTGGAGAAGAATTCTAAGTTCCAAACCTCCTCTGAATCTCTTTCAAAGGGTGAGTCTCGAGCAGCAACATTAGGCAAGGAGATCGAAGATCTAAAGCGACAGTTAGTTTCCAAAATTGAAGAATATAATCTACTCACTTCAGCGCTTCCCAAATGCAGGGAGCAGTAAGAGAAATTAAAAGTAGAGTTGAAAAAAGAATCTGCCAAGCTTCTAAGTTGTTTGAGGGATTTGGGCAAGGCTCGAAGTCAGCATGCCATGCTCGAAACCACTCTTGAGAAAATTAAGGAGGAATATCTTGATTTCAAAGCCAAATCTGTAACACCCTAATTTCTGAACTCAGAATTAATGCCCGTTGAAGACACTATTCCCGAAGTTCTTGAAATCATTACGTTAAATTTTCAATATCGTTAAACATTCGCTTAAAACTATCCAACGATTAGTTTAAGCAATTACATTACAACATCAATATCTCTAAATAATAGTAAATCTTACTTAATGTTAGGGAAGAATCCACACTTGAAGAAGTGTGGTTCAATGAACTCATACCGGAAATCCGGCAGAGTTTCCCCTAAAAACCGGATGTTATCAAATCCAAGGTTAACCTGAAACTCAGCAAAACCAGTACAATCTGATAACATGAATACTTTAAAACTCATAATTAAGCCTCCATGGCTAAAAACATGCTCATGCGTTTATACATCATTAGGTCGATTAACCACAAATACAATTAAACTAATTTCTATTACAAAGAACTTCCATTGCGGAATAAAACTCAGCTCCTTCAACACCTTTATCCGTCATATCACTTGGAATTTCCTGCATAACTAAAATAAATCCCCGAAACGTGGGGTGAGATAATAATCTCAGCGAGTATAACTAAACATGCATAAAGTGTGGGGAAGATCAACTTAACTAACTAATATAAAGCTAAATATCATACTCAATTTCATATCAATTAAAGATAACTAACCTAACATATTCATAAACTTAATACTCAAGTCATTACAATGCAATAATAATGCAACTAACTGCTGTGCCCAGCAGGCATGAACTTATTACTGAAACTGGAGTTAGACCTGAGCTCAGACTACGGGAAACGTCTTTCCCGGGGACGTATCCCACCCAAAACTGGACCGAAGTCAATATCTTTACATAATCAATCAATTTCTTAACTCACAGCACAAGGCCGACTTAATTAACTCACGGTCGAAACCGGTAAACATGAATTGATAACCCAAAACTAGAATTTCAAGTATTTCGAGTGTTTCGAAAACTTTCGTAACTTTCGTAACTTCGAAATCCAAGGGATTTATAATCAATTCCTAGTATGAATTATTCAATTCCAGCATAACTTCATCAATTCAATCATATTAACTAATTAGAAAGGGAATCGAAGAGGTAGGGTTCATACATTAAGCATTTCGTAATCTCGCTACTTTCGTAAATCTCGCTACCCTAAGGTTTTAAACGAAACAACCAACCAAACTACTCAAATTCATGCATACATTACTAATCTAACCACAATTACCATATAAAAGAGGGATTAGAGAGTAGGGTTCATACATTGGGGAGAAATCAAACTCAAAGAGAAAAGTGGGTGTGTGAGTTATACTCACCAATTTCTTGAAAATCTCAAGAGGAATTGATGGATTGGAAGTTCCTTTCATGAATCCTAGCTTTGATTCTCCTTAACCACCTCGAAATTCCACTTTCTCTCTCTAAAAGGACACCCTCTCTCTCTAGGGTTCGAAGGGGAGAAGAAAGAGCAAGTGAAGTTCTGATTTTGCATGTCCGTGTATTTATACTGGACAGCTGGGAATCGATTACCATATTGCTGTAATCGATTACCAGAGGTAAAAATTACACTAGAAAACGTTTTTGGGAATCTGGTAATCGATTACAACCCTTGGTAATCGATTACCAAAACTCAGCTCTTAGGTAATCGATTACCACCCTGTGAGTAATTGATTACACAAAAACCAGCTCTCGGGTAATCGATTACAAAACACCTGTAATCGATTACCAAAAACTCAGCTCTCAGGTAATCGATTACAGCCTGTGAGTAATCGATTACCTAAAAACTAGCTCTCGGGCAATCGATTACAAACTCCCTGTAATCGATTACCAGAACCTAACACTCTACATTTTAACCTGAAATAGAATTCTAAGTTAATTCCCATAATCCCCACTCAACCTCTAATTACCAAACACAATAATCTTATTTCTAACCTAATGAGTTATTAAAACTTCTGGTTAAGGCTAACACTTGGTCTTATACTTGAGTTTTAAATCATAGCTCATCAATTAACCTTAATCTCTTAACTCATTTTCCTTTAATTACTAATACTCAACCCTCTTATTTTCAACCTAATAAGTTGTTTAAAGTTTCAAATTTGCGGGATGTTACATTCTACCCCCCTTCTAGCAATTTTGCCCTCAAAATTTGCACAAGAAACAGAATTTAAATTTAACTCAACTAAAAAGTTTCGGAAATCATTCCCGTAACCTGGTGAAGGGCATCCCATAACCTAAAAGTGAACCTAGAGTCCCTATTTGATATGAGGTTAGAGGAAATGCCATGGAGTCTGACGATCTCTCTAACATACAAACTTGCTAATTGCTAAGAGAAAAGGTACTCCTAACTGGTAGGAGGTGAGCTGGTTTGGCCAGTTGGTCCTCATTCACCCAGATGGCATCACCAACAGCTTGGACTCGGGGCAAACCTATCACAACGTCCCTAACTATACTCTCCCACTCCCACTCAGAGATTACTAATGGTAAAAGGATTCCTAATGGTTTCGATGTTCTATATAGACCCGCTGACACATTAAACACTCAAAAACCTAACCTACTATATTTCTTTCCACATCCTGATACATCTTGGTAGAGTCAGGATGTACGAGAATCTTACCTCTATTAGCTTATTCTAACACCTGCTGCCTGAGATTACCCCTTTTAGGGACACTGACTCTCCCTTGGAAGAGAATTATCCCATCTTCTGATCCAGAAAACCCTATGGTTGCCTTCCCTCTTGGAGGCTAGAGTCCAAACTCTGAGCCTCACTAATTAGAGCTCTCAGCTCACTGGTGAATGTGATACTATGAAGTCTGACGCTATGCTCCCCAATAGTTACTCTTAAACTTAGGTTCCTGAACTTCTTTAACAAACTCCTTTCATGTATCATCACGAGAGACACATGAAGAGACTTTCTACTCTATTTGAGTATACTTGATTGGCTTGGTTAGACAACACCCTTGATAAAATCTAATCATAGGAAAAGATTTCACACAACAACTAAGTAAGGATCATAATTCCATACCCAAACCCATCAACTACCGGTTGGTTTCAAGTCTTATGTTCTTACTGATCTAGCTAGGTTTGAGAAAATTCCAAGTAATTCACATGTTTATATTCTAAGCTCTACTATATTACTAACTATAAGTCATGCACACATAATTACTCAATCCCTCGAATCACTAAGTTTGTGTTGGCTAAATAATCCAACGCTCACGTCATGTTCGAGGAATTAAGTTCACATAATCACATAAACAAACACGGCACATAAGTGAGAGGAATGTCACTCATTCTTCTAATAAAATAACGGAATCCTAACAACACTCATGCCATAAACGTAGGTATAATACCTACCGGTTACAGCATGAACATGGTAAACCCTCCCAGTCTCCTATCTTCCCTTACTGGGATCTTTCTCTATCTCACCCTACCGGTCAGGGCTTGTACTTAATTTGGTTCTAAGTTTTCACTGAAAAGGAAAGTGACATAATGTCATCCATACCCTAGTCCTCCTATAAGTAAAGATTTTTAAATGCTTTAGAGTTCTAACCTAATGAGTGCGCCTAACAATATCTCAATCCTTTTCTAACATTCTGACTAAGCCTAACTATACACAATCAAATCTAACTTTCAGGTTGGGTGAAACTTAGTTGGGTTCAAGTACTGAGTGCCTTCTACGGATTCTCATGGCCTGACTATAAAACTACCGCCCCTTAAGGGTTCAGGCTCTCCCTAATATTTCTCAGTGTTTAAAATCTTGATTTCTCTCTTGGAGTTACCAAACCTACATCCAAATATCTAAACTAATTTGTTTTTCCCTCAAGGAATTCATACAGAAGGCTAAGTATTTGGGTGGCTGGGAGAATATCTACCACTACTTGATAAATTCTTGGTTAACTCTAAAGGTGTCTACTAATCTACTTATTCTATTCACTTCCCATTAGGACCTCAATTATAGTTTCCTCCCCTTTTCTATTAAATTCTAAAAGTCTATGTTATTCCTGCTATTTTGTTATCTTTAACTAAGGTATTAGGTTCACTCACTTTCTCTCTAACAATTCTCTTAGGTGATTCCTAACCCCTTTCTACGGGACTACCCTTAATATGACTTAATTGTGAACTTCCTGTCCTTACCTGAGTTGTAGGTAAATCTACACTACATTACGTAATCTATACTAGAATTCTTAATTTCCTTGGTTAAGGTTCCTCTCCCTTAGAAGAGTTATGGCTAAGGTTCCTTTCTACTGGTGGTAATAAGTTGAATTAGGTGATTTAGGCTGGTGGAACTACTAAGTTGGGTTTCTGAGAAAAATTTGGTTCATACCTACTATCCTGACTAAAAGCCTCTACCTAATTCATTTCCCGAGTACTTCTCCGAGTCCTCAAAGTTAAAACCGATATGGTTAGACTTAAGGTATGGGTGAAGTGTTCTTATTTGATGATTTCTAAATTTTCAGATATTCAAGGCATCACTTCGTAATATTCTTAAGTGTGAAAAGAAAGAGCAGAAGTATCGTTTTCTCATGACAACTTACCCACTCGTTAGGGTTAAAGATATTACTAATGGTAAGTCTTGGAATGGTACTAACATTAGACAATCAAAATCTCACTATCTTTACTAGGGATCTCTAGCTTATTCATCTCCTAAACCTGCCCCCAACTCTCAGTGGCTAATAATTAATGTTGTAGTCTTAAGGTACAAGTATGGTGATCTCTCCTAAGGGTTTCTAAAATATTAGGGTCGTAAGACTCTGTCTCTAGGGCCACTAAGTGTTCTCTAAATATGAGATGTAAAGGTAAGGAAATGGTAGTCGTCATGACTACCTACCCGTCTGGTAGAGTCTAAAGATCTGTCCATGTAATCCATGGACAAAGCAAAAGGGCAAGGTGGCTGAAAGAATCCCCACTCGCCTAACCGTTTCCCGACTACCCTCAAGGCGGCCTAGGAAATATGCCTACTCCTACATCGACTCAAAAGAAACCTCAATTTCCTAACCCTTGGAAGTTTAGGTCTAAATGTCTATATGTCCCTGCTAAGTTTGCTAACTTTGGGTAAGGTCTTAAGCCTACTTAAGTTAAAGTCCTCTTAGGTGTCTCTGCGATCACTGGTTTACCCTACGTAGAGTTTCTATCTTAACTTGGACTATAGTCCCGCATTCCTTCTAACATGGTCTCACAAAAGTTTGTCTCAAAAGAAACTCTAACTATGTGAATTACTACCTAGCGTGTACACACACATTCTAACATAACATGTCAAAAAACCATTCAAACAACCAACATTACAATTCAAACAACAAGACACACACAAAACATTCAAATTATACAAGTCACACAACGAATACCACATTATAAGTCAAACAACAAATCAACATTCACAAGTAAAGAATCTATTTTAACTAACTACCTCAGAGGTGCCTAATGTTCACTAGGATTCCAGGGTCACATTCTATAAAGCTTTTATGGTGAGTATAATGTTCTTAGGAATAAACTTAAGTTACTCTCTTTCTAATACACGATGGGTGGCTCTACCCTTGTTAAGAAGTATTCTAACTCCCTGTCCAAGGTAACCTACTCACATGACTAACCATAATCTCCGTGTACAATACACACACTATAGGAGTGATCAGTCCCTATAATGAGTACACGTACTAGAAGATCACAATAAGCCACGGGAAACTAGCCTAACCACAGTCCAATTGGATTGAACTGCTCTGATACCAAAATGTAACGCCCTAATTTTTGAACTCAGAATTAATGCCCGTTGGAGACACTATTCCTGAAGTTCTTGAAATCATTACGTTAAATTTTCAATATCGTCAAACATTCGCTTAAAACTATCCAACGATTAGTTTAAGCAATTACATTACAACATCAATATCTCTAAATAATAGTAAATCTTACTTAATGTTAGGGAAGAATCCACACTTGAAGAAGTGTGGTTCAATGAACTCATACCGGAAATCCGGCAGAGTTTCCCCTAAAAACCGGATGTTACTAAATCCAAGGTTAACCTGAAACTCAACAAAACCAGTACAATCTGATAACATGAATACTTTAAAACTCATAATTAAGCCTCAATGGCTAAAAACATGCTTATGCGTTTATATATCATTAGGTCGATTAACCACAAATACAATTAAACTAATTTCTATTACAAAGAATTTCCATTACGGAATAAAACTCAGCTCCTTCAACACCTTTATCCGTCATATCACTTGGAATTTCCTACACAACTAAAATAAATCCCCGAAACGTGGGGTGAGATAATAATCTCAGCGAGTATAACTAAACATGCATAAAGTGTGGGGAAGATCAACTTAACTAACTAATATAAAGCTAAATATCATACTCAAATTCATATCAATTAAAGATAACTAACCTAAGATATTCATAAACTTAATACTCAAGTCATTATAATGCAATAATAATGCAACTCACTGCTGTGCCCAGCAGGCATGAACTTATTACTGAAACTGGAGTTAGACCTGAGCTCAGACTACAGGAAACGTCTTTCCCGGGGACGTATCCCACCCAAAACTGGACCGAAGTCAATATCTTTACATAATCAATCAATTTCTTAACTCACAGCACAAGGTCGGCTTAATTAACTCACGGTCGAAACCGGTAAACATGAATTGATAACCCAAAACTAGAATTTCGAGTATTTCGAGTGTTTCGAAAACTTTCGTAACTTTCGTAACTTCGAAATCCAAGGGATTTATAATCAATTCCTAGTATGAATTATTCAATTCCAGCATAACTTCATCAATTCAATCATATTAACTAATTAGAAAGGGAATCGAAGAGGTAGGGTTCATACATTAAACATTTCGTAATCTCGCTACTTTCGTAAATCTCGCTACCCTAAGGTTTTCAACAAAACAACCAACCAAACTACTCAAATTCATGCATACATTAATAATCTAACCACAATTACCATATAAAAAAGGGATTAAAGAGTAGGGTTCATACATTGGGGAGAAATCAAACTCAAAGAGAAAAGTGGGTGTGTGAGTTATACTCACCAATTTCTTGAAAATCTCAAGAGGAATTGATGGATTGGAAGTTCCTTTCATGAATCCTAGCTTTGATTCTCCTTAACCACCTCGAAATTCCACTTTCTCTCTCTCTAAAAGCACACACTCTCTCTCTAGGGTTTGAAGGGGAGAAGAAAGAGCAAGTGAAGTTTTGATTTTGCATGTCCATGTATTTATACTGGACAGCTGGTAATCGATTACCATATTGCTGTAATCGATTACCAGGGGTAAAAATTATACTAGAAAACGTTTCTGGGAATCTGGTAATCGATTACAACCCTTGGTAATCGATTACCAAAACTCAGCTCTCAGGTAATCGATTACCACCCTGTGAGTAATTGATTACACAAAAACCAGCTCTCGGGTAATCGATTACAAAATACATGTAATCGATTATCAAAAACTCGACTCTCAGGTAATCGATTACAGCCTGTGAGTAATCGATTACCTAAAAACTAGCTCTCGGGTAATCGATTACAAACTCCCTGTAATCGATTACCAGAACCCAACACTCTACATTTTAACCTGAAATAGAATTCTAAGTTAATTCCCATAATCCCCACTCAACCTCTAATTACCAAACACAATAATCTTATTTCTAACCTAATGAGTTATTAAAACTTCTGGTTAAGGCTAACACTTGGTCTTATACTTGAGTTTTAAATCATAGCTCATCAATTAACCTTAATCCCTTAACTCATTTTCCTTTAATTACTAATACTTAACCCTCTTATTTTGAACCTAATAAGTTGTTTAAAGTTTCAAATTTGCGGGATGTTACAAAATCCCCTTTTTAGGCTTATTCCTCTTTAACTCATATTTCATTACTCTTTTGTATTGCTTTTGTCAATTTGTAATAGCCATTCTCTATGACACTCACTGGTTGGCCACTGTTTGGCCTTTTGAAATTTTCTTAACTTAGAGGAATTTTTACTTCATGCATCGTTGACTTATATTCTTTTAAATGTTTCCCATTTATCGATCTAACCAAGTAGTTGGTTGTGACGCCTCGAATAGTATAGGCATTACTCGAAAGTACCTTTTCGATTTTGAATGCCCCTTCCCATTTCGGGGTCCACTTCCCATACTTAGGAGATTTTTTACCCAAAGGTAAAAGAACTTTACAGATTAAATCACCTTCTCGAAACGTATTACTACTAACTCTTCGATTATAAAAACGAGAAACTCTTTCTTTTTGCTTAATCATATTTTCCAAAGTGATAATTCTCTCTTCGTCCAAGTTATCAAGTTCACCGAACATTAGATTAAGATAATCTTGGGTAGGCAACTCATTTTGCCTTTGAATTCGAAGAGATTGAAGGTTTATTTCTACTGGGAGAACAACCTCATGCCCATATACTAGTCCATATGGGGACGTTGAAATAGCCTCTTTGGGTGAGGTTTGATAGGCCCACAACACTTGGCTACGTGTCTCATTCCAATTACGAGGCTTTTGCCTAATATGTTTCTTAATTAAACTTATGAGTATTTTATTTATGGCCTCAACTTGGCCATTAGCCTGGGCATAATAGGGAGTTGACGTAAGCAACTTAAACCTCCTTGATTCAGCATATTGTGTCACTTTCCTCCCTGTAAACATAGTCCCTTGGTCTGTTGTTATGGTCTCAGGGATTCCAAACCTGTGGACTATGTGATCTTCTATGAAGTCAATGACTTCTTTTTGGCCCACGTCTTTCAAAGGTATGGCTTCGACCCATTTTGTGAAATAATCCACTCCCAACAGGATGAACTTGTGACCTCTAGAAGATGGAGGGTGGATCATCCCTATAAGGTCGAGAGCCCAACCTCGAAATGGCCAAGGTTTCACTATTGAATGCAACTCTGTTGCTGGAATATGCTGCAGGCGGCCATGTTTCTGGCACTCCTCACAACTTTTTGCATATTCATAGCAATCTTTTAGTATCGTTGGCCAATAATAGTAGTACCTGAGCAGAGTCCACCTCATCTTCTCTCCTGCTTGGTCTGCTCCACAAATTCCTTCATGTACCTCAGCTAGGGCTAGATAGGCTTCGACCTCTCCCAGACACCTTAGCAGGTTGCCCCCAATGGACTTCTTGTAAAGTTCATCACCAAAGATGGTGTAGTTTAAAGCCCTATATTTAATTTTCCTATCTGTGGACTGTGTAGGGTCTCGTAGGTACTCTGCTAGAGGCTTCCTACAATCTGATGGGCCTAGAGCATCAATATTTAAAACCATTTTTCTTTTGTGGAGAGAGGTGGCTTGGTCTCGATTAAGCTCTCGAATTGCCCTTGTTTGACTTTATACCCAGACGCTAGTTGAGCCAGTTCATTTGCTATTTCATTTTCTACCCTGGGTACGTGTTCCAAGGTCAATTCATCGAAATAAATCAAAATACTCTTGGCCCTGGCAAAGTATTTTGCCAATTTAATGTTGCAACACTTATATAATCCTTTTAGTTGATTTAAGACCAGTTGAGAATCTCCTTTGATGTGTACATGTGTTGCGTTAAAACGTAATAGCAGTTTGAGCCTTGCAATGAGAGCTGCATACTCGATTTCATTATTGGAGCATTCTCCTTTTATTTGAAACATAACTTTGGCCTTTATTCTGTTAGGGGATATTATCAGCATACCTATGTGGTTTCCCTTGTTATGTTTCAAGCCATTAAAGAATAATTCCCAGGGCTTAAGCCCAATGAAGTTAATTTCTTCTATTTGAATTGTTGATTGTTTGGCTAAGAAATTAGCAAGGGCTTGCACTTTTATTGCTTTCAAAGGTGTGTACTTTAAAGAGAATTCAGTTAATGCAACTCCCAATTTCCTATTCTACCATGGAGAATTGGCTTAGTCAACATATATTTTATAACGTCAAAATGGGAACTTACATAAACTTCACAAGGCTTTAGATAATATTTTAATTTCATACAAGAAAAATATAAGCATAAACAAAGCTTTTCTAAAGCACTATATCTCTTTTATACATCGGTTAGGCTTTTGCTCAAGTAATATACAACTCGTTTGAAGCCATCCTCATCCTCTTGGGCTAACATACTTCCCAAGGTTTATTCTGATGCAAAAATGTACAATCTAAGAGGCTTTCCTTTGATGGGAGGAGTCATCACAGGTGGATTGGCCATTTGGTGCTCTTCACACCATTTGAACTCCTACTCTTTCTTCAATTTCAACAAGGGGAAAAAACTTTCGTTTTCCCAGATAGGTTCGAGATGAACCTTCTCAAGTAGTTGATTTTTCCTAGGAGGCATTACAACTGCTTCTTGTTCGTTGGGGTAAGGCCCATATGATAGCTTGGCCCTTGTTCTTATCCACTCTGATTCCCTTTTTCTGAACCAAGAATCCTAGGAAATTCCCTACAGATATTCTGAAAGCGCATTTCATGGGATTCATTTTCAAACCATGCGCTCTCATCCTTTCGAGTGAATACATTTCAAGTGTTCCAAGTGTTGCATTTTGGTCTTTGATTTGACATGACATCGTCTATGTATACCTGCATAAACTCACCAACAAAGTCATGAAAAATTAAGTTCATTGACCTTTGGTAAGTGGCCCCTGCGTTCTTTAGGCCAAAAGGCATCACTACCGATTCGAAGGTCCCCAATAACCCAGGACAACGAAATGTTGTCTTTGGAATGTCATTTTCAGCTATAAAGAACTGATTATAACCAGAATAGCCATCTAATAGGCTTAGCACTTTGTTTCCTGCTACTGAATCTATCAATATGTCAACAATGGGCATTGGATACTCGTCTTTGGGTGTGGCTTCGTTTAAGTCTTGAAAGTCTATGCATACCCTCAATGAGCCATTCTTTTTTATCACAGGTACAATATTAGAAAGTCAATTTACATACCTGGCAGTTCTAATGAACTTGGCTTTGAGAAGTCTTTCGATCTCTTCTTTATCTTTGAAACCACTTCTGGAGAAAATCTTTGATGAGATTGTTTTACTGGTCTTTTCCCAGGTAAGATTGGGAGTCTATGCTCAACCAAACTTTGATCTAATCATGGAATTTCATCATAGCTCCAAGCAAAGCAATCCCTGAACTCCATGAGTAACTTAGTCAATTTTTCTTTGGCCTCTGAGTCCATTCTAGGGTTGACGAACGTAGACCTTCGATCTTTAACTGTTCCTAAATTGACTTCCTCCAATTGGTCTTGGGATTCAAACCTGGGCACCTTTTCTTGGCTATCCTCGAAGCCTAAGGGCCCATCATCGTATATGCAATCCAAACCCTCGAAGTCTAAACCTTCTTTGGCCTTTTGTGTTAGGCCATTTGAGTTTTTGCTTTTTCTTACATTGTTTTCTTCTGTTATCAAGGTCGCTTCGACCTTTCTTTCGGCTACGTAGGCCATTATTATTTTCATCATATCTTCTATGCTTGCCATGGAGCATTAAGCATTTCTTGGGCCACTTTGAGATCGGTCTCTCTCTTCAAAACAAAACCCTTAATAAGGTCAAGTCTTACTGAGTAAGGTACTTTGGCTGAGTGCATTGCGACTTTGAATCCAACTCATATAGACCTATGTGGGCAAGGTTCTTGTCAAAATTTGTAGTTAACCCTTGTTCAGCAGGGACTGCTCCTATGCCATGGATCCACTCCCTTCCTAATAACATGTTGAAGTTGGCCTTGGTTTGGATTACCACAAATATGGTGGTTCGAACTTGACCACCAAATACCAAATCTAAGGCCACTACTCCTTTAGAGTTTAAAGACTTCGCTGCAAAGTCTGTTATAACATTATTGTGAGGGACTATATCCTTGCTTGTCTTTCCAAGCTTGTCAAAGGTGACATTAGGCAAAAGGTTGATGGTTGCACCTCCATCAATTATAACCCTATTGATAGGGCTTCCTTCGACGTGCCTTTATATATAATGGCTTCATGTGAGCCATTTCTCCTGGAGAAGGTTTTACTAAGTTGACCATTTCACTCTTAGTCTTTGATTCTGTTTGGCTCAGCATTATAGGACTTTGCATGTCCTCATCCTCAAAATCTTCCTCCTCCTCTAGCCTCTGTACCTGCTGAGCAAATTCAGCTGGTAGGATCAAGACTATGCAACAAATATCTTTTAATGATTCAGGGAATCCTGATTCAAACTCCTCTAATAGGAGATCTTCTTCCTCCATTTCTCTTACCTTAGCGTTGATCTGTTCGCACAAGTCTCTTTGTGTTTTTGATGAAGAGGCCTTGAACCTCCTCTTGGGCCTTTGGTTTGCTAGAACCTATTCTACTTGTATCTGTTCCATTTTTGCCCTATACATTTTCTAAGCTCTTCACCATTATGTTCTTGTCATTGAGCCCCTGACCTTGGAGTATTGGCTGAAATGATACCAGCTCTCACGTGGAGGCCTCATTTGCCTTAATGGGTGTACTACCACTTCTTTTCCTTTCGCAAGGGTTGGTGCTTCTCCTTTTGGCATCACTGCTTGCCATGTGGTTTGAGGCTTTGGCCTTGTGGGTACGGGCCTTACCCACTGGCTAGGAGGAATTTGGATGGTGGCACAAATGTCCTTTCTAGAAGGGTTGTACCTCTTCCTTCCCCTTTCTGGGCCCTGACCATTTTTTGGCCTTCCTCATGCTTCTGCTGGTTAAACATGTTTTTCAGATATTGTTTTCTGACCATAGACTCCTCGAAGGTCTTAGCTGAATTAGCGTCGAATATTGCGCTGCATCTAGGACACATCATGACACATCAGTTTTCCTCTTGTTTCCTTGTTAGGAATTCGAGGAGATTCTCCCCAGCAGTCGGGTAGATGTCTTTGACCTCCTTCTTGAAGCTTTCAATGGCCATGTCTGTGGCCCTATCATCAATTGGTTTGGTTTCCACCATGTTCACCTCGAAGGGCTCAACATAACTCACGTTGGTGCCAAAGGGATCGAAATCAACCTTCATGGTGCCCTTCATCTTCTCCTCGAACTTCAATCTCCCTTCTAAGATTGCTTTCTGGATCAAATCCCTGAAACGAACACAGTGCTTTGTCCAATGACCATAGACAAGATGATACTTACAATATTTTCTCCATTTCCTTTGTTCAAGTGTAAGGATTTTGTGATCATCACTCAAGATAATTTGCTAATCTTTCAACAAAATATAAAAAATTTTGTCAACTTTAGTAATATCAAAACCATATGATGGCTTTTTAAATTTTTCTTTACTCGAAGAACTTGCCTCTTCTTTCACAGGCTTTAGAAAAAGTACAAGTATAAGGTGGTCCAGGTTTTAATTCAGCCACATTGACTTTATTTTCTTCTTCATCAGTATTTGAGTTACTATTGGCTTCTAAAACGTCAACGTAAGCCACCTTGTCCCTTCTCCCTATTTGATCATATTTCTTATATTTAGCCTTTTCAGCCTTTATTTGTTCGATTTGCCTAACTCTATCAGCAAGTTGGGCCATATCTCGAACTGGCAGGCTGATTAATTTCTTTCAAATATGAAATTTGAGACCTCTTGCAGCTATTTGCACTAATTCATTCTCAAGTACGGGAGTAAAGCATCTAGCTTTATTCTACCTAAACCTATTAAGGTAATCCCCTATGGTTTCACTTGGCATTCTTCTAATGTTCATCAGCTCCGTTAGACTAACTTTGCTTTTTCCCCTAAAGAACTGTTCATGGAACGTCCTTTCAAGTTGGACCCAATTATGAATAGAATTAGGGGGTAATGTTGTGAACCAGGTGAAAGCGTTCTTAGTTAAAGAACTTGGGAAATATTTCATCCTTAACAGTTCATTATTGGCTATTTCTCCACATTCTATTTGGTACCTAGCCACATGCTCTATTGTTGACTCATCTATTTCCCCAGCAAACTTTGAAAATTAATTTAGGTACTTTCAAACCTCTAGGCAATTCTGCTTGTAAGACATCTTGAGGAAAAGCAGATACAGAGTAAGGTTAATTAGCATAATCTACATTAAAACCATGTCTATTTAATACCTGTTCTACCATGTTGGCTACATTATGTTTCCCCCCAAGTTAATTTACCTTACTTGATCCACCACTCGATCTGGATCTTGATTTTGAGCCATGATTATAGGACCTGGCTCACCTAGCCTATTCAAAAGAGGATCATGTTGGATTCCTCTCCTAGGTAACTCTGGTTCTTCGAGACCTGGAGTCTCTTGCCCAGCTCCAAACACGTCAGCAAGCCTTCCCATATGCCTTGCTAACACTTGGTAGTTTTGGTTAGTGGTTGCCACTAGAGGGGTGATCACTGTAGCCATCTGGTGGGTCAACATGTTAACCATAACATGGTTGCTTTCATCCATTTGTTGTCTTATGGATTGCAAGGCTACATTCGTTAGAGAGTTTGACCCTATTTCATTCAACCATATATTTCCCATAGGGGAGGACGCCCGGGCTTCCCTGTTGAAGGCATTCGAATCTCCTGGTAATTCAGAAGCGTTTCCTGTGTTTCTAGGGGGAAAAGGAACTGCTAAAGGGTTGATATACACCATTTAAGGCATTCCTAGTGTCATCATCATACCTTGTGTGTTAAAGCAAGGTGGTGGTCCCTTATTCCTAAGTGGTGCGTATGGTCTAACTTGGCTGACCACTAGATCCTCTACTTGAGGAAGAGTCCCCAGCACAACATCTTATTTGTACCTTCCAACTCCACATGGAGAGTTTTGACGGCCATTATGGCTGTCATGGGATGGTTTAATGGCTAAGGAATTTCCTGAAAGAGTTCTAGAGCCATTCTTATGTTTGTTCGTCATGGTTCTCCAACCACTCCTTAAATTCATACAACACTATAAATGGTCCCACCGGGCGTTCCAATTTGTTTGTCCTGGAAATCAGTCTAAACAAATGTATCTCAAGAGCAATCTGGGACGAGATATAAATCCTCTAGAAGGGCTCTTTAAAGTGTTGTCACTCAGAAGCTTTTGAGAAGAAGAGAATATCTTAACGGCGTAAGCAATACAGATGAGCTTTTGACTAATATTGAAAGGTAGAAACGTACATATACACTGGAATTTAAACTACAGAAAGCATAAAAGCATGAAAATAAATGGCGGTCTGCAGTCCCTACTTGCTCTCTACAACTGGGTGCCTTGATCTCAAGATGGATGCTCTGGCTTCAGGGTGCTTGAGTGTTCAGTTTGCGGACCCTTTGCCAATCTTCGCTTCTCCTATTTATATGCCTCCCTTGAAATTGCTTCAAAACTGCATGTAACTGCCATGCACGTTATCCATCAACTCCCACTTCCCCATGTTCTCCATAATTAAGGCGCCACCATTTTTATAACTAAGGTTGATGACGTGGACTCAGGTCTGATGTCTCTTCAAATGAGGAATATCTCAGGGTTGGTTCCATGGCTTCGAATCACGAGTGGAGCTTTCATTGGACATTCTGAATCGCCACTTCGAGCTGATGGTGATCTTTCAAGACGTTTCCTTCTGATCAGTTTCTAGCTTGCGCTCAACTTCCCATTAAGCCCTTTTGAAAACGTTCCATAATTCTACCTGCTGTCCAGATATTTTCCTTAACCACCGGCCACCTTAGCATAATAAATGTGTTCCATTCGTTATTGGTCTGGCGTAGTGGCAGATTTACATCTTGGGCTTCCTTCTTCCTTATAAATAATGGCTAGCTTCACCACCTGCTCAATGTCTCACTTCTCATGGAGTGGTTTCTGGTGTTGGTTGCTCTGTTCGACCTGGTCTTATATGGATTTGCTGTAAGTCAGGTCGACAAGGTGTCCTCTTTCAACCTTTTCCTTAGGTCGAACAAACCAGCCAAAATAGGGAGTCCTAGCCCTTTGAGGGACTCTCCTTTATTTACACCCCAAGCACTAGGCTTTCCCTCTCCCCACATACAGCCTGGGAAGACGTTTATGATCATCAGTTCGAATAGATAAGTGGACCCTCAAAGATGAGGAGCAGCAAAGACCTCTTCGAAGATGAGCACCAATAAGAAATAACTCGAAGAGAAAAAGGCCAAATAGATAGCAACTTTATATTTCCTTTTGTAAATACTTAATTAATAAAATAAAAGTTGAGATTCCTTATTTGTCTCTTATTTTTCCTTCGAGCTATTTTATTTTATACCAACAAAAGTATAAATTTTTTATATTTTTTAAAGATAAAAAAATTTAAAAACATTAATTCCAAATTTAAAAATAGTGCATCTTTTACCGGCATCCAAAATATTAAAATACTGAAAAAAACCCATGTGTGATGAAATGTAAAGTATGGTGGGATTATCTATCTTTTTACTATAGTTATAGGAAAAAAATCATTACCTCTTTCCACAACCCCAAAACCCACATTATGGTTAACTCGACTTCAATTAAAAACATTTATATATCTCTCAGAATTAGGTAAGGCACGTAAACAGGGTGGTGCGGGTATTACACTACATGCATTCATACCCGCTAAAATTAACGGGTATCCATACGGGTAGCGGGTATCCACGAGTACCCATTAATATTTAAAAATTTAAAATTTATAGAAAAATAAAGAGAAAATATCATATAATATATCATAATATCATATAATATTAATATTATATAATATAAATTAACATTATATAATATCATTACGTGTTAATATATTAAAAATATCATTATAAAAAATATTTTTTATATCATCCTAAAATAGTAAAAAAAAATTAATATTTGAATATATTTTAATGTATATACGGGTATCCGCGGGATGAGTAATATAATATTTGTCCCCACTCATTTAATAAATATACGGGTACCCATTGCGGGTATATCCGCGGATGTGAGTTTTTTTGTCATCCCCTAAATGAGGTTATCTTGGATGATCAAGCCCCCAATAATACTCGGTAGGCTCCTAATGGGAGTAATTCTTGGGTGAACACAAACCTAACACCTAAAATTTAGACACGGACAATAAAAAAAATTACACATCATTAAAATTACTCGGTAGGCTCCCAGACAACGAAACTCCATCTATGACACAGCGGTCGTCGGGGCGAAAGTTGCATAACCTTGAGGTCATGTCCGGGAAGATATCTAGCAACAGTCTGCATATCTATTTTGTTAGGGTGTACCATTTTCATCATGTTTTGTTCAAAATAGACTGCATATTTGTGGCAACAAGTTGAAAGAAAAAATAAGAAGATATCTCTTTGTTCGGGAAGTGATTAGAAAATGTACCATTTTATCTACTTTTTTCACACACTGTTCAGTCCAACATGTACCTAGACTAAGCAATTGTGTACCTGGAAGATTTACCCCTATGATAGATGATGTTTTGAATTCTGATCTCTGATTTATTGGCATTATTAGCTTAACTTGACTTTTTGGTAAGTCCACCCACATAGTCAACATTTGCCCATCGTGGCGACATGTCGACATGATCTCAAGTACATAGTAATTGAGTTATTTTCTTTCCTTTCCATTTTAATTCAATTAATTTAAGTAAATTTGAATATTGAGATTTAACCCATTAAACTAATATAAATCCAAGGAAAGGATGAATTACAAGAATTACATTAAACATTTGATTTCATGAACCACAGTAAATCAAGAGGGAATGCGCTTGGACGCTGCTCTTCTTACTTGGTCATGTCGGAGGGAGATTAAAATTTTTCGAGTTTGCATAATACATTAGCGGCTAAACCCAAATTGCAGGACGTGTTACATGGGAGACGGATGAGTGAAAGCAAGAAATGTAACTACTCTCACGTGATTAATTGCCTATTATTAAGGATTTTACAGGATATTCTTTTTAATTTTAATGATATGTACTTTTTTTAATTGGTTGTGTAATCAATCCCTGACTTTTTTAGGGTCATGCAATTTAGTCCATAAGAAATAGAAAACCCCAATATGGTCCCTTACTTTTTACTTTTTCTTTTACTATAATCCAACTGTGTGTTTCTCGTTAATTTTTTTACAATGTGTCACATTTAGTGACACTCTGTCACATTGTTTGTCACTAAAGTGTCCACCGTGACACAAAAATGATGTGGTTTTGTCAAATTTATAGCTTGAAAGGCTTCAACTCCAACAGTCGTGTGTTTCCCTATTCTCCACTTTTCCCTCTTCTCCCCGTTCTTCATTGGAAGGTCTCAACCTCAATGACATTATTTTTATGCCCTGATAGCAAACAGTGTGAACATAGTGTCACTGAACGTGACACGTCGTAAAAAAATTAACGAGAAACACACAGTTGGACTATAGTGAAAGAAAAGGTAAAAAGTTATGGACTATATTGGGGTTTTTTATTTCTTAGGGATTAAATTGCATGACCCTAAAAAAGTCAATGACCGATTTGATAGTTTACTCAAATTTTAGACGTTAGGTTTGTGCACACCCAAGAATTATGTATCAGGTTACTTTACTCTGATACTTGATGGCGTGGCAAAATTAAGCCCTAAGGCTGATAGTCCGTTAAGGGTGTTCACATCCAATCCAAACTAATGCAAACCGCATAAATTGAACCAAAAAAATCGAAAACCGAATTAAAACGAAATCCAAAAAACCGAAAACCACAAAAATCGAATTTTTTATTGGATTGGATTTGTTTTCGGATCCTATGTTGAAAACCAATCCAATCCAATCCAAACCGAACTTATATATACATATATTATTACAAGAATTACATTAAACATTTGATTTCATGAACCACAGTAAATCAAGAGGGAATGCGCTTGGGCGCTGCTCTTCTTAGTTGGTCACGTCGGAGGGAGATTAAAATTTTTCGAGTTTGCGTGATACATTAGCGGCTAAACCCAAATTGCAGGACGTGTTAGATGGGAGACGGATGAGTAAAAGCAAGAAATGTAACTACTCTCACGTGATTAATTGCCTATTATTAAGGATTTTACAGGATATTCTTTTTAATTTTAATGACATGTACTTTTTTAATTGGTTGTGTCTAAATTGTAGGGAGTAAACTATCAAATCAGTCCATGACTTTTTTAGGGTCATGCAATATAGTCCATAAAAAATAGAAAACTCCAATATGGTCCCTTACTTTTTACTTTTTCTTTTACTCTAATCCAACTGTGTGTTTCTTGTTAATTTTTTTACAATGTGTCACATTTAGTGACACTCTGTCACATTGTTTGTCACTACAGTGTCCACCATAACACAAAAATGATGTGGTTTTGTAAAATTTATAGCTTGAAAGGCTTCAACTCCAACAGTCGTGTGTTTCCCTATTCTCCACTTTTCTCTCTTCTCCCCGTTCTCATTGGAAGGTCTCAACCTCAATGATGTTATTTTTATGCCCTGATAGCAAATAGTGTGAACATAGTGTCACTAAACGTGACACGTCATAAAAAAATTAACGAGAAACACACAGTTGAACTATAGTGAAAGAAAAAGTAAAAAGTTAGGGACAATATTGGGGATTTTTATTTCTTAGGGACTAAATTACATGACCCTAAAAAAGTCAATGACCGATTTGATAGTTTACTCAAATTTTAGGTGTTAGGTTTGTGCACACCCAAGAATTATGTATCAGGTTACTTTACTCTGATGCTTGATGGCGTGGCAAAATTAAGCCCTGAGGCTGATAGTCCATTAGGGGTGTTCACATCCAATCCAATCTAATGAAAACCGCATAAATTGAACCAAAAAAACTGAAAACCGAAATAAACCGAAATCTAAAAAACCGAAAACCACAAAAACCGAATTTTTTTATTGGATTGGATTGGTTTTCGGATCCTATGTTGAAAACCAATCCAATCCAACCCAAACCGAACTTATATATACATATATTATTACAAGAATTACATTAAACATTTGATTTCATGAACCACAGTAAATCAAGAGGGAATGCGCTTGGGTGCTTCTCTTCTTAGTTGGTCACGTCGAAGGGAGATTAAAATTTTTCGAGTTTGCATGATACATTAGCGGCAAAAACCAAATTGCAGGACCTGTTACAGGTGGGACGGATGAGTGAAAGCAAGAAATGTAACTACTCTCACGTGATTAATTGCCTATTATTAAGGATTTTACAGGATATTCTTTTTAATTTTAATGATATGTACTTTTTTTTAATTGGTTGTGTCTAAATTGTAGGGAGTAAACTATCAAATCAGTTCATGACTTTTTTAGGGTCAAGCAATTTAGTCCATAAGAAATAGAAAACCCCAATATGGTCCCTTACTTTTTACTTTTTCTTTTAATATAATCCAACTGTGTGTTTCTCGTTAATTTTTTTACAATGTGTCACATTTAATGACACTCTGTCACATTGTTTGTCACTACAGTGTCCATCGTGACACAAAAATGATGTGGTTTTGTCAAATTTATAGCTTGAAAGGCTTCAACTCCAACAGTCGTGTGTTTCCCCATTCTCCACTTTTCTCTCTTCTCCCTATTCTTCATTGGAAGGTCTCAACCTCAATGACGTTATTTTTATGCCCTGGTAGCAAATAGTGTGAACATAGTGTCACTGAACGTGACACGTCGTAAAAAAATTAACGAGAAACACACAGTTGGACTATAGTGAAAGAAAAGGTAAAAAGTTATGGACTATATTGTGGTTTTTTATTTCTTAGGGATTAAATTACATGACCCTAAAAAGTCAATGACCGATTTGATAGTTTGCTCAAATTTTAGGCGTTAGGTTTGTGCACACCCAAGAATTACGTATCAGGTTACTTTACTCTGATGCTTGATGGCGTGGCAAAATTAAGCCCTGAGGCTGATAGTCCATTAGGGGTGTTCACATCCAATCCAATCTAATGCAAACTGCATAAATTGAAGCAAAAAACCGAAAACCAAATTAAACCGAAATCCAAAAAAACCGAAAACCACAAAAACCGAAATTTTTTATTGGATTGAATTGGTTTTCGGATCCTATGTTGAAAACCAATCCAATCCAATCCAAACCAAACTTATATATACATATATTATTACTTATAAAATAATCATATATTTATACTTGTATACGTATATATTTATAAAAATATTTATACAAATATATATTTTATGATTTTATTATCTAATATCATGTAAACATTTCTATAAATATATCAGTTTAAAATTAATTTTAAATTAGTTTTCATATCTCATGTCCTTCTTTTCATATAATTTTATATTTATTTTAATAAATGTAAGTTCTAATAAAATATATTTACTACAGTGATATTAAACCCGGATCGGACCGGTCGGTCGGACCGTTTGAACCGGGAACCGGACCCATGGCCGGTCCGGTCCGCCATATGGATCGGTTATGCAGTTAACCCGGTCAGTAACCGGTTAACTCGGTCAATAACCGATTAACTCGGTACAAACCGGGCGAGTCACGGGTCAACTCAAGTTGACCCTTATTAAAAAAAATTTGCAGATTAAAGCAGCAGCCTAGAGCTGAACCTGTTTCCTCCACAAACTAGGCTGCTCGCACAACCACTAAGCCAATGTTCTTTTCTGATTTATGTGTGTGTGTGTGTGTGTTAATGATTATATATAATGCTTTCAATTGACTTTGGTTTTGACTACGTTCCCAGCATTGAGAGAGTGGGAATATGCTTGAATTGTGAGCCTTCTTTACCACATTTGATATTGTTTTCTTTTTTTTTTTTTAGAAAATATTGTTTCCTTTTTTTATAATATTTCAAATTTAATGTATGTATTTATTAATTAAATAACAAAATATTAAAAAATCTAAATTTAATATATTTTTAAAGAATTGTTTCATATATGATTTAATTATACCTATTTTTATTTTTTTATTACATTAAATTCAAATTTAAAAATATCCATTTACATAAAAAATTACTTGTATTTTTTAAATTCATATAATAAAATTATTTTTTATTGATTTTATATATATACCGGTTCAACCAATGACTCACTGGTTCGACCAGTGACTCATTGACCCAGTAGCCTGACCAAGTCAATGACCAGTCCGAGTTTTATAACATTGGTTTACTATTATTTCATAATTTTATCACTTTTATTTAATATTTATTGTTTTTTTAAAAAACTGAAAACCAATCCAATTCTATCCAATTTAAATTGGATCGGATTTGATCGGATTTGAAAAAATATCAAAACTGATTGGATGATAAAATGATAAAATGATAAAATCGCAATGATCGAATCAGATGATAAAACCGAAATGATAAAATCACACTAATCAGATCCAAACTGAACCGCAAAACCCTGTATAGTTCATTACACATACTTCTTACACTCTCGTTTTATTTTTTTTTTCCTTGATAGTTGATACGTGATAGAATAGAACCTCCAACTCCAAATTAGTGTACCATGAGTCCATGACACTGACATGATCATCCAAAAGATTCACCAATGTCTTCATCTCCAATCTTGCTCCACTCTCAAAATCCCACCCCGCTTCTTTAACATCCCTTTCACCGTCACCAAGTTCAAATTTTGACCACCACTATTCCATACCCACCATCCCACTCACCCAAAATCCATATGGTCTCTCAAAATTCACACTTTCGCCTTTCACACTTCACAAGCTGAACCCAACAACGCCAACCTAGATGCCGAAACAATCTGCAAAATCTTATCCAACAGTCCTGATTCCAGCGTTAACGCCTCTCTCGGCGATCTTCTGGTGGAGGTGTCGCCGGAGCTGGTGGTTGAGGTCTTGAACAAGCTGAGCAATGCAGGTGTTCTCGCGCTTTCGTTCATCCATTGGGTTGAGAAGCAGAAAGGGTTCAAGCACAGCACAAAGAGCTTCCACGCTCTGATTGAGGCACTGGGTAAGATCAGACAGTTCAAGATAATTTGGAATTTGGTGGATTACATGAAGCAGCGAAAGTTGCTGACTAGGGACACTTTTGCCTTCATTTCTCGTAGATATGCAAGAGCTAGGAAGATCAAGGAAGCAGTGGATGTCGAAAGACTTCAAAGAGAATAATTTCTGATAATTTCATTTACAGGATTCAGCATTACATATACACAAGACTTTCTAAGATTACTCCTACATAAAAGGAAGGATTGAAAAATAAAAGGAATAAAATCTGCACAATTATTTCATAGATGTATAAATCTGTTATATACAAAAAAGCCTAATTTGTTGTTAGAATATTGACTTATCTTAACACCCCCCCTCAAGTTGGTCCATGTATATCACACATTCCCAACTTGAATAAAGACTCATCAAACACTTTTCTTCCAACTTCTTTAGTAAGAATATCTGCTAACTGCCATTCTGACCTTACAAAAGGAAAGGAAATTATTCCAGCTTCAAGCTTCTCTTTGATGAAATGTCTATCAATCTCTACATGCTTTGTTCTATCATGTTGCACAAGATTATGTGCAATCTCTATAGCTAATGTATTGTCACAATACAAACTCATAGCATCTTTTGGTTCAAAACCCAAGTCCGATAGTACGTTTCTCACCCACAAAAGTTCACATACCCCAAGGGCCATACCTCTAAACTCTGCTTCAGCACTTGATCTTGCTACCACTTGCTATTTTTTACTCCTCCAAGTTACAAGATTCCCTCCTACAAAGGTAAAGTATCCAGAGGCGGACCTTCTATCATTTGTTGAACCAGCCCAATCAGCATGTGTGTAACCTTCTACCTTTAAATGTCCATTATTTGAGAACAATATTCCTTTTCCTGGAGTGGACTTCAAGTATCTCAATATCCTCTCAACAGCATCCATTACGTGGATCATGCATAAATTGGCTCATAACATTCACTGCATACGTAATGTCTGGTCGTGTATGGGACAAATAAATCAGTTTTCCCACTAAGCTTTGATACCTCCCTTTGTTTATCCTCATTGAATCTGAGCATTGAAAGAGTTTGTGATTTTGTTCAATGGGAGTATACATTGGTTTACACCCAAGCATCCCTATTTCAGCTAGTAAGTCAAGTATATACTTCCTTTGGCATAGAAAAATACCATGTTTTGATCTAGCCACTTCAATCCCCAAGAAATATTTAAGATTTCCTAGTTGTTTCATCTCAAATTCAAATGCTAGATGTTGTTGCAGATTAGAAATCTCATCTTGGTCATTTCCTGTTACTACCATATCATCAACATAGATAATCAAGGCTGTAATTTTTCCTTGCCTTTTCTTCAAAAATAAGGTGTGATCGAAGTTACTTTGACTATAGCCGAAGGTCTTCATAGACTTAGTGAACCTTCCAAACCATGCTCTTGGGGATTGTTTTAATCCATAGAGAGCCTTCTTTAATTTGCAAACCTTCCCGTGTGAATCTATCATACCCGGTGGAGGATCCATATAAATTTCTTCTAATATATCACCATGTAGGAAAGCGTTTTTAACATCAAACTGAAGAAAAGGCTAGTTTTGATTTGCTGCAAGTGACAAAAGTATTCTCAGTGTTGAGCTTGGCTACCGCTGCAAATGTCTCGTGATAATCAACACCATAAGACTGAGTGTAACCTTTAGCCACAAGACGTGCTTTATACCTTTCAATAGTTCCATCAGCTTTCTGTTTGATTGTAAAAATCCATCTGCATCCCACAACCCTCTTTCCTGGTGGTAAGGGCACAAGATCCCAAGTGTCATTTACTTTAAGTGTTGTCATCTCCTCAGCAATAGCTTTAGTCCATCTAGGATCTGTTAATGCTTCCTGCACATTACTAGGAATAGAGATAGAGGATAATTTGGTGATATATGATGCATATGACTGGGATAACCTATGACATGACACATAATTACTCAAAGGGTATTTCAATTTGGATTGGAGATCGGGTTCATATCTGCTTGCAGGTTGACCACGAGTAGAACGGGGTGGAAGAATATATTGGACAGTAGCTGACTCGGTGTTAGGTGTGTTAGTGGTTTCATGCACGTTAGAATTGACTTCATTTATATGTGAATCAAAAGAAATAGGATTAATGGAAGTAGGATCAAGGGATACCAGTGGAGAATCAACAGAAGTAGGGTCAAAGGATACCTGTGGAGAAGATTGAACAAGTGGATCAAGATGAGAAGAGGATGATGTATTATCATGATCTTGTCTTTCAACTGAACCCTCATTGAAGATTGGCTCAACTCTTATAAAGTGATCATCATGAGATATTTTTATATTTGAAATATCAAACAATCTAACATCCTGGTGGTGCACTTCATTTTCATTCATCCTATTAAAAGTAGAATCTATTTCCTGTGTATGATAAAAAAAATTCATGTTCATTAAAAGTAACATCCATAGAGATGTAAAACCTTTTTGAGGGTAGATGGTAAGCCCGATAGACTTTTTGTTTTGAACCATAACCCACAAAAACACATTTAATTGCCCCTTTTCCAAGCTTGGTACATTGATGTGGGTGTAGGTGAACATATGCTACACATCCAAAAATACGAGGAGGTAAATGCACTATGGAAGGAAGGGTGTAATGATCAGAAAACACATCTAAAGGTCTTTTAAAGTTAAGCACACTGGATGGAGTTCTGTTAATCAAATAAACTACAGAACTTAAAGCCTCTCCCCACAAATAAGATGGAACATTACCACCTATTAATAAGGATCTGGTGACCTCTAAAATGTGCCTATTTTTCCTCTCAACCGCCCCATTTTGTTGGGGGGAATATGAGCAAGTAGTTTGATGTAGAATACCATTAGAGTTCATGAATTCAGTTAATTATGTGTTAACATATTCTCCTCCATTGTCTGATCTAATAACCTTTATAAATGTGTTAAATTGAGTGACTACCATTTTATGGAAGAGTTGAAACACAACATTCACATCACTCTTATGTTTAAGCAAATATACCCAAGTTACCCGAGTACAATCATCAACAAAGCTAATAAACCATTTCATGCCATCATGTGTAGAGTGTGGTGCAGGACTCCAAACATCAGTGTGGACTAATGAAAAAGAAAAATCAGCTCTAGTATTACTCAATGGAAAAACAGCACGGTGACTTTTTGCCATTACACATGTTTCACACAGAAAATCTGATATGTTGCATTTATGAAACAACGATGGAAACAATCTTTTTAAATAGCTAAAAGATGGATGTCCTAATTGTTTATGCCATAACCGAATTTCTTCTTTATTTTTGTTTTGTATGTCATCACTTGCAAGATAAGCCAATGCTTCTTTGCTGGTTTGTTGAGAAACACTCTCCAAATAGTACAGTCCCCCACTTAGTTTACCACTGCCAATCTTCTCCTTGGTATGGATGTTCTGAAACATGCAATGAGTAGGAAAAAACGAGGCAACACAATCATGAGATTTAGCCAATTTACTAACAGAGAGAAGATTGCAATTCAAGGTAGGAACAAACAAAACATCAGGAATTGATAAAAAGGGTGACAGAGATATTGTACCAACACCTTCAATTGGAGATGAAACTCCATTTGCATTAACAATGACACTTTTAGAACCACAAGGGGAAAAATGAGTAAATTTATGAGGATCACAAGTCATATGGTCAGTAGCACCAGTATCAATTATCCAAGCACTATTCCTAGTAAGGACACAAAGACTAAGGGCAGAATTAGATATACCTGACTTGGCCACAAATCCTGCAGTATGAGCAGAATTATTCTTCAAGCCTTCCGCCTTAGCATTGGAGGCAGTTTTTCTCTTTGGATGCCAATCAGGATAACCATGAAGTTTGAAGCAATTATCAACTACATGATTATCCCCATTACAGTGGGTACACTTGCGAACTCCTTTCTTAAAAGGCTTCTTGACAGCAAGGGCAGTCCCTTCTGCAGGCATGCTACCAAGCATAGCTTCTTGGCGATTTGCCTCAGCACAGACAGTTGCATAAGCTGCTTGGAGATTTGGAAGAGGGAAGGTAGCAAGGATCCGACCACGAACTCCATCTAGGTGAGAGTCGGGACAAGCCAAAAACACATAAACTCGCCGAGAAGTAATCATTTTGGTATGTTTCTCAACATCTTTAGTACACTCCATGGTGCAATCTGCAATGGCATCAACCTCCTGCCACAACCTTTGTAATGTTCCAAAGTATGTAATCACAGAGCCCCCATTTTGACGAGTAGAAATTACCTTGCAGTGTAACTGATATGCCTTTGATGCGTCTTGGTTTACTGAATATGTTTCCTTGACAGCGTCCCAGATCTCCTTCGCAGTAGCTAAACGAATGAAGAGAGACCTGATGTCTTTGGTCATAGAGTCTAGGAGCCAGGATTTGACCATGCAGTTTTCATCTTCCCAATTTTCGTTCTCTTCAGATTTCTTGTCCTTAGGTCTAGCCTTTGAACTACCTCTAATCTTATTCTATGCGTTTAACGACCACTCAACATAGTTGGTGCCATCAAGACGTTTAGGAGTAAGTGCTGAAGAAAATTCCTGCATTTGAACGGCAGGTGCAAAACCAGGATAGTACTCATTCAATAATAAAAATATTTTAAAGACAAAAATACCCATCTTGTAAATTAATCAGCAGTAAGAAGTAAACACACCCAAACATCCCTACTCCTATATCCGAAGAAAGACAGTATTCTTTATAATATTAACTTTCCCAATCATAAAACGTAAGTCGCTTTGGCCGAGTGGTTAAGGCGTGTGCCTGCTAAGTACATGGGGTTTCCCCGCGAGAGTTCGAATCTCTCAGGCGACGAACAATTTTGTTTTCTTTTTTCTTTTTCTTTTTATGGTCTAAGCCACCTTCAGTACGCAATTCCATTTGCTTTTATTTTTCATACATGAATACATCACTAAGACATACATGTAATAGTATTTGAATGTCTGTCTTTTACAGATCCATTACTACTGCATCCTTTACTGACACAAATGATCAATTAAATTTTGAACACACTTTTCTAATCTCTCCGTCAGTACCAATCTTCACCTCTATAACTATACTCATCTTAATCATAGCCTTTGAAAATTCAAAATCAAATCTTAACCAAACCCCAATAACCCTCTAATGTTCCCAGCATAATTTTGCACAGCAGAATCTTCCCATAGCCTCTGGTCTGACTCTAGAACCCCATTAATTACCATCACATACATTCTTGAAGAAACTAACATCAAATTTGGTTGGACTATATATCTTTGTCCAAAGTCACCCTTCTCAAGCCATCTCCATTTTTCGAACAAAGTGCTTGAAGTTGGGCTAAGAAAGCTAGGTTTATAGTTGCATCAGCATTGCCAGAGGTGGTGAAATTGTATATATAGACGATAACTGAAGAACCTACAATCTGTCTGGCCTATGGTATGTGCACCTGAAAGCAAAGTAAGACATATACTAAACATTGTACACCAAGATAGTAGTAGCATAAATATGTGAGTTACATATTAATTAAATTAAATACTGTGAAAGAAAGCATATCAACTAATGTGACAAGGTCATGATCATCTAGACCTTTGGATAGAAACTGGATCAAGGGGGAAGGCAATTAAGCTCGAGGCTTGAGATGATAAAGAAATCGTTACATCTCTTCTTCCTGTGGGTACTGGCCAACTTGGACCATCACTCTGCCATTGGCATTTTCACAAGTGTTAATTGTATCAATGCCTTAAAAAAACATGCTTGTGTTCTAGAGTGTGTTTTTAAGAATTAAGAATATAGAATTAGAGATTAATTAATTTACTATCAAATCAACGGCATCACATAGAATGTCAGCATATGAGACAACACCAGGGCATATGGCCTCTATTACTATTTGTGGTTCTGCATCATTGATCACTTCAAAACCTCTTAGGCCAAGGTTTGGCAATGCATTCCTCTCTGTAGAAAGAGTTTGTAATCAAAATTGAACCATCGCAGCCCTATGGAAGATATATATATATATATATATATATATATATATAGAGAGAGAGAGAGAGAGAGAGAGAGAGAGAGAGGGGTTCAACTTACACCGGTGTAAGTTACACCAAGTCTTACACTGCCGAATAACTTTTTAACATATCATCGTATTAAGTAATCTACCATTGAATTGAAAGTTACTATCATATAGATCATACATATAAAATTTTACATTAATCTGAAATTATTTGATATGTCATTGAGATGTCTCAAAATTAACGTCATATATACATTTGAAATATATGGAAAAAAAGGACCATTTAATTATCAGTTTATTAAAGTTAAAATTTTATGAAATTTTACACAGATGATCAAGATGATGAATAAACATAATACAACGGTTGGATTAATAAAAATCACATTCGATCTAGAGTTATTAGCGGTGTAAGACTTGGTGTAACTTACACTGGTGTAAGTTGAACCCTTCTCTCTCTCTCTCTCTATATATATATATATATTTATATATATATATATATAGACACTAGTAGGTGACTCGTGTCTTCACACAGGTAAATTGATTGTATGATTTATATTGCCCGTGCACGGGATAAAATGTTAGCTATCATAAATACTTATATATTAAGAGAACATGTTTTAATATAATAATAAAAAAGAAAACTAATGTATGAGAAAAAAGGTAAGAGCAAGACTGCCTCCCGTGGTTCATTAAAAAAATTACTCTTATAATAAAACAAATTATAGTAACGAATAATTAGTGAAAATGATTTAATATAATATAAAAGAAAACTAAAGTGCGATAGAAATAAAAGAAAACGATAAAAGCAAGACTCTCCCGTGGAGGATACCTGTTATTCATTGCATAAAAAACATTACTAAATTGAGAATAAAAAATCCAAAAAAGAAAAAAAAATGGAAGTTTGAAAACATGAGACATGTACTATGGGAACAATTTTAATATAAAGTAAATATAATAGATAAAATGGTAGGAATGGGGTTGTCTCCCGTAGATAATACCCGCAATTCATAAAAAGATTCTTTCATAATGAAACATTTTAATAAAAACAAGTAATGAGAGAAAATGTTTTAATATCATAATAAAAAAATGAAAGTGTGATTAAAAAAATTAAAGAAAAAGTAAAACGACAGGATTAAGACTGCCTCCCGTGGATGGATTCATAAAACCATCACTTTACTAACGTGAGGATGAAGATGAATGATATTATAAGTGAATGATTAATTAAAAACAAACAAAAAGAAGAAAAAACACTACAATAGAAGCTAAATAAATGAAGATATGATTTTGATAAAAAAAATGAAAAGAAAGTAAAAAGGATGATATAGTTTTTGTCATCGTCCATTAGTCATTTTTTTATCACATAAAAACACACATTAGGAAATATAATAAATGTGTTGATGTACATTAAATGTAATATAATAATAATAATAAAAGAAAATTAATGTGTGAAAAAAAATGGTAGGAACATGATGTCTCCCGTGGAGAATACCCGCAGTTCATAAAAAATTTATCATATAATGAAATATATTAATAAAAAATAAATAATGAGAGAAAATGTTTTAATATCATAATAAAAAAAGAAAATGAAAGTGAAATAAAAAAAAATAAAAGAAAAAAGAAAACGACAGGATTAAGACTGCCTCCCGTGGAGGATACCCATGATTCATAAAAAAAAAACAGTACAATAGAAGCTAAATAAATGGAGATATAATTTTGATTAAAAAATAAAAAGTAAGTAAAAAGGATGATGTGATATTTTTTAGAGGGAAAGAAAACAACATGATTAAGACTGCCTCCCGTGGATGATCACTTTACTAATGTGAGAATGAAGAAGAATGATATTATAAGTGAATAATTAATTAAAAACAAACAAAAAGGAGAAAAAACACTAAAATAAAAGCTAAATAAATGAAGATATGATTTTGATGAAAAAAAATGAAAAAGAAAGTAAAAAGGATTATACAATTTATGTCATCATCCATTAGTCATTTTTTTACATAAAAACACACATTACGAAATATAATAAATGTGTTGATGTACATTAAAAGTAATATAATAATAATAATAAAGGAAAATTAATGTCTGAGAAAAAATAAAATGGTAGGAACAAGACTGTCTCTCGTGGAAAATATCCGCAGTTTATAAAATATTTCTTTTATAACGGAACATATTAATAAAAAATAATGATAAGAGAAAATATTTTAATATCCTAATAAAAAAAGAAAATGAAAGTGAGATAAAAAAAAGAAAACGACATGATTAAGACTGTCTTCCATGGGGGATACTCGTGATTCATAAAAAAAATACTACAATAGAAGCTAAATAAATGGAGATATAACTTTGATAAAAAATAAAAGAAAGTAAAAAGGATAATAGAAAAAGAAAATTAATGTGTGAGAAAAAATAAAATGGTAGGAACAGAACTGTCTACCGTGGATAGTACCCGCAGGCCGTAAAAAATTTCTTTTAACATGAAAAATATTAATAAAAATGAATAATGAGAGAAAATATTTTTATATCATAATAAAGAAAGAAAATGAAAATGAGATAAAAAAATAAAAGAAAAAAGAAAACGATAGGATTAAGATTGTCTCCCGTGGAGGATACCCATGATTCATAAAAAACACTACAATAGAAGCTAAATAAATGGAGATATAATTTTGATAAAAAAATAAAAAGAAAGTAAAACGGATGATTTGGTGTATTTTGGAGAAAAAAATAAAATGGTAGGAACAGGACTGTCTCCCGTGGAGAATACTCGCAGTTGATAAAAAAATTTCTTTTATAAAGAAACATATTAATAAAAACGAATAATAAGAGAAAATATTTTAATATCATAATTAAAAAAAATGAAAGTGAGATAAAAAAATAAAAGAAAAAAGAAAACGACATGATTAAGACTGCCTCCCGTGGAGGATACCCGTGATTCATAAAAAACACTACAATAGATGCTAAATAAATAGAGATATAATTTTAATAAAAAAAGAAAATAAAAATGATGATGGGAAAAGCTTTGAAAAAAGAGAGAGAAAGAGAGAACCAAAAAATTTGAGCGGGAAAAGCTTTGCATAAGGAACTGACAAGTGTACAGGTAGCGGAAAGATTTTATATGAATAGAATGATGATATATTGTGAAATGACTTGTTAATTTCAAAGTTAAAATAAGGTTTTAGAAAAATAAAATAATAAGATTTCAGATTAAGAAAAAAATTAGGGTAAAGAGATGGTGCTCAAATCCAAAATAATGCACTTCAAGGAGAAAAAAAGGAATAAAGAACTGATTAGAAATTCAACATTTTAACAATATCATTTGATGCATGTATTTTATTATATTTATATCTTTTTTTTTTGGTCGAAATTATATTTGTATCTGTAACAATTATAATCCTGCAATTTTTTCTTTTGAAGTAGGATAAAGCAAAGAAATCATGGAAATGAAGCCTGAGGAGACCAGGAGCTATGGTTGGATCTTGTTGAAGTAGCATACAACGGTGGACCATTACTACGGCCTCAGCACTTGGGCATGAAGTAGAATAAAACCCGATTTTCAGTTGGGCTTGTACTGCCAAACTCATCACCAAAATCATACGGTTTTGGATACGCAATTCGCTATATAAGAAGAATTCGGTACCGTTTAAAATTTTTGAAACGTTTTGTTTTCTTATTATTTATTTAAATTAAGTAACCGTTTAACTCACATCATATTTATTTTATATTTTATATTTACTTTCATTTTGAAAATGGTCTCTTAACATGATTATAAGATAATCCAACATGAAAGCTACCCACTGATTCATATCAGTGCGCCAGAATTGAGAGGTTAATTTTATAATTGAGAATAGCATAGTCAAACGGTATCACGAGCACAGTCAAACACATCTCTTTTTTTTTTTTCCTTCTTTGCCGGTTGTTGCAAGTAAGAGAAGACAGATACAGGGAAGAAAGCGTGATTTGTGAACCACTCTCGTGTCGTGACCAACCCCATATGGGTCATTCTTTTCCCATCGTCTAAAATGCGCCGGCCAATCACGACCGTGATTGTAGCCGTGTCACCTCCCCATAAGGACACTGTTGCAGTGTTGCGCTTGCGCCATGGCTGTCATGCTCATGCGCTCTGATGAGCCACAAATATTGTGCACCTCTAGTAACCCAGTTGCACAGGCCACAGGTAACTAGTTCTAGTTCTACCCCCTTTCCCTTTCCCTTTCCCTCTAAAGCATCCATGATCTGGTTTGCTGGTTTGAGAGAATTCAAAATTGAATTGACGTGTTCGAAATCGCTAGTGTACCGCGAATTGGAATGCATGAACCAATTCGTGGTTCGCTAGGTAACCGAGTGAGTTATGTGACTATAGTTTTGACCTCTCAACACAATTATTTGTAGTGTTTGAAATTTGAGTTTATTAGATTTCGATACTAAACTAAAAAATTCCCTAACAATGCAAACAGAAACAAGTTTCCTGCCAACCTCAAACTTCAAACTTGATATTTGATGGTTCTCTCTTTCCCATACTTGCAGCATTTACACCACTGATGGTCACTTATATAAGGCCTTATCTCTTGGCAAAAATGGATCTTATGAGATATGATTGAGCTTTAATTTTCTTAATTTCTTTATTGAATAAAAGTTATTATTTAGTAAGGTTTTGGCCTATATTAATAAAAAAAATTGATAAAGTGGAGATGTGCAGATAAATTAAAAGACGGTTTCTCATTTTATATTTTCTTAAGTTCATACTAGAGATTCGAAGCTGGATTTCGCTGCTTAGATTGCGATTTGCATAGTGGAATAGAGAGTATATTCTATCACTTTCTTCTTATCTTTGATTCCTCAACGTGTTTCTACTTTATCTCTTTCTCCCCCGTTAATGATATGCTCATCTTTTTGCTTTAATATTTGTTTACTTATTTTCGTTTTGTTCATGCATTTCGATGAAAATTCTTGGGGATCGCTTTAGTGTTAATTGCTAATTAACATTGTAAAGAAATCAGCAATGTTAAACTAAAGTTGATTATCAAGAACTACTCTAGGAAAAAAAGTTGAATGACAAGGAGTCAAGGAGATGGTGAATACCTGAGGGTTCGTTCGGGGTGGTTGCGAGTTTTCAATTTTTGTTTTTTTTTAATTTTCAATGAAGTTTTTACAACTCAAAACTAAAAATTGAAAACTTGTTTTTGTGGTTTTCAAAACAAACATTTTGAAAATCATAAAAATTGGTTTTCAATTTTTGATTTTGAGTTGTAAAAACTTAATTCAAAATTTTTAAAAATCAAAAACTAAAAACTAGCAACCACCCCGAACGGGGCCTAAATAAAGCATTTGAGCAGTAGTTCACGAATAGGCCACTTGGTGATAGAACATTGAAACATATCAGTCTATTGGAGACTTTTAATAAAATTTTATTTCCAAGTAAGTTTTTATGATTTGAATTCTCTCCTACTCCTATGTTAAATTACATGAGAAGGTCTTGTTAACTATGAGAGAAAAGGCACACTTAATTTTAAATATAACAAAATGCCCGTTTGGTTATCAGTTAGAAATAATGAGAATCGATTTTATTAAAATTGATTTAAAATCATTTTTGTCCAACATACTTTGTAAATCGTGCATCATTCATTTTCTGTCATTTTATAAATCTACCAAAATCAATTATGCCTAAATAGAACAAGAAAATATGACAATCATTTTGTATCACTATTTTCTCTATAAACGATCATGAACCAACTAAGCTTTTGGGTGGAGTACGCATGAATGGATATATTTCTAACAAGCCCCTCATGCAAGAGCCCATAAGACTTGAAGCATTGATAATTCAAAGACCCACATACCCTTGTGCTGAAATTAATATTTTTTTAACAATAGGGTCAACCATAATTGAACTCTTGACCACTTGGTCACAAAGCCTCTAATACCATGTCATGAACATATATACTATCCCAAAAGCTTAAACTTTTGGATGGATGAAGGACACATAAATGGATATTTTTGAAACATAAACTACTTTAAAAAAACTTAAAATAGTAAACCTCCTTGAATTGTAGGATTACATATTAATCATAAAATAATATTTTATAGGTCTTTCTGGGTTTTGTAAAATTGAATAAAAAAATAAACACTCCCCCTTTTTATAAGACATTTTTAAAAAGTTTTTTGTGATTCTTTTTATAAGTCAGTTAACAATTTTAAGGACGTATTTATTATTATATTCCTTATTTTCCCTTATAAAAAAATTTGACGTCTTTCCAACTATGAAATAATAGTGGAGTTAATTATTGATATTAAACAAGGATAAAACTAAAAAAATTCACTACAAGAAAAGTAGCTTTTAGCTGCAAAAAAATTAGCGTAGGCCACGAGGCCTTGGCTAAATTTTTCTTTAGCGTAGGCTAGCCTACGCTAAGCTGACACTAGAGCATATGCCTTCTTCTTTAAAATACAGAATTTAATTAGCGTTAGTTGGCCCCCGCTAATGTTTTTTTTAATTTTTTATATATTTCGTAGCGTAGGTCAGCCTACGCTACTTGAAAATGAATTTAGCTGCAAAAGTATAGACGCTAAATGAAATACATATTTCACTCTCTCCTCGCACGGTTTCATTGTCTGAAAGAAAGAAAAGGAGAACCCTAACCCTTAGAGCACACAGCACAATCTCACTATCAAAGATCCATCGTCGCTCTCCGATTCCGTCTCGCCGCCGTCGCACCGCAGCTCCATCCGTCGTCGCACCTCGCAGCTGTCACGTACTCACGTCATCGTACCTCCAGCTCCATCCACCTCCAACAGAGCCGCCGTCGTTCTGCTCCGCCTCCTTCCCTGTCGTACTTCGGCGTCGTTCTACTCTGCCTCCTCGTCGTCGCTCTCCGGTTGCTGAAGCCAGAAGACAGCAGCCCTCACCAAACGTCCAAGACTCCAAGCCCTCACTGCAACTGAGGTTGGTGTTGGTTAATTGAAATTTCAATTATTGCTAGCTATATTCATGATTGAAAAATTGAAATTATTGTTGTTTGCTGGCTAGATCAGTATATTGTTTACATTACAATGTCCAATTTTTTTTAGCTTGGTGAGGGCTTGGTGAGGCCGAGGGCTTTGAACCTTTGAGTTGGTTGTCCAATAATTAGGTGATTGATCAATTTGTGATTGTCTATTGTCTAATAAATTGCATTGCCTTATTCTGTTTAGGATTTTAGGTGAATTATCTAATTCTGTTTTTGAGTTACTTAAAGTTAAATGTTAAATTGGTGTTGGTTAATTGAAATTTCAATTATTGCTAGCTATATTCATGACTGTCATTTCGCTCATTTATGAGCTTATTTAGTTGTTCTAAAACCATGGTTGTTTATTTATGTTTGGACTTCTTTATGACATTATGTTGTATTAGAACCTTTGTTGTTTCATTGTGTTTTGGACTTATACCTTGTGTTAGAAATTTGAAGCAAACCTTGATTTTTATTTCCTAGTATTTGTGCATCTTATTAATGCAAAGAAAACGTGCTATGTGTAAGTGTTGCACTGGGGCACTACTAGAGTATTTACTTACTTATCACTGGTTGACATTGGTTTATAACCTTGTTATGACCCTTGTGTTTGGTTTGTAATAAACTAATATAGTAACTTTGATTTGATATTTATGGGACAAATATAGATTATTAAAATAAAGTGGTTTAAAACACTCATTTCCCTCACTTTATTAGTTATTTCACATTTCATCTTATAAACTATAAACATACGGATTATAAATAGTATCATGACAAGATTGCAAACATTATATTTATATTAACAAAATTATAAGGCACGCTTAATAGTGTGTGGTATACTATTTGTTTTAGTGGTGTCCATCTATTTATTTTAGTGGTCGTTTATCTCATATAAAGTAAACTTTTATTTGATTTATCAGCTTCCTATCCATCTCATAACTAAGTCATCATCCATCAAGCCACACACACGTACATATCCATTTACTTTTATTAGATCTTTCCATATTCCTTTTTTCCTGTTAAGAAAAAGAGATAAAAAAATAATTTGAATATTTTCCATTATACTTGTTTTTGTGTCTTTCTTTATTATAACGTGAGAGGATATGCAAATCTTACATGTAAATCCAACTAAAGTAAAGGTGCCTATATTTAAGTCCTAAACACGGATTGAGTTTTAATCGGTTTTAAAAAATAAAAAAAATCCCAAATCAATCAAAATAAATTGATTTAATTAGGATTAGTTTTATGATATTTTCTTTTGTCAAATTTAAATTCACCCAATTCAATAAAAAAAGAGTTTGTTTAATTCAGGTAATCATGGAGCATTTTCTCCCTAAATTCATGCCAACAAAAATCAATAATATTAAACCAGAGTTCAAACTTTGTTGGAGTCATTCATAAATATTAAATACACTTTGATTATGACATTCCACTTTTTGGGCTTATTTTAAAATTATCATTGTAATTGTTGTGTTGTAGGTTGGAATAATAGAAGGAAGAGTTGGGGTATCTCTCTTAGAAGTGAATAGTGAGCTCTTCTCTACTGTGTTATACAACCGAGGTAAGCTAGCAGTTGCACAATAACATGTTTTCTTAGTAAATGGTGTTTGTTATATACCTGTGTTGTTTGTTAGTGGAGAGCTTAGCTCAATAGGGTGTGATCCTGTTTTATAAACAGGATGCTGGTTGTGTGCTGAGTATTTAGAAATTGTGCATGTGTTTGTTATATAATCAGTGTTGTTTGTTAGTGGAGAGTTGAGCTCAATAGGGTGTGATCCTGTTTTATAAGCAGGATGCTGGTTGTGTGCTGATTATTTAGAAATTGTGCATGTGTTTGTTACATAATCTGTTTTGTTTGTTAGTGGAGAGCTGAGCTCAATAGGGTGTGATCTTATTTTATAAGTAGAGTGTATTTGTTATATATTTGTGTTGATTTTGTAGAAATGGATCGTAGTTGGATGTATGATAGGATCAACCCTGACTGAATAGGGTTAAATTCTAGATTTATTATTGGAGTTTATGAGTTTGTTAACACTGCTAAGGAACAACCTTACTTTCAGTCAGAGGGTGGGATAAGGTGTCCTTGTGTCAAGTGCAGGTGTATGAAGTTGTTGTTTTGCCTTGCACGGTCAAGGAACACTTGTACAAGTTTGGATTTCAACCAAACTATTGGGTGTGGACTGAACATGGAGAAGAGAATCCACATTTTGATTTAGGGGGTCAATCAAGTGGCAATGGATTTTCGGCCAATGAAGACCAATTTGTCTCAATGCATCAGATGGTGTGTGATGCTTTCAGACACACCAATTATTTCCCATCGCTCTCTCCTGATGTGGGAAATGAAACATTCCAAGAGGAAGAGTTACCCAATCCGGAGGCTCAACGATTTTTTGATATGTTAACATCAGCAAATCAGCCAATTTATGAAGAAGCTACTGAATAAAAGTTATCAATATATGTAAAGCTTTTGGCAGCTAGATCAAACTGGCATGTTCCCCAAAAGTGTTTAGATTTTTTTTGCACAAATGCTTGTTGATGTAGCGCCTACAAAACAAAACATACCCAATAATTATTACGAAGCAACAAAGTTAGTCAGTAAGTTAGGGTTGAAGGCTGAGAAGATTGATTGTTGTGTAGATGGATGTATGTTATATTACAAATAGACAAGTACTTTAACTGAGTGTTGTTTCTGTCATACTGTGAGGTATGTTCCTCGGAAGACTGGGTTGGGTACACACAAAAATGTTCCTGTGAAGAGAATGTTCTACTTGCCAATAATTCCTAGGTTACAAAGACTATATGCTTCAATGGAATCGGCTGCTCAAATGAGATGGCATTACGAGAACAAAATGAGTTCGGGTGTTCTACGTCACCCATGTGATGGCGAAGCTTGGAAACATTTTGACGATGTTTACCCCGATTTTGCAAATGAGCCAAGAAATGTAAGACTAGGTCTTTGTTCAGATGGGTTTACTCCTTACGTTCAAGCCTCTTGTTCTCCCTACTCATGTTGGCTCATTATTGTTACACCTTATAATCTCCCTCCTGAAATGTGCATGACCAAGCCATACATGTTTTTGACATGTATTATTCCTGGACCGGCTAACCCCAAAGTAAAAATAGATGTGTACTTACAACCTTTAATTGATGATCTGCAACGATTGTGGAGTAGTGGAGTTTTGACATATGATGTGTCCACAAAACAGAACTTTGTCATGAGAGCATGTTTAATGTGGACAATTAATGATTTTTCGGCTTATGGTATGTTATCAGGGTGGAGTACACAAGGTAAATTGGCATGCCCTTATTGTATGGAAGACACAAAATCTTTTACCTTGAAATATGGTAGGAAAAATTCATGGTTTGATTGCCATCGTCGGTTCCTACCAAGAGATCATTCTTTCAGAAGAAGTAAGAGGGGGTTTCAAGGAACAAGAATGAGGAAGATGGTCCGCCTCTTATGTTGTCTGGAGAACAAGTGTTGGAGTTTGTTCAAGACTTTCCAAAAGTTACAGAGGGTGATTGTAGCAGATTACCAGGGTATGGAGTCATTCATAATTGGACTAAAAAGAGTATATTTTGGGATCTTCCATACTGGAAAGACAATCTGTTACGATATAATCTTGATGTTATGCATGTCGAGAAGAATTTCTTTGATAATGTGTTCAATATTGTCATGAATGTCAAGGGTAAAACAAAGGACAATGAAAAGGCCAGAATGGATTTACCTCTGTATTGTGCACGCAAAGACTTGGAGTTGGTTGAAGTTCAAAATGGGAAGATGGGAAAACCGATGGCAAGATACACTTTGAGTTTAGAAGATGCCAAATTAGTCTGCAAATGGATTAAGCAACTAAAAATGTCAGATGGTTATGCTTCAAACTTGGCTAGGTGTGCTGATGTCAATAATGGTACAATTCATGGGATGAAAAGCCACGATTGTCATGTATTTATGGAGTCTTTACTCCCAATTGCATTTCGTTCATTGCCCGAATGCATATGGAAACCGTTGACTGAGTTAAGTCAATTCTTCAAAGATCTTTGTTGTAGTACATTGAAGATTGATGACTTGGTTAGGTTGGAGGCGAACATTCCGATTATCCTATGCAAGTTGGAGAGAATCCTTCCACTGGCTTTCTTTGACTCCATGGAACATCTCCCAATTCATTTGCCGAATGAAGCAAAACTAGGCGGTCCAGTTCAATATCGATGTTTGTATCCATTTGAAAGGTTAGTAAATTATGTTTGTAACATTATTTTTCATATAATCTCAATGTTGAATGATTGGGTCGTTCTAAATGAGTTGTGCAGATTCATGGGAGACTCAAAGTAGGCTGTGAAAAATAAGGCTAGGGTGGAAGGTTCAATATGTGCCTTCTATTTACACCGTGAGACAAAATACTTTTGCTCTCACTATTTCAAGACTTTCAAGTTGTCAAATACAAGCATTAGGAATGATCCTCGGTCAGGACATGAGGGCATAGTTCCCATGCTCTCAATCTTGAACAAATCTGGACGTCCTAGTGGAAAGAGTCAAACACATTGGCTAACTGATGATGAATGGAAGTCTGTTCATGTACATGTCCTCATCAATTGTAATGAGGTTAAACCATATCTTGAGTAAGTAAACTTTAAAATTTATGTCATGTTGGACTTCTCACAATCATACAAACACTAAGTTTACATATAAATTATGTTCCTCATTTCAGTGCTTTCTTGCAATACTACTCCAACAATGATCAAGAAGCCTCTAGTCATATACATGATGAATTTCTGGAATGGTTTAAAAAATATGTAAGTGTAATAAAATGGTGAACAAGCATCTAGTCATATACATTGTCTAACATGATTAATATTTTAATAGGTTCATGATGAGAGGAATGGGGTGATAGACACAAACTTGAAGTCCTTATCATGGGGTCCCAAATCAGAAGCAACATCATGGAACTTGTACTTTGTTAATGGATATAAGTTTCATACAAAGGCATGGAGTGATGGTAAAAAAAACTATAAACAGTGGGGTACATGTAAAAGGTCTTACTGAAGGAGGTGAAGATGATTTTTATGGCACCATTCAACATATAAATGAATTGGATTATCATGGCTTGAGTAACAATGTTACTCTCTTTTATTGTGAATGGTTTGATCCATCATGGAATAGAGGCACAAAAATTCATCCAATGTATAAAATTGTAGACATCAAGATGAATAGACGGTATGCTCACTATGATCCATTCATTCTTGCGCAAAAGGCAAGACAAGTATATTATGTTCCTTATCCAGACATGTGTAAAGACATGCGTGGTTGGTCTGTGGCCATCACAACTAAACCAAGGGGCCATGTGGAGGTTGATGACACGGAAGATGAAGTGCCTTATCAAGCTAATGAACCCTCATGAGTCATGCCAATTACAGAAATTGAACATTTAATCGACTTACTTGATAACACAATAAATCATTATGAACAAATAATTGATCCTGTTAATGAACCAATGATTCAAGATAATGAAGAGGATGACGAAGAGGATGAGCATGATGATGAGGAGGAGGATGAAGAGGATGAGCATGACGATGATGAAGAGGATGAGGATGACAATTAGGTTTATTGAAACTTTCTTGTGTTAGCCAATTTTAATTTTATTTTTTTTGCGTTAGCAACTATTCAATTATCATATGTAGGTATATGTTGTAACCTTTTATACTATGTTTTTTCCTATTAACAGATGGCTTCACAAGGACGGACCGACAAATTGCCTCATACCCGTGGTCGAGGAGGAAGGATGATCAGGCCAGGTCACTTAGTCGGACAGAGTGAGCGTAGGCGTCACCAACCTATACCACCGGTCCAGCCTACTCCACCACCGGTCCAGCCTACTCCACCACCGGCCCAGCCTACTCCACCACCATCAGTCCAACCTTCTCCACCACTATCAGCCCAACCTTCTCCACCACCATTAGTCCAACCTTCACCACCACTAGTCCAACCTACTCCACCATCAGTCCAATCTTCACCTCCATCAGTCCAGTCTACACGACCACCACTGCAGCCTTCCCGTTTAGCATTTACGATGATCCCTACTCCTAGATGGCATGACTTGTCTGCCACTTCTTCACAACAGCCTATATCATCAGCTCAACCTATACCATCAGCCCAACCTATACCATCAGCCCAGCCTACTCCATCACCATCAGTCGACCTTGAGGAGGATGAGGGGGATGCTGATATAGAGGACATGCAGCAGGATCATGATGAGTTTGAGCGAGATGCTGATGGGAAGTATATCATACGTCCTTTTGGAAAAGGGTAAGTTAGTATTGTGTTTTATATTGAAACAATTTGGATTTACAATGTTTGATTAATACTTTCAATTTTTTTGTAGTTTGTCTCCTGCTTCAGTGGCCACTGATGCGATAGGGATAACCATTAGACAACACTTTCGGGGTCCTTACCCTAGTTGGAGTTAGACACCTGGGGATGTCAAGGACTATTCGTTTAAGCTATTTGCAGTAAGTTTAGTTTATTTAAATTGATTTCAGTAATGTACTACCAGAGTTCTAACTCTCATCTTTTTTTTTCTTGAAGGAGGTTGTTTCCTGGCACCCTTCCCATACTCCACAGATTAAAAAGGCGTTTCAGCAAAGAGGAGCAAATCGCCTTTCTGATATGTTGCGAAAAGCAAGGATGAAGGCAAAAAAGCCCAGTTGGATGGGAGATGATGCTTGGACCGACCTTCTTACCTATTGGGACCAAAATCCCGATTTTAAGAAAATGTCGGCCTAAAATAAGGCTAATCGAGCTTCACATAGAGGAGGAGTTCTCCACACATCAGGTCGTGTGGCCCATATTGATGTTGCACTAAAGAAGGTATTAATTTAATAAATATTTTTAATTTTTAATTATGATGGAATCCGTACTAATTATGCACTTGTTTAAATTTATGCAGGCTCGAGAAATTGGCCGGAATTTGGACCCTGATGAGTTGTTTCTTGAAACCCACAGAAAGAAATCTGGCGAATGGGTTGATGATCGTTCCAGGATGACATATGTAAGTTAATGAAGTAACATTTTATTTGTATCGATCACCAAAATGAGATTCTAACTAACTTGTTTATTTTTTCATCAGACTGAATATCAATCACCGATGCATGAGGTACAATCCCAAGTTGATGAGGTCTCCCCGAGTGGTCTGGAGCAAGTGGATGGGGCCACCAAGTTAGGAGTATGGGTGGAGGTTGCTGGCGGCAAATCAAGGGGTCGTTGTTATGGCACTGCAGACATGTCTTCGCATATCCAACGAGGTTCTACATCATTGACTCAGGAGTCACGAGCACATACTACCTGGGAGTCTTAGTATGATCCTGAGAAAGAGAGGCTACGAGAGGAGGCTACTGCAGCTATTCAGAGGGTAGATTCTGCTATTCAGCAGGCACAAGCAGCTGAACAACAGGAACGGGTAGCTGAACAGCAGGCACGAGCAGCGATTGAGCAGCTTGAGCAGCAGAAGGACCAAATTCGCATACTCGTCAAGCGTATGGCATCTTTCGAGCGACAATCAGGTGGGGCTTCCACTGGTGCGAGTCACTCTCGTCATCCACATCCTGACTATGATCAGGATCTTGATGAGCAGCCATTGGATGAGTCGTCCCATGATCGTCGTCGTCATTGACGTTTTATGTTAACTTGTTTTTAGGAGTTCATGTTTTTATGTTTATTGTGTTTTAACATCCTATGATGAGACATTATATATTTTATGTTATGTGATGTTATGTTATGATATGTTTTAGTTTACTATTATGAGTGATTATGTATTTCTTTCATGTTAGTTAATTAGTTATTTTATTATGGACAATTATGTTGTTTGATGTGTTTAAAAGCATTAGCAGGTTTTATATGATAAATATTATAAAATAATGGTTTAATTTAATAAGGTTAATTAAAAAAATCATGTTGATTAGCGTCGGCCAGCCCTAGCTAAGTTAGCCTTGGCTAACTGTAACGTAGGATAGAGTAGCTAACTTTAGTGTAGGCCAGCCTACGCTAATGTCAGCCAAGTCTACATTAGCGTAGGCCTACGCTAATGTAGCGTCCGCCTGGCCTCCGCTAAATTAGCATCGGCCATTTTGAAATTGGTTAGCTTCTATGTAGCGTCCACTTTAGCGTAGGCTGGCCGACGCTACTTAGCGGCAGCCTTGCAACAAATATTTGCCTCGAGGGTTTTAGCGGCGGCCCCGTGGCCGACGCTAGGCCGATGCTACATTTGTTTTTAGCATCTGTTTTCCCTTATTAGCGTGGGCTTTTGGCCTACACTAAAGTGCATTTTTCTTGTAGTGATTGTATTATTTTTAAAATTCCAAGAAAATTAGCTAGTTTTAACCACTTTTATTGTGTAATTATGTTAGATGTGTCTTATAAAAAGAACATGAGGGAGTATAAGAGAAGTACATAATCAACAACATTGAAGACAAAAGTGTTGGGATATAAAGTGTAATGGATAAGAAGAGCACTATATAAATAGCAAGACCAGTAATTCTAACACCTTAATTTTTAGAGTTGGATATGGTTCCTAACTCACTTAATGTAGTTTTCTCTTTAGCTGAATTTGGATGTCACCTTGGTGTTTAGGTTTCCTTCGTCAACTGACAAAAAAAGCTCTATGAGATGATAAAGATGTGGCAAGAATAGAACGAGTGTGTCGGAGCATTAAGTACCTTCAGCATTTGTTCATGTCCATGTATTTGGATGAAATTTGTAATATCCCAAAATTAGGACCTAGAAAAAGATAGTGGAAGCCTTAGGTGGTGAATCCCACCAAGAAAAGGAAGTTAGGCGTAGAAGGAGGATCTAGGAGTCTGAGGGTAGATTAAAAGAAGAGATGGGGAATTCATTAAGAGTTTATAGATTTAAAGGGGAATTTAGAAGAAAAACCATGTATAAACCCAACACAACTGTAGGTGGAACTTAGGAGGGATTACACCCTGAGATGATGAAATTAGCAAGGTGTAGGGATGAGGAGGAAAGTAGAGGTTTTAAGGAGGGAATTGAATTGTAATTAAAAGAAATAAGGTTAGAGAGTTGACAAATTTAGAGAAAGAGGGTTTACAGGAGGAATATGGGGGAAAAGGGACTGAGAGTGAGAAGGGAGAACTTAGGACTCTGGTATTCTCGCTCAAGTGAGACCATTGAGCAAGCGTATCAGAAAAGGGGGGAAACTGAGTTCTGTCATCCTCGCTCAAGCGAGAAGGGCCTCGCTCGAGCGAGGGACAAGGCAATTTTAGGGAGGCTCTCTGAGTTGAGTCTCACTCAAGCGAGGACTCCTGCAGCATCAAGGGTGCTCTCTGACTTCAGGCTCGCTCAAGCGAGCGGATCCTTGCTTGAGTAAGGGAGCGTTTTCAGCAAGGTTTTGTTTTGCTCGCTCAAGCGAGCGGATCCCCGCTTGAGCGAGAACACACAGATTCAATTTTTAAAAACAGAGTGCTAGGGCTTTTGGCCCTCATTCCTCTCATTTTCTCCATTTTTAGAGAGAGAAGCTAGAGAGAGAAGGGGGAGATTGAATGGAGAAGATTGGATTGAAGCCACCCACACCATTCAAGGAGCTTGGATTTTCATCCCCAACTCTCTATCTCCATCATTTCTTGCCTTAAGGTGAGTGTGGTTCACCCACTCACTTTCATTTTGAATTAATACCCATGTATGCTCCTTATTCTCATTTCCCTTGCTTACATTGTTTGATTGTAGTCGATTAGAGATGGATCTAGGGTTGTTAGTTGGATTGATTGATTGTATGCTCTCATGGATTAAACCCTAGGTTAGAAGATTTTGGATTTTTGTGTAATAGTTGTATATTGATGATGAGACCTTGAGGGAGTTATACATTCATGCAAATGCTCATGTTCATGAAATTATTGTAATCTCTCACGTGCTTTGCCATTCATGTTTAAGAAAATATTTGGGTCTTAGGACCTCATGTTAAAAGAAAAGATTTGGTTCTTAGGACCTCATGTTAAAGAAAAGATTTGGGTCTTTGGACCTCATGCTTAAAGATGAATTTCATGGGTCTTTGGACCAAATAGGGGTCTTCGGACCAAAGAGGAATAAGAGAACGAGGTAACCACATTGACCTCTCGGCCAAGAGGGAAATGGGGATCCTCAAATAAAAAAATTGAATTCCATGCATAGCATCCTTGTTTGGTAATAAAACTTAATCATATAAGTGCTCCTAGACGACGGTCCTTGGTCACAATGCAGAGCGCTCAAAAGATGTAACAGTGAAAAGACACCCTTGGTATGGGTTTGACACTTAAGGTTTAGTTTGAGATTGACTGCATAAATGCGTGGGTGGCTTTCCACCATGGGAATTGTAATGTGCATTGCCTGTCTGCCTAATAGATTTGTGATGTATATAAAAACATGTATCTATATGTACTTATGTTGCATTCCCATTTGCCTGCTTCTCCCACACTGTATACATGATCACATTCACTAGGACGTAAGTCTCACCACACGTTGTGGATTTTATTTTAGATGTGCAGGAGGTTTTAAATTGAAGTAAAGTCAGACGGCTTGGAGGCTCAACGATAGATTGGTCCTCCGGGTGGAATGTTGTTGAGATCTTGGCAAGCGTACCAATATGGCAATAGTATAATAGTTTTAAAAGTAGGGGTTGTTGTACCCACGAGGAACAGTTCAAAATAAATCCTTAATCAAGCTTACTAAGTAAATATGGTTGCAAAGGATTGAATTTATTTATGAAAAGTAAATTTAAAAGATGCAGTAAAAGAATCTAAAACAAAGAGAAATTTGGATGAAATAATGTAGTGGAGAAACTAGGATTGAACTTCATCTATCGCACCCCTCTTGTATTTTGGGAACTCAATAACATATAGGAATTTGCAATTAACAATACTGAAGCACAAATAAATTTCATTCACATTGATTCCTCAAATATGAAATTCTTAGAACAATCTCTTAAACACCGATCCCTTGGATATTTAACAAATTGCCTAGCATTAAGAAAAGTTGTTTTAAAGCTATCAATATATTGAACCCCATTCCTAGTGATTCAATCTATTGAGTATTTTTATCCAAATCAGATTTAAAGAATTGCTTCCCAGCCAAATCAAGAAATCAAAATCAAAACTCCATTGAATAAATAGAATTTAGCATTAAGTACTGAATAAAAATACCAGTATTGGTAAAACAATAATTCCTATGTATTAGAGATCCAAAATACAATTGGGGTTTGAATCGACTACATTCAATCCCACAGAGAAGTTTAGCTACTCATGGTAGCAATTACAACCCACAAGAATTAAGAAGAAAGATTGCAGCGAAGCCTTCCAGCTCTGTTGTTTTCTCTCTCTTGCTCCAGAATGGTTTCTGTTCTTCCCCAAAACTGTTTCTCTGCCAAAAACTCCCTGTCCAAAACTCCCAAACTCCTCTCAAAAACTGTCTGACGGCTCATTAAACGCTAGTTTTATGAGTCCTGCGCTCAGCGCAGGAAATAGTAGCAAATGGGCAAAGCTGCGCTCAGCCTGCGCCTAGCGCAGGTGAAGCGCTAACTAATTCCTCTGATTAGTTATCCTTTGAAACTTGCTCTACACTGCTCCTGTCTCTGCTCACTGTTCTCTTGATGCTTGAACTTGTACTTTAACTCCTCATCTGTAAAAATCAACAATTTCTTCATTAAAATAGCATCAAATTCAAATTAGAATTCATTATTTATAACAGCCACAAACAAAGCAAAGGGTGATTTTGGAGTATAAATTCAGGCAATTATTACTCACAAGTGTTTTATTTATACAGAAATCTATTAAATTTAGCACTTATCAAATGTGCCACCCATTAGATGGATTTTTAGTATCTGTGTATAGTTGTAGGGTGGTGTTTGATGTGAAATTGTAGTATTGTACTCTAAGCCACCAAGTGACATTTAAATTACACACTTGAGATTTTGTATGGTTGACTTCCGCTTTATGTAAGCATTGGATTACTTAAGCATGTTTATGTGGTTGATTGTATGTCGATATCGATAATGGCGCGAAATAATTTCATAAACTTGGAAATGTGTATCCAACCACTACGAGGAATGTCACCTATAGTGACGGACAAAAGTTGTCACTATAGGTCAAATTTCCGTCACTACAGGTCAGATTGATATAGACCGGCGGACAGATGGGCCGTCAATTATGTGTGTCCTCTAGCTACGGAGATTTTGCCGTCTGTCAAGGTTATATACATTTGTCTACAGTTAGTTGTCGGTAGGCAAAGCCAAAGACAGATACAAATAAGCTGTAGCAAATCATAGCTATTCTGAAGTTAATTCCTAGTTAATAGTTCAACTAGAAATTTACTAGGAAACTTTTTGTAGCTAATTCAAATATAATTTCAGAATTTCCCTGGCACCAATTTTATCTTTCACCATAATTCCTACCAAACTCCCTATAAACTAATCCATTGCTATCCATTTATACAAATAAACAATTGCTTAAATAATTTTATTTTTCGAAAAGCATTTGAACCTAGATAATAATTCAGTAGCGATACACAATTTGGAAAATAAAAAGGATAATTTTGTAAGTCCAGCTATAGTACTTAGAAGCGAGGAATGTATTCAATACATGCTAAACAATTATATATTTATATTAAAGCTATAGCAAAAGTAGGAAAAGGTTAAACAGTAAATGACAAAGATCTGTAACAGAGGTAATGCTGCTTGAGAAATGTTAACAACCTATCCTATTAACAAATCTTACTTGAAGTGATCAGAGACAATTGCCAAATCTTACTTGAAGTGATCAGAGACAATTTCCAGGTGGAGTTATCAAAACTATTAGGCATCTTTGTGTGTCATAAAGATGATTTGTTACCCTGCAAAAAAAAAAAAGAAATTAAAAAAACAAAACAATTTGCCTTTCATATTTGCGTGGTATATCAGTTTGTAAACTAAAAAGTATACAACACATGGGATGGTATATTAGAATACTTAACGTGCCTCTAAATCTTAAAAGATGCTCCTGAATATCTAAATCAGTGATGATAGATTTTAAAATTGTTACATTATATAAGTTAGTTTGTTCTTAAGTTTTTGCTACTTGCATATTAGTTGCTAATTAACTACATAATTTAATCAAGAAATGTTCAACCATGTAACCTATATTAATATATTATACAGAGTCAAAAAGGCATCATTATTGGGTGGAATCTATAGTATCTATTAATTTCTGCAGAATTGCCTGTTAAGGAGATGATCTCAATATACTACATGAAAATGCAAGCCCTTTCCACCAAGAAATAGCTAAAACTAACTAACTTATTCCGAATAGGACTATACATGATTTCTGCAATATGAGGAGAAAAAATTTGTTTTTTTATATACAAATACACAATATTAACCATGCTATAGTCAGATCTTGTTGTCTATTTATGTTTATTTCATACCACACAGAAGCCTAAAATTGCATTCACAAAATCATTCAGATGCAAGTTTTGGAGACCATAATAGTCTCCAATCCAATTCAGAACACCCATTGACCCACCCTTAAGCTTAATATCTCAATCCATTAAAGTCACATAAAAAATAGCCAACCAGCTTGCAGTAAGAAATGGAAAATAGGAAGGAGGGACTTACCCATGAGTTGATGAAGAGCCTTATGAGTTCACTTTCAAGATTATCAAACTTCTGCACATCTCTCTGCAACTCCCAGTTAGGTTTCTTGGGAGCAATATCCAGAAAGGGATCCTAAAATTTAAAATTTAAAAAACCAAGTTAGAATAAAGGGAGACTGAGAAAGGATCTGAAGAGGGAACCACATAACTAATTGGCCTGGGGCTCAGCAGAAGCAGCAACATGGTCTTCAAATTTGTGTTTTTATCAGATGAAAGCACTATACCAAAGCACTCAAATAGAACTTATATAGAATGGCATTTATCTTCCTAAGGACTTATATGATGAATTAAGTTTAATTATACTTAACACATTCCAATTACAAAGGAAATTAAATTAAGATGAATGCGTGCGAGACCTTGCAAGAGCTACAATGCCAAAGTGAAGGTATTAGCATACAAATATAAAAGCACTGTTGCTTGTTACTTAATATTATATAAAAAACAATATCTTGGACATTGGATAATTTCACTTTATCAAGGTATTCATATAGAATTGGACATTGGATAGTTAACTAAATATACAATAATGTGATATATTACTCCATCTTGCATTCACTTTATCTTGGTTTCATATTGATTAGACCTAAAAAGGAAGATTTTAGAAAGAATATTTTCTACAACAAGTATTCCTGCAGTTTCTAAAAGCTAAAATACCTCCATATAATGTAGCTGACACTTACTTTAGCAGTGTAGCAAGCTGCAGTAAATAAAAGTTTGTCATCAGTAATAAGGCCTTTCTCCTCTAATCTTCTCTTTATTTGCTCTCGTGCCCCAACAAAAGTAACACCATAAACTGAAGTCATCACTGTCTGTTTAACCAGTTTCCTATCAATCTGAAAGCTTCAAAAAGTTGGGTAAGTGAAAAGAAACAGAAATTATAGCCAACTGCTGGAGCCGAAATTTTATCATTTAACACAACTTTGAAATTGAAAGACAATACCTGATCTATTAAAACCTTTGCTAACAAAGCATTTGGATAGGTAGCTGGGTCCTTGTTGCTGTCCCATCTCATAATATCATGAACCCTGCCCATACACAATTCAAGTGAAAATAAAATATTGAATTCAGATTTCATTTATGTGACAGCGCATTGATTTATGTGTAAGAAAATTATATTTATATATCTCTTATGTTTCCTCAAATTAATAATTTTAAAATTAAAATTTATGTTAATAAAGCTAAAAAGCTTGTTAGTTTGCAACATCACTGACAATAAGATTATTCTGATAATCTTTTATTTATAATATGAATATAGGAAGCAATATGATTAGTTGTTCAATTCTATAAATGAAGACACCCTGTATAAAGAGGTGAAAATTACCACTTTTTTTGTAGTGAAAAGAATGTACCAAAAGCAGAGTAAGTTCAAACTTAACCAAAAGAAAAAAAATGTAACCACTGTGAGCTAGGTACTGTACATTAAAATTGAAATTCAACTAGAGAACTGTTAAATTTTGCAAAAGTGAAATTGATCTAGTTTTGTGTATGGAAACAATATAGGAAAATCAGTAAGGTAGATCCATTGTGTAAATATCCAAAACAACCAATAACCCTCAAAGTATGCTCACCTTGCACATGGTGCCATTCACCACTGGCTCACCCAGAGAAAAAACTGTTCACAACCACCGGAACACCAGCATTTCCAGCAGCAATAGATGTCACATGACTGAAAATACCAATTAGGAATAACAGGGCATATCTTATAAATATTAATTACTATTACACGTGCAACACAACACAACATACAGAGGGAAACAAGTTTGATGCCAAAGAAAAAATATTTATATAATCACCAAAGAAATAGAAAGAACTTACTTCAGTTACTTGTTAATCTTATCAAACTCTGCCAAAAGGTCTTCCTTTTTTATCATTCTCAGTACAGGTTTCTTTAACTCCTTTTCAGCTTTGTCCAATGCATCCAACATCTTCTAAGTCACCAAGTGTGTTGAATGTATTAGGACGGGCTACCATAGCTATTATCAAGTAATCATAATCAATTGAAAATTCTTCTAAGTCACCAAGTTTTTGTTTTGAGCAGCATGACAATAAACTTTTGAATTTTAGAATTTCAAAGATTTAAATAAAAATGTGCAATAGATAATAAGAAGGAATTATTTCCATGCTAACTTTAGTGAATCACTCCTAAGATATAAATGGTTTATTAATTTGTATAGATTATTGAATATTGAAAACATTGTATTCTAAAAGTGGAAAAGCTCCAAAATTAATAATTCAATGCTTTTGTAGATTGAGATTCTTAGGAACCTGATTAAATAATCACATTAAGGAGTTTACTGAAGGTCATTGAGATAGTGACATGCACATCCTACTATATCAACCAATACCTCTTGGGGGAAATGTTAGCAGGGTGTCTTTCTATTAATTCTTTTGTGATGATACCCAAAGCTAGATGCAAAAATATAAAATGAATAAAATTAATTTTGGTAAAACACTATGTATGAAAATATATTGCATCAGCTAATAAAGCACTCAATGTCTGTGAAATATAATTCAGATCCATGAAAATAAAACAATGAAAGCTAAAATTGGACAAAAGCAAAAGTGGAAATACACTACCTGCTCAAATTTTGCAAGTTATATAGCTAAAAAAACATATATATATTGCATGAAGCTGGAACTTCTACACCTGACATCTGCAAGTTTTAAAAGTTTTGTTTTTCATGTGTCCGATCTCTTCATCATCTCAAATCAACGATATAAATGGTACCAAAATTCTAAAATTAAAATCTAAATGCAAATAAAACTTGTATTACAATCACTTTGTTTCCTTGTGTTTAATGAAAATATAAAGAATGTTCTATAGATATCATAAAGAGAGCAATATATTAATTTAATACTTATAGGTTCAAAGTTTGATTGAAAACTACGTGTGCAAACAAGCATAGAAGTTCTAAGTACATATAACATGGAATTATTACGTGACACGTAACAAAAATCCATGTTTATTAGTTTTTCCATGTGCTTAAATCAATTTAAAGTTCTTAATTCTATGCATCTATATAACATAACATTAAAGGGGCAAAAAAATATATCAGTTCAAATCTATTGAGTTGAATAGGAAGACATATTTCATAAAAGGCTGTATTTTCAAATCTTCATGCTATTTCTAATCTATTAAGTTGAATTTAAAAAGATAAAAATTTCAATTATTTAAATTTAAGATTTCCAAATGAGAAATACAAGAGGCATGTATTAATTATAAATGAAAAATTTTTAATCTCCTTTTTACTCACGTGCTGTACAAAAGTGAATGGCATTTGCAGGATCTGACATGCTGAAAGAGAGTTCATATTCATATTATATACTAATTCAAGTTAACTAAGCAAATTAAACTACAAAAAATATTTATGCAAAAGAACATATCACTGTATCAAGATCTTGGTATAGGTCATGTGCTACCTTTCTTCTAGTAGAGTGTCAATCAGAGGAAATAATTTTCTCCTGAAATCAGTTCCAATGACATATGTCAGGGATATTAACAACTCCTGCATCCAACATCTTCATCTTTAAATTCAAGAAAGAGAAACTCAATAGAGAAAGGGCAAAAATAACGGTATCACCTTTTCTAATGGATAGAGTCAGAACATGTTACAAGCAAATTCACAATGCTTTTGCAAATCCACAATTCTTCATGTGGCCTTATATAATCAGCATAGCTTTTCAACAGATAAGTTAACAAGGAAACCATCTGCAATAATAATGAGAAAAGCTTTGGAAAACAGGTATATATAAAGAAATCTGAAGCATGTATAGCTAGTAATACATTTGAGTCTTGATGCAACTTACAGAGTTTTTTAACTTTTAATTTCACCAATGTAGCTTGGAATAAAGAGAATGAAATATAGATATAAAGAGGTTGAAATAGTTTCACCAATGTAGCTTAGAGTATGAAAGAAACACAATTTCAGATATAAATAAAATAAAATTTTAAATCCTAAATCATTTCGATAACAGAGCATAGTTAGATCTTTAAATAAATTGAAGAACTTAAAATCAGAAAATTAAAAAAAATTAACAACAGCAAATTAAAATAAAATTATAGCAAATATATACATTCGATCAATGAATCGCATATGACAAAAGTGAAAAGAGAGGATAACTTACGGTTACAGATCAAATGAGAATTGAAGTGGAAGGTAGAGGGAATATAAACAACGTGATACCTAGAAACAAAATGAAACAAAAATCAATATATGCGGATAGATCGGAATGAGAAAGAAAAGGAGAAAAACAGTGAGATTTGCTACCGTCAAGCTCTACGGTGGTCGGCGACGAGATGTAGTGATTATGTGCCATGGATTAAATTTGCACGGTTGAGGAATTGTGTGTTTTGTGCACTAGATTAAATTTGGAATGAATCGTGGCATCGAGACAGAGGGATTTGAGGACTAGGGTTTCAATTCGAATATAGGGACTTGGAGTGAAGAAGAATGAACAGTGCGGGTGAAATTTTTCGGGAGAGTAAATCTGAATTTGACATGTATAAAAGCTACTGTAGGCTAGAAATAATATTTTTTTATTAGATTATTAAACTAAAACGACGGGCAAAAGACATTTCCAGTGACAAATGAATCCCCATAGGCAAAAGTATCCGTCAGTGTATGAAATATTTTTTTTATAATAAACGGAGATTATTTCTAGGATCACGAAATTATCACGTTACTCTTATGAGTCCGTTTTTTCTCTCAAGCTCTAATAAAGTTATTTGATCATATCAAAGGCAAGTCGTGATACAGAGATTATGCAGATTGACAAATAAGATTAAACATGCATGTGTGTCAACTCTCTACTCACATCACATTCTTGTTATATCTAAATCAACCCGAGTCCTTTAACTTTTAAGATTAATTCCATTGGTTCAAAATTAAATTGCAGAATAACTCTAATTAACTCTTTGTACATTAATTTTAAGACCTCATTGTAGATAGTGTGACACTTACCTTCTCTATTCCCTGTGTCATTATTTATATTTTTTTAATTATTTTTCTTTGAGTATATCTTTTACACACCTCTTTTATAAATATTTTAAACATTCTCTCAAATATCTTTCAATTTCTTAAAAGCTAATATTTTAAAATATAAATATTTATAATTCAAATTTTTAATATATTTTTTTGTATTCCAAATTTTTCTATTTAACGGTATACAATATTTTTTTTTGTTTAACCACAAGTATCCTCCACGGGAGGCCTGTTCAAGCAGGGAACATCCACATCATGGTGGGGCTAGCTCTTCCAGCGGGGATTTTTTCCATCCACAAGACTCGAACCCGAGACCTTATTTAAGGGGAATCAAACATCTACCACTTGAACCAACCCCGTTGGTAACGGTTTACAATATTGCATAAGTGGCTAAAATATTATTTATTATTTAATTGTGTAAATTTTAAAATATATTAAAGTCACGAAAATATTGATTATCATAAAATTTAATATTTATTAATAAAATTTTAACAAAGATTAAGTGAATTTATTTTATTATTAAATGAAAAAAATATCAAGGATGAGTAGATTAGTACATGAAGATAGGCTATGAGCACAATTAAAGGGAAGAGAACTCATAGAGATATTAAACTACATAGGAATAAACTAGTATCCAACCAGTGAGATGCACGAATTTATTATTTAAATAAAAATGTAAATTTAAATTTTAATAATATATTTAATTTGTTTAATATATGTATACATTAAATCATAAGATTAATTAATTTTTAATATTTAATGTGATATTTATTAATTGATTAAGAATATAACAAATTAACAATTAAAATGGATTTGGAAACATGAAATAGTCACGTCGAATCATTACAAATGAACACTATCAACAATATTACTTCATTTAAATTTTTTAAAACACTTTCTTGTAGACAATATTTTTTGTAACATTACAACACTTAAAGTTGTCATCGCGTATAAGAATCCTAAGTCTTTGTTGAGACTCAACCCTAGATACAACAACATATAATTGACCATGAGAGAAAAAATGCTTTGGTAAATACACACCGACATATGACAATGTCCTACTAATGCTAAGAAGCGCGTAAATTACATTCATTCATCGAATGAATTTTATTTAGTTTCAACATGTGACAACTGTCTTTGTTGAAACTTTAATGGGATGAGATTTTCAAAGGAAATTAAATTCATTCGATGAATGAATACCATTGTTCCCAAATGTGTTCCCATTGTAACGGTTTTTCCAATGACATTAGAACCTAACTAATCAACTATTAATTAGTTCTATTGCAAAGTCCAGCGGATATATCAAGATTCGTCATTAGCATAACAATCACTTCAATTTTTAACACCAACTTATGATCATGGAGCCTAGAGCACCTAATATCATTTAAGAATTTAGTTATCAACCAATCAGCTTCAATATCGACTTCCTCATCCATCCACTACAGCAAAAATGATTTTTAATGGCAATTATACAGTGGCTATAGGCCAATAGCTAGCAATTCATCATCTATACTGAACTTTTTCCGGCAAATAATTATTAGGGCAACTTTATCGCTAGTTGCTTAGCGAGGTTGTTGACTGCAAGCGCTTTACTTTTTCAATTGTCAGCGATTGGAGCAGTAAAAAATTAAGATCTTATTTTAGCATGGGTGCTTATCCAAGCACCTGTGCTTGATATTAAAAAAAATTATTATGAGATGTGTGGTTGGTTGATAGATAGATTGTGAGACTCATTTAAGAAATTTTTTAGAAGTATTGGAATGAAGATAAAAAGTGATTGAGTTGTTTAAAGTAATAAAAATAATATAATAATATGAAAAAGTGTGAAAAATTATAAAATATTGATTTAAGAATTTTTTGAGAGATGCTGAGATGGAGATGGCCTTAGCTAGCAAAATGTTACCCTTTATTGGCAATTGACATAGATTGCTGCTAAAAAAAAATTTATTCACCCGCCAAATAATTTTCCGCATTTCATCTCCCTCCGTTTTTTTTCTAACTAGTGTGTATACCCGTGCGCACGGGAGAGTGTGTTTGTGACATTTTTATTCCATAAATAACATAGAAGTGTGGATGAGAAGTGAGTGTTGTAACAGTTTAGTGATTGAACATTATTGTAATTGTGGAAGAACATGCAATGTCAAACATAAAATTGAAATGTAATAAAGGTGGTAAAATTGTTGAAGGAGAAATGTTCTATGAAAGCTAAGCATCCTTATATACCCTATTAAACAATATGAAGATATTGTAAGTTAGAGTAATAATTTGACTTGAAAATATAATGCAATATGTTTTTAAAAGTTATAAATTAAAAAGTTAATATTATTTTATATTTTTTTAGAAACAATATTTATTTTAGCAGCTAAATTTATAATTGAATAGAACTATTTATAGTTTTTAAAAAGTTGCGTTGAGAAGTTTGGAAATCACACAAAGAAGTATTGTATTATAATTTTATTTTCTCAAAAGAGAAATTGTAAAAATGATTTATGTGAAGAATGTGGAAGTTTTAAGTATTTTATTTTTTGGGAAAATAATTTATTGCTTTAAGTTAGTTCCAAATAATAATATGTCATTGCAATAATATTTAGAAGTGTGTAATAATAAAATGTGATTACAATCTTATTTAGAAGTATTATTTTTTTACAAATAATTTATAAGTGAAACAATTACATGGCTGCAAGTATGAATGTAAGATATCTATGGAAGAGAAATGATAAAATAATTGATTAGGTATACATGATAATATAATAGGGACACATGATCAGAAGGTTATGTAAGAATAACGGTATATTTGTAAAGTTTTTTTTTTTTATAATCAATGTAAGTGCCGTTTTAAATGATGAATATGAATTGAAAAAGAATAGTTTGTAGTTTTGCACCATATCATGAATGAAATTTAAAATGCATGAACGGAAACTATTAAGTGAAATTTTTTCCCCGTATTTGCATAGGTGAAAAAAATCTCATGAAAAGTGAGCAAATCAGTTGAAATAGTTTTGTGATTTAATAATATTTTCTAAAATTTAAATTGACAAAATGATTTATGAAAAGAAGGTGGAATTGTGAAAATTTGAAGACTTATTATTTTGGAAATTTCTTTATTGCTTCACATTAGTTCCAAATAATAAGATGTCATTGCAATATTATTTAGAAGTGTATGGAGTTGTACAAAAGAATTTAGAAGTCAAAAGGTTAATAGAAAGTAAATAAACAGGTAGATTGGAGAAAATAGAAATTATAAGTAAATTTACAGAATCAACATTCAAAGGTGACTCTACTCCACGATTACTAATAATACATCATTATAAAGGGAGTATCACTTCCTTGTGTCCAGTTTCTATTTTCCAATATACCTAATATACAATGTTTATAATTTAAAATAGAGGAGGAAGATGTCATTGAGACATCTACCATTAGCATCTTATATCTTATTTTTAATCAACTTCCTACTATAAGCAAAAATATCTACATACATGGTTTCTCACCTAATTTCAATGTTTAAAGAAAAATAAAGGGGACTGATAAACAAACACGCGGTATAAAGATTTCAAAAAAATAAACAATCCTTAAAGAAGGAGATTTCAAAATAAACACAATACTGACATTATTATTGCCTATATTAAAATAGCCAATATTGCCATTAGGATGAATCAAGAAACAAACGTTCTTAAAAGGTAAAAGGTCACTTATGAAGTTCTATCAAACATAAAAAAGTTCACAATGTGTAAAAGGGGGTAAAAAATATCTTAAATAGTAAAGGATGATAATTCACCATAATTGTAAATAAATAGATAAGATTGTAAACAAAAGACAATATAAGCCAATGAGACATTCCTGTTACTCCCCTCTCTATAGTTAGAAGTCCAAAACATGCAAATGAAAGGAAAAAAATAGAGTCAAATTGAATTAAAAAACCAAAGAAATATAGAGTAAACTTATAAGCTAATCAATAAAATAAAATGGTTCATGAACTATTAATATTATCAGGCACCTATGCCTATATTAAATACCCTATTTTCATTGAATATTGAATTAATTCTACATTAAAAACATATTCATTGCATACTCACTGTCACTGACATTGGTCACTTTATATATACTTAGAATGCAATCAATTAATTAATTATCAAAGTATATTGCAATCAATTAATTATCAAAGTATATTGCTACCAACCCACAATCCTGTTTCGATGCAAAATGAATAAAAAAAGTCATATTGAGGAGTAATACATGTTGCAGTAAAAGAATTCACAATTTCAAAGCAACACAATCTTGATATATTATCATGAGCTTCAATGTAGTTTAATTACAATAGTTTATCTATCTGTTAGTTTTCAATTCTATTTTAATGTGTATTCTACTCACAGTTTGATGTTGCGAAAGTACCCTCTCTCAAAGCCACATGCATAGGCTACAAATCATTCTCATCTTGTAATAGAAATAGAAAGTTTCTAAGTAAATTAAATATCCAACACATCCAACATGTAATAATTAAAAGAAAGAGATATAAAATAACCATATCCTTTAAAAGTGAGACCAAGTTTCATCTATATCTGCTGATGCGATCCTTACCAACACAATTTCCCCAAGATCTGTATAGGATTAGATATCACAGAGAATCAATATAATCAAAGAACAAAAAAAATGTCACAAACCTAGAAATCATAGTTCACAAACAATAATATGAATATTAAGTAAACTGAAAACAAAGAACCGCAAAATTGTAAAATCAAATTTTTTTTTCCATTATTGGAGAAATTATTCGTACACCGTAAACTACAAACCACATAAATGAGGCTCCTAATCGTACGTTCAAAACTTAGAGTTTACAAAATTTAAACTCATTATTGAAAGCAACAAAGAACAGAAATTAGGGATTACTAAATTTACTAAAGCAACTAAAAATAAAAATTTATTTCTGAAAAAAAATTATAAAACTATTTGCACGACAGAAACATATTTCTCACATTCGTAACCAAAGAATATACCTTCGTTCATATTTACCAATTATTTTACAATCTATTTTTTCACAAAAAGCTTTTTTATCTGTGAAACACAAATAGCAACTACTTGTTTCACTGAAGATGCTAGTAGCCTCCATACCTACGCCATCATTTATGTCTGCAACTCCTTTGGGCCTGATGGCATTAACCCTGCTAATCATCTGTGTTTCCACTTTCTAGTTTCTACCATGTTATGGTGGCAAAAAGTACAAACCCAAAGGTGGCAGACTCAAAAACATAGTTCATTAATATAACAATACTAAATTTATCCATGAGTACAGCTTCCCAACCAGTTCAATACTTAAATTAAATTTAAAAAGGTGGCCATCGAGATGTTCAGATCATAGCAGGGAAAAATAACTACAGTTGAACAAAAAAAACAACTCCTTGGAGCAATAGTAATACAAATATAAATGCTACAGTTACCTTTTGGATTTCCCCATTCACTCTAAAATCCCCATCAAAAGGAACTATTTTGAAGACATAATTGTCAACCTTGAAAGCTTCTCCATATGTTCCTTCACCAATTTTCACAACAGTTCCTGGACCACTGGAAAAAGAAAAATTGTGTTCCTATGAACATGAGGACATAGAAATATAATCATACTAAAAAAATCCTTTGGGAATGAAGGAAAAAATGCCATTGCTGCAGTATCTGTTACAGAGGCACTTCTGAGTTATAACTGATTAAAGTGGTTTTTTTATATTAGATTTGAGGCGCCTTTACTTGATTTGTGAGCTTGAATGTTCAAATTAGCAGAGGGGTGATGATACCCCAAAATATTTAGTTCTCAACCTCACACAGTGAACCTTACTACATCCCTATCACAAACTACTTTCAGGAAAAATTAAATAAATTTAGATTTATAACACAAGTCCCTCGTGATCTTGAAGGAAAAACATAACCTATTTCCAGTTTAACATCTAATGTGTGATCAGAAATGAAGAAGAATAATTTGAGAAGAAGCATGCAAATGAAAAAATGTAGCAATTTATAGGTTAGAAAATAGTTTCAGAATTAGAAAACATATCAACCCAGGAAAAAACAGATTGCACAGGATCCACAAAATATTGTGGAAAAATGCATAATCAGATACAAAATATTCAGATAACAGAATCGCAAAAACATGCAGACAAAAACAAACAGAATTGAAATTTAAAAATATAGCAAAGTGATAATGACAACCACAAAATCATAGACAAAGTCCGAAACTTATCGCAGACAGGGAGATACGTTATCCCAATAGAGGCGACCATTGCAACATCTTCACCCCCTCGAACATTGTTCCCAGTCTCCCATCGTTGTCACACCACCCCAATCTGGCCCAAAGGCTATTGCAGACTTGCCCTCGTCCAGCCACAGTAGGGTCACCCTCCAGTTTTGCCGAAGAAGAAGTTGACAGCGGAGCAGAAGCAATTGCAGAAGATGAAACCAAATGCGTACAAAATCCCTAGAAAAAATGGTTAATTAAGAATTGTAACTAAAAAATAACAAAGAGACAGATAAAGATAGAGATAGGAGCTAATAACCGACTGCGCGCTTTCAATCAACCACCCAACGTTCCTCGCACGCATCTTGCTCGCCCACCCCACCTTTGCATGCAACCACCCATTCCACCGCAAAACCGCTACAAGCGTTTGTTCTCAATCGTGATTTCATAGTTTCCAGCAAGGCCCCATCAACCGCTTTTTGCCACCTGAGATTGGAGCTTTCAGCACACACCATCGTTGCCGCTGAGTTGCCGGAATGGAATTGGAAAACAGCAAGCTTTAGAGCCTTTCTGGGTAGAGAGAGAGAAAAAAAAGGAAAAGAGGGAGGCAAATAGGCTTTTAGAAAAGGTTTGTTCTGCAGAAAATATGAAATGGGAGGGAGGCTAACAACAGGTTGATAGCGTTAGTGAAAACTGAAAAGAGAGAGACACAGTAAGCAGAAACAAATATCGAAGCCTTTAGTGGAAAATAAAATCAGCAATTACTCTGGATTCCTGTAATTACTCATATTGTTGTGCAAAATATGGGAAAGTGTATCAGCACTAACTTTCAATTTAATTTTCCAAAGTCACTACCACTAACTCAAAATTTGAATTCTAATTATTTAATTTAAAAAAATATTAAATATAAGATTACAATCTTAGCCCCCGTTTTAACGGGAAAAAGTAATTTCAGACTCATCTCTATTTATATATATAAAGATATCATATTTAATACAAATTAATACGGCATAAATATTTAATCGAAACAAATCCATTGTGAATAATTATATTAATGAGAAATTAATATAAGATTTGGCAGAGATATTGAGTCGGAAAAAAAAAAGATTAAAATGAAAAATACAATTATGCCCTTTTTTTGTGTGGGAAAATTTATTGCTAGGGTAAACCACTCACTACATTAAGGGTGTTCAAATCCAATCTCATCCAATTGGAACCGCAACAACCGATCCAAAAAATCGCAAACCAAAATAACCGCAAACCGAAAAAAACCGCAAACCACAAAAAACCGAAATTTTTGATTGGATTGGATTTGATTTCGGATCTACCTCTGAGAACCAATCCAATCCAAACCGATCCAAAGTTTTCTAAACATTTTCATATATTATCATTATTGATCTTATTTTTATGTGATGATGTAAAAAAATTATTATTGTGCAACTATATTTAACTAATAACAATTCAATAATGGGATTGTAAGCCATTAAGTAATTTGTTTATTATAGGATAGGATAAGATAATTAGTTAATTACATGTTTTTATCATATTGGGTTTACCATAAGCAAATACCGTTATGTGGGTAATGGAATTGGGATCCACTTTCATATTTAATTAAGTATTTAAAGTTACAACTTAGTTATTCAATGAACATTAACAATTTGGCAAAGAATAACTTTTCAACTTTAAATTTTTAAACGATTAATGATGTCATAATTTTGCTTTCATAACTTCATTTTTTAGTTTGTTTGAAAAATCGAAATCCAATCCAATCCAAATCGATTAAAATTGGATTGGATTGGATTGGATTTAAAAAAAAATCAAAATCGATTGGATGATTAAATGAGAAAACCGAAATTACTGAATTGGATGATTTTTCTCTCAAAACCTATCCAATCCAATATGCGAACACCCTGCACTACATTCCTTTTAAATATAAGATTTCTACATTCTCATAAACTCATTCCTCAATTTTTCTACTTTTCAGCCACGCTCTTCCAGATCCAATCTCTTCCAAAATCTACTTCAACCTCAAAATCCTATATACACCATGGTTATTCTCATTCACTCAAATTTGTTTTTTCTTTTCAATTCTCTCTCATTCTTAATTTCTCTTCTTTCTTTACATTCTCTATGTATTTTTTCCTTACCGATTTAGAGATGAGTTAATCTCGTTGAACATGAATGGTTTGTAAACGTTGTTGCAATTTATTGTTCTTCTTGATTGTTCACTACTCTTTAATCCCCTCTTTCACTCTCCTTAGATCCGAGTCTATTTCGTTCCTTCATATCTCTTCTCCGATTCCAGGTAACTATGCTAATTCATTCTCACTTTATTTCTTTTTGTTTTTCTTTCCCCTCTAATTTTAATTTTGAATTCTTGTTTAGTCATTTTAGGATTTCATTTGCTTTTGTCTCAATCGTATTAGGGTTTTATTGTTTGTTTCGATTTGAATGCCTTTATAAGAAATATGAAAGTATGGTGGCCTAGCTCAGTGAAGAAGCTGTTAAGGTTATCTCTGGTTGATAAGATTGGTGATGAAGCAACGATGATGAGAAAGTTGTTCATGAGCTTTCTCAATGCAGAAGCACTCGGAAATTTCTTGCCAAAACTGGATAGCATTGCTCAGCGCCATATAAACACACATTGGAAAGGATGATACTTAATTAATACCTTGCTGATCAAATTTATGAATCAATGGCTAACCTAAGCAAAACAAGCAAAAGGTTGATAATGTTATATCACTATATGCCATGGTTTTTATGGGGTTGGTGGGATACTGGGATTGAAGCGGAATGTTGATTGACTTTATTATTTTTGTTTTGATTATAAAAAGATTGGTTATTCCATAGAAATGAAAAATAAAAAGAATGCCATGATCAAGAGTGTAATACTTTGTTACTTTACAATTTTGAAGGAAATGAGCAGGTGTTTGTCTATCCCATGATATGGCTCATACACATTTGAATTGGCTTGCTCAAGACCTTGTGGTTGGTGTTTATTTATTCCACAGGGTGCCAGAGAATTGGCCAATCCACCCACGTTAACTGATATATTCTAGAACAAATTGGAAAAGGCAGAAAACAAAGAAGGGGATTCAGGGGAGAAAAAGAAACAAGAGGAGTCAAAGCAGGGAGTAAAAAGAATTGGATCACAATGATTCCTCTGAAGAAAATGCCCTTGACTCACAAATGGGGAATGGGAAAAAAGTGCAAGACAGGCACATCAAGAAAGCAAAAAATGTTGGTGTCTTTTATATCTTTTCAATCAATTATCAGTGAGGTGGTTATACCAAAGTTTGGAGCTAAATGTTTACTTTATTTGTACCTTTTTGCAGCTTGCAGTGTCAATGGCAACCAAAGCAGCTTCACTTGCAAGAGAATTGAAGTCTATTAAGTCATATTTGTGTTTTATGCAAGAAAGATGCGGTTTGCTTGAAAAGGAGAATGGGAGACTCCGTGATGGATTTGCAAAAGGGGTTAGGCCTGAGGAAGATGATCTGGTAATATGTTAAATAAAAAATATATAATGTTCTTGAAAAAATAAAAAAGTTAATCTTAATTCATAATAATCATAAATGCAAGTTATATCACAGTTTCTTTTAAGGATGAATTAAGGGGTTCACTTGACTTCACTCAAAGGTCAAAGCTAATATTGTGGATTGTGGTGGTGGCTGCAGGTGAGGCTTCAGCTGGAAGCACTTCTTGTTGAGAAGTCGAAACTGGCCAATGAAAATGTAAATCTGGTTAGAGAAAACCAATGTCTTCAGGGAAAGAGGCAGGGGAGTTGTTGCAATGGCAGGATGTTCAGAAAATGAAATACTCTTGGAATGTTGTATCTGAAGGTATGAGGTTGTCACCAACCGTGAGTGGGTTATGTTTTATTGCTTTGTTTAACATTTTGGGTTATGTTGCTATGAGGGGTTTATGGAACTGGGGACGGTTCTTGCATTACTAATTGTCACGTTCTGTTCTTCTAGTATTTATTAGTATAAATAAGGGTAGTTTTTGTCTTTTGTATCATGTCTTATCACAACTCATACCTACCTTTAACCAGAAGTAATGATCCTTACCAGGACACTTTGAAAACAAAATATTCATAAAACTGAATGTAAGCATTGAATAGGCCAACAATCATGAACCATATAGGTTGGTATGCATGATCAAGGTCCCCAAAAGGACTATCCTCATTAGCATGTTTGAACCATATAGGTAGGTACTTTGATTAATTAAATGGTTAGCATGTCTAAATAATGTTGCATCCAAAAGACCAATTGTGCGAGAGAGAAACTCAAAGCTATACATCGGTTTGTGATTTCAGTTACTAACTAGAACAGAACCATGCTTGCTTCTTGACAGAACATGTATATAATTGGCTTCAATATATATAAGAATTCTAATACATCTTAAGACACATTCTTATGCCTACGCACGCATGAAAATGTTTCCTGCAATGCAATCGTTATTTCGTCACGAATGAAAGTATTTTTTTTTGTCTTTTTACAGATCAAGAGTGGTCACGATTTAATTTATAATCCAGGTATGTTTTACAATTTTATTTAAATTTAACCTGAATTTTAATATAGATTCAAGACAACTGTTAAGTTTTTTAAGAGATTATATAGCTCTCTTAAAGGTCATATATAGTTCTGCAAGTGATTTATTATATGTATATAACATACTGTATTATATATAATAATAATAATAATATATATCAATGATTATAGTATTATAGATTATATATATCAAGTCACGCCAATTTGTTGGTGTACAAAGGATTTAGGATTGTAATAAATCTGATTTGACTAATTATTCAATTGATAAGTTATATTTGACTTATGATATAATAAGTGGATAAAAAAAGTGAGCTACAATACTGGACAGTTTCTTTATTTTATTTTATTTTTGAAGCAAGGCTGTACTGTTTTTTGCATTTTCGACACACACACATATATAACTTGCTAAATTGTTATACCTTAGTAGCATGTTGTCCAAATTAATTTCTATTAGCTGTCGATTTTTTTTTATGGATTTTAGATTTGTTTCTTTATGGCACTTTTACTTTAATTGTTTTCTTTGTTTTTGTAAGTCCTTTATTTAAAATATTATCCTTTTATCTTATCATGAATACATTCTCATTTCTTTTTCTCTGTTTTTCTTCCCAAGATCAATGGCCAATAAACCTAATTGAAAAACTTTCTTCATTTCTTTTACTAAGATCTTAAAATTTCCTGTTTAATTAAGAGTAGGATTAGCAATTATAAGGAAATAATATATCCTGTGTCTTATTTCTAAACTAGTTTTATGCTATTAGACCATTTATTAATTATTAAGAAGCTACACAGATAAACATAATTCGAATCAGCCAACAATTACAGTACTTTGAGCAATATCAACAAAGGGTGATTGCACTAATCATAGAAGAGGAGGCTGTAAGACTGGTGAAAGAAGCACTGGTGCTCATAACCTTAGGAATTGAAATTGAGTGTTATCTATGTTGATTTTGCCAATTCTGATTTTGTCACATTTTGATTTTGTGTTTTTCTTGCTATTTTCTTAAGAGCTAGGAAAACAATGGGAGACTGAAAGAAGATGAAGCAAGAAAATATTTTTAGCATGTTATATGTGTTGTGGATTGCTATTCATGTATAATCATACTCTATAATCCTCCTGCACAACAATATATGTATCAAGTTCAAGCTCCAGCAATTCTTATAGTAGATTTATATATTATGTTCTTTTTTTTATAGTGTTAATCTTTTATAGATGTTAATAAGTATGTTTTATATCATATACTCATTTTTTTTCAACTATTTCCCCCTTCGTATTAGTTATGAATATCTCACAGTCAATGCTACTAGCTAGGGATTCGCTACGAAATCCACCATAGCTACTCCACAAATTTCATGTCAAGGATACCCATTTCCGTGGCCATAAAAATTGCGGATAATAATTGCCGCTATAAGTTGTGGTTTTTTCCATTTATTGCCGGTAAATGATTTTGTGGCCATTTATATGGCCGTTAAATGACAAAATAAATGCCACTAAACCTTCCATATAGTATCAAATCCCAAGTACGTCCTTTCTTCTTCTAGAAATAATGTCATGACATATTCACTAATGGAGTAAACAACATCTAATGTACGAGCAGTAATTTTTTTATCTTGAAACAATTCTATGTTTTCAAAATTTGATAGCAAATTAGGATAGGTAAAGGAAACTATATCAGTATGATATTTCAAAATTGTATTACCTGCAGACTTTATCAGTAAAGCCTCTGGTATTTCAATATCAGTTTGACCATCAATAATTCATATCAATATTAATATAACATGTAATCTTGTTCAATATAAATTTAATACTACATATAAATATAAAATTAAAGGTTTATTTTATCTATCACATTTTAAAATTATTTTAATATAGAAATGAGATATTCGTCCATTTAGAGTAATTAGAGTTTAATACGATGTCTAAAAGAATAAAAAATTATATTTTAATAATAAATTGATAAAAATAATTGGAAAGTAATCTTTTTGTTAATTTATCATCTAATATGTTTCTTACTTGATATGTATGTAAATGATCTTTAATTGTGACCACAATTGTAAAGGTTTAACACTAAATCCAACTCATTCATTTCAAGTTAAAGCTCGTATGACATTTATTAATTACAAAATAAAAATATGTCAAAGAAAGAAACATTGAAAAGGAAAATCACAAAATCTTATAAAATGAAGAAGAAATAAAAAATAGAATGTTGTTACACGATCTATAAATATTAACACAAATATTATTTTTAAAATTATATTAACAAATAGATCTATTGAATATTGTTGCATGAGGAACACGATTTTTTAATTTTCATATATAATTTAAATATCACACTAATTATTTTTATAATATAATGAAATTGTAAGAAAAATAAATTAAAATTAAATATATTTCTATCTTAAAAGATATTGTTGTTAATATTAAATAAATTATATTTTTCGTTCATGTTTTTTGGTTAACTTTAGACTTTGTCCCTGACTTTTACAGCCTTTTATTTTATATCCTTATATTTTTAAAACATTGTAATCATAGATTCAATGTCTAACATTGAGTTCTGGGTTATGTTCGTTTTTATATATATTATTAAATTTTTATAATAAAATTAACTTATGATATACTCATATACATCAATTAGTAAAATGTGAATATCATATTGTTATCATGTTTATAGAAAATAATAACAAATACATCATTAATATAAAAAAATTTAAAATATATTCACATTTGAGATCTCACAATGCTATAATTTCAAAATTATATAAAATTGTATGGAAAAAACCATTATTGGGAGAGCTAACCCCACTTTAATATCGATATTCACGACCGGAGTAGGAATAACTCCGATAGAGGGTATTTATAGTTTATTAAAAAAATCACTTTAAACCTATAATCGAAAATTTTACATAACTTTTAAACGTACTATATTAAATATATAATAAATCAAAATACGATATAATAATTTTATTCAGGTAAAAGAAAATAAAATAATTATAAATTTTATAATTCTAATTTGAAATTTTGTCTATAAAAAGTATAATCAATACATCATAAAAGTAATTATAAATTTAAATTATATTGGTATTTGAGATCTCTCTGTTGAGTCTCAAAAATATCATAAGAGAAAATATGATGTTTAAGACAACTCAATTCCCAAGTTTTAATGCTTAACAAATTTGAGTTAAAATATTTATCATAGATACATATATGTTTTAATGATTTATCTGTGATTTCAGCAAGAGTCACTATGAGCCTACATAAAAAGACTAAGTGTTGAAGCTGTCTGAAGAAGCAGAACTCGTATGAAGAGTTGAAGCTGTCTGAAGTAGCTCAACCCGTCTGAAGTATCAGTGCTGTCTGAAGTCTCACTTATGATGTGGCATTCTCTGCTGAAGCTTGTGAAGACTTTTCTGAACCTCTGCTGCACGTACCTTTTCAAACACGTTTACGGCAAGGAACACAGAGACCTTTCCTGGTGATTTTGAATTTCATACACCACTGAGGAAATCTCTGCAACGCAGCCTCTGCAACAACATTTGTAGCAGCCTTAATGCAAGAGAAACCTTGTATCGTGTCAGAAATATCAGAGCTCTCAGAAGCATGTCTCACAACGGATTAAATAGCATTTAATGCTATCTCTAAACGGTGGTATTCCAACGGATTAAAATTTGGGTATAAATACCCCTCTATGAAGACCATCAAGAATAACGAAGAAAAAGAGAGAAAATCAATATACAAGAAAGCCAAGAGAAACATCACGCTGCAAGTTTTTACTCCGTAAAAACTCTCTGATAGAATTCTTTGTACACATTTGTATATCCTGAGCATACCTCAGTTTTTATTGTACATTGTATTGGTTTGAGCTTCAAACTTGGATAGTTTAAAAGCTTAAACCCCTTTCTTTGTAAACCTTGGTAGAGCCTGAAGAGGCTTGACAGAAAAGAATACTTGTGGTAGAGCCTGAAGAGGCTTGACAGAAAAGAATACTTGTGGTAGAGCCTGAAGAGGCTTGACAGAAAAGAATACTTGTTTGTGTCTGGAGAGACTGTACTCGTTGTGTCTGGAGAGACTGTACTCGTGGTGTCTGGAGAGACTGTACTCGTTGTGTCTGGAGAGACTGTACTCGTGGTGTCTGGAGAGACTGTACTCGTTGTGTTGGAGAGACTGTACTCGTTGTGTCTGGAGAGACTGTACTCACATTCAAGCTTGTAATCTGAATATTCATATAGTGGAAATCCAGTGGTTGTTTGCCATTGGGACTGGACGTAGCTCACAGTGGTAGTGAGTGAACCAGGATAAATTTCTTGGCTAAGTTTTCTTACCCTTATCTCTTGTCAATTCTTTTTATACTAATCAAGGGGTTAGAGTAATTAATCTGATATGTTATAAAGGCATAAAACATTGTTTTAAATCAGTATTTTTATACCGTCTGAAAACTTCAGACAGTCCTTTAAGAGCCTGTCTGAAATCGTGTTTTTAACACCTGTTTGCGAAAAGCTTTCAAAAATATTCAGAAACACTATTCAACCCCCCTTCTAGTGTTTCCCTGTGTTCCTACAGTTGGTACCAGAGCTCTACTCAGGGTTGAAGCACCTAACAAGTGACTGAGGACTGAAAGATCCAAATGGAAGCTTCTAACAGCAACAGGCAATACATCACAGAAGGAGCCTCTATCACAAGACCCCCAGCATTCAATGGAGTGGATTACCACTACTGGAGAGATCGTATGAAGTTGTTCATTGAGAGCAACAACATTGATGTTTGGGAGGTGGTCACTGATGGAGATTATGTGCCTATGAAAAATGGTTTGCCTATACCTAAGACTGAATGGACCCTGGAGCAGAAGACCAGAGTCCAGATGAATGCTAAAGCCAAACTCTATCTGATATGTTCCTTGAATAAATCAGAATATGAGAAGGTCCATGGATGCACTTCTACCAAGGAGATTTGGGATACTCTTGCAGCAGCCCATGAAGGGACTGAAACTGTCAAGCAATCCAAAATCAGCATGCTTATACATCAGTATGAGATGTTTAAGATGGAAGAAACTGAAACTATTGACCAAATGTTTGGGAGGTTTCAGACCATAACCAATGGACTCAGGTCCTTAGGAAGAACCTATGAATCTGGAGACAACAACAGAAAGATTCTAAGAAGTCTACCTAAGTCCTGGAGACCAAAAGTCACTGCCATTCAAGAAGCAAGAGATTTGAACTCTCTAAGAATGGAAGAACTGTTGGGATCTCTCAAAGTCCATGAACTTGAGCTTGGAGAAGATGACAACAAGAAGAAGTCTCTGGCTCTAAACTCCAAGGTCAAACAGTCTAGGCATGGCAGCATGAAGGCTATGCAAGCTGAGGACAGTTCAGAAGCAGATGAAGATTCTGAAGACAGCTCAGAAGATGAAGATGATCTTGCTCTTTTAAGAAAGATCAAGAAATGTTGCAGAACAGAGGAAAGTTCAGAAAGAACCAACCGTCATCATCCAAATCAGGTAAGACAGGTAAAGAGTCTAACTCTGATAAAATTTCTTGCTTTGAATGTAAGCAACCAGGACACATTATGGCTGATTGTCCAAGACTGAAGAAGAACAACTTCAAGAAGAAGTTTTCCAAAAAGAAGAAAAGTCTCATGGCAACATGGGAAGATCTTGATGAATCAACCTCAGAAGAAGAAGAAGATACTTCAGAAAAGGCGAATCTGTGTCTCATGGCTAGTCTACCATCCTCAGACAGCTCTGAAGCTGAGGTATTTCCTCTTACTCTACAAGAAATGTATGATGATTTGGTGGAAAGTTCTCAAGAACTTTCCAAGAGTATAAGAATCTATCCAAAGCCCACACAGAAATGTGTAACAAATATGAGGCACTTGAGATAGAAACATATTATGCTCAAAGAAAAGGTTCTTGAGACTAAAAACTGCAGTTCACAAGCTGTGTCTGAAGAAAATAAGAAACTTCAGAAGCAGGTTGTGGAACTGACAAAAGATCTGGCCAAATTTGTCAAAGGAACTAAAAATCTGAATATAATGCTTGGAAGTCAAAGGCATTCCCTTGACAAAACTGGACTAGGCTTTTGTGATCATAACTTGTCTGAACCTCCTATTGTCTTAAATTTTTCTAAAAAGAAGGTTACTGGGTGTTCTCACTGTGGTAAGCCTGGACACAATGTGGCTCAGTGCAAACACAGGAGAAAGACAAGGCCCAAAGCTAACAAGAAAGGACCCAAAAGAATATGGGTACCTAAAAACTTAATTATTCCTGTTGCAGATGTGTTTAACAGGACAAAGGAGACCCCACAAATGGTACCTGGACAGTGGGTGCTCGCGACACATGACAGGAGAAAGGTCTTTGTTCCAAAACCTTAGACCTAGAGCTGGTGGAATGGTCACCTTTGGTGGAAATCAGCAAGGGAGGATCATTGGAATAGGGACTGTAGGTATATCTCCTTCATCCCTTATTAAAAATGTACTTCTAGTGGAGGGACTACAACATAACTTGCTGAGCATAAGTCAATTATGTGACAGTGGTTATGTGGTATCCTTTACTAAGGAAGGATGCATAGTCAAAGACTCCTCTAAGCAAATCCTCTTTACTGCTAAGAGACACAACAATGTGTACAAAATTGATCTAGAGGATCTAGCAAGTCAAAATGTAAAGTGTTTCATTTCTGTTGAAGATGAAAAACAGATTTGGCATCAAAGACTTGGGCATGCCAGCTTGAGATTAATCTCAAGATTAGCAAAACACAATCTTGTTAAAGGATTACCCAAGCTTTCATACAAATCTGACATTTTATGTGAAAGCTGTCTGAAAGGGAAACAAACAAGACACTCTTTTAAGAGTAAAGATGTTGTTTCAACTAGCAGACCACTAGAACTTTTACATATTGACTTGTTTGGTCCTATTAGAACAGAAAGTCTTAGTGGTAAGAAATATGGCTTGGTCATTGTTGATGACTATTCTAGATTCACTTGGGTGTTATTCCTAAGAAGCAAGGATGAGACTTTTAGGAATTTCACAATATTCTGCAAGAAGGTACAAAATGAGAAAGGATTCTGTATTTCTGTTATCAGAAGTGATCATGGTGGAGAGTTTGAGAATGCAAACTTTCAAATGTTCTGTGATGAGAATGGGATCTCACACAATTTCTATGTGGCTAGAACACCTCAACAGAATGGGGTTGTTGAGAGAAAGAACAGAAGTTTGCAAGAGATGGCAAGGACCATGCTCAACTCATGCAGCTTACCAAGATCCTTCTGGGCAGAAGCTGTTAGCACAACATGTTACCTTCAAAACAGAATATTGGCAAGACCAATTCTGAAAAAGACTGCCTATGAACTGTGGAAAGGAAGAAAACCCAACATATCATACTTCCACACCTTTGGATGTGAATGTTTTATACTCAACACCAAGGATGATCTTGGAAAATTTGATGCAAAGTCTGATAAAGGATTTTTCATTGGATATTCTGAAACATCTAAAGCCTATAGAGTGTATAACTCTAGAACTTTAACTGTTGAAGAAACTATTCATGTTAAATTCAATGATAACAAAGAGACTGATAAGGAACTATCAGATCTAGAGGATGACTTTGCAGGAATGGAGCTGAATGACCACAGCAGCTCGAAGGATGAGCAGCTGTCTGAAGTACCTACTGTTACTAAACCTCTTCAGACAAATGTTGAGTCTCAAACAGAACAAACAGATGTGATACTTCCTCAGAAACCTGATTGGAAATACAAATCACATCATCCTAAGGAGCAAATCATTGGCAGCACTTCAGAAGGAGTTAAGACAAGATCAAAATTCAAGATTCTGAATTCTCTTGCTCTCCTATCTGAAATAGAGCCAAAGAACATTGATGAAGCTCTGCATGATGAAGGGTGGATCCTAGCCATGCAAGAAGAGCTGAATCAGTTTGCTAGGAGTGATGTCTGGACCCTTGTTCCTAAACCCCATGGGAAAACTATTATTGGAACCAAATGGGTGTTCAGAAACAAGCTGTCTGAAGAAGGCAAGGTAGTCAGAAACAAGGCAAGATTAGTTGCTCAAGGATACAACCAGCAAGAAGGTATTGATTTCACTGAAACCTTTGCCCCAGTGGCCAGGTTAGAAGCAATTAGAATTCTTTTATCTTATGCTGTAAATAATGGCATCAAGCTATATCAAATGGATGTTAAAAGTGCCTTCCTCAATGGTCTCATTGAAGAAGAAGTCTTTGTTAGACAACCCCCTGGTTTTGAAGATATTGCTTTTCCTGAACATGTTTTCAAACTCAAAAAGGCTCTCTATGGTCTGAAACAAGCCCCAAGAGCTTGGTATGACAGATTGAGCAGTTTTCTAATCTCAAATGGTTTGAAAGAGGAAAAGTGGACACAACTCTTTTTAGAAAACAGTCTAACAAAGATCTTATACTTGTTCAAATATATGTTGATGACATTATCTTTGGTTCAACTAACTCTTCATTATGCAAGGAGTTTTCAGAGTTAATGCAATCAGAATTTGAAATGAGTTTAATGGGTGAACTAAAATTTTTCTTAGGACTTCAGATTAAGCAAGATTCTGACTGTATATGGATCCATCAAGAAAAATATACAAAGGAAATGCTTAAGAAGTTTAACTTACATGATTGCAAACCCATGCCAACTCCAATGCATCCCTCTGCATCTTTAAATAAAGATGAGAAGGAAGAACCAGTGAATCAAACTTTGTATAGAGGAATGATTGGATCATTACTATATCTAACAGCAAGCAGACCTGACATAATGTTCAGTGTATGTCTGTGTGCTAGATTTCAATCTGATCCAAGGAGCACTCACTACAACGCTGTAAAAAGAATTTTCAGATATCTTAAAGGTACTACTAATCTTGGTCTGTGCTATAAGAAAAGTAAGTATTGCAGGTTAATAGGTTACTGTGATGCTGATTTTGCTGGAGACAGAATTGAAAGAAAAAGCACTAGTGGTGGATGTCATTTCTTTGGAGAAAATATGATTAGCTGGTCAAGCAAAAGGCAAAGCACAATTGCCTTATCAACAGCTGAAGCAGAATACATCTCAGCAGCCAGTTGTTGCTCACAACTGTTATGGGTGAAGTATCAGTTAAAGATTTTAACATTACTATATCTGCTATACCTGTTCTGTGTGATAATACAAGTGCTATCAATTGTCTAAAAATCCCATCCAACATTCTAGGGCTAAACATATAGAAATAAAACATCATTTCATTAGAGACTATGTTCAGAAAGGTATTGTTGATATTCAGTTTATTGATACAGAGCATCAATGGGCTGATATATTCACAAAACCTCTGACTGAAGATAGATTTAAGTTCATTAGAAATAATCTGAACATACATGCATTTTGAATGTGTGTGATCTGATCTGTCAAAAATGATGTATATGAAATTTCAGCCTGTCTGAAAACAGTAACTTGTCTGAAATTTTGGGTTGTCTGAAATTCATATGGGTTTCTGAAATCTGTCACTTGTCTGAAGTAAACAAATGACGTGGCTTTATGAGACGGTTTAATTTCATTTATTTGTCTCTTCCACTTCGCACGTTTTCCTATGTCTGCGCACCCAGTACATGCCATCATTGCTTTATGGATCTATAAATATGGAAGCTAGTGGGTCACAGAACCTCACCGTTCACTATTCAGTAGTCATCTCTTGAGATCCTTCTTCTACAAGCAATTCTTTGTCTCTCTCAAGTTCTTCAGAAAACTCTCCAATGGCCCCTAAGAAATCTGCTGGAAGCAACATCGTGAAGACTAAGGGTGTAGTTCTGGAGGATCTTCAATCTCTGGGAATGGACTTGTTTGCTGAGTTCGATGCAGCTGGATGGACTCCGTATTTCAATCACAACTTGACACAGTGGCATGAGCAAAGTGTGCTGGATTTCTGGGCTACTGCCAGAGGAATACCCAATCCTCAGGGTATCTACACTAGCATCAAGGCCACAGTACGTGGTGTTCCTGTCTTCGTTGATGAAGATATCATTGCTCACATCTGTGAGGTCAGAACTGAAGGAGCTGTATTCACTCCTGGCTGGGAAGCAAGAAATGGAGGACAGAAGCAGTTCACAGAGTTTCTGTATGGCACCTCTGAACCAGTAAGCTTGGATGCAAAGCATATGTCAGACAAGGCTAGGGTTTTGCATGCCATCTTAGGGTGCTCTATAATCCCTAAGAATGGAAGCAGAAACCATGTTTCTGAGTTGGAAAGATTTTGTCTGATTCACCTACTGCAGAAGAAGAAGGTAAACCTCCCCAACATCATAATGTACCACAAGCAGAAGCGTCTTAGAGACTCTGCTGGGAACTTCCCTCACAATACCATCACCACCAAAATCTTGGTGAAACCTGATAGAATAGTTCCTAGGTATCCCTTACTGGAAGAGAAATTCAAAGAAGCTAAAAGCTATTCAAAGAAAAACTCACCGGTGTCTGAAGTGATGAGTCCATCAGAGTGGGACTCTTTACCAGAATTCATCACAAATCTAGGAGGAGGCCTGGATCATCTACTTCAAGATTGGATGTGGTCCTCTTACTGGAAGATCAGAGAAGATGCTGGATCTTCTTCTGGATCAACTGGTCCTGATGCTGATTCTGGTGTTGGACTTGGAAAGTCAACCACTGTCAAATATCACTATATGAGAGATCACTTTCCCCCACCTGCTGACTCTTTCCATGAAGATTGGGTTCTGCTAAATCCTATTGGCACCTTCTTTGCCCTGTGTTCAGCCCATCTGACTACAAACTGCAGCCATGATTTGGAATGCTTAGATTTGTTTGCCCCTACATCCAGCTCATCTTCTATGAATCTGAGCAAGACTTGGCTAAGGAAAATCTGGAGTTGAAGTCCAAAGTGCAGAAACTTGCAAAGAAGTGTGCTCATCAAGAACAGAAGACTAAGCATCTGATTGCTCAACAAGAACAGATTCTTCAAGAACAGCAGCTTATCAGATCTGGTCAGCAAGACTTGAAAACCTCGGTGGAAGCTGCAATAAACAAGGCCAAGGACGACTTGATTTCCTTTCTCACTGAGGCCTTGCTGAAGAAGAAAGATTAAACTGTTCATTTTAGCCATTGTCTTTTGTTTATTTTCATGCTTATGACAAGTGTCTGATTGTTTGTTTCTTTATCTGAACATTCCCATATATACAATCAGTGGCTTATCTCATCTTTTTTTGAGTTCGTTGTTAACACCATGATATATGTTTTATGTGAATTTATTGCTCTGTTCCTGTTTAGCTCTGATATTCCCTTTTGATTGATGACAAAAGGGGGAGTATTAAAATCTAACTCTGAAATCTAACTCTGAAGTGATTACAGGACTCAGGGGGAGTAAATAAGAACAGGACTCAGGGGGAGTAAATAAGAAATTGATTTTTGATCAAATCAGTTTAAGAGATCACCATCTGAGGGGGAGCTATCTATACTTTTATCTTTAAAACTCCTTTCAGATTTATGTATTTTAAACAAATTTGTCATCATTAAAAAGGGGGAGAATGTTGAGTCTCAAAAATATCATAAGAGAAAATATGATGTTTAAGACAACTCAATTCCCAAGTTTTAATGCTTAACAAATTTGAGTTAAAATATTTATCATAGATACATATATGTTTTAATGATTTATCTGTGATTTCAGCAAGAGTCACTATGAGCCTACATAAAAAGACTAAGTGTTGAAGCTGTCTGAAGAAGCAGAACTCGTATGAAGAGTTGAAGCTGTCTGAAGTAGCTCAACCCGTCTGAAGTATCAGTGCTGTCTGAAGTCTCACTTATGACGTGGCACTCTCTGCTGAAACTTGTGAAGACTTTTCTGAACCTCTGCTGCACGTACCTTTTCAAACACGTTTACGGCAAGGAACACAGAGACCTTTCCTGGTGATTTTGAATTTCATACACCACTGAGGAAATCTCTGCAACGCAGCCTCTGCAACAACATTTGTAGTAGCCTTAATGCAAGAGAAACCTTGTATCGTGTCAGAAATATCAGAGCTCTCAGAAGCATGTCTCACAACGGATTAAATAGCATTTAATGCTATCTCTAAACGGTGGTATTCCAACGGATTAAAATTTGGGTATAAATACCCCTCTATGAAGACCATCAAGAATAACGAAGAAAAAGAGAGAAAATCAATATACAAGAAAGCCAAGAGAAACATCACGCTGCAAGTTTTTACTCCGTAAAAACTCTCTGATAGAATTCTTTGTACACATTTGTATATCCTGAGCATACCTCAGTTTTTATTGTACATTGTATTGGTTTGAGCTTCAAACTTGGATAGTTTAAAAGCTTAAACCCCTTTCTTTGTAAACCTTGGTAGAGCCTGAAGAGGCTTGACAAAAAAGAATACTTGTGGTAGAGCCTGAAGAGGCTTGACAGAAAAGAATACTTGTGGTAGAGCCTGAAGAGGCTTGACAGAAAAAAATACTTGTTTGTGTCTGGAGAGACTGTACTCGTTGTGTCTGGAGAGACTGTACTCGTTGTGTCTGGAGAGACTGTACTCGTGGTGTCTGGAGAGACTGTACTCGTTGTGTCTGGAGAGACTGTACTCGTTGTGTCTGGAGAGACTGTACTCGTGGTGTCTGGAGAGACTGTACTCGTTGTGTCTGGAGAGACTGTACTCGTTGTGTCTGGAGAGACTGTACTCACATTCAAGCTTGTAATCTGAATATTCATATAGTGGAAATCCAGTGGTTGTTTGCCATTGGGACTGGACGTAGCTCACAGTGGTAGTGAGTGAACCAGGATAAATTTCTTGGCTAAGTTTTCTTACCCTTATCTCTTGTCAATTCTTTTTATACTAATCAAGGGGTTAGAGTAATTAATCTGATATGTTATAAAGGCATAAAACATTGTTTTAAATCAATATTTTTATACCGTCTGAAAACTTCAGACAGTCCTTTAAGAGCCTGTCTGAAATCGTGTTTTTAACACCTGTTTGCGAAAAGCTTTCAAAAATATTCAGAAACACTATTCAACCCCCCTTCTAGTGTTTCCCTGTGTTCCTACACTCTCATCTTAGTCACCTAAAACCTATATAAAGTGTATAGACAAAACCGTTGTTGGAAGAATTAGTCCCACTATTATATGAATGTTTATTGAAGGAACATGACTGCCTCATGTGGAAAGTACTCGAGGTCTTAAAAAATCACTTTATTGAAATGAGAATAAAAAAATCTAAAAAATCTAAATAACGAATGTGAGAAAATGTGACATATGTACTGAGCGAAAAACATTAATATAGAGTAGATAGAATAAATAAGAGAGATAACAAGTGAAAACATTAATGAATAAAATAGAGAAATAATTATTTTAATATAATAAAAAAAGAAAATGAAAATGTTATAAAAAAATAAAAATAAAAATAAAAGAAAACGACTGGAGAATGTTTGCCTCACATGAAAGATAGTTGTATGGTTCGTAAAAAAAGTCACTTTACTGTATTGCTAATAAAAAAAATTAAAGAAACACAAGTGAGGAAACATGACACGTGTTTTGGATGAGCAATTTTAATATAGAATAAATAGATAAATAGAATAGATAAGTGAGATAATAAATGAAAACATTAATGAATAAAATAAAGACATAAATGATATATTGAAATATCATGTTAAATTTAATGTAAATCAATACATATATTATATTGCTTAATGTGAGTTTTCATGTAACGAAATAGATAAATAGAAATAAATAATGAAAGAAATTATTTTAAGATACTAATAATAATAAAGAAAATTAAAGTGTGATAAAAAAAGAAAAAAAAATGTACGAGGAAAACTGCTTTACATGGAGGATAGTGGATACTCATGGTTTATCAAAATATCACTTTTATAATGAAACAAATTAATATGAATGGATAATGAGAGGAAATATTTTAATATAATAACAATAAAAAATTAATTTGTAAAAAAAAAGAAAAGGAAAAAAAACATGAGCAAAACACTTTGCCGTGAAGGATAAATGTGTTTCATAAAGTTATCACTTCACAGAAAAGAGAGTAAAAAACTTGAGAAAACGTAGATGAAAAAAATAACACCTGTATTGTGGGAATCATTTTAATATAAAGTGAATGAAAGTAAATTGAAATATAGAATAAATAAGAGAGATAATAAGTAAAACATTAATAATAAAATAGAGAGTTAAATAATATATTGAAAAAAGTACATTAAAATTGATGTAAATAAATTCATATCGTATTTCTTTACGTGAGTTTTATGTAATGAAATAGATAAACATAAATGGATAATGAGAAAACTTGTTTCAATATATCAATTATAAAAAATTAAAATAAAAATGTGATTAAAAAAGAAAAAGAAAAAAGACATGAGCTGGACTGCTTGCTGTGGTTTATAAAAAAATTATTTTACTGAAATGAGAATATATATATATATATATATATATATATATATATATATATATGAATGAATGAATAATGAGAGAAATTATTTTAATATAATAACAAAAAAATTAAAGTGTGATAAAAAAGAAAAAAAATAAAATAATATGAGTAGGAATGTTTCCCGTGAACGATACCCGTGATTTATAAAAAAGAATCACTTTTATAATGAAACATATTAAAGGATCAAATAATGATAGAAAATGTATTAATATAATAACAAAAAACAGAAAATTAAAAGTGAGATAAAGAGGAATTTTAATATTGATTAAATAGATAAATAGAATAGATGAGTGAGATAATAAATTAAAACATTAATGAATAAAAAGATAAATGATATACTGAAATATCATGTTAAAAGTAATGTAAATCAACACATTTATTGTATTCCTTAATGTGAGTTTTTATATAATGCAACAAATAAACTAGAATAAATAATAAGAGAAATTATTTTAATATAATAATAAAAAGAAAATTAAAGTATGAAAAAAAAGAAAAAAAATGTAGGCTCAAACTGCTTCACGTGGATGATACTCATGGTTTATAAAATATCACTTTTATAATGAAACAAAATAATATGAATGAATAATGAGAGAAAATATTTTAATAAAATAACAATAAAAAATGAACTTGTGAAAAGAAAAAACAAAAAGAAAAAGAAAAAGAAAACAATAGGAGCAAGATTGTCTCCCGTGAATAATAAATGTGGTTTATAAAAAAATAACTTTATAAAAAAGAGAATAAAAAAATTTTGAAAAAAATGAAAAAGGCTACATGTTAATAAGACTGTCTCCTAAAGGGTACATATAATTCATAAAGTCATTACCAATAAAAAATTTTACAAAATGAAAAAGGGTACATGTTAATAAGACTATTTCGTAAAGGGTACATGTAATTCATAAAATCATTACAACAACGTATATGAATCGGTTCAACCTAAATGTATAACCCGATAAAAAAAAAACTCAATTAAAAAAGTCAATGACTCACAATTGAGTTTGACCAAATAAAAAAACTAAACCCCCAATGAATAGTAAATAAAAAACTAATCTTATGTAATATTATAGATTTGGGCCCATAATGCAAATATAATGGCCCAAATGGGGACAAAAAAATTTCAACTTGAATGAATAGTGAATAAAAATCTTCCCCTATGTAATAGTATAGTCTCGTAAAGGGTACATATAATTCATAAAGTTATTACCAATAAAAAATTTTGAAAAAATAAACAAGGGTACATGTTAATAAAACTGTTTCATAAAGGGTACGTGTAATTCATAAAATCATTACAACAACGTATATGAATCGGTTCAACGTAAATGTACAACCCGATAAAAAAACTCAAAATTAAAAAAGTCAATGACTCACAATTGGGTTTGACCAAATAAAAAAAATAAAGCCCCCAATGAATAGTAAATAAAAAACTAATCCTATGTAATATTATAGATAGATTTGAGCCCAAGATGCAAGTATAATGGCCCAAATAGTGACCAAAAAAATTTCAAATTGAATGAATAGTGAATAAAAATCTTCCCCTATGTAATAGTACTAGTATCCAACCCGTGCGATGCACGGATTTATTATTCAAATAAATATTTAAATATGAATTTTAATAATATATTTAACCTGTTTAATATATGTAAACATTAAATCATAAGATTAATTAATTTTAATATTTAATTTGATACTTATTAGTTAATTAAGAATATAACAAATTAACAATTAAAATGGATTTGGAAACATGAAATAGTCACATCGAATCATTACAAATGAACACTATCAACAATATTGTTTCATTTAAATTTTTTAAAACACTTTCTTGTAGAAAATATTTTTTGTAACATTGCAACACTTAAAGTTGTCATCGCGTATAAGAAAGTCTTTGTTGAGACTTAACCCTAGATACAACAACATATAATTGACCATGCGAGAAAAAATGCATTGGTAAATACACACTGACATATGACAATGACCTACTAATGCTAAGAAGCGTAAATTACATTCATTCATCGAATGAATGTAATTTAGTTTCAACATGTGACAACTGTCTTTGTTGAAACTTTAATGGGTTGAGACTTTCAGATGAAATTAAATTCATTCGATGAATGAATACCATTGTTCCCAAATGTGTTCCTGTAATAACGGTTTCTTCAATGACATTAGAACCTAACTAATCAACTATTAATTAGTTCCATTGCAAAGTCCAGCGGATATATCAAGATTATTTGTCATTAGCATAACAATCACTTCAATCTTTAACACCAACGTATGATCATGGAGCCCAGAGCACCTAATATCATTTAAGAATTTAGTTGTCAACCAATCATCTTCAATACCGACTTCCTCATCCACCTTCCATATAGTATCAGAACTCAAGTACATCCCTTCTTCTCTTAGAAATAATGTCATGACATATTCATTGATGGAGTAAACAACATCTAATGTAGGAGCAAGAATTTTTTTTATCTTGAAACAATTCTATGTTTTCAAAATTTGATAGCAAATTAGGATAGGCAAAGGAAACTATACCAGTATGGTATTTCAAAATCGTATTACCTGAAGACTTTATCAGTAAAGCCTCTGGTATTTCAATATCAGTTTGACCATCAATAATTCATATCAATATTAATATAACATGTAATCTTGTTCAATATAAATTTAATACTACATATAGATGTAAAATTAAAGGTTTATTTCATCTATCACATTTTAAAATTATTTTAATATAGAAATGAGATATTCGTCCATTTAGAGTAATTAGAGTTTAATACGATGTCTAAAAGAATAAAAAATTATATTTTAATAATAATTTTTAATATTTAATTAATTTTTAATATTTAATTTGATACTTATTAGTTGATTAAGAATATAACAAATTAACAATTAAAATGGATTCTGAAACATGAAATAGTCACATCGAATCATTACAAATGAACACTATCAACAATATTGCTTCATTTAAATTTTTTAAAACACTTTCTTGTAGCCAATATTTTTTGTAACATTGCAACACTTAAAGTTGTAATCGCGTATAAGAAAGTATTTGTTGAGACTTAACCCTAGATACAACAACATATAATTGACCATGAGAGAAAAAATGCCTTGGTAAATACACACCGACATATGACAATGTCATACTAATGCTAAGAAGCGTAAATTACATTCATTCATCGAATGAATGTAATTTAGTTTCAACATGTGACAACTATCTTTTTTGAAACTTTAATGGGGTTAGATTTTCAGATGAAATTAAATTCATTCGATGAATGAATACCATTGTTCCCAAATGTGTTCATGTAATAACGGTTACTCCAATGACATTAGAACCTAACTAATCAACTATTAATTAGTTCCATTGCAAAGTCCATCGGATATATCAAGATTATTTGTCATTAACATAACAATCACTTCAATCTTTAACACCAACGTATGATCATGGAGCCCAGAGCACCTAATATCATTTAAGAATTTAGTTGTCAACCAATCATCTTCAATACCGACTTCCTCATCCACCTTCCATATAGTATCAGAACTCAAGTACATCCTTTCTTCTCCTAGAAATAATGTCATGACATATTCATTGATGGAGTAAACGACATCTAATGTAGGAGCAAGAATTTTTTTATCTTGAAACAATTCTATGTTTTCAAAATTTGATAGCAAATTAGGATAGGCAAAGAAAACTATACCAGTATGGTATTTCAAAATTGTATTACCTGCGGACTTTATCAGTAAAGCCTCTGGTATTTCAATATCAGTTTGACCATCAATAATTCATATCAATATTAATACAACATGTAGTCTTGTTCAATATAAATTTAATACTACATATACATGTAAAATTAAAGGTTTATTTCATCTATCACATTTTAAAATTATTTTAATATAGAAATGAGATATTCGTCCATTTAGAGTAATTAGAGTTTAATACGATGTCTAAAAGAATAAAAAATTATATTTTAATAATAATTTTTAATATTTAATTAATTTTTAATATTTAATTTGATACTTATTAGTTGATTAAGAATATAACAAATTAACAATTAAAATGGATTCTGAAACATGAAATAGTCACATCGAATCATTACAAATGAACACTATCAACATTATTGCTTCATTTAAATTTTTTAAAACACTTTCTTGTAGACAATATTTTTTTTAACATTGCAAGACTTAAAGTTGTCATCGCGTATAAAAAAGTCTTTGTTGAGACTTAACCCTAGATACAACAACATATAATTGACCATGAGAGAAAAAATGCCTTGGTAAATACACACCGACATATGACAATGTCCTACTAATGCTACGAAGCGTAAATTACATTCATTCATCGAATGAATTTAATTAAGTTTCAACATGTGACAACTGTCTTTGTTGAAACTTTAATGTGGTGAGATTTTCAGATGAAATTAAATTCATTCGATGAATGAATACCATTGTTCCCAAATGTGTTCCTGTAATAACGGTTTCTCCAATGACATTAGAACCTAACTAATCAACTATTAATTAGTTCCATTGCAAAGTCCAGCGGATATATCAAGATTATTTGTCATTAGCATAACAATCACTTCAATCTTTAACACCAACTTATGATCATGGAGCCCAAAGCACCTAATATCCTTTAAGAATTTAGTTGTCAACCAATCATCTTCAATGCCGACTTCCTCATCCACCTTCCATATAGTATCAGAACTCAAGTACATCATTTCTTCTCCTAGAAATAATGTCATGACATATTCATTGATGGAGTAAACAACATCTAATGTAGGAGCAAGAATTTTTTTATCTTGAAACAATTCTATGTTTTCAAAATTTGATAGCAAATTAGGATAGGCAAAGGAAACTATACCAGTATGGTATTTCAAAATTGTATTACCTGTAGACTTTATCAGTAAAGCCTCTTGTATTTCAATATCAGTTTGACCATCAATAATTCATATCAATATTAATATAACATGTAGTCTTGTTCAATATAAATTTAATACTACATATAGATGTAAAATTAAAGGTTTATTTCATCTATCACATTTTAAAATTATTTTAATATAGAAATGAGATATTCGTCCATTTAGAGTAATTAGAGTTTAATACGATGTCTAAAAGAATAAAAAATATATTTTAATAATAAATTGATAAAAATAATTGGAAAGTAATTTTTTTGTTAATTTATCATCTAATATGTTTCTTACTTGATATGTAAGTAAATGATCTTTAATTGTGACCACAATTGGAAAGGTTTAACACTAAATCCAACTCATTCATTTCAAGTTAAAGCTCGTATGACATTTATTAATTACAAAATAAAAATATGTCAAAGAAAGAAACATTGAAAAGAAAAATCACAAAATCTTATAAAATGTAGAAAAAATAAAAAATAGAATGTTGTTACACGATCTATAAATATTAACACAAATATTATTTTTAAAATTATATTAACAAATAGATCTATTGAACATTGTTGCACGAGGAACACGATTTTTTAATTTTCATATATAATTTAAATATTACAGTAATTATTTTTATAATATAATGAAATTGTAAGAAAAATAAATTAAAATTAAATATATTTCTATCTTTAAAGATATTATCTTTTTTAATATTAAATAAATTATATTTTACGTTCATGTTTTTCGGTTAACTTTAGACTTTGTCTCTGACTTTTACAGCCTTTTATTTTATATCCTTATATTTTTAAAACATTGTAATCGTAGATTCAATGTCTAACATTGAGTTCTGGGTTATGTTCAATTTTACATATATTATTAAATTTTTATAATAAAATTAATTTATGATATAGTCATATACATCAATTAGTAAAATGTGAATATCATATTGTTATCATGTTTATAAAAAATAATAACAAATACATCATTAATATAAAAAATTTAAAATATATTCACATTTGAGATCTCACAATGCTATAATTTCAAAATTATATAAAAGTATATGAAAAAAACCATTATTGGGAGAGCTAACCCCACTTTAATATCGATATTCACGATCGGAGCAGGACTAACTTCGATAGAGGGTATTTATAGTTTATTAAGAAAATCACTTTAAACCTATAATTGAAAATTTTACTTAACTTTTAAACGTACTATATTAAATATATAATAAATCAAAATACAATATAATAATTTTATTCAGGTAAAAGAAAATAAAATAATTATAAATTTTATAATTCTAATTTGAAATTTTGTCCATAAAATGTATGATCAATACATCATAAAAGTAATTATAAATTTAAATTATATTGGTATTTGAGATCTCTCATCTTAGTCACCTAAAACCTATATAAAGTGTATGGACAAAACCGTTGTTGGAAGAGTTAGTCTCACTATTATATGAATGTTCATTGAAGGAACATGATTGCCTCATGTGGAGAGTACTTGAGGTCTTAAAAAATCACTTTATTGAAATGAGAATAAAAAAATCTAAAAAAAATATAAATAACGAATGTGAGAAAATGTGACATATGTATTGAGCGAAAAAATTTAATATAGAGTAGATAGAACAAATATGAGAGATAATAAATGAAAACATTAATGAATAAAATAGAGAAATAATTTTTTTATTATAATAAAAAAAGAAAATGAAAATATTATAAAAAATAAAAAGAAAAATAAAAGAAAACGACTGGAGAATGTTTGCCTCACATGGAAGATAGTTGTATGGTTAATAAAAAAATCACTTTACTGTATTGCTAATAAAAAAATTAAAGAAACACAAGTGAGGAAACATGACACGTGTTTTGGATGAGAAACTTTAACATAGAATAAATAGATAAATAGAATAGATAAGTGAGATAATAAATGAAAACATTAATGAATAAAATAAAGACATAAATGATATATTGAAATATCATGTTAAATTTAATGTAAATCAATACATTTATTATATTGCTTAATGTGAGTTTTCATGTAACGAAACGGATAGATAGAAATAAATTAAAGTGTGATAAAAAAAGAAAAAAAATGTAGGAGGAAAACTGCTTTACATGAAGAATAGTGGATACTCATGTTTATCAAAATATCACTTTTATAATGAAACAAATTAATATGAACTGATAATGAGAGGAAATATTTTAATATAATAACAATAAAAAATTAATTTGTGAAAAAAAAGAAAAGGAAAAAAAAACATGAGCAAAACACTTTGCTGTGAAGGATAAATGTGCTTCATAAAATTATCACTTTACGAAAAAGAGAATAAAAAATTGAGAAAACGTAGATGAAAAAAATAACACGTGTATTGTGGGAATCATTTTAATATAGAGTGAATGAAAGTAAATTGAAAGATAGAATAAATAAGAGAGATAATAAGTAAAACATTAATAAATAAAATAGAGAGATAAATAATATATTGAAAAAAGTACATTAAAATTGATGTAAATAAATTCATATCGTATTTCTTTATGTGAGTTTTTATATAATGAAATAGATAAACATAAATGGATAATGAGAAAACTTGTTTCAATATAACAATTATAAAAAATTAAAATTAAAATGTGATTAAAAAAGAAAAAGAAAAAAGACAGGAGTTGGACTGCTTCCTGTGGTTTATAAAAAAATTATTTTACTGAAATGAGAATATATATATGAATGAATAATGAGAGAGATTATTTTAATATAATAACAAAAAAATTAAAGTGTGATAAAAAAGAAAAAAAATATGAGCAGGAATGTCTCCCGTGAACGTTACCCGCGATTTGTAAAAAAATCACTTTTATAATGAAACATATTAATAGGATCAAATAATGAGAGAAAATGTATTAATATAATAACAAAAAATAGAAAATTAAAAGTGAGATAAAGAGGAATTTTAATATTGATTAAATAGATAAATAGAATAGATGAGTGAGATAATAAATAAAAATATTAATGAATAAAAAGATAAATGATATATTGAAATATCATGTTAAAAGTAATGTAAATCAACACATTTATTGTATTCCTTAATGTGAGTTTTTATGTAATGCAACAAATAAACAGGAATAAATAATAAGAGAAATTATTTTAATATAATAATAAAAAGAAAATTAAAGTATGAAAAAAAATGTAGGCTCAAACTGCTTCACATGGAGGATACTCATGTTTTATAAAATATCACTTTTATAATGAAATAAAATAATATGAACGAATAATGAGAGAAAATATTTTAATAAAATAACAATAAAAAATGAGCTTGTGAAAAGAAAAGAACAAAAAGAAAAAGAAAACAATAGGAGCAAGACTGCCTCCCGTGAAGAATAAATGTGGTATATAAAAAAGAGAATAAAAAATTTTGAAAAAATGAAAAAATGGTACATGTTAATAAGACTGTTTCGTAAAGGGTATATGTAATTCATAAAGTCATTACAACAACGTATATGAATCGGTTCAACGTAAATGTATAACCCGATAAAAAAAAAGTCAAAATTAAAAAAGTCAATAACTCATAATTGGGTTTGACCAAATAAAAAAAATAAAACCCCCAATTAATAGTAAATAAAAAACTAATCCTATGTAATTTATAGATTTGGGCCCATAATGCAAATATAATGACCTAAATGGTGATAAAAAAAATTCGAACTTGAATGAATAGTGAATCAAAATCTTTCCCTATGTAATAATATAGATAGATAGATATAGATGAGAAACCTGAGACAACAACCACTCATGTGCCTCTTATTTCTAATTTCACACGTTTGCTTTGTTTTTTTTTTTTTTAAATGATGTGTATTTCTTTTATTAGTTGTGCTTAAGAATTACATGTTAGGTGTTAGGTCGTTCTCATAAAAGAATTATTCTAGAAATTCTAACATTTTGGAGCGAAAAACTTTTATAAAATTGTGTCATGAAGCTTAGATTTTTCCTCTGAGATGGCACTTTATTAAGTTATACAACTTTACTTCCATATTTAAATTGTGGTATTTTTAATAATAATAATGTAAAATATATTATATATTTATATTTTACCTTTTTATATTTCATAATAAATAAATATATATATATATATATAAAAAGGAATTAAAGGATATGAATTGTCTATGTAAAAACAGTTTTACATTGTTAATCAATAATGTGTTGTAAAATTATTTATTGATTTTTTTTAAAAAAATATAAGGTGTCATATTTATTAAATGATATGATAATTATTGAAAGATTGTGTAAAATTTTTTTACACAAATAGTGTATATCATTAAGTTTCATAGAAAAAAAATATAAATATTTGAATGTCATACAATTAACAAAAAATAATAATGGAGAAAAAAATACAATACCATATGCTCCATCAATATAACAATACGAATTAAATTTTAACAGAAAATAGAAACACAATTAATTATAGACTTATTTATAAGTAAATAAATTTTTTAATAGCATTAGCCAATTTTATAAAAGAGCTAATGTGACATGGAATACATTTTTTCACCTAAATTTTTTTTATATGATAACCTCAAGTGCGAAAAAAGGTGAATATAAAAGTTATAAACAAATAAGACTATTTTAAAAATTATGAAATATTTTCATAATTTTTTAATCTAGTTTTCTTCATTTTTATGCGACCTTACCTTACTAAAAATTAAAATGAAAAAATTCATTCATTCACAATATAAGATTTGGGGATCATTGAATATATATATATATATATATATATATATATATATTTGTAAAGGCTTAAATATGTTTTTGGTCCCTATAAATATAGGTCATTTTGCGTTTGGTCCCTACAAATTTTTTTTTTTGGATTTTAGTCCCCATAAAATTTTCTGTTAGTCCGTTTCGTCCTTGACGTTAACTCCTGCTGATGTGGCTAACGGGAGAGACACATCACCTGTACACGTGTTTTTTTTCCTGTTTAATTAATAAAATTTAACATATTGTAAATGACAATATTAACCCTAAGTGGGTCTTTAACCCTAATCCGTAAAAAGAGAGGCACAAATGGAAGTCTTCTCCAAGGTCACATTTTTTCACTGAGAGAATCTTTTCACTGTGAGCATCTGGTGCAAAAACTGTGGAGCCTTTTCCGACGTGGGTGATTGTGTGGATTTAGTGCGACGTACGTGGGTGTGGAAGACGTGTGTGTGCTGCATCATCCCGTTTGAAGGCGTCCCGAGGCACAAAAGGTTAGTAATTGATTCCCTAATTTAATAGTTTCTTGCCATGTGGGTGGGGACGAGTTTTGTCGGGTAGGAATGAGATGATATTTAGGGATGAGTAAATAAATGTTTTGAATGGGTGTATGGGGACCGTATTTATTTGTGTATTAATTTGCCTTTTATGTGAATTTACTTCTGTAGGCATGGGTTTTACAGTAGTGGTGCATCATGGGGGGGCTTTTGTGAAAGGTCGTACAGTGAGGTATGAGGGTGGTGAAGTCCATGCAATTCATAACATAGACATTGATAGTTGGAGTTATTTTGAAGCTTTAGGACTGGTTAAGGACTTAGGGTACCGCGAGAAAGTTAACTTGTGGTGGAATGTGGCTAAGGGCAGAATGAATAGGACCTTTAGAAGCATTAGTTGGGACTCCCATGCACTTGAAATGGGTAATTATGCACTGCTGCATAACTGTGAGGTGGATTTGTATGTTGAGCATACACAGATTGCTGAGCCTATATTACTTGAGGATAGTACTTTGTTGACATATAAGGAAGATGGTGACAAGGAAAATGTTGAAGCTGATGGGATAGGTGGAGAAGGGGATAGCAAATTTGATGAGGGAGATGTTGAACAAGGTGATGATGTCAATGTTAATTCAAAAGGTGGTGGGGATGTTGATGTAAATGATTTTGAGTCTGATGATGGCATTAATGATATGCATTTTTCTGATAGTGAGGAAGAGAGGGACTTGGGGATGGATGATGGTTTTGAGGACAATAATGATGAACAGAATGTGGTTAAAGAAAGGAAACTGAAAAGCAAAACCACACCACTGAAGAATCCAATACTGAGTCCTGAAAAAGGGCTAGGAAAAAGACACCAAAGAGAGGTAAAAGGAAATTATTTGAGGGGCAGTCAAGTGGTGTGCATGGATTAGAGGTTGATCCTGAGGTCTTCATTCCACCAAATGTTGCAGGCAAGGATGCTATTGATGAGGAATACCTGAGTGATGAGTTGCATTCTGACTTAGATGACAATTGTGAATCTGATAATGACAAACCCAAATATCCCACATACCAAAAAGAGGAAATGTGCAAACAATTTAAATTTACCCTTGGGATGGAGTTTAGATCATTGAAAGAGTTTAAAGATGCCATTCTGGAGCATTCTGTTCTTAATGGGAGGGAAGTGGTTTTTGTTAAAAATGATTCACTAAGGGTGAGGGTGAAGTGCAAGAGAAACTGTGCTTTTATGGCTTTTGTCAGCAAGGTTGGAAGAACATCCACATACAGATTGAAGACATTAGTTGGCAGACACACTTGTGGCCGTGTGTTTCATAACCAGAATGCCAAATCACAGTGGGTGGCAAAGGTCATGGTTGATAAGCTTAAGAGCAATAACAATCTAAGTTTGAAGGACATTGTGGAAGACATTAGGAGGAATTATTCTGCTGGAATTACTATTGATAGAGCATTCAAGGCCAGGGTCATTGCTCGGGAGGTAGTGGAAGGTGATGCAAAGAGTCAGTACTCACTTTTATGGAGGTATAGTGCTGAGCTAAGAAGGGCAAGTAGGGGCAACACTTGCAAAATAGAATTGGATAGGCCAAGTTTGGAGGTCCCACCAAAGTTTAGCAGATTTTATATGTGTTTAGAGGGGTGCAAGAAAGGGTTTCTATCTGCAAGCAGACCATTTATTGGAGTAGATGGCTGCCATTTGAAGACAACTTATGGAGGAATATTACTGATAGCAGTTGCAAGAGATCCAAATGACCAGTATTTTCCCCTGGCTTTTACTGTGGTTGAAAATGAAACCAAAGACAGTTGGAGGTGGTTTCTTTCATTATTACTAGAGGACATTGGAGATTTGAGTCAAAAGAGATGGGTTTTCATCTCTGATCAACAAAAGGTACTTTACTGAAAACCAAAAATTATTCTTATTCAATTCCCTGTTTCTAAAGTGGTTTTTGCTGTAATACGTGTTTATGTTGTCATTTACAGGGTCTTGTCCAAGTATTTGAAGAAATGATGGATGGAGTGGAGCATAGGTTTTGTTTGAGGCATTTATATGCAAATTTCAAGAAGAAATTTGGTGGGGGGACACAAATGAGGGATTTGATCATGGCAGCTGCCAAATGTACATATGAAGAGGCATGGAGGCAAAAGATGAATGAACTCAAAGCAATAAATGAGAAGGCTCATGATTGGCTTGCTGCAGTACCAACAAAAGCATGGTGTAAACATGCTTTTACTTTCTACCCAATGTGTGATGTTCTTATGAACAACCTATCTGAAGCATTCAATAGCACCATTTTACTGGCAAGGGATAAGCCAATAATCACAATGTTCGAGTGGATCAGGACTTACATCATGTAAAGGAATGCAACTCTAAATGAGAAAGTTCACAAGTATACTGGGAAGATAATGTCTAAGCCAAGGAAGAGGCTTGATAGAGAAATTCTGAGGAGTGGGCATTGGCTTGCTACATGGGCTGGAGAACTCAAGTTTGAAGTAACACATACAATGGCATTTGACAAATTTATTGTTGATCTTCAAGCACACTCATGCAGCTGTAATTACTGGGAGTTGGTGGGCATACCCTGCAGGCATGCAGTGGCAGCCATATCAATGAAAGGAGATCATCCAGAAAATTATGTGCACAGGTATTACTTGAGGGAAACATACATTCAGTGTTACAAGCATACTATAAGCCCTATCAATGGTAAGAGACAATGGCCAGTAGTTGACAATGAGCAGATATTGCCACCTGATTACAAGAGAGCACCTGGTAGGCCAAAAAAATTAAGAAGAAGAATGCCTGAGGAGGATGACAACTCAAGTAAGCTGAAGAGAAGTCATACTACAAACAGATGCAAAAGATGTCTCAACTATGGCCATAATGTTAGGAGTTGTCAATTACCACCAAAGGAGCCTGAAGGAGAAGGTGATACATCCAACCAACCAGCTGCAACAAATAAGAACTCTCAGGTATATCATTTAACTATTTATGTAACATTTTTAAACTAACTGCTTCTACTGATTGGACTATGTAGACTAAAGACAAAGGGAAAGAAATTGCACAGGGTAGCACATCAGGGACTACTACTGCATCTAAGAAGAAGGCTCAGGTATATCGGTTAATTATTTTTGTAAGATTTAAAATCATTTGTACACAACTAACAACTAAAGATTGGAATATGTAGCCTAAAGACAAAAGGAAACAGAAAGCACAAGGAACAACTTCAGGGACTACTGCTGGCAATAAGAAGGCTGCTGCTACTCGGACTACTGTTGGTAACAAGAAGGCTGCTGGTACCACTGCTGCTGCAACTGGAGTTAAGAAGACTGCAGCTCAGTCCCAAGACCCTGCAAAGGTTAGGGGTCTGCAGTTTTTTGTTTTTGAATTTATATTCCTCATTTGGACTGCTAAACAAAGTTTGGACATCTGGTTTTTTGCAGGGAAAGTCCAAAAAGGCACAAACTGCTCCTACTGGGCCAAGTATGGCAGGGAATGACTGTGGACAACATATACAAGTGGATGGAGTCTGTAGAAACACAGGGAAACACTAGAAGGGGGGTTGAATAGTGTTTCTGAATATTTTTGAAAGCTTTTCGCAAACAGGTGTTAAAAACACGATTTCAGACAGACTCTTAAAGGACTGCCTGAAGTTTTCAGACGGTATAAAAGATACTGATTTAAAACAATGTTTTATGTCTTTATAATATATCAGATTAATTACTCTAACCCCTTGATTAGTATAAAACGAATTGACAAGAGATAAGGGTAAGAAAACTTAGCCAAGAAATTTATCCTGGTTCACTCACTACCACTGTGAGCTACGTCCAGTCCCAATGGCAAACAACCACTGGATTTCCACTATATGAATATTCAGATTACAAGCTCGAATTTTGAGTACAGTCTCTCCAGACACAATGAGTACAGTCTCTCCAGACACAACGAGTACAGTCTCTCCAGACACAACGAGTACAGTCTCTCCAGACACAACGAGTACAGTCTCTCCAGACACAACGAGTACAGTCTCTCCAGACACAACGAGTACAGTCTCTCCAGACACAAACAAGTATTCTTTTCTGTCAAGCCTCTTCAGGCTCTACCACAAGTATTCTTTTCTGTCAAGCCTCTTCAGGCTCTACCACAAGTATTCTTTTCTGTCAAGCCTCTTCAGGCTCTACCAAGGTTTACAAAGAAAGGGGTTTAAGCTTTTAAACTATCAAGTTTGAAGCTCAAACCAATACAATGTACAATAAAACTGAGGTATGCTCAGGATATACAAATGTGTACAGAGAATTCTATCAGAGAGTTTTTACGGAGAAAAAAAACTTGCAGCGTGATGTTTCTCTTGGCTTTCTTGTATATTGATTTCTCTTTTTTCACTTCTACTTCGTTGCATTTGATGGTCTTTATAGAGGGGTATTTATACCCAAACTTTAATCCGTTGAAATACCACCGTTTAGAGATAGCATTAAATGCTATTTAATCCGTTGTGAGACACGCTTCTGAGAGCTCTGATATTTCTGACACGATACAAGGTTTCTCATGCATTAAGGCTGCTACAAATGTTGTTGCAGAGGCTGCGTTGCAGAGATTTCCTCAGTGGTGTATGAAATTCAAAATCACCAGGAAAGGTCTCTGTGTTCCTTGCCATAAACGTGTTTGAAAAAATACGTGCAGCAGAGGTTTAGAAAAGTCTTCACAAACTTCAGCAGAGGGTGCCACGTCATAAGTGAGACTTCAGACAGCACTGATACTTCAGACGGGTTGAGCTACTTCAGACAGCTTCAACTCTTCATACGAGTTCTGCTTCTTCAGACAGCTTCAACACTTAGTCTTTTTATGTAGGCTCATAGTGACTCTTGCTGAAATCATAGATAAATCATTAAAGCATATATGTATCTATGATGAATATTTTAACTCAAATTTGTTAAGCATTAAAACTTGGGAATTGAGTTGTCTTAAACATCATATTTTCTCTTATGATATTTTTGAGACTCAACATTCTCCCCCTTTTTAATGATGACAAATTTGTTTAAAATACATAAATCTGAAAAGAGTTTTAAAAATAAAAGTATAGATAGCTCCCCCTCAGATGGTGATCTCTTAAACTGATTTGGTCAAAAATCAATTTCTTATTTACTCCCCCTGAGTCCTGTTCTTATTTACTCCCCCTGAGTCCTGTAATCACTTCAGATTCAGATTTTGTTAGATTTTAATACTCCCCCTTTTGTCATCAATCAAAAGGGAATATCAGAGCGAAACAGTAACAGAGCAATAAATTCACATAGAACATATAGCATAATGTTAACAATGCACTCATAAAAGGATGGGAAAAGCCACTGATTGTATATATGGGAATGTTCAGATAAAGAAACAAACAATCAGACACTTGTCATAAGCATGAGAATAAACAAAAGACAATGGCTAAAATGAACAGTCTAATCTTTGTTCTTCAGCAAGGCCGCAGTGAGAAAGGAAATCAAGTCGTCCTTGGCCTTGTTTATTGCAGCTTCCACTGAGGTTTTCAAGTCTTGCTGAACAGATCTGATAAGCTGCTGTTCTTGAAGAATCTGTTCTTGTTGAGAAATCAGATGCTTAGTCTTCTGTTCTTGATCAGCACACTTCTTTTCAAGTTTCTGCACTTTGGACTTCAACTTCAGATTCTCCTTAGCCAAGTCTTGCTCAGATTCATAGAAGATGAGCTGGATGTATGGGCAAACAAATCTAAGCAGTCCAAATCCTGGCTGCAGTTTGTAGTCAGAGGGGCTGAACACAGGGCAAAAGAAGGTGCCAATAGGATTTAGTAGAGCCCAATCTTCATGAAACGAGTCAGCAGGTGGGGGAAAGTGATCTCTCATATAGTGATATTTGACAGTGGTTGACTTTCCAAGTCCAACACCAGAATCAGCATCAGGACCAGTTGATCCAGAAGAGGATCCAGCATCTTCCCTGATCTTCCAGTAAGAGGACCACATCCACTCTTGAAGTAGATGATCCAGGCCTCCTCCTAGATTTGTGATGAATTCTGGTAAAGAGTCCCACTCTGATGGACTCATCACTTCAGACACCGGTGAGTTTTTCTTTGAATAGCTTTTAGCTTCTTTGAATTTCTCTTCCAGTAAGGGATACCTAGGAACTATTCTATCAGGTTTCACCAAGATTTTGGTGGTTGGCCTGATTGAACAAGTTCTAGGGGGCCTGTAGCCTCTCATCCCAACTCCCTTGTGCAGATCCCTCTGAAACAGCTCAGACTCAATGTTCAGCTGCCTCACAAAGCTCCATTCATCATTAGACAACCTCAGGGAATCATTTGAGAATGGATTGATGGGAGCCCAAATATGTGCAAGAGGGACACCCTTCCTGATCTTGTCTAATCCACCTGAAGAAGCACTGTATTGATTCCTTACTTCAGCAGCAGTTTTCCTGATTAAGCCAGGATGCAAGGATACAACAGGTGCTGATCTGAAATACTGTAGCTCTTCAGACAGGGTGCTAAACTTGGGCAGTGAGCAGGGATTAGCAAGCACTTGCTCTTCTTCAATAGAGAGCTCTTCTTCCAGAGAAGGTGTAGGAGGTGGAGGTGATGAAGGTAAGAGTGGTTTTAGAGCAAGGTCATGGATTTGTGGGGAAGGTAATGTGGGCTCAGAGAGTTGATTCTCTGAAGGTTGTGGTGAGGTAGGTTCAGAGGGTTTGGAAGGGTCAGAGGGTTGGTTTTCTGTGTGTGGAGGTGGTGATGGTTGTGATAGAGGTGAAGATGGTTGGTTTGTAGGTGATAGGGGTTTTGGTGAAGGTTGGGGTGAAGGTTGTGAGGGTTGATGAGGTGTTTGTTTTTCTGGTGAGGAGGGTGGTGAAGGAGTTACATTATCAAATCTCACCTTAATTCTCTTGTAGGGAGGCTTGGTTTCCTCAGATTCTTTTGCCTTTGCTTCTTCCTGCTCCCTTTGTGCTTGTTTTTCTTCCCTTTTCCTTTTAAAGTATTGTTGAGCTTTAACAAACTTTTGATACTTCTCAGCTTCATCTTCTGCTGTCAGCTGAGAGGCAATACTTCTAGTCACCCTAGGTTCAGGTGCAGTCTGAAGTAGCTTGCCTTTGGTTCTCCTTCTCTGAGGTGCACTTGACCTCTTCCTTTTCTTTGCTCCCTCAGCTATGGTTGCTTGCCTATCATCTTCAGCATAGGCCAATTGTGAAGCAATAGCAATAGCTCTATCAGTCTTTTCTTGTTCTGCTTTCTTCTCCAGCTCCTCCTGCTCCAAGGCAGTAGCCAATGCTGCCACCTGAATGAGTTCAGGATCAGATGGGCATGCAGCCAATGGCTCAGCTATAACTACATCAGTTTCTTCTGCCTCTTGAGCCTGTCCTTCCATTTCAGAAGAAGGCTGTGGAGTCTGAACAGGTTCAGACACCTGACTCTGAACAGATGCAGATGCTACCTTAGCAACACTTCTTACAGATAGCTTCTTCAATTTTGCTTGAGGAGAGGGTTTTGATGACTTGAACTCATGCCTCCTTATGTCTCCTCTGAGTTCATTCTCAAGAACCTCCATTGTTGTCTGCCTTCTTGCAGCTTTCTCAAGAAGAAGGCTCTCCTTCATGGACGGAGAGGGAGGTCTTGGAGTCAGCTTCACTCCCATGCTCTTGAGGTTTGATTCACCAAACACAGGTTGTGAAAGGCGATCAAAAAGCCTTTCAATGGGAACTTTGAAGTGCAGCAAGATTTTGGTGATGATGGTGTTGTGAGGGAAGCTCCCAGCAGAGTCTCTGAGATGCTTCTGCATGTGGTACATTATGATGTTGGGGAGGTTCACCTTCTTCTTCTGTAGTAGGTGAATCAGACAAAATCTTTCCAGCTCAGAAACATGGTTTCTGCTTCCATTTTTAGGGATTATAGAGCACCCTAAGATGGCATGCAAAACCCTAGCCTTGTCTGACATATGCTTTGCATCTAAGCTTACTGGTTCAGAGGTGCCATACAGAAACTTTGTGAACTGCTTCTGTCCTCCATTTCTTGCTTCCCAGCCAGGAGTGAATACAGCTCCTTCAGTTCTGACCTCACAGATGTGAGCAATGATATCTTCATCAACGAAGACAGGAACACCTCGTACTGTGGCCTTGATGCTAGTGTAGATACCCTGAGGATTGGGTATTCCTCTGGCAGTAGCCCAGAAATCCAACACACTCTGCTCATGCCACTGTGTCAAGTTGTGATTGAAGTACGGAGTCCACCCAGCTGCATCGAACTCAGCAAACAAGTCCATTCCCAGAGATTGAAGATCTTCCAGAACTACCCCCTTAGTCTTCACGATGTTGCTTCCAGCAGATTTCTTAGGGGCCATTGGAGAGTTTTCTGAAGAACTTGAGAGAAAAAAAAGGATTGCTTGTAGAAGAAGGATCTCAAGAGATGACTACTGAATAGTGAACGGTGAAGTTCTGTGACCCACTAGCTTCCGTATTTATAGACCCATAAAGCAATGATGGCAGGTACTGGGTGCGCAGTCATAGGAGATCGTGCGAAGTGGAAGAGACAAAATAAATGGAATTAAACCGTCTCATAAAGCCACGTCATTTATTTACTTCAGACAAGTGACAGATTTCAGAAACCCATATGAATTTCAAACACCCCAAAATTTCAGACAAGTTACTTGTTTCAGACAGGCTGAAATTTCAGATACATCATTTTTGACAGATCAGATCACACACATTCAAAATGCATGTATGTTCAGATTATTTCTAATGAACTTAAATCTATCTTCAGTCAGAGGTTTTGTGAATATATCAGCCCATTGATGCTCTGTATCAATAAACTGAATATCAAAAATACCTTTCTGAACATAGTCTCTAATGAAATGATGATTTATTTCTATATGTTTAGCCCTAGAATGTTGAATGGGATTTTTAGACAAATTGATAGCACTTGTATTATCACACAAAACAGGTATAGCAGATATAGTAATGTTAAAATCTTCTAACTGATACTTCACCCATAACAGTTGTGAGCAGCAACTGGCTGCTGAGATATATTCTGCTTCAGCTGTTGATAAGGCAATTGTGCTTTGCCTTTTGCTTGACCAGCTAATCATATTTTCTCCAAAGAAATGACATCCACCACTAGTGCTTTTTCTTTCAATTCTGTCTCCAGCAAAATCAGCATCACAGTAACCTACTAACCTGCAGTCCTTACTTTTCTTATAGCATAGACCAAGATTAGTAGTACCTTTAAGATATCTGAAAATTCTTTTTACAGCTTTGTAGTGAGTACTCCTAGGATCAGATTGAAATCTAGCACACAGACATACACTGAACATTATTTCAGGTCTGCTTGCTGTTAGATATAGTAATGATCCAATCATTCCTCTATACAGAGTTTGATTCACTGGTTCTTCCTTCTCATCTTTGTTTAAAGATCCAGAGGGATGCATTGGAGTTGCCATGGGTTTGCAATCATGAAAGTTAAACTTATTAAGCATTTCCTTTGTATATTTTTCTTGATGGATCCATATACAGTCAGAATCTTGCTTAATCTGAAGTCCTAAGAAGAATTTTAGTTCACCCATTAAACTCATTTCAAATTCTGATTGCATTAACTCTGAAAACTCCTTGCATAATGAAGAGTTAGTTGAACCAAAGATAATGTCATCAACATATATCTGAACAAGTATAAGATCTTTGTTAGACTGTTTTCTAAAAAGAGTTGTATCCACTTTTCCTCTTTCAAAACCATTTGAGATTAGAAAACTGCTCAATCTGTCATACCAAGCTCTTGGGGCTTGTTTCAGACCATAGAGAGCCTTTTTGAGTTTGAAAACATGTTCAGGAAAAGCAATATCTTCAAAACCCGGGGGTTGTCTAACAAAGACTTCTTCTTCAATGAGACCATTGAGGAAGGCACTTTTAACATCCATTTGATATAGCTTGATGCCATTATTTACAGCATAAGATAAAAGAATTCTAATTACTTCTAACCTGGCCACAGGGGCAAAGGTTTCAGTGAAGTCAATACCTTCTTGCTGGTTGTATCCTTGAGAAACTAATCTTGCCTTGTTTCTGACTACCTTGCCTTCTTCAGACAACTTGTTTCTGAACACCCATTTGGTTCCAATAATAGTTTTCCCATGGGGTTTAGGAACAAGGGTCCAGACATCACTCCTAGCAAACTGATTCAGCTCTTCTTGCATGGCTAGGATCCACCCTTCATCATGCAGAGCTTCATCAATGTTCTTTGGCTCTATTTCTGATAGGAGAGCAAGAGAATTCAGAATCTTGAATTTTGATCTTGTCTTAACTCCTTCTGAAGTGCTGCCAATGATTTGCTCCTTAGGATGATGTGATTTGTATTTCCAATCAGGTTTCTGAGGAAGTATCACATCTATTTGTTCTGTTTGAGACTCAACATTTGTCTGAAGAGGTTTGGTAACAGTAGATACTTCAGACAGCTGCTCATCCTTCGAGCTGCTGTGGTCATTCAGCTCCATTCCTGCAAAGTCATCCTCTAGATCTGATAGTTCCCTATCAGTCTCTTTGTTATCATTGAATTTAACATGAATAGTTTCTTCAACAGTTAAAGTTCTAGAGTTATACACTCTATAGGCTTTAGATGTTTCAGAATATCCAATGAAAATCCTTTATCAGACTTCGCATCAAATTTTCCAAGATCATCCTTGGTGTTGAGTATAAAACATTCACACCCAAAGGTGTGGAAGTATGATATGTTGGGTTTTCTTCCTTTCCACAGTTCATAGGCAGTCTTTTTCAGAATTGGTCTTACCAATATTCTGTTTTGAAGGTAACATGCTGTGCTAACAGCTTCTGCCCAGAAGGATCTTGGTAAGCTGCATGAGTTGAGCATGGTTCTTGCCATCTCTTGCAAACTTCTGTTCTTTCTCTCAACAACCCCATTCTGTTGAGGTGTTCTAGCCACAGAGAAATTGTGTGAGATCCCATTCTCATCACAAAACATTTGAAAGTTTGCATTCTCAAATTCTCCACCATGATCACTTCTGATGACAGAAATACAGAATCCTTTCTCATTCTGTACCTTCTTGCAGAATATTGTGAAATTCCTAAAAGTCTCATCCTTGCTTCTTAGGAATAACACCCAAGTAAATCTAGAATAGTCATCAACAATGACTAAGCCATATTTCTTACCACTAAGACTTTCTGTTCTAATAGGACCAAACAAGTCAATGTGTAAAAGTTCTAGTGGTCTGCTAGTTGAAACAACATCTTTACTTTTAAAAGAGTGTCTTGTTTGTTTCCCTTTCAGACAGCTTTCACATAAAATGTCTGATTTGTATGAAAGCTTGGGCAATCCTTTAACAAGATTGTGTTTTGCTAATCTTGAGATTAATCTCAAGCTGGCATGCCCAAGTCTTTGATGCCAAATCTGTTTTTCATCTTCAACAGAAATGAAACACTTTACATTTTGACTTGCTAGATCCTCTAGATCAACTTTGTACACATTGTTGTGTCTCTTAGCAGTAAAGAGGATTTGCTTAGAGGAGTCCTTGACTATGCATCCTTCCTTAGTAAAAGCTACCACATAACCATTTTCACATAATTGACTTATGCTCAGTAAGTTATGTTGTAGTTGTGACACCCTTAGTTACGCAACTAAGAATATTACATGACGACACGTTACCGTTAACTATCATTTATAATACTTGGAAAATACGGGATTTTTTTTTTTGAAAAGAGCTTTAGTCATTATCAACCTACCTCTTTCTAAGTTCATTTTAAGTATTCACGAAATAGTCTTACCTTAATCTGAATTTCATTTTCTAAAAACACTAGTCGATCAAATCATCTTTCATACCAGATTAACATACACGCAGATATATTTACAGAATGCAGCATAAGCAGAACATGGTGAATATATACATATACATATCATCATAACCATAATGTCTGGAAATCCTCAAAATGTAACACTACCATACAAAAGGGAGAGTTCTAGTAGTAGAATACATGTGACCTCTACAAGTACATACAAGATAAGAGGACTCTGATCAGAGCTGCTACCACTAGACTCAAAACCATCCCTACTACAAATCTCTACTCGTCGTCGTCTGACCCAGTAGGGGCAGACCTACGACTCCCTCTCCCAATATCTGGGATGGTGATCATCCTGAATACCTCTAAAGGAATACCGTCTGAAAAATCCTCACTCCGCTCCTCCTCCTCGGGGTCTTCCTCAGGGTCCTCCTCTGGATCCTCCTCCAGATCCTCCTCCTCCTCAGATGAGGAGTCGTCGATGACAATCAGGTCAGGCTCAGCAGTAGGGGAACGACCAAACCCACTAAAACGAACAGGTGGTGAAGACAAAGCCTCCGGGCCGGGAGTGTATCGTGGGGACTCAGGTTCCTCCATGGTAGCCATCCTAGACGACTGGGAAGAAGTCGATGGAATTGGACGGTGACGACGGCGGTTGAGAAATGTAGTGACTCGACGAAGTCTCGGTGGCGTCTCAAACTCCAAAACTACAGGCACTGTGAAGATGATCTCGGGGATGAGGGGGGAAACGACCAGGATGAGATATGGTGACGCGGACGTCCCCCGCAAACACGCATCTCCTAGGAACGTCAGTGATCCGCCACTGCCCCCGTGGCTCCCACCTCAAGACTACCCTCATTGCCAACATGTTGATCCTCTTCAATTTCAACTGACAGTCGCGAGAAAGTACAATAACAGAGAATAGAAGAGAAAAGGAGGGTGAGAACATCGCATGAACTCTCTAGCAAGTAGGTCAACGTAACTAAAGCGTTACATCCTTTCACAAAATATCAAGCACAATCACAGCACAAACATAATCACAATCTCAACACAAACACAATCACAATTATGCAATTTATGCTTGCCATGATGCAGATAACCAATGCATGAGGGCCCGGGGAAAGCAGAACCAATAGGAGGGCACCCAACCACTGCTCGACCATATATGCAATTAATCAGGAGTATTGTCTGTACTAGTAATTTGGTACGAAGAGCATTGCTCAAAAATCTCCGGCCAGGACGATTTGAATTTTTTCCCGACTTCCAGACAAACTCACACTGATCACAAAAACTTGAGAGCGACAGGATAGTCAAGCCTGATCTCCGCTTGCACGACTATAGGAGGCGAGCCTATGCCACTTGTGCCATTTCGGGACTCGACTTATCCTCAGGTGCGTGGCCCTCTGCAGCCGCTGGCGTTCCTTGCAAAACCCAGTGCACCCGTCCCATCCAGTTTCACGCTGTACTAGGGCGTTATTGCCATATAGGTCGTAAGGCTTTTCAACCTTGATCATCACGTTATGCCTTATGATGCATGTCATAAAATCAATACTGATACTTTTGATCGAATCTTTTTCCTCATCATCTTCAACACATATCGCAGTACCACTTCATAACTTCATTGCTTTTCTCTTGGGAGCATCAACCCTTTCTCGAATCGAAGACACACTCTCTCCCTCTCTAAGCTTCTCAAGTCTTATGCAGAGGGGGTGTTGGTTGTATTCTTTTAGGGTAGTTTATACTGATGTTCTTTGATAATCATATCCACTTAATTCCTATACTTACTAAGATTTATAGAAATGTCTTATGAGAGACTTTACTAATTTCTTTTCCCTCTTTATACAATTAATTAAGGTTAAATTTTTAACTTTAAATTATAATTTATTTTCAATAATCAGATTAACCTTGGCCTCCCTTAATTAAGGCTTAATCCTCACTTAATATCCTGATTAATCTCTAATTATGCTTAATTAAGATTAATCGTAATTAATTCATTCTTAATTATCTTTAGTGATTAATTACCTAATAAATTATAATTATATTAGATAATTTAGGTTAATCAACCTAAGTAATTAAATTAATTATTTTTATCATTAATTTCAGGCTTAATCTAAACAATTTAGGTTATTCCTATTTAATTAATTTAAAACTAGGTTTTTTTTTTTTAAATACTTTAGACTAAAATAAAGAGCCTAAGTGTTATTGGACCCATGAGAGCCCATTTTTACTCTTAGTAATTTAAAAATATTATTTTTATATAGACTTTTATATTGATTAAATTAAAAATCCGAATTTAACCAATTATTTTAACAACTTAACTTAATTGCACTTTGGCCCCTTTTGTAAAAAAAAAATTTATCTTTTAGTCCCTTACACTTAAAACATGTTTTTAAACCTCTTTTTGATCTTTTCGAGATCAAAAAGGTCTCCCTTGATGAATCTCATCAAGAATCCTCATGAACTTCAAGAACATGCTTGAATGTTCATCAAATTTTCTCTTTTTTTTTTCTTTCTATCTCCAATCTTTGCCAAAATCACACATAATCTCATCCATGTGTTTTAAACATCAAATAGGATATTTCAAACTATCCAAATCACACATGCACATGCTCAAGGCTCAAACTTGCATTTTTCATGCTCAAAACATCATTATTTTCAAGATAAATCACCAAATCAATTTTTCCACTTAAGATCAACCACATGCATGTACATATATCCATCATATAATCACATCCAAATCATCAAAATAATTCTTGCACACATGCAGCCACCTCTTCCTCTCTTGGCCGAGAGCTTAAGGGGAAAAAGGAGGGATTTTTCAACAAAAATCCTTCCATGGCTCGCATGCAACACAACCCAACCATCAACAAAAATCCAAGCAAGATCAAAGACATGCAAACAACAACAATAACCCAGCTCATCAAGACCGAAAATATTTTCTTAAAAACAAGCTCAAAGGTTTGATTTTTCAAGAGAAAAATAAGAGAAAAAAACAAGGATTCAAGGGCAAATCCTTGACTCTAGTTACATGGCCTACTAGAGTTCAAGTTCTCCCCCCCTTTACCTTAGATCTTCAAGGGAATGAGTGCAGATTTTTCCTCCTCCAACAGCCCCTTCAAGCTCCTCTTTCAAGCCTCCAACAAGTGGATTTTGGTAGAAAGTATGTAATTTTTTTTTTTAGCTTAAATCCAAGAATGGGACTTAAGCTTGGTTGGTGATTTGGGTGGAGATGAAGAAATTTTGGGGAGAATAAGGGTGGTGGTGCGCGGCCAGCAAGGGAGAAAGAAGAAGAAGAAGAGAGAAAATGGGTAGGTGGAGAAGATGGCTAAGTGAAAAATGGCCATAAAGTGAAGCTTTCTCCTTTATATAGACTTAATGGTGTGAAGGAAGACATGGACAAGTGGCACACATGCACCATGCTGTGCAGCGCAATTTTCAGAGGAGAAAATAAGGTTTGTACAATTTTTTTCTGGCCCGGATCAAGAGTATTCGGGCCCGGGTCGGGGTACCAGAGGGCAAAAAGGTCAATTTTTGCAGAAAAATCCCAAAAATTCCCAGAAAATTCCTAAAAATAGGAAATTTAATACTGAATCCAAAAATATAAATTTTGACAATTAAAAATAATTTTAATCATTTAAAATCCATTAAAACACTTAAAACAGCAAAAACGGGAAAAACGGGTAAATCGGAAAAAAATACGGGTGTTACAATCCTCCCCCACTAAAAGAAATTTCGTCCTCGAAATTTGTGTACCTTCTTGAAATAATTGAGGGTGAGACTTTCTCATCTGCTATTCTACTTCCCAGGTCGCGTTACCCTCGTCGGTCGTACTCCAGATGACTTTTACCAATGAAATCTCCTTCCCTCTCAGTTGCTTTACCCTTCGGTCTCCGATTCTCACAGGTAACGCCTCATAAGTTAGGTTTTCTTTTAATTGTATTATATCGGGTTCTATGACATGTGAAGGGTCAGGGACATATTTCCGGAGTTGTGACACATGAAACACATTATGCAGGTTTGAAAGGAAAGGTGGTAGGGCTATCTGGTAGGCAACAAGACCAAAATTTTTTTCAAAATTTGATAAGGACCAATGAATTTAGGTGTAAGCTTTCGAGATCGCATTGCCCGGCGAACCCCAGTCGTTGGTGTAACTCTCAAAAATACGTGATCTCCTTCTTTAAATTCCAGGGGTTTCCTCCTCTGATCATAATAACTCTTCTGTCTGCTCTGTGAGATTCTCATCTTTTCCTGAATCATCTTAATCTTTTCCGTGGTTAGCTGGATCACCTCAGGCCCCAAAACTAGGCCATCGCCAGACTCGAACCAACACAGGGATGTCATACACCTTCTGCCGTACAGGGCTTCGTAAGGTGCCATCCCAATACTAGAATGGAAGCTGTTATTGTAGGTGAACTCGATCAGTGCCAACAACTGATCCCAACTTCCTTGGTGTCCCAGCACGCACGCTCTCAGCAAATCCTCTAATGTTGGATGGTTCGTTCAGACTGACCATCGGTTTGTGGGTGATAGGCTGAACTAAACCTCAACTTAGATCCTAGAGCTTGTTGCAAACTTCCCCAAAATCTAGATGTAAACCTAGGGTCTCTATCTGACACAATGCTGGATGGGACCCCATGTAATCTCACCACTTCCCTAATGTATAACTGGGTCAACTTTTCTAAAGGGGATTTCATATTGATGGGTAGAAAATGGGCAGATTTTGTCAATCTATCAACAATCACCCATATAGCATTAAAACCTGTCGGGGTTCTAGGTAAACCTACCACAAAATCCATAGAGATGCTATCCCATTTCCATTCAGGGATATCCAAAGGTTGCAACTCTCCTGATGGTCGTTGGTGTTCAATCTTAGCTTTTTGACAAACTAAACAAGATGCCACGTACTCAGCTACTTCCCTTTTCATACCAGACCACCAAAACATCTTTTTCAGATCTTGGTACATCTTAGTCGCTCCAGGATGAATACTCAATCTACTTTTATGAGCTTCCCCCAAGATCAGCTTCCTCAATTCTCTATCATTAGGTACACATATCCTATCTTTGAATCTAATCATGCCATCGGTACCTTTATGGAACTCTGATTCTCCTTTCTTAGGAACTAAATCCTTCAAGGCTTGCAAAGGTTGATCCTTTTCCTGTGCTACTCGAACTTGTTCCAGGAAATCACTCGAAATCCTCAAGGTTCCTAGAATTACACTCTTAGGGCTAAACCCAACTTCCAGGTTCAGGTTCCTAAATCCTTCTATCAGTTCTAACTCCTTAACCATTATTGTCGCTATATGTAAGGATTTCCTACTCAAGGCATCGGCCACCACATTGGCCTTCCCAGGGTGATATTGCAGGTTAAAATCATAATCCTTTAAAAACTCCATCCATCTCCTTTGTCTCATGTTCAACTCTTTTTGATCAAACAGGTATTTCAAGCTCTTATGATCACAAAAAACCTCAAACCTTGCGCCATACAGATGGTGTCTCCAAATCTTTAGGGCAAACACTATAGCTGCCAACTCTAGGTCATGCGTGGGATAGTTTACTTCGTGTGTCCTTAGTTGTCTAGAGGCATAAGCCACTACTTTCCCTTTTTGCATCAACACACAGCCTAATCCCTGCTTTGAAGCATCACAATACACCTCAAAACCTTCCTGTGGGTCAGGTAAAACCAAAACTGGTGCAGAAGTTAATTTCCTTTTTAACTCTTGGAAGCTATCCTCACACTTCTGGTTCCAGATGAAAGGTTGGTCCTTTCTGATCAAGCGGGTCAAAGGGGTTGCCATCCTGGAAAAGTTCTCAATGAACTTTCGGTAATAACCAGCTAATCCCAAAAAGCTTCTTATCTCTGTTACAGACCTTGGTGCTTCCCATTGTAGCACAGTCTCTACTTTAGCTGGATCAACGCTAACTCCTCCACTAGAGATCACGTGACCTAGGAAGTTCACTTCCTTCAACCAGAACTCACACTTAGATAACTTAGCATATAACTTCTTATCTCTCAGGGTTTGTAAAGCTATTCTAAGGTGCTCTGCGTGTTCTTCCTCATTCTTGGAATATATGAGAATGTCGTCTATGAAGACTACAACGAATTTGTCCAAATAAGGATGGAAAACTCGGTTCATATAATCCATGAAGACTGCAGGTGCATTGGTTACACCAAACGACATCACTAAGTATTCGTAATGCCCGTAGTATGTTCTGAAGGCTGTCTTCGGAATATCCTTAGACTTAACACGTATCTGGTGATAACCTGACTTAAGGTCAATTTTCGAGAACACAGTTGCTCCCCTCAATTGATCCATCAAGTCATCTATCCTAGGTAAAGGATACCTATTCTTTATCGTCACCTTATTGAGCTGACGATAGTCCACACATAGCCTCATGCTACCATCTTTCTTTTTCACTAATAACACTGGTGCTCCCCAAGGGGATACGCTAGGTCTAACAAACTGTTTCCCTAACAACTCTTCTAACTGTTTCTTCAACTCAGCCAACTCTAAAGGAGACATTCTATATGGAGCTTTAGAGATAGGTCTGGTTCCAGGTACCAGCTCTATGCTAAACTCTACTTCTCGATCTGACGGCAAACCAGGGATATCGTTAGGAAACACTTCAGGAAAATCTTTCACCACAGGCAGTTTGTTAATGTCAGATTCCCGCTCTTCCTCCAAAGAAGAATGTATCATGTAGATTTGTGCTCCTTCTCTCAAAGAAGCATTCACTTGGTTGGCGAACAAGAATCTCGTACTTACAAGAGTAGGAGTAGAAGGAGAAGAAGAATCAAACACAACCGTTTTGTTATAGCAATCAAGTTGGACTCGGTTGGAAGATAACCAGTCCATCCCCAATACAATATCAAGTTGAGAAAAGGTAAACAAATCAAATCAGCAGAAAAGGTTCTATCATCAACAATGATTGGACAGTTTAAACAAGTCGTTGAAGTAATAACGGGTTCAACAGTAGGAGTAAAGACAATCAAGTTATAAGGTAATCTAACCACAGGCAATTTCAATCGTTTCACACACTCCAGAGAAATAAAAGAATGCGTCGCACCCGAGTCATACAATACAATTAAGGGAATTCCACTTATGAAGCACTTACCTTGGATCAGATCCTTGGATCTCGCAGCCTCAGCACCGTTCATTGTGAATACTCGACCTCTGGTCCTGGGTCTCCTAGCTTGTGCATTCAGGTTCGAGACAGGGGCACTTGCAGCACTACTACCACCACCATTTCCGTGTACTTTCAAAACGGGGCAGTCTCTCCTAATATGGCCACTTTGGTTGCACTGGAAACAAATCCTTTCCTTTGGCAGGTTGACAGGTTGGTTTTTGTATGGGCAATCCTTCAAGAGATGATTCTTCTTGCAGCGAGGGCAATTGCCAGAGTTGTTGCCAGTACTGTTCGTTGAATTTGTCCTGCTTGCTACTACGGATTGAGGTCTCGCGGCACTTCCTGATGATGAACCTGAATTGTTCCTTGGAACATAATAGGGCTTCCTTCTGTCTTGTTGGAATTTGGGCTTATTCCTCTGTGGGCCAGGACTCTTCCATTGGGCTTTGCTTCGCCTTCGTTTCATCTTAAAAAATCCGACACATGTTTACCATCTTTGAGAACTCAGTAACTTGTTGGTACCCTATAGCTTGTTGTTGGTTTTCCAGGACATCAGCAATCCTGCCCAAGATGTCGTTCATTACAGGATTATTCCTTCCTGCCATCGAGTCCTACACTCACGGGGTACGTAAGTTTTTTTTTTTTTTTTTTTTTTTTTTTTTTTTTTTACGCAGGACTACTCAAGCAAGAACAATTAATCCTACCCACAATTTCTTACATTACAATAGTAGTAATATAAGAGCAAACAATCCACACAAGTCAATCCACACAACAAGCAATTCACACAGAGCAAACACAGAGGAAAGAGTATCATAGGCCATACCCGAGGCCAAAAGGAAAGAACAGCTCTGATACCACTAAAATGTGACACCCTTAGTTACGCAACTAAGAATATTACATGACGACACGTTACCATTAACTATCATTTATAATACTTGGAAAATACGGGATTTTTTTTTTTGAAAAGAGCTTTAGTCATTATCAACCTACCTCTTTCTAAGTTCATTTTAAGTATTCACGAAATAGTCTTACCTTAATCTGAATTTCATTTTCTAAAAACACTAGTCGATCAAATCATCTTTCATACCAGATTAACATACACGCAGATATATTTACAGAATGCAGCATAAGCAGATCATGGTGAATATATACATATACATATCATCATAACCATAATGTCTGGAAATCCTCAAAATGTAACACTACCATACAAAAGGGAGAGTTCTAGTAGTAGAATACATGTGACCTCTACAAGTACATACAAGATAAGAGGACTCTGATCAGAGCTGCTACCACTAGACTCAAAACCATCCCTACTACAAATCTCTACTCGTCGTCGTCTGACCCAGTAGGGGCAGACCTACGACTCCCCCTCCCAATATCTGGGATGGTGATCATCCTGAATACCTCTAAAGGAATACCGTCTGAAAAATCCTCACTCCGCTCCTCCTCCTCGGGGTCTTCCTCAGGGTCCTCCTCTGGATCCTCCTCCAGATCCTCCTCCTCCTCAGATGAGGAGTCGTCGATGACAATCAGGTCAGGCTCAGCAGTAGGGGAACGACCAAACCCACTAAAACGAACAGGTGGTGAAGACAAAGCCTCCGGGCCGGGAGTGTATCGTGGGGACTCAGGTTCCTCCATGGTAGCCATCCTAGACGACTGGGAAGAAGTCGATGGAATTGGACGGTGACGACGGCGGTTGAGAAATGTAGTGACTCGACGAAGTCTCGGTGGCGTCTCAAACTCCAAAACTACAGGCACTGTGAAGATGATCTCGGGGATGAGGGGGAAACGACCAGGATGAGATATGGTGACGCGGACGTCCCCCGCAAACACGCATCTCCTAGGAACGTCAGTGATCCGCCACTGCCCCCGTGGCTCCCACCTCAAGACTACCCTCATTGCCAACATGTTGATCCTCTTCAATTTCAACTGACAGTCGCGAGAAAGTACAATAACAGAGAATAGAAGAGAAAAGGAGGGTGAGAACATCGCATGAACTCTCTAGCAAGTAGGTCAACGTAACTAAAGCGTTACATCCTTTCACAAAATATCAAGCACAATCACAGCACAAACATAATCACAATCTCAACACAAACACAATCACAATTATGCAATTTATGCTTGCCATGATGCAGATAACCAATGCATGAGGGCCCGGGGAAAGCAGAACCAATAGGAGGGCACCCAACCACTGCTCGACCATATATGCAATTAATCAGGAGTATTGTCTGTACTAGTAATTTGGTACGAAGAGCATTGCTCAAAAATCTCCGGCCAGGACGATTTGAATTTTTTCCCGACTTCCAGACAAACTCACACTGATCACAAAAACTTGAGAGCGACAGGATAGTCAAGCCTGATCTCCGCTTGCACGACTATAGGAGGCGAGCCTATGCCACTTGTGCCATTTCGGGACTCGACTTATCCTCAGGTGCGTGGCCCTCTGCAGCCGCTGGCGTTCCTTGCAAAACCCAGTGCACCCGTCCCATCCAGTTTCACGCTGTACTAGGGCGTTATTGCCATATAGGTCGTAAGGCTTTTCAACCTTGATCATCACGTTATGCCTTATGATGCATGTCATAAAATCAATACTGATACTTTTGATCGAATCTTTTTCCTCATCATCTTCAACACATATCGCAGTACCACTTCATAACTTCATTGCTTTTCTCTTGGGAGCATCAACCCTTTCTCGAATCGAAGACACACTCTCTCCCTCTCTAAGCTTCTCAAGTCTTATGCAGAGGGGGTGTTGGTTGTATTCTTTTAGGGTAGTTTATACTGATGTTCTTTGATAATCATATCCACTTAATTCCTATACTTACTAAGATTTATAGAAATGTCTTATGAGAGACTTTACTAATTTCTTTTCCCTCTTTATACAATTAATTAAGGTTAAATTTTTAACTTTAAATTATAATTTATTTTCAATAATCAGATTAACCTTGGCCTCCCTTAATTAAGGCTTAATCCTCACTTAATATCCTGATTAATCTCTAATTATGCTTAATTAAGATTAATCGTAATTAATTCATTCTTAATTATCTTTAGTGATTAATTACCTAATAAATTATAATTATATTAGATAATTTAGGTTAATCAACCTAAGTAATTAAATTAATTATTTTTATCATTAATTTCAGGCTTAATCTAAACAATTTAGGTTATTCCTATTTAATTAATTTAAAACTAGGTTTTTTTTTTTTAAATACTTTAGACTAAAATAAAGAGCCTAAGTGTTATTGGACCCATGAGAGCCCATTTTTACTCTTAGTAATTTAAAAATATTATTTTATATAGACTTTTATATTGATTAAATTAAAAATCCGAATTTAACCAATTATTTTAACAACTTAACTTAATTGCACTTTGGCCCCTTTTGTAAAAAAAAAATTTATCTTTTAGTCCCTTACACTTAAAACATGTTTTTAAACCTCTTTTTGATCTTTTCGAGATCAAAAAGGTCTCCCTTGATGAATCTCATCAAGAATCCTCATGAACTTCAAGAACAAGCTTGAATGTTCATCAAATTTTCTCTTTTTTTTTTCTTTCTATCTCCAATCTTTGCCAAAATCACACATAATCTCATCCATGTGTTTTAAACATCAAATAGGATATTTCAAACTATCCAAATCACACATGCACATGCTCAAGGCTCAAACTTGCATTTTTCATGCTCAAAACATCATTATTTTCAAGATAAATCACCAAATCAATTTTTCCACTTAAGATCAACCACATGCATGTACATATATCCATCATATAATCACATCCAAATCATCAAAATAATTCTTGCACACATGCAGCCACCTCTTCCTCTCTTGGCCGAGAGCTTAAGGGGAAAAAGGAGGGATTTTTCAACAAAAATCCTTCCATGGCTCGCATGCAACACAACCCAACCATCAACAAAAATCCAAGCAAGATCAAAGACATGCAAACAACAACAATAACCCAGCTCATCAAGACCGAAAATATTTTCTTAAAAACAAGCTCAAAGGTTTGATTTTTCAAGAGAAAAATAAGAGAAAAAAACAAGGATTCAAGGGCAAATCCTTGACTCTAGTTACATGGCCTACTAGAGTTCAAGTTCTCCCCCCCTTTACCTTAGATCTTCAAGGGAATGAGTGCAGATTTTTCCTCCTCCAACAGCCCCTTCAAGCTCCTCTTTCAAGCCTCCAACAAGTGGATTTTGGTAGAAAGTATGTAATTTTTTTTTTTAGCTTAAATCCAAGAATGGGACTTAAGCTTGGTTGGTGATTTGGGTGGAGATGAAGAAATTTTGGGGAGAATAAGGGTGGTGGTGCGCGGCCAGCAAGGGAGAAAGAAGAAGAAGAAGAGAGAAAATGGGTAGGTGGAGAAGATGGCTAAGTGAAAAATGGCCATAAAGTGAAGCTTTCTCCTTTATATAGACTTAATGGTGTGAAGGAAGACATGGACAAGTGGCACACATGCACCATGCTGTGCAGCGCAATTTTCAGAGGAGAAAATAAGGTTTGTACAATTTTTTTCTGGCCCGGATCAAGAGTATTCGGGCCCGGGTCGGGGTACCAGAGGGCAAAAAGGTCAATTTTTGCAGAAAAATCCCAAAAATTCCCAGAAAATTCCTAAAAATAGGAAATTTAATACTGAATCCAAAAATATAAATTTTGACAATTAAAAATAATTTTAATCATTTAAAATCCATTAAAACACTTAAAACAGCAAAAACGGGAAAAACGGGTAAATCGGAAAAAAATACGGGTGTTACAATCCTCCCCCACTAAAAGAAATTTCGTCCTCGAAATTTGTGTACCTTCTTGAAATAATTGAGGGTGAGACTTTCTCATCTGCTATTCTACTTCCCAGGTCGCGTTACCCTCGTCGGTCGTACTCCAGATGACTTTTACCAATGAAATCTCCTTCCCTCTCAGTTGCTTTACCCTTCGGTCTCCGATTCTCACAGGTAACGCCTCATAAGTTAGGTTTTCTTTTAATTGTATTATATCGGGTTCTATGACATGTGAAGGGTCAGGGACATATTTCCGGAGTTGTGACACATGAAACACATTATGCAGGTTTGAAAGGAAAGGTGGTAGGGCTATCTGGTAGGCAACAAGACCAAAATTTTTTTCAAAATTTGATAAGGACCAATGAATTTAGGTGTAAGCTTTCGAGATCGCATTGCCCGGCGAACCCCAGTCGTTGGTGTAACTCTCAAAAATACGTGATCTCCTTCTTTAAATTCCAGGGGTTTCCTCCTCTGATCATAATAACTCTTCTGTCTGCTCTGTGAGATTCTCATCTTTTCCTGAATCATCTTAATCTTTTCCGTGGTTAGCTGGATCACCTCAGGCCCCAAAACTAGGCCATCGCCAGACTCGAACCAACACAGGGATGTCATACACCTTCTGCCGTACAGGGCTTCGTAAGGTGCCATCCCAATACTAGAATGGAAGCTGTTATTGTAGGTGAACTCGATCAGTGCCAACAACTGATCCCAACTTCCTTGGTGTCCCAGCACGCACGCTCTCAGCAAATCCTCTAATGTTGGATGGTTCGTTCAGACTGACCATCGGTTTGTGGGTGATAGGCTGAACTAAACCTCAACTTAGATCCTAGAGCTTGTTGCAAACTTCCCCAAAATCTAGATGTAAACCTAGGGTCTCTATCTGACACAATGCTGGATGGGACCCCATGTAATCTCACCACTTCCCTAATGTATAACTGGGTCAACTTTTCTAAAGGGGATTTCATATTGATGGGTAGAAAATGGGCAGATTTTGTCAATCTATCAACAATCACCCATATAGCATTAAAACCTGTCGGGGTTCTAGGTAAACCTACCACAAAATCCATAGAGATGCTATCCCATTTCCATTCAGGGATATCCAAAGGTTGCAACTCTCCTGATGGTCGTTGGTGTTCAATCTTAGCTTTTTGACAAACTAAACAAGATGCCACGTACTCAGCTACTTCCCTTTTCATACCAGACCACCAAAACATCTTTTTCAGATCTTGGTACATCTTAGTCGCTCCAGGATGAATACTCAATCTACTTTTATGAGCTTCCCCCAAGATCAGCTTCCTCAATTCTCTATCATTAGGTACACATATCCTATCTTTGAATCTAATCATGCCATCGGTACCTTTATGGAACTCTGATTCTCCTTTCTTAGGAACTAAATCCTTCAAGGCTTGCAAAGGTTGATCCTTTTCCTGTGCTACTCGAACTTGTTCCAGGAAATCACTCGAAATCCTCAAGGTTCCTAGAATTACACTCTTAGGGCTAAACCCAACTTCCAGGTTCAGGTTCCTAAATCCTTCTATCAGTTCTAACTCCTTAACCATTATTGTCGCTATATGTAAGGATTTCCTACTCAAGGCATCGGCCACCACATTGGCCTTCCCAGGGTGATATTGCAGGTTAAAATCATAATCCTTTAAAAACTCCATCCATCTCCTTTGTCTCATGTTCAACTCTTTTTGATCAAACAGGTATTTCAAGCTCTTATGATCACAAAAAACCTCAAACCTTGCGCCATACAGATGGTGTCTCCAAATCTTTAGGGCAAACACTATAGCTGCCAACTCTAGGTCATGCGTGGGATAGTTTACTTCGTGTGTCCTTAGTTGTCTAGAGGCATAAGCCACTACTTTCCCTTTTTGCATCAACACACAGCCTAATCCCTGCTTTGAAGCATCACAATACACCTCAAAACCTTCCTGTGGGTCAGGTAAAACCAAACTGGTGCAGAAGTTAATTTCCTTTTTAACTCTTGGAAGCTATCCTCACACTTCTGGTTCCAGATGAAAGGTTGGTCCTTTCTGATCAAGCGGGTCAAAGGGGTTGCCATCCTGGAAAAGTTCTCAATGAACTTTCGGTAATAACCAGCTAATCCCAAAAAGCTTCTTATCTCTGTTACAGACCTTGGTGCTTCCCATTGTAGCACAGTCTCTACTTTAGCTGGATCAACGCTAACTCCTCCACTAGAGATCACGTGACCTAGGAAGTTCACTTCCTTCAACCAGAACTCACACTTAGATAACTTAGCATATAACTTCTTATCTCTCAGGGTTTGTAAAGCTATTCTAAGGTGCTCTGCGTGTTCTTCCTCATTCTTGGAATATATGAGAATGTCGTCTATGAAGACTACAACGAATTTGTCCAAATAAGGATGGAAAACTCGGTTCATATAATCCATGAAGACTGCAGGTGCATTGGTTACACCAAACGACATCACTAAGTATTCGTAATGCCCGTAGTATGTTCTGAAGGCTGTCTTCGGAATATCCTTAGACTTAACACGTATCTGGTGATAACCTGACTTAAGGTCAATTTTCGAGAACACAGTTGCTCCCCTCAATTGATCCATCAAGTCATCTATCCTAGGTAAAGGATACCTATTCTTTATCGTCACCTTATTGAGCTGACGATAGTCCACACATAGCCTCATGCTACCATCTTTCTTTTTCACTAATAACACTGGTGCTCCCCAAGGGGATACGCTAGGTCTAACAAACTGTTTCCCTAACAACTCTTCTAACTGTTTCTTCAACTCAGCCAACTCTAAAGGAGACATTCTATATGGAGCTTTAGAGATAGGTCTGGTTCCAGGTACCAGCTCTATGCTAACTCTACTTCTCGATCTGACGGCAAACCAGGGATATCGTTAGGAAACACTTCAGGAAAATCTTTCACCACAGGCAGTTTGTTAATGTCAGATTCCCGCTCTTCCTCCAAAGAAGAATGTATCATGTAGATTTGTGCTCCTTCTCTCAAAGAAGCATTCACTTGGTTGGCGAACAAGAATCTCGTACTTACAAGAGTAGGAGTAGAAGGAGAAGAAGAATCAAACACAACCGTTTTGTTATAGCAATCAAGTTGGACTCGGTTGGAAGATAACCAGTCCATCCCCAATACAATATCAAGTTGAGAAAAAGGTAAACAAATCAAATCAGCAGAAAAGGTTCTATCATCAACAATGATTGGACAGTTTAAACAAGTCGTTGAAGTAATAACGGGTTCAACAGTAGGAGTAAAGACAATCAAGTTATAAGGTAATCTAACCACAGGCAATTTCAATCGTTTCACACACTCCAGAGAAATAAAAGAATGCGTCGCACCCGAGTCATACAATACAATTAAGGGAATTCCACTTATGAAGCACTTACCTTGGATCAGATCCTTGGATCTCGCAGCCTCAGCACCGTTCATTGTGAATACTCGACCTCTGGTCCTGGGTCTCCTAGCTTGTGCATTCAGGTTCGAGACAGGGGCACTTGCAGCACTACTACCACCACCATTTCCGTGTACTTTCAAAACGGGGCAGTCTCTCCTAATATGGCCACTTTGGTTGCACTGGAAACAAATCCTTTCCTTTGGCAGGTTGACAGGTTGGTTTTGTATGGGCAATCCTTCAAGAGATGATTCTTCTTGCAGCGAGGGCAATTGCCAGAGTTGTTGCCAGTACTGTTCGTTGAATTTGTCCTGCTTGCTACTACGGATTGAGGTCTCGCGGCACTTCCTGATGATGAACCTGAATTGTTCCTTGGAACATAATAGGGCTTCCTTCTGTCTTGTTGGAATTTGGGCTTATTCCTCTGTGGGCCAGGACTCTTCCATTGGGCTTGCTTCGCCTTCGTTTCATCTTAAAAAATCCGACACATGTTTACCATCTTTGAGAACTCAGTAACTTGTTGGTACCCTATAGCTTGTTGTTGGTTTTCCAGGACATCAGCAATCCTGCCCAAGATGTCGTTCATTACAGGATTATTCCTTCCTGCCATCGAGTCCTACACTCACGGGGTACGTAAGTTTTTTTTTTTTTTTTTTTTTTTTTTTTTTTTTACGCAGGACTACTCAAGCAAGAACAATTAATCCTACCCACAATTTCTTACATTACAATAGTAGTAATATAAGAGCAAACAATCCACACAAGTCAATCCACACAACAAGCAATTCACACAGAGCAAACACAGAGGAAAGAGTATCATAGGCCATACCCGAGGCCAAAAGGAAAGAACAGCTCTGATACCACTAAAATGTGACACCCTTAGTTACGCAACTAAGAATATTACATGACGACACGTTACCATTAACTATCATTTATAATACTTGGAAAATACGGGATTTTTTTTTTTGAAAGAGCTTTAGTCATTATCAACCTACCTCTTTCTAAGTTCATTTTAAGTATTCACGAAATAGTCTTACCTTAATCTGAATTTCATTTTCTAAAACACTAGTCGATCAAATCATCTTTCATACCAGATTAACATACACGCAGATATATTTACAGAATGCAGCATAAGCAGATCATGGTGAATATATACATATACATATCATCATAACCATAATGTCTGGAAATCCTCAAAATGTAACACTACCATACAAAAGGGAGAGTTCTAGTAGTAGAATACATGTGACCTCTACAAGTACATACAAGATAAGAGGACTCTGATCAGAGCTGCTACCACTAGACTCAAAACCATCCCTACTACAAATCTCTACTCGTCGTCGTCTGACCCAGTAGGGGCAGACCTACGACTCCCCCCTCCCAATATCTGGGATGGTGATCATCCTGAATACCTCTAAAGGAATACCGTCTGAAAAATCCTCACTCCGCTCCTCCTCCTCGGGGTCTTCCTCAGGGTCCTCCTCTGGATCCTCCTCCAGATCCTCCTCCTCCTCAGATGAGGAGTCGTCGATGACAATCAGGTCAGGCTCAGCAGTAGGGGAACGACCAAACCCACTAAAACGAACAGGTGGTGAAGACAAAGCCTCCGGGCCGGGAGTGTATCGTGGGGACTCAGGTTCCTCCATGGTAGCCATCCTAGACGACTGGGAAGAAGTCGATGGAACTGGACGGTTGACGACGGCGGTTGAGAAATGTAGTGACTCGACGAAGTCTCGGTGGCGTCTCAAACTCCAAAACTACAGGCACTGTGAAGATGATCTCGGGGATGAGGGGGAAACGACCAGGATGAGATATGGTGACGCGGACGTCCCCCGCAAACACGCATCTCCTAGGAACGTCAGTGATCCGCCACTGCCCCCCGTGGCTCCCACCTCAAGACTACCCTCATTGCCAACATGTTGATCCTCTTCAATTTCAACTGACAGTCGCGAGAAAGTACAATAACAGAGAATAGAAGAGAAAAGGAGGGTGAGAACATCGCATGAACTCTCTAGCAAGTAGGTCAACGTAACTAAAGCGTTACATCCTTTCACAAAATATCAAGCACAATCACAGCACAAACACAATCACAATCTCAACACAAACACAATCACAATTATGCAATTTATGCTTGCCATGATGCAGATAACCAATGCATGAGGGCCCGGGGAAAGCAGAACCAATAGCAGGGCACCCAACCACTGCTCGACCATATATGCAATTAATCAGGAGTATTGTCTGTACTAGTAATTTGGGTACGAAGAGCATTGCTCAAAAATCTCCGGCCAGGACGATTTGAATTTTTTCCCGACTTCCAGACAAACTCACACTGATCACAAAAACTTGAGAGCGACAGGATAGTCAAGCCTGATCTCCGCTTGCACGACTATAGGAGGCGAGCCTATGCCACTTGTGCCATTTCGGGACTCGACTTATCCTCAGGTGCGTGGCCCTCTGCAGCCAGCTGGCATTCCTTGCAAAACCCAGTGCAACCCGTCCCATCCAGTTTCACGCTGTACTAGGGCGTTATTGCCATATAGGTCGTAAGGCTTTTCAACCTTGATCATCACGTTATGCCTTATGATGCATGTCATAAAATCAATACTGATACTTTTGATCGAATCTTTTTCCTCATCATCTTCAACACATATCGCAGTACCACTTCATAACTTCATTGCTTTTCTCTTGGGAGCATCAAACCCTTTCTCGAATCGAAGACACACTCTCTCCCTCTCTAAGCTTCTCAAGTCTTATGCAGAGGGGGTGTTGGTTGTATTCTTTAGGGTAGTTTATACTGATGTTCTTTGATAATCATATCCACTTAATTCCTATACTTACTAAGATTTATAGAAATGTCTTATGAGAGACTTTACTAATTTCTTTTCCCTCTTTATACAATTAATTAAGGTTAAATTTTTAACTTTAAATTATAATTTATTTTCAATAATCAGATTAACCTTGGCCTCCCTTAATTAAGGCTTAATCCTCACTTAATATCCTGATTAATCTCCAATTATGCTTAATTAAGATTAATCGTAATTAATTCATTCTTAATTATCTTTAGTGATTAATTACCTAATAAATTATAATTATATTAGATAATTTAGGTTAATCAACCTAACTAATTAAATTAATTATTTTTATCATTAATTTCAGGCTTAATCTAAACAATTTAGGTTATTCCTATTTAATTAATTTAAAACTAGGTTTTTTTTTTTAAATACTTTAGACTAAAATAAATAGCCTAAGTGTTATTGGACCCATGAGAGCCCATTTTTACTCTTAGTAATTTAAAAATATTATTTTTATATAGACTTTTATATTGATTAAATTAAAAATCCGAATTTAACCAATTATTTTAACAACTTAACTTAATTGCACTTTGGCCCCTTTTGTAAAAAAAAAAATTTATCTTTTAGTCCCTTACACTTAAAACATGTTTTTAAACCTCTTTTTGATCTTTTCGAGATCAAAAAGGTCTCCCTTGATGAATCTCATCAAGAATCCTCATGAACTTCAAGAACAAGCTTGAATGTTCATCAAATTTTCTCTTTTTTTTTTCTTTCTATCTCCAATCTTTGCCAAAATCACACATAATCTCATCCATGTGTTTTAAACATCAAATAGGATATTTCAAACTATCCAAATCACACATGCACATGCTCAAGGCTCAAACTTGCATTTTTCATGCTCAAAACATCATTATTTTCAAGATAAATCACCAAATCAATTTTTCCACTTAAGATCAACCACATGCATGTACATATATCCATCATATAATCACATCCAAACCATCAAAATAATTCTTGCACACATGCAGCCACCTCTTCCTCTCTTGGCCGAGAGCTTAAGGGGAAAAAGGAGGGATTTTTCAACAAAAATCCTTCCATGGCTCGCATGCAACACAACCCAACCATCAACAAACAATCCAAGCAAGATCAAAGACATGCAAACAACAACAATAACCCAGCTCATCAAGACCGAAAATATTTTCTTAAAAACAAGCTCAAAGGTTTGATTTTTCAAGAGAAAAATAAGAGAAAAAAACAAGGATTCAAGGGCAAATCCTTGACTCTAGTTACATGGCCTACTAGAGTTCAAGTTCTCCCCCCTTTACCTTAGATCTTCAAGGGAATGAGTGCAGATTTTTCCTCCTCCAACAGCCCCTTCAAGCTCCTCCTTCAAGCCTCCAACAAGTGGATTTGGTAGAAAGTATGTATTTTTTTTTTTAGCTTAAATCCAAGAATGGGACTTAAGCTTGGTTGGTGATTTGGGTGGAGATGAAGAAATTTGGGGAGAAGAAGGGTGGTGGTGCGCGGCCAGCAAGGGAGAAAGAAGAAGAAGAATAGAGAAAATGGGTAGGTGGAGAAGATGGCTAAGTGAAAAATGGCCATAAAGTGAAGCTTTCTCCTTATATAGACTTAATAGGTGTGAAGGAAGACATGGACAAAGTGGCACACATGCACCATGCTGTGCAGGCGCAATTTTCAGAGGAGAAAATAAGGTTTGTACAATTTTTTCTGGCCCGGATCAGAGTATTCGGGCCCGGGTCGGGGTACCGGAGGGCAAAAAGGTCAATTTTTGCAGAAAAAATCCAAAAATTCCCAGAAAAGTCCTAAAAATAGGAAATTTAATACTGAATCCAAAAATATAAATTTTGACAATTAAAAATAATTTTAATCATTTAAAATCGATTAAAACACTTAAAACAGCAAAAACGGGAAAAAACGGTAAATCGGAAAAAAATACGGGTGTTACAGTAGTCCCTCCACTAGCAGTACATTTTAATAAGGGATCGAAGAAGATATACCTACAGTCCCTATTCCAATGATCTTCCCTTGCTGATTTCCACCAAAGGTGACCATTCCACCAGCTCTAGGTCTAAGGTTTTGAACAAAGACCTTTCTCCTGTCATGTGTCGCGAGCACCCACTGTCCAGGTACCATTGTGGGGTCTCCTCTGTCCTGTTAAACACATCTGCAACAGGAATAATTAAGTTTTTAGGTACCCATATTCTTTTGGGTCCTTTCTTGTTAGCTTTGGGCCTTGTCTTTCTTTGTGTTTGCACTGAGCCATATTGTGTCCAGGCTTACCACAGTGAGAACACCCAGTAACCTTCTTTTTAGAAAAATTTAAGACTGTAGGAGGTTCAGACAAGTTATGATCACAAAAGCCTAGTCCAGTTTTGTCAAGGGAATGCCTTTGACTTCCAAGCATTATATTCAAATTTTAGTTCCTTTGACAAATTTGGCCAGATCTTTGTCAGTTCCACAACCTGCTTCTGAAGTTTCTTATTTTCTTCAGACACAGCTTGTGAACTGCAGTTTTTTAGTCTCAAGAACCTTTCTTTGAGCATAATATGTTCTATCTCAAGTGCCTCTATTTGTTACACACTTTCTGTGTGGGCTTTGGATAGATTCTTATACTCTTGGAAGAGTTCTTGAGAAACTCTCTACCAGATCATCATACATTTCTTGTAGAGTAAGAGGAAATACCTCAGCTTCAGAGCTGTCTGAGGATGGTAGACTAGCCATGAGACACAGATGTTGCCTTTTCTGAAGTATCTTCTTCTTCTTCTGAGGTTGATTCATCAAGATCTTCCCATGGTGCCATGAGATTTTTCTTCCTTTTGGAAAACCTCTTCTTGAAGTTGTTTTTCTTCAGTCTTGGACAATCAGCCATTATGTGTCCTGGTTGGCTTACATTCAAAGCAAGTAATTTTATCAGGGTTAGCCTCTTTACTTGTCTTACCTGATTGGATGATGACAGTGGTTCTTTCTGAACTTTCCTCTGTTCTGTAGCATTCTCTTGATCTTTCTGCTTAAAAGAGCAAGATCATCTTCATCTTCTGAGCTGTCTTCAGAATCTTCATCTGCTTCTGAACTGTCCTCAGCTTGCATAGCCTTCATGCTGCCATGCCTAGACTGTTTGACTTTGGATTTTAGAGCCAGAGACTTCTTCTTGTTGTCATCTTCTCCAAGTTCAAGTTCATGGACTTTGAGAGATCCCAACAGTTCTTCCATTCTTAGAGAGTTCAGATCTCTTGCCTCTTGAATGGCAGTGACTTTGGGTCTCCAGGACTTAGGTAGACTCCTTAGAATCTTTCTGTTGTTGTATCCAGATTCATAGGTTCTTCCTAAAGACCCTGAGTCCCATTGGTTATGGTCTGAAACCTCCCAAACATTTGGTCAATAGTTTCAGTTTTCTTCCATCTTAAACATCTCATACTGGTGTATAAGCATGCTAATTTTGGATTGCTTGACAGTTTCAGTCCCTTCATGGGCTGCTGCAAGAGTATCCCAAATTCCTTGGCAGAAGTGCATCCATGGACCTTCTCGTATTCTGATTTATTCAATGAACATATCAGATAGAGTTTGGCTTTAGCATTCATCTGGACTCTAGTCTTCTGCTCCAGGGTCCATTCAGTCTTAGGTATAGGCAAGCCATTTTGCATAGGCACATAGTCTCCATCAGTGACCACCTCCCAAACATCAATGTTGTTGCTCTCCAATGAACAACTTCATACGATCTCTCCAGTAGTGGTAATCCACTCCATTGAATGCTGGGGGTCTTGTGATAGAGGCTCCTTCAGTGATGTATTGCCTGTTGCTGTTAGAAGCTTCCATTTGGATCTTTCAGTCCTCAGTCACTTGTTAGGTGCTTCAACCCTGAGTAGAAGCTCTGGTACCAACTGTAGAAACACAGGAAACACTAGAAGGGGGGTTGAATAAGTGTTTCTGAATATTTTTGAAAGCTTTTCGCAAACAGGTGTTAAAAACACGATTTCACAGACAGACTCTTAAAGGACTGTCTGAAGTTTTCAGCACGGTATAAAAGATACTGATTGTAAAACAATGTTTTATGTCTTTATAATATAGCAGATTAAATTACTCTAACCCCTTGATTAGTATAAAAAGAATTGACAAGAGATAAGGGTAAGAAAACTTAGCCAAGAAATTTATCCCTGGTTCACTCACTACCACTGTGAGCTACGTCCAGTCCCAATGGCAAACAACCACTGGATTTCCACTATATGAATATTCAGATTACAAGCTCGAATTTTGAGTACAGTCTCTCCAGACACAATGAGTACAGTCTCTCCAGACACAACAGTACAGTCTCTCCAGACACAACGAGTACAGTCTCTCCAGACACAACGAGTACAGTCTCTCCAGACACAACGAGTACAGTCTCTCCAGACACAACGAGTACAGTCTCCTCAGACACAAACAAGTATTCTTTTCTGTCAAGCCTCTTCAGCTCTACCACAAGTATTCTTTTCGGTCAAGCCTCCTTTCAGGCTCTACCACAAGTATTCTTTCTGTCAAGCCTCTTCAGGCTCTACCACAAGTATTCTTTCTGTCAAGCCTCTTCAGGGCTCTACCAAGGTTTACAAGAAAGGGGTTTTAAGCTATTTTAAACTATCAAGTTGAAGCTCAAACCAATACAATGTACAATAAACTGAGGTATTGCTCAGGATATACAAATGTGTACAGAGAATTCTATCAGAGAGTTTTTACGGAGAAAAAAACTTGCAAAGCGTGATGTTCTCTTGGCTTTCTTGTATATTGATTTCTCTTTTTTCACTCTACTTCGTTGCATTTGATGGTCTTTAATAGAGGGGTAGTTTATACCAAACTTTAATTCGTTGAAATACCCACCGTTTTAGAGATAGCATTAAATGCTATTTAATCCGTTGTGAGACACGCTTCTGAGAGCTCTAATATTTCTGACACCGATACAAGGTTTCTCATGCATTAAGGCTGCTACAAATGTTGTTGCAGAGGCTGCGTTGCAGAGATTCCTCGTGGTGTATGAAATTCAAAAATCACCAGGAAAGGTCTCTGTGTTCCTTGCCATAAACGTGTTTGAAAAAATACGTGCAGCAGAGGTTTTAGAAAAGTCTTCACAAACTTCAATAGAGGGTGCCACGTCATAAGTGAGACTTCAGACAGCACTGATACTTCAGACGGGTTGAGCTACTTCAGACAGCTTCACTCTTCATACGAGTTCTGCTTCTTCAGACAGCTTCAACACTTAGTCTTTTTATGTAGGCTCATATGACTCTTGCTGAAATCATAGATAAATCATTTAAAGCATATATGTATCTATGATGAATATTTTAACTCAAATTTGTTAAGCATTAAAACTTGGGAATTGAGTTGTCTTAAACATCATATTTTCTCTTATGCTATTTTTGAGACTCAACAGAGTCCAATTAGAGATCCCTCAAATTCCAGAATATGCCAAAAACCTCACTGTGGCACAACTACTGGCAAGGATGATGGCAGCTAGTAACACATGGGCACAAGCAAGTAACTGGGGCAGCAACCACAAGTTCTGACAACCCAGAGTGAGGTCACCATGCAAGAACAAGGTGGTGTGATACCAACTCAAATTCTGAGATTGGTCAAGAAGAACCTGAGGATGGGCCTACAAACCCAAAGAAGATTAAGTTTGTTGTCAAATTATTCCTACTGTAATTGTTGATGCAAAGTTAGGACAAACTTTTTTTGAGTCTCATTGTTATATTTTGTGGTGCAACTTATTGACACCTTATTCGCTATCAGTGGTATTATGTGGTTGTAATTAATGACAACTTTTTTGAGTCTCATTGGTATTTGTGGTGCAAGCTTAGTGACAACTTTTTTCAGCTTTAATTAGTCTGGCAGTGATGCTTACCAAAGATAGTTTAATGACATGTAATTAACTCTTTGATGGAGAGTAATGAAGTTGTTTTTATGCACAATTGGTGACATTCATTCCTATTTAATTCTCTTTTTTTCTTGCTATCATAATGTGCCACAAACATCTGGATGAGCCTGCTAATTATACAATAGCCTAAGTGATCAATTTCATACATGTCAAAACTCAAAAAACCACTTGCATATGTGGCAAATAACAACTGCAATAATAATATTTCATTTCATTCCCGAGGTCACCAATTTATATACACCTGCTAAACTCAAAATACATAATAGCAAAAACCAACTCTTGAAAACTCATAAATTACAAACCAATGTCTCAACCGAATGGCAAACACAAATTAAAACACTAAACCCAAATTTTGTCCCACATTGGCATTTCACAACAACACCACATGCATACAAAGAACAACATGACCCATGCCATTAAAAGGAGTTTCTTGGTCAATCTGGATGAAGTCCTCTCCGTCTCCAACTTCATGTGCAACTTGGAATTCTTCAACTTTAGAGTTTTCTATCAACATCTCTAATGAGTTGCAACAACCTCCACCAAGTAAGTCCCCTAACTTGTCATCTTTCCTCCACCCACTCAAACAAACCACAATTCCTATTCACGTCCCGCATTTGCCAATGAACAACAATCAATTGAAACGCAAAAATAAAGAGTCAAAACCAAAAGGGGGAAGAATGAAGCCACGAAAAAATCACAAGAACACCCTTCCAGTTAGGGCCAAACCTCGAAATCTCTTCCCTGGGTTTTTTCGCCTGCTGCCCAGCCATGAAGACAACTACATCATCACCGCAGCCACACCTCTTCCTTGAGAATCCAGAAGCGGACGACGACTTCGAGCTCCCGGCCATGACGAACGCTGCGCATGGAGATGTGAGGAAGAGAAATTGTTGGAATTAAACGATCAAAAGGAGACAAGAATTGGGGTTTTTTAACCTACTCAGTAAATCAATTTGGTTAAAACACGTGTACAGTGATGTGTCTCTCTCCGTTAGCCACATCAGCAGGAGTTAACGTCAGGGACGAACGGACTAAAAGAAATTTTATGGGGACTAAAATCCAAAAAAAAAAATTTGTAGGGATCAAACGCAAAATGACCTATATTTATAGAGACCGAAAACATATTTAAGCCATTTGTAAAAGAGAGGGCTAAAAGCCCAAAATAGAGAAAAGCAACTAGGATCTAAATCTACGACTAGTACTAACACCAACACAATCAGCCTGGATAAAAAAAACACAATCGGCCAATAAAAAATTATAACTAGGGAGGAGGCAACTGAAGCTGATCAGGCCATAGTCGAACGTAAAGGCATAGGAAGAGAGCCAATGACTACGTAATTTGCCTCTCGATATGTGTGGGGGAAAGGAGCAATAGGGGAATTGAAGAGGTTGCTAGAGTCCTGATGGCTGTAACAATGGAGCTACAAGGATGAGTGGCTGGTGCACATCTTAGTAATCAGGTTAACCACACATAAGGTGTCAGATTCATGATAAATTCAGTAATAGCTAGTTGGGAGGTATGAACACAAGACACCCTCTCTTCAGTGGCGTGTCCGACACATGTCAGTGTCAAACACGAGTGTGAAACCGCGTCGGACACCAGTCTATAGGTGTCAGAATAAAAATATTTTTGGTGGCTCGGACACACGTTGGACACGGTTTGACCATAACTCCAACACTACTCGAACACCTTATCGACATTATTGCATTATATTTTTGTAAAATAAAAACTAAACTGGTTAAAAAAGTAAAAAACATTTCAGTTCCAAAACTTCCACCTTTCCTTCCCTCCGCGTGTTGAAAAAGTTTAACAACTTTGTCTTGAGAAGATGAATAAACAAATCTTAATTTTTAAATATATAAGTGGTGTTCCGGTGTCCTATATTTTGGACATCACTCGTGTCCCGGTGTGCCGTGTTGTGTCCAGTGTCTGTGTCGGAGTCGGAGTCGGTGCTTCATAGACCGGGAGCCCGCTTGGAGGGTGGAGAAAAAGTGCCCACAATTTAGCAAGATTAATAGAGCAAGTACCAAGGTTACGAATGAAGCCACACCAATCCAACCCTCATGAGAGTTATGAAGCACTCCCCAACAGGTTGCACCCTCATCTTCATGTCTGAGAGATGCATCAACATTAAACTTGAATAAGTCATCATGGGGGAGGGATCCATTTAATTAAAGTATGAGTATAATCACAGCTAGGGAGGCCACACCACTGATGGGGAGAGCTATTCAAGTAGAACTCTATCACTTTATGATTGATACACTTAATCAGGGCCAAATTTGTAAAAGCATTAGAATTAGGGGAGAAAAATGGCCTTATTTATGAGTTCCAAATAGACCAAGCAGTAGGCAGAAAAAATTAGACACCAAGGAATACCATCATCAATTGAGAGGTGACAATTAAGATTCTTTTGAAACCAATTCCCCATATCATGGAGAAGAAACCACCATCAAACTTATCAACCCCCAAGAGTTCCACGTCCTCATTGCCCGAGGACAGTCCCGCAAAGCATGCAAGGAAGATTCGACATGCGATTGACAGATGGAGCAGCTGTCAATATTGACAATTCTTTTTTCTTCAGAAACATAGTTGTCTTGAGACCTCCCTTGATATCCATCCACATAAATGATTTGATACAATGAGGGCCTTTCCAAGCCCAAACTGATTTCCATATAGGATGCGTAGGATTATAAGCTGATTTATCCAGAAGTGATAAACTGATTTAGTTGAGAAGGAGCCATTCTGAGACTATTAGTTATGACTTAGGAACGAGTTTTTTTTTTTAGTTAGGTTATTATTTCAGTTAGGTTAGTTAGTCCTTGCTCTCTAAACTGCCTATATATAGTATCTTGCTGTATAGGGAAAGGTAGAATGTAAGTGAGAACGATTGCTGTGAACTTGCTGAAGTGCTTAACGAAGTAACCTTCTGAATTGGTGTAACCTTGAGAAGGTGGTTGAACCTTCTGAAGCTAATTGTCTGAAATAAGAGGAAGCATTTTTTTCTCTTGCATATTCCTTCTCTTTCTTCGTGTTCTTTGATTCTCTTATTCTTCAAGCTTTCAATTGCTTGTTATTACCCAACAAGTGGCGCCGTCTGTGGGGAGGTTGAAAGGAAAGATAATCAAGAATGGCAACGAAGTTTGATATTGAGAAGTTCTCTGGAGCAAACGACTTTACGCTGTGGAAGATCAAGATGGAGGCTATCTTGATACAGCAAGGGTGCGAGGAAGCGTTGAAGGGGGAGATGAACATGTCATCATCTTTGACGCAGGCAAAGAAAAAGAATATGGTTGACAAGGCAAGAAGTGAAATCGTTCTGTGTCTTGGTGATAAGGCACTCAGAGAGGTAGCAAAGGAGAAACAGCTGCAGGTATGTGGGCGAAGCTGGAATCTTTGTACATGACAAAGTCTTTGGCTCATAGACTCTGTCTGAAGCAACAACTTTACTCGTTCAAGATGGTGGAGTCAAGAAAGATTGAAGAGCAGTTGGCAGTCTTTAACAAGATTGTTGATGACCTTGAAAACATTGGTGTGAAACTTGAAGATGAGGACAAGGTCGTTATCCTTCTTAATTCTTTACCTAAGACCTTTGAGCATTTCAGAGATGCGTTGCTGTACGGAAAGATCAGACAATTACTCTGGAGGAGGTTGTGACCTTAGTTCGAACCAAGGAGTTGCAGAACTTCAAGATTCGAAGGGTGTAGAGGAGGTTCCATCTGGTCTAGTTACAGTGAAAGGCAAGGGAAAAAAGTCAGAGATAAAGGAAAGAAGGCAAAGTCTGAAGGCAAGAAGCAGATCAAATGTTACAGTGTCAGAAGATGGGTCATATCAAGAAGCATTGTCCTGGGAAAGATGCCAAGGAGCCTAGGATATAGGAAACTGTAGATGTTCAGAGGCTTCTGAAGGATATGAATCTGCAGGTGTTTTGGTAGCTTCGTCTGAAGACTCTCTGAAGAGTTGGGTCATAGATTCAGGGTGTACCTATCACATGTGCCCTGTGATTTGTGGGGTCCATCCAGGACTTAGACGCATGGTGGAGGGTCTTATTTTCTGAGCATTATTGTGACTTCTCAGGAGAGTTTGGACCTACATTCTAAAGAACAGACTGAGACTTTGTAGAAGTTCAGAGAATGGTATGTTCAGACAGCTAATCAACAGGGGACCAAGCTGAAGGTACTGAGAACAGACAATGGGTTGGAATTTGTTTCACGATGAGTTTAACAGTTTTTTGCAGGGACCAGGGAATCAAAAGGCATAAAAACTGTGGCAGGGACTCCTCAACAAAATGGACTTGCTGCAAGGATGAGCAGGACCATTCTAGAGAGAGTCAGATGCATGCTTTGGGAGCAGGGATGCCTAAGAACTTCTGGGAGAAGCTGTTAACACTGCTGCGTATCTGATTAACAGGTGCCCTTCGTCTGCTTTGGGGTACAAGATACCTATGGAAGTTTGGAGTGGAAAGCCAACTGATTACTCTAATCTGAGGGTGTTTGGGGCTTTGGCATATGCACATGTCAAGCAGGTAAGCTGGAGGCACGAGCTGAGAAGTGTATCTTCCTTGGATACGCTGAAGGAGTAAAGGGATATAGGCTATGGAGGTTAGAACCTAAACCTTTAAGCTTATTATCAGCAGGGATGTAACATTGATGAGACGAGAATGGGAATGCTTGGTGGAGACTCTGAAATGGGAGGGAAAAAACTCACATTGAGATGGAGGCATCTACGAGCAAACTCGGGGAGGATCATCTGAAGACTTCAGAAGGTACCTACTTCAGATGATACTTCAGCAGGTACATCAGATGATACTTCAGAAGGTTCAGACTTCAGAAGGTCTGAAGGCTTCAGAAGGTTAGAAGACTTCAGAAGGTCAGAACGCGCTATGAATAACTATCAGCTAGTTCGTGATAGAGAAGGAGGGTTCCAAAACCTACCAAAAGGTTTGGACATGCTGACCTTATCTGTTATGCTCTTAGTATGGCTGAAGAGATATAGGGTTCAGATGAACCAAGAAACTTCAGAGAGGCACAAGAGAGTTCAGAGAGGCTAGCAATGGCAACGTGCCATGGAGGAGGAACTTGATTCGCTGAAAGAAGAACAACACATGGAGACTTGTAGACTTACCTGAGGCACAAAAGGTAGTCAGATGCAAGTGGGTCTTTAAGAAGAAAGACGAGATTCCTGATGTTGAGAAAGCGAGGTTCAAGGCAAGGCTTGTAGCTAAGGGATTTTACACAGGTTGAGGGTGTGGATTATAATGAGATATTCTCACCAGTTGTAAAGCACTGTTTCATCAGGATTTTAATGTCAATTGTAAACCAATTGATTGGCATCTGGAGCAATTGGATGTCAAGACAGCCTTCCTGCACGGAGATCTGGATGAAACCATTTACATGGAACAACCAGAGGGGTTTGCTGAGGATCAGAGAGTGTGTCTACTTCAAAAATCATTGTATGGTTTGAAACAGAGCCCAAGGCAGTGGTATAAGAAGTTTGATGATTTTATGATGAGAATGGACTTCAGCTAGTGTAGTTATGACAATTGTGTCTACATTTTAAGAGAAGAACAAAACATTTTGTACCTGCCCTTGTATGTAGATGATATCCTGGTGGCTAGCCGTAACAAGCACATGATCAATCAGCTCAAGACAAGATTATAATTCAGAATTTGAGATGAAGGATCTTGGGGTGGCCAAACGCATACTTGGCGTTGATATAGTAAGAGATGATTCAAAGGGTGTATTGGCGCCTAACTCAGCAGGTCTATCTGAAGAAGGTGTGCAATCTAAAACCTGTGGGCACACCCTTGGACACCACATGAAGCTCTCAAGGAGTCAAGCTCCTGATTCGGAAGATGAAAGGAGGAAGATGGATGTTGTTCCCTATGCTAGTGGGGGTTGGAAGCATCATGTATGTTATGGTTTGTACAAGACTAGACTCGGCTCATGGTGTAGCATTGTCAGCAGTTCCATGGGAGACCCTGGACAAGCACATTGGAGTCTCTGAGTGGATTCTCAGGTACCTGAATGGAACTCGGGATTCAGGATTACTATATCAGAAGAAACGGTACCGTCTCAGAAGGTGAGCTCCATTGAAGGGTTCGTTGATGCAGACTATGCAGGGTGTGTGGATACACGAAAATCCTTATCGAGGGTATGTGTTTACTCTATTTGGAGACTTGCAAATGAGTTGGAAGGCAAAACCTTCAATCAGTAGTAGCGTTGTCTACAACAGAGGACTGAGTATATTGCGTTGTTTGAAGGAATGAAGGAAGGTCTATGGTTGAAAGGCATGCTGAATGAGTGGGAATTGAACAGGAGTGTGTTCAAATTCATTGTGATAGTCAGAGTGCTATTCACTTGGCCAATCATCAGATGTACCATGAAAGGACCAGCACATTGATGCGAAGTTTCACTTTAATCAGAGAAGTTGTTGAAATAGGGGCAGTGAGGATTGTGAAGATTGCGTCTGAAGACAACCCTGTTGATATGTTGAACCAAAACACTACCAAGATGCAAGTTTGAGAGATGCTTAACTTGGTGGGCTTCATCTGAATGCTGTCATTCCAAATCAAGGTTGGAGATTGTTAGTTATGACTTAGGATGAGTTTGTTTCCTTTCAGTTAGGTTGTTATTTCTGTTAGGTTAGTTAGTCGTTGCTCTCTAAACTGCCTATATATAGTATCTTTGCTGTATAGGGAAAGATAGAATGTAAGTGAGAACGTTGCTGTAAACTTGCTGAAGTGCTTAACGAAGTAACCTTATGAATTGGTGTAACCTTGAGAAGGTGGTTGAACCTTCTGAAGCTGATTGTCTGAAATAAGAGGAAACATTTTTTTTCTCTTGCATATTCCTTCTCTTTCTTCGTGTTCTTTGATTCTATTATTCTTCTAAGCTTTCAATTTCTTGTTATTAACCCAACAAGAGACAATGACCAAATAACCCTGTCCTTTCCAGTAGCTTCCTGAGGGGAATATGGGCATATATTTCATAAATGACTTCATTAGGCAGAAGGTCTATCAGTAAGTGGGATTTCCCAGTTCCCCAGATCATCAATCATATCCTTCACAGTCAAATGAGACAGGTCCATGGGAATGGGATTAGTTAAAGTTTCCGACAGAGTGATGCTAGAGTTAAGCCACGGGTCATCCCAAAACCTCACATAGATACCATCACCCGGCTTCCATCTACAACTCCTAAAAAAGGATCCCAGATTTGGCAAATACCCTGCCAAAGAGGGGATATACAATGTCTCCTTCGAACAGTTGGCAATATCTAGCGTTACCAGTTTTGTACTTTGCCTTTAAAATCTAACCCATAAACCCCCTGGGTTTGTCACAATTCCCTAGGTAAGTTCATAAATAAGGCTTTGTTGAAAGTATGAAGGTCACTAAACCCCATCCCTCCTCCAGAGCATTTAGGGAGGCAAAACTCATCCCATGATAGTGAGTTCAGCTTCCGGTCATCATTACTAGACCCCCAAACAAAAAATTCCTGGCCAAATTCTCTAAACTTTTACAGATGGTCTTTAATTGGAAGCACGGTCATTTGCATAGTATAGGTTGGTAAGGATGCCACTACAAGCCTTGGGTCAATGTACTCTACCAGCAAAAGAAAGGGAATTTGCTCTCCAATTTGCTAGTCTTTTCTTTGTTTTCTCAATCAAAAATCTATGATTGAGGATGCGCTTTCTTCCCGAAAGAATTGGGACACCCAAATACTTACCCAAGTCACAAGGGCTCGCTCAAGTGAGGGACAAGGAAGAAAGGGAAGAGTCTCTGAGTTGAGGCTCGCTCGAGCGAGAGAACCCCTGCAGCATCAGGGGTGCTCTCTGAGTTCGGGCTCGCTCAAGCAGGTGGATCCCTCGCTTGAGCGAGGGAGAGGAGAGCTCCAGGGGGTGTTCTCTGACTTCGTGCTCGCTTCGCTTGAGTGAGGGAGCTTTTTCAGCGTTAATTGTGTTGCTCGCTCAAGCGAAGCATCTGCTCTCGCTTGAGTGAGCGGGCGTGATTTCAGTTATAAAAAACAGAATTTTAGGGCTTTTGCCCTCATTTCTCTCATTCTCCTCCCATTTCTAGAGAGAGAAGCTAGAGAGAGAAGGGGGAGATTGAGGGAGGAGCATGGATTGGAGGCCACCCCCACCATTCAAGGAGCTTGGATCTTCATCCCCATCCCTCCATTTTTCCTATTTCCTCCACTAGAGGTGAGTGTGGTTCACCCACTTACTTTCATATTTAATGAATACCCTTGTATGCCTAATGGGGTTCATTTTTAATGAACCCCATTAGGCATATCGATCCCAATCAGTTAATCTTTTTCGTTCCTCACTTTCGGTCGAGGGAGGGGACTTTCTTGTCCAAACCCTTTATGTCTTTATCGCATAGTTGTAGCTTCGGGAAGTGAGCGGGAAATAGAGTACAATTCCGGATCAACTAGTAGTTAGGTACCGGGAAGTCGTCATTGATAGGATTAGAGGAATTGTGAGTGGACAAGAGAGAATTCAGAATGCCAAGGATCGAGGTAAGTAACGAGGATGATCAATTATGATATTTGGTTTAGCAAACCCTTCCTATTAGATTAAGGATTTTGTAGGACCAATTTAGGAAGACTTCGAGGTTCCATAGGATGCTAAGAAGAAGGACCCCATAAGACTAGGAGGCAGAGAGTATAGAGAGGTACAAACTAGAGACCCGGATTTGGGGAGAGATATATAAGGAGAAAACCGAATAGGATACACCTAAGAGTTGAGGCATCACCGAGGGAGAGTGAAGGCAAGGAGACCCTAGTTGTGTCTAGACGTCGGTAGAGAGCCAAGAGGAAGAAAGGGGGGTACTGAACCATTAGGGGATAACTACCATAGAGTTATGAGGATCAGAGTGCGCAACAGAAACCTCGACCAGTTTCCAATAGGTTTAGAAACCTCGGAGGAGGCAGGGTAACCAGGGAAGGGTTGGAGTTATTGAAAAGGGAAAGAAGGGGTCTTTAGGACCCTGGTTCGAGGACCTAGCAGAGTACCTCACCGTTTGCCAGGTACGTTACTCGCTAGAGAGGAGTGTTCACTTTGCTCTCCACTTTCAGCCATGAACAGTTTCTTCCAGCACCTGTACGGTGCAAGGAGCACAAAATCGATTCTGTCTGCCACTAGCCTTATTCTAGTGGTAGATTTCCAATCCGACGAAAATCCTTACAGCGCACAGATTCAACAACGCGCAACATATTCAAGTGTAGAAGCTAGAGTTTGGGGTGCATGTCCTTTTAATCTCTGAGTAGGTTGACAAGAACAGTGACCCTTCTGAAGGATCGCTCCAGATAACATAAGGTAGAACCCTTGAGTGTTGCCGTTAGGGGTAACCACTTTGGGTGTCGGAGCTGATCTAACAATCGTAGTAGAGGGCGGTGTATACTTTAAAGGGCAGAGGATGGTAATAGGCCGCTAAGTTCTTAGCGGTGTGAGGGAATTCTCAACTAAATAGAACTAGATAGCTGCACTACATTTCCACTTAAGCCTTGTCACTAGGTTGGTAGAGAAGAATTACGGTCATATGCCACAGAAAGGATGATCGAATTAGGTCGGGAACCTTAAGGCACGATCTAGCCAGTTAGGAATCACGGAGGACATGGGTCACCGGTTAGGTGGTGTTTCACAAAAGAACCTAGAGTGAGATCCGTTTAGGAGACTTTAGCAGGTAGAGGTAGGAACACTAGATGGGCATGGAATTATAAGGGGTTTAAGGGGATGAAGTAGAGATATTGAGGGAAAATGAAGCAAATTTTGAAGACAAAATTTATTTAAGGGGGGGTAGAATTGTAACATCTCGGAAATTAGAATCTAGAAATACCGTGGAAGCCTTAGGCTGTGAGTCCTGCCAAAGAAAGAGAGGTTAGAAGTAATATGAGAACTTAGGGACTTGAGTGTGAATTTGATAAGAAGTAGAGAATGTATTAAGAGCTAAGAGTTTTAAGAGGGTTTAGAAGGGAAACCAGGCGTTAAGCCAAGGACAATTGTAGAACTAACTTAGAAGAAATCACACCTTAAGATGGAGAAAATTTTAGGTATAAAGAGGAGTCCGAATGTAGGGGCGTTGAATGAGGGAATTAGATATAGAAGGAAGGGATTAGTTACAGGATTGATGTAAGTGAGGGAAGAGATTCAGCTGAAAGGAACTCAATTAAAAGAAGGTTAATACACTAGGAATAGAGGGGAGGAGGGAGTAGGACGAAGAAAGGAAGGAGTTGAGTTCAGGTAGGCTTGCTCAAGCGAGCAAGGGCTCGCTCAAGCGAGGGACAGGGCAGAAAGGGGGGAGCCTCTGAGTTGAGGCTCGCTCAAGTGAGCAAAGGCTCGCTTGAGTGAGAATGCCTACAGCATCAGGGGTGCTCTCTTAGTTCGGGCTCGCTCAAGTGAGCGGATCCTCGCTTGAGCGAGGGAGAGGAGAGCTCCAGGGGGTGCTCTCTGACTTCGGGCTCGCTTAAACGAGCAGGGAGCATTTTCAACATTATTTGTGTTGCTCGCTTGAGCGAGCGCGTGCGATTTCAGTTTTTAAAAACAGAATTTTACTGCTTTTTGCCCTCATTTCTCTCATTTTCTCCATTCTAGAGAGAGATGCTAGAGAGAGAAGGGGGAGACTGAGGGAGGAGCATGGATTGGAGCCACCCCTACCGTTCAAGGAGCTTGGATCTTCATCCCCATCCCTCCATTCTTCCTATTTCCTCCATTAGAGGTGAGTGTGGTTCACCCACTCACTTTCATTTTTAATGAATACCCTTGTATGCTCCCTATTCTCACTTCCCTTGCTTACATTGCTTGTTTATGATTGATTAGAGATGATTTTTGGGTTGTTGGTTGGATTGATTGATTGTTTGTTTCATGGCTCAAACCCTAAGTTAGAAGATTTGGGGTTTTTGTGTAGTGGTTGTATATTGATGTTGAGGCCTTGGGAGAGTTGTACATTCATGCACATGCTCATGAAATTATTGTCATTCCTCAAATCATAATCCATGCATGTTTAAGAAAAGGTTTGGGACTTAGGACCTAATGTTTTGAAAGAAAGGAATTGGGTCTTAGGACCTCATGTTTTGAAAGAAAAGAATTGGGTCTTAGGACCTTGTGCTTTGAAAGAGAAGAGTTGGGTCTTTGGACCTCATGTTCATAGGTCTTCAGACCAAAGTGGGGTCTCCAGACCAAAGAGGGGTCTTCGGAGCAAAGAGGAAAAAGAGGAACGAGGTAATCACATTTACTCATAGGCCAAGGGGTAAATGAGGTTCCTCAATTAAATGAAACACTTGCATATCATCTTTGTTTGTTCATAAAAGTTAAAGAGGGTGGCCCTGGATAGGGGTGTCCAAAATGTTTGAAAGAACCGTATTGAATATAGAACTGTACCGTACCGAACTAAAAAAGGCCGCACTGTTATAAAAGTTAATAAAACTGAACCGGGTGTGCTCGAACCGACTTGCGAACCAGAACTCCACTCACTGAAAGAGTTTGAACTGCAGGAACCACGAACCTTAATCAACCACGAACCAAAATCAGATCAAAATCGTAACCCTAATTCCCAAACACAATTCCTAACTAAGTTGCGATTCACAATCTCACAAACCCGAAATCAAATTAAAAACCCACTTCGAATTTGAATTCCTCTTTGAATCCTCTACTGCTACAATCGTTCGAACTCACTCACGTTCGAATCGTCCCGAAGTTGTTCACGTTTGAAACGTCTTGAACTTGTTCACAATCACGGTTGGTTACCTTGCTCAAATCAATGTTAGATCTACATTTACAACATCTTTGTGTTTTGATTTTTTTATCTATACTATGTAGGTTTGAGTGGTCCATTTTCAAGGAGACAAAGGAGTTGTTTCAGGTACTGATTTCTGCATGTACCATTTTTGTTTTCAAGAATGGTTTGTGTTTCTGAGTGTTGTTCTGTCTCTGGTTTCTGTTTCTTCCTCACTCACTTCATTGAATTCTGATATGAACTCCATTAGACTCTGTTGACTTAAAAAGGACTTAGCTGATAATTCCCTCTTCTGCTATTTAACTGATTTTGGCATTCACTCTTTGATAGCAAATCTGGTGATGTTGTTGAGTAATTAGTTCTAATAAACCAGTTCAAAACTCGTTTTAAAGTCAGTTCAGAACACCTAGAACTGGCATTTAGCTCTTTAAACTAAATCTAATTCAGCTTTTCAACTTCAAAACTGATTCACCAGACTAAAAGAGCCTGTTTAGTTTGGTTCAGGATGTATAAACAAATTTGGTTCACAGTTTGACCAATTATTTTATGGTTTGGTGCAGTGTTGTTTGGTTTACTGTGCTAAAGTGCACTATGAACAGCCTTAATTTATCCAAACTTTTTCTATAACTCATTGAAGAGAGACCATATTTTCTAGAATCATCTTTCTCTGTCATGTTCCCTACTGCCAAAATACGCTTGTCCAAAATAGAGGTCCAGACAGATTTTAGCCTTGCATTCTCTCTTGAAATTTTGGATAGTAGTAGATCAATCACAATTTTGATCATTTTATATGGTTCATGTCTTGATAGGATACTTTTTTATCTATGTAGCCAACTCCACTTAATGGGGCAAAATTGCTTTGGATGTTGTTGTATTCAGTCTCAATTTTTCCCCATTATCACTGTCACAATGACTAGGAGCTGTTGAGAAACTGGCAAGCGTACCAAAATCCCAGCAGTATAATAGTAAGCAAGAGTATTGTATCCACAGGGAACAATTCAATTTATAAAGATTAGTGGTCACAACTATCAAGTAAAAACAGATGGTTGTTTGTTGAGAATTGCGAACTTAAATAAAAACAGAAAATAAATTGAGATAGGTAGAGACAGTTACTTGGACTAGGATTGAACTTCGTTTCATCGCACCACTTTCATATGTGAACTTCAATAATATTTATGAATATATTATTATGATACCTTAGCCAAACTATGTTATTCCGCGTAGGTTCCTCGGATCGCGAAATACACAGAAATAATTCATGCGGGTTCTCCCAGCGACAAATTACCCCAGCTTTAAAGATCTACTTTCGGTTTGTTAACACTATCAATTTGCCCTATATTCCTATAGTGACTACTATTAGTATTTTTACCAATCAGAGTTCAAGTTTCCTATTCCTAGACTCCCCCAAACTCGCTATTGATTTTACAAAACCATTTTCCAATGCATCCCATAAAATCAACCTATAACTTCGGCACAGGCGGAAGCTAAGCATTAAGCACAGAATAAAAATACCGATATCATAAAAACAGGGATTCATAAATATTAAAGAGAATTCACATACAATTGGGGATTGAATCGACTACATTCAATCCTATCGGAGAGTTTAGCTACGCATGGTAGCCATTACAAACCAACGGAGAAACTGTCACACTTTTCTCCAGCCCTAACTTCTGCTTTGCTGTCTCCCTTGGGTCTCCGGGACTTACTTTGATCTTTGAAAAAGGTCTTTTAAATAGAAGTTGGAAAGCTATATGAAATTTGGAAGGAATCTGATTTGAAATCCTTTGAAAAACTGATCCCACTCCAACCTGCGCTCAGCGCAGATGAAGCAGGATCTAGAGAGTAATTTAATTGCTGCGCTCTACTTGCGCTCAGCGCAGGTGGAGCGTGATTCACGTTCCAGCTTTCCTTGATTTCCTCTTTTTCAGCTTGATCTTTTTCTGATCTTATCCTTATTTGCTTTGCTTTCCTTATTTCCCTCTTTTTGACTTGATTTTTTGCTGATTTGATCTTAAATTTGAATTTAGAATTTAATCTGCAGAATCCTTATCCAAATAATTGTTGATTATATCTTGATCAGCTGCCATTTAAATTCTTATCTTGCAGATTCTCTTTTCAAATAGATGCTATCTTTTTTCTCCATTTAAAACCTTCCTTTTTATCTGCAAAATCAACAAATTTTCTATCAAAATAGCATCATATTCAAATTCAAATCAAATAGTTACAAAATATGCATTTATTACTAAAAAGAGGTAATTTGGGGCATAAATTTACTATTTTATTCTTGATAAGTGCAGAAATTATATAGTAAATTATCATATATTTTTCACTTATCAGGAGCCACAATTTCTTTTTTCCCTTTATCAGCCCACAGAAATATAGATATATTTTCTTTGCTCAGTGTAAGTTACTTACCACTTGGGCAATACTCGAATGACCGAACCACTTTTCAAATTGGGATAGAAGAATGCAAACCATATGATGCTTATCCTTTTGGATTAGAAAAAAAGATAGCAACGCTCTAATTACGCATTAGTAGTAGTCATCATAACAATAATCTGCAATTTACAAGTTGTTGATGTTCAGTATTTTAAATGTAGTTTCTTTTATAAATTTAAATATGAATAAGAAAGAAGTAAATAATTTTTATTTTAAAAAATGGAAAGCAGTCATAGTCTGAAACCACAAACTCTCATAAAGTCTTGAATCAATGTCCTGTATATCCACAAATTTATTTTGGAATATTTTAATCCTAGCAACATGTATTTAGTGGACTGTTAGTGGCTTACACAAGACTTTGCAACTTGTATTTGGTGGACTACTGGTGGCTTGCACAGGAAATTAACTAGAAATTGTAGCAGTGAGTTTATTAAATAGAATAATACTATTATAATGTCCACTGAAATGGCTGTGAAACCGCACCCCCAATATTTCTATAGGAACTTCAACCCTATTGTTTCTTAGTCCTTTCCTTCCCAATAGAGAAAGAGAAGATAAGAAAGATTTCAAATCAAACTTCCTTCCAAAACAAGAACTCGTAAAATGGAGTTCTTCATATATCTCTGTCATGTTCTTCATATATCAACACTTTTCACCTCTGTCCCAATAGCTGTTTGGTCTCTGTTTGGTGTGTAGCCTCTTTGGGAGAATGATAGGAGTTGTTGGTTTACTTAAATAATTATATAATAAATAATCTTCCATTAATCCTGAGACAAGTGACACAAACTAGACAGCGTGTGATAGAAGAGTAAGTATAGAGGAAGGTTGTGTAGTGTGATGGCTTCTCTGATTGAGATTTGCTTCTCTTAAAACAACCAAACAAAAGTCAATAGCCTAATAGAAAGGGAATATTATGACTCATACAAAGAAGAAAGGAATAGTTAGAAAGAGATCATAGCAAATGACAGCTTCTTTCTTTCTTTTATTAATTACATTACATAGAATAAAATAGACTTAATGAATGAACTATATAGCTAAGCTTAGTCCTGTTGCTGTTGTTAGCTAAACTTAGAGGAAATTAATGAGGCTTCTCTTATTTGTAAACAAGCATTATGTTATGTATATTGTGTTTACCTTTACAATTCTACTTTGATTTGAATTCCCATTCCCATGTACTTTGCTGAAATTCTCATATACCCTATGTTTTTTTATGTTACTCAAGTACATATGGTTTTAGTTTATGTATTTTTATTCAAGTTAAATTTGAGCGAAACCTTAGTTTCCCATTTGAGATTCAATATTAATAAGCGTGTGTACTTTTTTGAGGTGCCGCTCATTAATATTGAATCTTGAATTGTCCAAGTCGGACAGTTTGGGAAGAAACTTTTTTTGCACTTGTTCATAGTTAGTTTTAAATCTTATATCTTAGACTTGTTGAAATTTCAGTTCACACATTTCTCATTGTCTCTGGGTGCATGCTTGATCATGGTATATGTCACCATGTTCAAGTTGTGGAGACCAATGGGAAATGCTGCCGAAATTTTGTCAAGTATAAGATATGAGATTTAAAACTAACTATTAAACAAGTGCAAAAAAGGTTTCTTCTCGAATGGGATAGGGCCCTACCTTGTAAAGGAGTTGAGGAGGGAGATAAGGATGGAATTAATGTGTTAGTTTTTTAAACAAATGTCGTCACTTGGTGATCCCATGGACTCACCTTTGCGGGAGACCGCAGGACATTCGATTTCTACTACGCCAGTTGCCTTTGGCACAGCTGCACCGTTACCACCTTGTAATAACCGATCAACGGCCTGGGATCACTTTACTGCAGAAACTGGTGAAGAGAAGAAGGCAAGATGCAATTATTGTGGTACCCTAATTAAGTATAGGGATGGGACAAGTGGTACGCAAACCCATTTAAAGAGATGCAAGAAGAACCCCTATACAGTACCAAATAAAAGGCCAAGAACTGATGGTGCCTCATCACAAACTATAGAAGGGCAAGTGGGTGGTGGTGTTAGCTCTTCGCCGACTTATTTTAAATTTGACCAAGAGGTATGTCGAGCAGAACTTGTGAAGATGTTTGTGGTTGCTGAGCTCCCATTTCAGTTTGTGGAGAACGAAGCATTTTGTAAGTTTTTGGGAGTCTTGCAACCTCGATTCAGTGTCCCATCATGCTCTACATTAACGCGTGATATTTATACACTCTTCAAAGAGGAAGGAGAAAAGTTGAAGAAATTTCTTGAGAAGCATTGCGGAAGAGTTTGTCTTACCACAGACACATGGACGTCGATCCAGAATTTGACGTACATGAGTCTGACTGCACACTTCGTTGATAATAATTGGAGGTTGTAGAAGAAAATTTTGAACTTTCGCCAAATCACGGGACATTCAGGAGAGGTGATGGCTAATAATGTTGAGATGTGCTTGAATGATTGGAATCTGAATAGGGTATTTAGTCTAACTGTGGATAATGCTTCGTCTAATGACCTTGGTATTCAATACCTGAAAAAGAGGTTGATGTCTTGGAACAACATGCTTTTGAAAGGGGAGTATATTCATATGTGTTGTTGTGCGCACATTTTGTCCTTAACAGTGAAGAAAGGAATGAAAGAGGTAAACGAATCTATTTTAAGAATTCGTAGTGTAGTTAAGTACATCAGATCATCTCCTTCTAGATTAGCTAAATTCAAGGTGTGTGCTGAACAAGAGAAAATTTCCTACAAAGGTCTTATTTGCCTAGATGTTGACACTAGGTGGAATTCAACATACTTGATGTTGGAGGTAGCTGTCAAGTATAGAAAAGCCTTTGACTTGTATGAACTACGAGACACCAAGTATGCTAGAGAACTAACAGTGAAGGAGAAAGATGCACCTGGTGAATCTGATTGGAACTCTGCTCATTCCCTTTTGCCTTTTCTGAAGATGTTTTATGATGTAACAATCCGAATTTCTGGTTCTTATTATGTCACCAGTAATATCTATATGAAGGAGGTATTTGCGATTGGAAGGAAGATCCAACAGTGTCAAGATCATAGTGATGATCGCATAAGCTTGATGGCTACTCGGATGAGAAGTAAATATGACAAGTATTGGGGAACACCTAGTAGCATTAACATTTTGTTATTGATTGCAGTCATCCTTGATCCTAGGTGTAGGTTGGACTATGTTAACACCTTTCTTGGGTATTTGTTTGACATTGATAAGGCAAATGAATTAAAGTTGAAATTGTCTTTTGGTTTAAGATCACTTTATGAGCAATACCAAGGTATTGAGGAGGGTTCCCAGATTAATCAGGAAGTCATGTTGGATGAGGATGATGATGATATACATGGTATGGGCTTCTATTTACAAGTAACCGGGCGTAAATTTGATACAAAATCTGAGCTAGATAAATATCTGAAAGAAGATGCTGAGCCCTTTAATAAGTCAGTAGAGTTTGATATTTTAAATTGGTGGAGAGTCAACTCAGCAAGATTTCCTATCCTTGGAAACATAGCTCGGGAGGTATTAGCCATTCCTGTTTCTACCGTAGCATCAGAATCTGCATTCAGTACTAGAGGAAGGGTTCTTAATCCTTATCGAAGTTCCATAACTCCTAAAATGGTGGAAGCACTTGTTTGCACACAAGATTGATTGAAAGGAACACCTTTCTCAATGCTTTCTAATGAGTATTTTGAAGAGCTTGAGAGATTTGAGCAAGGTAATGTTTTCTTGATGTTTTACATATTTAGGTTATGTTTTACTGTTATATTTTAGAAAGTAATGAAAGATTTTTCTTTTTTACAGAGATGACTTCTGCACATGAAGGGACTTCTTCGGTGGCTATTGATCTTGATGATTGGGGAGTTTGCTTGTATTTGAATATCTATGTAATGATTTAGGATTAGCATATATGTGTAATAGTTTGGGATTATGATATGTGTAATGAATTTCTTCAGTAATACAATTTCCTATATTTTAGTGTGATGATTTTTACTTCAAAATCTGTTCACCATTCTACTGGAATTTTCTGTTGAGAAGGCTGGTCCTGGTCATGCATACAACTTTATAAGTGTTCTTTGACGTGACTAAGCCTGTATTTCTGTCCCTCTTGGTTTTAATTACTCAGTGGAATGAGTAATTTTACACATATTTATTAATTCAATTTGAAACCTAATTATCATGCTTGGGCTATGAATGCTTGATCTTAAATTTCCTTGGCAGAAAAGAATTTGATTTATGGACTTGTTTGATTAGGACCTTGATCAATATGTATAAGGGAATCAACCATACTCTTAAATACTTTTATACTGTGAGTTGCATAAGGTTTCTCTAATTTTGTTTTAATGGTATTACAGGCTTGCCTTCTTCTAACTCCTGAGGGAAAATCCTGTGTTAACTACGCTAGGCGTGTCAGTCAAATCTTACAGGGCCTAGATGACATGCAGGTGCCACTCTAAGTCCAAGTTATATTACTGATTCTTTATGTATGGTGTTAATAACATAATGCTGTAAATTTGATGCAGAATAATTCCAAATCTTGGTTTATATCTCTTCTGTGTAGATATCTTACTTGAATGCACTATGATTTGGTTTATATCATGTGCTTGAGATAAATGGCTAATTAAATGTGTTTACTCAACTTCTATTTTACGGTGTAAATCTGAAGCCAAATTAATTAGAATGATTTTTTTTGGCTCTCAATTTTGGTACCATAAGGAATGTCCTACTTTGTTCTATTCTATCATGGGTTTCTCTTGATGTTTCAATTATAATATTGCTAAAGCAATTTCACTAGTGAGATTCTCTGGAATAACATGTCATGTCATCCACTGGAAGGAATCATATTCAATCAAATTGGAATACTATCCAACCAACTAAAGACAACGTGTGGAATCTAGAAAGGAATAATGAAAAAACCTTTAAATATGGAGAAAGTCATTATTAAGTCAAAACAAAAGAAGTACAATATTATTAGTTGTGACAACATCCTTGACAGTTTGTATATATTTCTAACGAGTTGAGCTTACAAAATGTTCCTTTTTATTAGTGCTTATGCTAAACTTGTGCAGATTTCATGGATGGAGAAGTTTCTGCAGAAGGGAACTGAGATCACTGCTCCTGTGTCAATGGCTCCGCCTGGAACTACTAGACTTGGGGGTTCTGAAGTTCCTTTGTCAAAAGGAAGTACTCTGCGATCTGATGTTACTGCTCTAAACCACTTTTTTCTTGTCATTTGATCTCTGACCATAATATTATGCTTTGTTGATCTTCTAGATTTGATTATCCTAAGCCAACTTTTCAGAATCTAATGAAAGAGCATTGCATGGAGCCATTTTATTCTTGGTTGTATTTGCTGTAATTGCTGCTGGTTATGTACTTATTAAGGTACTGCTTCCCTGCAAATGAATAATAAACACTGACAGTGGCATGTCATCATCATTTGTTGTAATTGTTGTAATTAGTCTTTGCTTAATTTGCTCAATTAGTTTTTGAAAAATCAGCTCAGTAACTAGGAAAACCAGTTTATTGCACTAGGAAAATAGTGCTTGAAACCAGTTTAGAAAATAGGAAAAACCAGTTCAGCAGTTCAGAACCAGTTTGGTTCTTTTATTAAAAATCGGTTCGGTTCTTTTATTAAGAACCAGTTCACAGAACTGAAGAACCAATTCGGTTCGGTATTGAAAGTAACCAGTTCGGTTAGGTTCTTCCAAACTATTTTTCGGTTCAGTTCGGTTCAGTACAATTTTCCTCCTGAACTGTACCATGAACAGTCCTAGCCCTGGACAATGGTCCTTAGTCACATGGCCAAGCTCTCAAAAGACGTAATAGTGGAAAGACGCCCTAGTGTGGGTTAAACACTTGATTTCCTCTTGAGGAAGTATTTATTTGATTTCATAGTTATAACACACATGATTATTTGCCTAAACATCTGTTGGTTGAGCTGTGGCATTTAGGGGTGTCCAAGATTACGCAACCCGTCCGAAAACCATGATATCTGAGCAAAATTGAAGCTCAACGGACGGGTCACTGTGGGTCAACGGGTAAAAAAAAGACGGATACGTTTGGGTTAAGACGGTCGGTTTCGGGTTTCTAAAATATCACCCATCAAAAACCGAGACCGACCGAATATCCACGTCATCAATCTGTGTGCACTTAATTTCTTAGCCATTGATTTTCCTTTCAGATTAATCCTAGCCATACATCAAACAATATCACCCAGCCACACTATATATTTCGAAGTAATGTGAAACCCTAGCCGCTACCCCTCACAATCTCACAATCTCAGTCTAAACTCTCTCAAACCTAACTTCTCTCACTTGGTCACTCCTTCTCAGAATCTCTCTCAAACTGAGACGCTCTAACTCAATCCCCAAATCACTCTCACTCTTCTCTTTTTCTTCTTCTTCTTCATCCGTTGATGAGATTCCAGAACCATGGCGAGGCGTGGTTTCCGTGGCTTCCGAAAGTGTGACGGTGACCTTTCGTGTTCAGCTGGACGCATTTGGGCACGACAGACAAAGGAAAGGAAGGGCAGAGAACAAGATCTGTAGATCTGTGATGTTCGCAAGCAAGGACGGCGCGACGGTGGTTGATCTGCGATATTGCTCGGTCGCAACGACCATTCTAGTCATGTGCATATGGTCGCTGCCCGGAATCTGCAGATCTATGATGTTCGTAAGCAAGGATAGCATATCAGTGGTGAGGTTGTGCAGCCGCATGCATGTGCCGCTCGACGGTGGCTGAGACTTTGTTCGGTGTTCTTGTTCTATGTGTTTCAGAGGCGTTCTCTCTCTCTCTCTCTCCCCCCTTCCCCTTTCTTCTTTGGTTATGTGATATGTGTGTTTCTTGGTATCTTTTGTTTGGGTTCTTAAAATATCCTCTTTTATGATACAGGAAGCGGCTGATTTGGAGAAGAGAAAATCCATGGAAACTCGGTGACACTGAATAACGGGATGAAGATAAGGTTGCGACACTGTGGTGTTGAGTCTCAAAGGATTAAATATATGAAATTAAAAATATTTTGAGTCTCACTCTCTTAAGTTTTAATGAACAACAAATATAAAAGGCATTTATATGATACTATGCTCTCACAGTATGTTGCACTATTTCAGATCATGTTGTATGTGTAAAAGATCATCTGAAAGATCAACTTCATCTGAAGAGTGTTTATCATCTGAAGACTTGAAGATCATCTGAAGCACTCCTTGCATATGAAGGCTGAAGATATCAAGTTTAAGGTTTGACCCGTGAAACTATGTAAGAAGAACGTTCATCCCAATGGTCTAACCCTTTTCAGGATAAGAATCAGAGTTGCTTTCTCTCCTCGTTCAAATGTTTAGCATTTTTAAGGAAAGTCTGCAAAGCTGTTGTACTTGCTCAAAAGCATTGTGTGCGCAGACCTGCTGCACCTAAGACTGCTCAGAACGTGTTGGATAGAGTGTGTCTCAATGTCTCCTGAAGCATTTACTGCTATTTGACAACGGGAAACATTTTCTCGAAGACTATAAATATGACCATGCAGATTAAAGAACATAGAGAAGCAAAGTTATCAAAGAAACCTTACTCTGCGTAAACGCTGCAAAAATACTCTGATATTTTCTGTACATTTGCTTATTTGCTTATCCTGAGTAAATCTCAGTTACCTGTACACTTCTGATAAGTTCAATCTATCATCTGAAGATAGTTGATTGAACTTTATCTGTTTTTATCTTAAAACAGTTTGGGTTACAAGCCTGGAGAGGCTTATTGTCTGAAAGAATACTTGGGTTACACTTGGATAAGTGTCTGAGAGCCTGAAGAGGCTTGGTGAAAGAAACAATACTTGTGGTAGAGCCTAAAGAGGCTTGGTGGAAGAAACAATACTTGTGGTAGAGCCTGAAGAGGCTTGATAGAAAAGAATACTTGTAATCTTGCAAGGTTAGTGGAAATCCAGTGGTGGTTTGCCCTGGGACTGGACGTAGCTCACAGTGGTAGTGAGTGAACTAGGATAAATTCTTGGCTGAGTTTTCTTTCCCTCAAACTCTTTCAATTCAGTTTTTAAACTAACAAAGGGGTTTTGAAAAGTTTTCAAGAGCAAAAATATTAACATCAAACAAAACAATTTATCAAAACTGTCTTTGCGTCTGAACCAAGGTTCAGAAAGCAGTAACTAACTTCAGACGATCTTTCATCATCTGAAGTTTTTCAGAAACTTTTTTAAAATGTTTTCTAAAAACAAAAGGTTTCCATTGAAACACTATTCAACCCCCTTCTAGTGTTTCCCTGTTTTTCATACAGTTGGTTCCAGAGCTTATCCTCGGGGTTAGCACCTAATCAGTGCGGAGGACAGAGATCCAATGGAAACTTCTACCAGCAACAGACAGTATATCACTGAAGGAGCCTCCATCATGAGACCCCCAGCATTCAATGGAGTGGATTACCACTATTGGAGGGATCGTATGAAGTTGTTTATTGAAAGCAACAACATTGATGTCTGGGATGTGGTTACTGATGGAGACTACATGCCCTTGCATGCTGGAGTGCCCATACCTAAGGCTGAATGGACCTTGGAGCAGAAGGCTCGAGTTCAATTAAATGCCAAGGCGAAACTCTATCTGATATGTTCCTTGAACAAGTCAGAATATAAGAAGGTTCATGGTTGTTCATCTGCCAAGGAGATCTGGGATACACTTGCAGCAGCCCATGAAGGGACAAAGACTGTGAAGCAATCCAAGATCAGCATGCTTGTACATCAGTATGAGATGTTCAAGGTGGAAGAATCTGAAACTATAGACCTAATGTTTGGGAGGTTTCAGACGATAACCAATGGACTCAGATCATTGGGAAGAACCTTTGAATCCGGAGATAACAATCGAAAGATTCTAAGAAGCTTACCAAAGTCTTGGAGACCCAAGGTTACTGCCATTCAAGAAGCCTGAGATTTAAATTCTCTTAGAATGGAGGAACTACTGGGCTCTTTCAAAGTCCATGAGCTTGAACTTGGGGAGGATGACACCAAGAAGAAATCACTAGCATTGAACTGCAAGGCCAGACAGTCTAGGCATGGTAGCATGAAAGCCATGCAAGCAGAGGACACTTCAGAGGGTGATACCGAGTCTGAAGGTTGTTCAGAAGATGATGATCTTGCTCTTCTCAGCAAGAAGATTAAGAAAATTCTACAAAGAAAAGGAAGATACAAAAGATCTCAACCTTCCAATGTCAAACAAGGTAAATCAGGTAAAGAATTTATTATCACTGACAAAATTACCTATTTTGAGTGCAAACAGCCAGGTCACATGAAGACGGATTGTCCCAAGTTAAGGAAGCCAACCTTTCAGAAGAAGAAGTTTTTCAAGAAAAGGAAAGTATTGATGGCTACATGGGAAGATTTGGATGATTCCACTTCGGAAGAAGAGGATGATACTTCAGAAGAAGCCAATCTATGTATGATGGCAAGTCTACCATCTTCAGACAGTTTAGACTCTGAGGTAATTCCTTAAACTTTACAAGATCGGTATGATGACCTTGTTGAAAGTAGCAGAGAACTGTTTAATGAATTCAAAGAACTTTCAAGAGCTTTTACTCAAGCTGCTTTAGAAAATGAGAACTTGCAAAAAGAAAACCTTGCTCTTAAAGAAAAGCTACTTCAGCAAGATCCAAGTAGTTCTGATAATCTTGTTAAGGAGAACAAAAAGCTCAAAAACAAGGTTAGAGAATTAACTTTGGATCTAGCCAGATTTGTCAAAGGAAATAATAATCTCAATAGATTATTGGGCTCTCAGAGGCATTCCCTTGACAAGAGTGGCTTAGGTTATTCAGACACATCTTCATCTGAATCTTTTATATTTAATATGCCCGATAAAGGACCTAAGAAAGGTAATGAGTGTTCTAACTGTGGAAAGCCTGGACATGTTGAGTATCAGTGCAGACACAGAAGGAAAATAAGACCCAAAGCTAACAAAAAAGGACCCAAGAAGGTATGGGTACCTAAGAATTTGATTGTTCCTGTTGCAGATGTGTTTAACAGGACAAAAGAAACACCACAAATGGTACTTGGACAGTGGGTGCTCGCGACACATGACGGGAGAAAGGTGTTTGTTCCAAAGCCTTAGACCCAAAGCAGGTGGAGTGGTCACCTTTGGTGGAAATCAGCAAGGGAAGATCACTGGTATTGGGACTGTAGGTATGACTCCTATATCCCTCATTAAAAATGTGCTTCTGGTTGAAGGACTACAACACAATCTTCTAAGCATAAGCCAATTATGTGACAGTGGATATTTTGTGTCTTTCACTAAAGAAGGATGTATAGTCAAGAATACTTCAGATCATATCCTCTTCTCTGCTAAGAGACACAATAATGTGTACAAAGTTGATCTAGAGGAACTTACTAATCAGAATGTGAAGTGTTTTGTTTCCATCGAAGATGAAAAACAGATTTGGCATCAGAAACTTGGGCATGCTAGCTTGAGATTGATCTCAAAGCTAACTAAAAATAACTTAGTTAAAGGCTTGCCCAAGCTCTCATTCAAATATGATATTTTATGTGAAAATTGTCTGAAAGGGAAACAAACAATACACCCTTTTAAGAGTAAAAATGTTGTTTCAACCAGCAGACCTTTGGAACTACTTCACATGGATTTGTTTGGACCCACTAGAATAGAGAGTCTTAGCAAAAAGAAATATGGATTGGTCATTGTTGATGACTATACAAGATTCACATGGGTTATATTCCTAAGAAGCAAAGAGGAAACCTTTGAGAATTTTACAAAATTCTGTAAAAAGGTGCAGAATGAAAAAGGAATCTGCATATCTGCTATTAGAAGTGATCATGGTGGAGAGTTTGAAAACTCAAGCTTCAGACTGTTCCGTGATGAGAATGAGATCTCACACAATTTCTCTGTGGCTAGAACACCTCAGCAAAATGAGGTTGTTGAGAGAAAGAACAAAAGCTTGCAAGAGATGGGAAGAACCATGCTCATTTCAAGCAATCTACCTAGATCCTTTTGGGCAGAAGCTGTTCACACATCATGTTACATTCAGAACAGAATTTTGGTAAGACCAATTCTCAAAAAAACCCCATATGAATTGTGGAAAGGAAGAAAACCCAACATTTCCTACTTCCATATCTTTGGATATGAGTGTTTCAAACTCAACACAAAAGATGATTTAGGAAAATTTGATGCTAAGTCTGACAAAGGTTTCTTTATTGGATATTCTGAAACTTCTAAGGCTTACAGAGTGTATAACGCAAGAACCTTAGCTATAGAAGAATCTATTCATGTAAGATTCAATGACTTCAAAGAGATTGATAGGGAACTATCAGATCTAGAAGATGATTTTGCAGGTATGGAGATAAACCCAGATGTAAAATCTGAAGGATCATCTAAAGGACCTGCTGAGCAAAAGACTGAACTTGTGTCTGAAGCTGGACCTTCTCAGACCAACATTATTGAGTCTCAGACATAGTGTGTACCCTCTCACAATCGCGATTGGAGATACCAAACTCATCATCCAAGAGAGCAAATTATAGGTGAAACCTCAGAAGGAGTAAGAACAAGATCAAGATTCAGAAGCTTGAATAATCTTGCACTTCTCTCTGAGATTGAACCTAAAAACATTGAAGAGGCTCTGCATGATGAAGGTTGGATCCTAGCCATGCAAGAAGAGCTGAATCAATTTGCTAGGAGTGATGTCTGGACACTTGTACCTAAACCCCATGGGAAAACTATAATAGGAACCAAATGGGTATTCAGAAACAAGTTATCAGAAGAAGGAAAAGTAGTTAGAAACAAAGCAAGACTTGTTGCTCAGGGCTATAATCAGCAAGAAGGTATTGACTTCACTGAAACTTTTTCTCCTGTAGCGAGGCTTAAAGCCATTAGAATTTTACTATCTTATGCAGTAAATATTGGCATCACCCTATATTAGATGGATGTTAAGAGTGCCTTTCTCAATGGGTTTATTGAGGAAGAGGTCTATGTTAGACAACCACCAGGTTTTGAAGACACTACTTTTCCAGAACATGTTTTCAAACTGAAAAAGGCTCTTTCTGGTCTGAAATAAGCCCCAAGAGCTTGGTATGACAGATTGAGCAACATTTTAATCAAAAATGGTTTTCAAAGAGGAAAAGTAGATACAACTTTTTTCAGAAAAATGTCCAACAAAGATTTCATTCTTGTTCAGATATATGTGGATGACATTATATTTGGTTCTACTGATTCTTCATTATGCAAGGAATTTTCTGAACTTATGCAATCTAAGTTTGAGATGAGCATGATGGGGGAACTTAAGTTCTTCCTAGGACTTCAGATTAAGCAACAATCTGATTATATATGGATCCATCAAGAAAAATATACAAAAGAAATGCTTAAGAAATTCAATATGAGTGATTGCTGTTGAGTCTCATAATTAATTTAAGTATTCAAATTAGATTCAAGACTCATTATCCTTGGTTTTAATGATTAACAAATTAGACTAGATTAAAAGAAAATAGGTGCTACTAAGAAAGGTATTGTTTTGTTGATTGTGTTTTAGGATGGAATATTCATCTGAAGTATAAGAATCAGAAGAAGAAGAACCAGTGGAGTATCAGAAGAAGAAGAAGAAATCAGAAGAAGAACGAAGGAGAATCAGAAGATGAAGCAATACAGAATCTGAAGAGAAGAAAAGACTCAATCATCTGAAGCATATTCATCTGAAGCCCAGAAGACAGCAAAGGAAGAAGAGATCCAAAATAAAAATGAAGCAACTAGAAGCAAAGGAAGCTACGAAAAAGAATAGAAAAGATTCAACTATCTGAAGACATGAAAGACTCAGACCGTCTCAAGACTCATCATCATCTGAAGCATATCGTCCGTCTGAAGAGTGACTATCATCTGAAGACTTGAAGACAAACTGAAGATTTGACTTCGTCTGAAGAAGTGACTATCATATGAAGATTTGAAATTGATCTGAAGCACTCTGTATATTTGAAGGCTGAACGTGTCAGAATCAAGGATTGACCTCTTGAAGACGTTGCTTAGTGTGAAGAACACTTTACCCAATGAATTACTTATTTCAGCACAAAAAATCAGAACTACTTTTCTACTTCGATCAAAAGACTTGCACAAATAAGGAAATCCTGCAACGACTGCTGCATCTGCAATCAAAAGGTTACTGTATACGTAGACATACGGCACCTGCTACTGTCCAAAAGCAAATCAGAAGTCTGGACAAGAAAATATCGAGAAAGATGTTTGAACTAATGTTATTTAATTCAACATCTATTCAAATATCAGAAGAACTAGAAGAGACAAAGATGAATAAATCTAGGATCGTCTGAAGTAAAGGAAGAAGCAATCTGCTGAAGTAAAAAGGAAGAAGATTTCTGCTAAAAGGAAGAAGCATTTTGCTCTAACCATCTAAAGAGAAAAAGAAGCATTTCATCAAAAGAAGAAATCTTTGTTGAAAGCATTTCAATCTGAAGAATTAAAAGAAGCTTGAAGCTATATCTGAAGGAAGTTATAAATGGCTTAACAGTCTGAAGAAATGAAACTCTCTGAATGCATGGAACAGATTTCAACATAGAAGAAGTCACAACAGAAGCTGAGACCATATGATTCAACGACTATAATATCATATGTATTTATTCAAAAAGGAAATAGCAACAACAGCTATTGTTCTTAGGACAAGACACCTCACTCAAAGAAGAAAGAGGAAACTGTGTCAGGAGCAAATGAAAAGGAGTATATACAAATAAGCTAAAGGACAAACTCAACGGATACCTCCTCATACATACTCTAAAGGAAAATAGAGGAAAGCAGAAGAAAGCTGAAGAAAGCAGAAGAAAATCAAGAGAGAAAAGAAGCATAAAAATATCAAGGAAATCTCTCAAAATAGCTCATCAATAGAAGTGTCAGAACAAGATCGTCTGAACACTTATTTTGCTTAAGAAGAAGCAACCGTTTGAGAAGCTATTACACAACGGCTATATAAGCCACATCATCATCATCTCAACGGTATTATCAACCATCTTCAACGGCTATATTTCATCAGAACATATAAATAGCCTCAAGATTGAATTTGAAGACGTTGGCAATTCTTGCTAACCAGATGTTGGCAATTCTTGCTAACCAGATGTTGGCAATTCTTGCTAAACCAGATGTTGGCAATTCTTGCTAACCAGATGTTGGCAATTCTTCCTAACCAGATGTTGGCAATTCTTGCTAACCAGATGTTGGCATTTCTTGCAAACCAAAGAAGAGTTTGGTTCATAGGAAATCAATTATCATATTCAACCAATCTTCTAACAATACAGAGTTGAATTAGAGCTTAGAAGGAAATACTTTCTCTGTAAAACCTTGTACTTAGATTTATTCATTATATCCTGAGTAGTACTCAGTTAACCTCTAGTACAAGAAGAGATTAAGTTTATGTTTCGTGGAAACTTAAACTTAGTTTAGTATATAAACACTTTATGTGTCTGAGAGCCTGGAGAGGCTTGGTGGAAGAAAGAATACTTGTGTGCCTGGAGAGGCCTTGTGTACTCGTTGAGCCTGGAGAGGCTTGTCTGTAAAAGAATACTGCACTAAGTTTCCTGGAGAGGCAGTTGAAAATAAAAGAATACTTGTGGTAGAGCCTGGAGAGGTTTGTCTGTAAAAGAATACTGCACTAAGTTGCCTGGAGAGGCAATTGAAAATAAAAGAATACTTGTGGTAGAGCCTGGAGAGGCTTGATTGAAAAGAATACTTGTATCTGTGGTTTCAGATAGTGGAAAATCCAGTGGTGGTTTGCCCTGGGACTGGATGTAGCTCACTGGATCTGTGAGTGAACCAGGATAAATTTTGTGGCTAAGTTTTCTATCCCTTAAACTCCTTAATTTACAGCTTTATATTTCTGATGGGGATTGAACAATATTTTTCATAATAAACTTAACACAACAATTTCAATAAACTAAGTTTTCCAAGATAATAACTCATTTAGTGAATCTTATATCGTTTGAAGTATTACAAAGAATATACTTTGAAGAACGTCTGAAATAACTCTTTGGAGTGAATCTGAAACAGTTTCAGTTCAGAAGTTAGAAGTACACTTCAGACGATGATCAATCATCTGAGGTCACTCAGAAATTGTTCTGAAAAGATTTTTTGTAATATCTTTCAGAAGGTATCTTGAGATGCATCTGAATATCTAAATCAATTTAATCAAAAGTCCAAACAAGTTGTTTTTTCTAGTCACCTTTTCTTAGTTTCTATACTTGTCCTTCTTACATTCCGCAATTTAAGCATTAATTTGTTTTTTAATAAATTAATAACTTATGTTAAAGATTTCCAAAATGGTAAAAATATTCAAAACACTATTCAACCCCCTTCTAGTGTTGCCTGTGATTCTAACAATTGCAAGTTCATGACTACTCCCATGCATCCTTCTGTTGTTTTAAACAAAGATGAAGGGGAAGAACCAGTAAATCAAACTTTGTATAGAGGAATGATTGGCTCATTATTGTATCTGACAACAAGCAGACCTGACATTATGTTCAGTGTATGTCTTTGTGCCAAATTTCAATCTGATCCAAGAATTACTCATTATAAAGCTATAAAAAGAATTTTTAGATATTTAAATGGTACTACTAATCTTGGTCTTTGCTATAAGAGAAGTAAGGATTGCAGGTTAGTGGGATTTTGTGATGCTGATTTTGCTGGAGATAGAATTGAGAGGAAATCAACCGGTGGAGGTTGTCATTTCATTGGTAACAACATGATCAGCTGGTCCAGCAAAAGGCAAAGCACCATTGCTCTTTCCACAGCAGAAGCTGAATATATTGCTGCAGCCAGTTGTTGTTCACAACTGCTATGGATAAAATATTAGTTAGAGGATTTTTAACATTAATGTATCTTCTATACCTGTAATGTGTGATAACACTAGTGCAATTAATCTATATAAGAATCCCATTCAACATTCTAGGGCAAAGCATATAGAAATCAAGCATCATTTCATTAGAGACTATGTTCAAAAAGGAGTTTTTGATATAAAGTTCATTGATACTGAGCATCAATGGGCAGATATATTCACAAAGGCCTTGACTGAAGATAGATTTAAGTTCATAAGAAATAATCTGAATATCTTGGCTTTATCTGAAATATAATTGTTGCATATGAACATGCATCTGAAGTTGTTGCATCTGAACATGCATGATTGTCTGAATAGCATGTATGTGTGAAGCAACTCAGTCTGATGACGTGGCAAGCTGAAACGTTTGGTCCTCTTCTCTGAGTAACTACTCTAAGCATGTTTGCACGATCTCCGAAGCTTCAACTGTCATCATTACTATGTGTGACGGCTATTTAAGAGACGTGGTTGCTACTGTTATTGGCTACTGCTTTCTCTCTCTCTCTTCAAGTGCAAACTGCTGCCTTCCTTGTGCCCTAAGTTCCTTGAGTCTTCTTTGTATTCTTCGTCTCCTTCTTAGTTCATAGTAATGGCTTCCAAGAAATCTGTTGGTGGTCAGATTGTTCCTTCCAGGAATGTAGACCTGGAGATGCTCCGAGCTGGTGGCATTGATCTCACTGAGACCTTCGAAGCATGTGGATGGATTAATTTCTTCTCTGCCATTGACTGTGCATGGCATAAACAGAGTGTGGTGGACTTCTGGAAAAATGCTCGAGATACTTCTTCTCAGGATGGAAGGTATCAAAGTTTTGAAACTAAGGTGATGGGTATAAAAATCATTGTAGATGCTGACACCATTGTTGTTGTATCTGGTGTTCCCAATGCTGGAGATATGTTCATTTCAGAATGGAAAGTAAAGAATGGTGGAGTTAAGAGATTTACCAAGAAGTTGTACGGGATTGAAGACCCAGGTGATCTGAGAAGCTCTTACATGCATCCTAAGGCAAGGATTCTTCATGCCATCTTGAGGTGCTGTATTTTGCCCAAGTATGGAAGTAAGAATCATGTGTCTGAACTGGAAAGATTTTGCGTAATCCATCTTTTGGACAAGAAGCCTCTTAATCTACCCAGGATCATCCTCTACAATATGCTGAAGAGGTTAAATGACTCTGCCTCAAGCTATAGTCATACCACTCTTATGACAAAGATTCTGCTGAAGTTCAATGTTCCCATTGAAAGAGTGTATAACCACAAAGGTCCTGCTCTCTTCTCCTTGACCAACATCAAGAGGATGGGGATTGCTGTGAAGAAGCCCTCACCAGAAAGGACTCTGCTAGAAGAAGCTGTTCAAACCAAGGCTAACAAAACTGGGAAAAGTCCTTTAGAGATTCTGGAGGAGGAGCTGCAAGGTGACACTCACAAAGACAAGTTCGTGTCTGCTCAGACTCCCACTAAAGTTCTAAAGAAGAAAAGAACAAAGCTGCTTCAGAAGAAAGTATCACCAGAAGGAGAAGTTCAGTTCAGACAATCTGAACCTGCTCAGAGTATGTCTGCACATACTTCTGAGATTGTGGGTCAGGTTACTGAGAATCTAGCTTTTGCTACTCAGCCTACTCTCAACTCGGGAGGACAAGTAGAGGACAACAATAAAGTAGCGTCTAAACCAATCTCAGTTGCATCAAATAATTCAAATGAGTCTGTCAAAGCCATCCCTCTTGCTATGAGTCTTCCTGAAGCTGACATCAGACAAGTGGTTGAGGAGATTGAAGAAGAAGAAAGAAAGCAAAAGGAAGAACAAGAAAGGCAAGACTATGCTCTTGCTGTTACAGCTCAACAAGCCGTTCTTGAAGATGAAAGGCTTGAGCAAGCCAAAAGGCTAAAAAGAAGAAGAGCCAGTGCTAAGACTAGAAGAAATCAAAGGAGAAGACTGTTGTCTCCTGCTGCTGATGCCCCTCAGAGGTTGACTAGAAGTAAAAGCATCCAACAAGAAGATGCTGTTGAGTTTCAGAAGGTTGGTGAAGCTCAAAGGAAAAAAAAGTTGGAGGAACTGAGGCAGAAGAAGCAAGCTACTAAAGGCTCTACGGCTCGTGTTAAGAGACCTAGGGTTCTATTTGGAAATGTCTCATCGTTAGAAAATGAAGTCTCTCCTCCACCTAAAGTTATCAGCACACTAAGAGAAGTACCCCCACCTTCACCATCTTCTTCATCTCTGTCAGGTTACTCTTAACTTGATTCAGATGTTGAACCAGACTGCATCTGGTTTGATGGAAATCTTCCTGTTAGTATTCTGCTGAAAGAGAAAGAAAGGAACCTGTCAAGGCAACCTACCTATGATCTAGCTCTACCTATTCGCAGCAATGAACACTTGAAGTGGGCTACTGAAGTGCCTCAGAGATTCTACAATATGCTTACTTCTGTACGAACCAGAGTACCAAAGTTCCCAAACTTATATGAAGAATTGCTATTCTTCAAGGAAGCTGCACCATTGTTGTCTCACCCACCATCGAGGTTTTTGCTAGAAACTTCCTAAAAAACAAGACAAAGGAGGATGCTCAGCTCAGGGGGAGGTGGTCTCTCAGACGCTCTTGAGAAGATCAAATATGGAGTCATCACTCATTGCCATAAGTGGAAAGCTTTGGATCCTTTCTCACAGGATCAACTCAGTCTATCTCTTGATGAGTGGATCGCTGTCAGAATGCAGTATCTTGAAGCTGAACTAATTGATCAAAGTTGTTCCAGATCCTTTGGCTGTAGAGATTTCAAACCCGTTCTACCTATTCATACAAAGCTGTCAACTACTATTCTGGTGCAACCAGACAGGATAGTACCTAAGTATCCTTATGCTGACTTATTTTCTATCAAAGACAAAGGACCTGAGATAGTTTCAAAAGGTGCTGGACCTCCAAGGGTGTTATTTGAAGAATACTGGAACAATCTTGCAGAATATGTCTTCATCAACCAAGGCATGGATCATTCACTTTACAATGCCATGTGGGACTTTCACTGGAATCTTGCTGAGAAGGAAGGGAGTTCATCAGGAACAAGTTGGGATGAAGCTGACTCTCAAGTGATTGCAGGTTCAACTATAGTAGAAACTGCTACCTTCTTTAGAGGACACTTTCCATTGTCTGATAGGGATCTCCATTCAGAGTGGATGGTGGCATTTCCTTTTGCTCGCCCTGAATTTTATATCAGAGTGAAGGACCCTTTGCAGTATCGTCTACCTACTGGTTTTCAATACTTCAGATTCACCTGCAAGCACATCTCTCTTGTTTTCTATGAAGAGAATCTTGAAGCTGAAGTCAGTGCTTTAGTTGAGGAGAATGAGGAACTTCGTCTGAAGAATCAACAGCTTATGCAGAAAATAGATCAGATTTTAGAGACTCAAGCTCAGATTCAAGCTAGTCAGAATCATCTCCGAGAGGCTGTAGTAGTTGAACTGGAAAGACAGAGACTGGCTATGCAAGATTGCTTGAGAGAGCTCTGGGAAGCTTAAGACCCAGTTCATGATGATGTCTAGAATGATTCAGACTGTGTTTCACTGTTTATGACAATACGTGTTTCCGATTCTAATCCATCAAGTTTTGATTGATATCATTCTGTGTGCTCTATTTGCTGATAATTAATATTAACTGCTATCTGTCTATTGCTTACCCTTTTTTATTGATGCCAAAAGGGGGAGCAGTAATATGCAGTAATATGATGTGATTGGTAGTTATGCAATATTTATTATGCGACTACTAACAAAATCTGAAAGTAATGTAGCAAGTACTTCAGAAAATGTTTCAGAACTGGAAAGGATGAAAGGATGGTTCAGAAGGAGAACATTTCAGAAGAAATATGATCATCTCAGATGAAATATCTGTTTAAGGGAGAGAATTTTCACAACTAAAACCTTTTTCAGATTTTATCATATTTTATATTTGTCATCATAAAAAAGGAGGAGATTGTTGAGTCTCAAAGGATTAAATATATGAAATTAAAAATATTTTGAGTCTCACTCTATTAAGTTTTAATGAACAACAAATATAAAATATAAAAGGCATTTATATGATACTATGCTCTCACAGTATGTTCCACTGTTTCAGATCATGTTGTCTGTGTAAAAGATCATCTGAAAGATCAACTTTATCTGAAGAGTGTTTATCATCTAAAGACTTGAAGATCATCTGAAGCACTCCTTGCATCTAAAGGCTAAAGGTATCAAGTTTAAGGTTTGACCCGTGAAGACGTTACTATGTAAGAAGAACGTTCATCCCAATGGTCTAACCCTTTTCAGCATAAGAATCAGAGTTGCTTTCTCTCCTCGTTCAAATGTTTAGCATTTTTAAGGAAAGTCTGCAAAGCTGCTGTACCTGCTCAAAAGCATTGTGTGTGCAAACCTGCTGCACCTAAGACTGCTCAGAACGTGTTGGACAGAGTGTGTCTCAACGTCTCCTGAATCATTTAATGCTATTTGACAATGGGAAACATTTTCTCGAAGACTATAAATATGCCCATGCAGATTGAAGAGCATAGAGAAGCAAAGTTATCAAAGAAACCTTACTCTGCGTAAACGCTGCAAAAATACTCTGATATTTTCTGTACATTTGCTTATTTGCTTATCCTGAGTAAATCTCAGTTACTTGTACACTTCTGATAAGTTCAATCTATCATCTGAAGATAGTTGATTGAACTTTATCTGTTTTTATCCTAAAACAGTTTGGGTTACAAGCCTGGAGAGGCTTATTGTCTGAAAGAATACTTGGGTTACACTTGGATAAGTGTCTGAGAGCCTGAAGAGGCTTGGTGAAAGAAACAATACTTGTGGTAGAGCCTGAAGAGGCTTGGTGGAAGAAACAATACTTGTGGTAGAGCCTGAAGAGGCTTGATAGAAAAGAATACTTGTAATCTTGCAAGATTAGTGGAAATCCAGTGGTGGTTTGCCCTGGGACTGGACGTAACTCACAGTGGTAGTGAGTGAACCAGGATAAATTCTTGGCTGAGTTTTCTTCACCTCAAACTCTTTCAATTCAGTTTTTAAACTAACAAAGGGGTTTTGAAAAGTTTTCAAGAGCAAAAATCTTAACATCAAACAAAACAATTTATCAAAACTGTCTTTGCGTATGAACCAAGGTTCAGAAGGTAGTAACTAACTTCAGACGATCTTTCATCATCTGAAGTTTTTCAGAAACTTTTTTAAAGTGTTTTCTAAAAACAAAAGGTTTCCATTGAAACACTATTCAACCCCCCTTCTAGTGTTTCCCTGTTTTTCATACATGTGGTTGTTTGTGTTTGTTTAGAGTTCATTAGAGTTGATTAGGGTTCACTGTTATTTTGTGTAGTGTTTTTTTTTTTGTAAATAAGAACTTTTGTATCTTATTTTAATTGTTATTTTGGTTTAAGTCCCAAATTTGTATTAGTTATTTAGTTTAAAATATGGTGTACTGGGCTACTAGCTAAAACGTTGTAAACCAATATGTAGTTAACTTAAAGAAGTTGCAAAAAAAAGAAACAAAAATCTGTAATTGATAAAAAATGGCCCAATCTAACTTCAGGCCCAAACCGAATAAATCGGCCGGCTGGACCCGTTACCCGTCAAATCCGAAATCCGATTAACCCGATGCCTAATTCGGTCGTGATTGGGCTTCATATTAGTGCAATCGGTTTTGGTCGGATTAGCCTTTTTGGGCCCGAATCCGACCAAATCCGACCGATGGCCAGCCCTAGTTGCATTTTCATCTGCATGAAATCCCCACACTGCATGTTTTGTCACGCTCACTAGGACGCAAGTCTCACTACACGCTTTGTGGAACATTATAGATGTGTAGGTGGATTTGACTTGAGGCAAGGTCGGACAACTTGGTGGTTTGATGGTAGATTGGTCCTCCGAACTGGAACATGTCATTCCCTAATATGGATGTGGAGTACCTGTGTAATTGTAGGGTAGTATTTGATAAGTGCCCATTTTAAGTTAAATCCTATGGTGTATGTGGGCACTTATCTACTGAATTGTGCTAATTTTGATAGTCAACTCACCCAATCTAAGGATATTTTGAAATTATATGTTTAATCCGAGATGTTTATGATAATGAAGTTATTTAATCCCAATTTTGTGTAAATTTCAAGTAATAGAAGACAAGAGAAGAAAGAGGAATGAGAAGAACAAGTAAAATGGAGCAGAAAATGGGAAAAGGAGAAAAGTTGACTTTCTCGCTCAGCTAGCGCTCGAGCTCAAGTTGAGCGAGGAAAGGAAATTGGTGCTTGCTTCTGTTTTCCTCGCTCAGGCTGCGCTCAAGCTAAGCCTAAGCGGAATTTCATTAATTCAATTAAAGAACAGAGTCAGAAAGGGGTTGGTCATTCGAAACCGTAACTTTCTATTTGGAGAAACTTTGGGAAGCGGACGAAACGAATGAAAGGCTGCGGAAGCGGAATTTCTTCATTTCTTCTCCAACTTCTATGATTGTCATGGCTACCATGAGTAGCTAACTTTCCTCTTGGGATTGAATGTAATCTATTCGAACTCAGATGTATTCTGGTGATATTTATATATAGTAATTTCGTTTTCTATTCGATATTGGTATTTTTGTTCTGTTCTTTATGCTTCATTCTATCTGATCAATAGATTCTAGATTTCGATTTTTAGATCTAACTGGAAAGTATTTCTGAATATCCGATCTGAACGAAAATACTCGATGTGTTGTAATTCTAGGAATAGATTTCAATATATCGATTGTTTATAACACTTGAACGTAATGCTAGATAATTTGTTGAATATATAAGGAATCAATATTAAGGGGATTAATCTTATGAATTTTATAACTGAGGAATCAATATAAATGATTTTTATGTGTTGCATTAATATCAATAGTTTCAAATGCTATGTATCTATATTTAAGCAGAATACAGACGAGTGAGATAGATGAAATTCAATCTCAGTCTCTCCCATTGAAATCTCTCTTAACTTTTATATCCCTCTTTATTACTTTTATGCAAATTTAGTTGTAGTTATTATAAACATCACAATGACCAATTCAAATTCTTTTTTATATATACTTAGTGAGCAGCAAAACTTTGAGTTTTAATTTAATCCGTTCCTTGTGGGATTGATAATCTTACTTGAGATTTTTATACTATAGTTGACTATTGTTACGCTTGCCAAGAGTCTAACAGTATTCGATGTAAATTTATAGTGTTGTAGTTAAGCCACTTAGTGGTATTTTAATTGTAATCAATAAGTTGTGTTTGGTTAATTTATGCTTAAGCAACGATTGGATTACCTAAGCATTGCGATGTCTTGTTTGTCAATATCACTAATGCGCGAAATAATTTCAAGAATTTAGAAATTGTGCTCCCAACAGACATTATTTTTGAATTCAGGAATTAAGACGTTACAAGAACCGTTAAATAGAACTTGCATGGAGGAAGTTGAGATACACATCATAATCAATCTACTGAAGTGTTCATTGAACCCCACATCTTTCAAAGTTTGATGAATAAAGTCCCAACTAAGCCTGTCATAGGGTTTCTCAAGATCAACTTTGAGGGCCATGTAGCATACTCTACCTCTCAGTTTGGTCATGGAATGAAGAATCTCCTGGGCAATAATAATATTGTCCACTGTATGTCTACCCGGAATGAAGCAAGCCAGATTAGAGTGATTAAGGTGGGGCATATGACTCTTTAATCTAGTAGCTAAATTTTTGTAACTACCTTGTATATGACATTACATAAACTAATGGATCTAAACTGTTTCATGGAAATGGAGTTCTCAAATTTTGGAATAAGGGTAATGTAAGTATCATTAACAGAACCAATGATATGGGGGTCCAAGAAAATTAACAAGAAATGTCTAACCAAACACACTCTTAATAGAAAAACCCATAATTAAGAGTGTGTTTGGTGAGACATTTCAGTTAAATTGAAGTTGAAATTGATAACTGAAATCATTTTATCAATAATTTATAAGGTATTTTTTTTAGGTGGCTATTAGATTTTTTTATAAGCTATTTGAGATAGTTTTAAAAAAAACTCATTTTTTAGCTACTAGCTGAAAAACTTTCACAATTTTATCCGTCGATACTCTTACTCACCATTATTTGTCACTTAATGTTATCATTATCTGTCATTCTAAAATTTTCGGCTAGTTTTACTTACAACTTTGAATGATATTAGCTAGTTTTTCAGCTTTCATCTAGCTTTCAAATTTCAGCTAACTTTTCAACTTTCATCTAACTTTTCTATTTTCATTTATATTGTTAACTAGTTTTACAAAACACACTCCTTAAATTAGAGAACTCACTCATGAATGCAAGGTATTCTTGAGCTAACAGATCTTTTACATTAATCTACATGACCTTTTTATTTTATTTTAAATTATATTTTATAATAATAATAATAATAACAAATAAATATTTTTAATCTTTAAATTCAAAACAATTTTTTATGGATAATAAAATCCTATTTAATTTTACAAAATTTATTATTGGATGACCTCATATTTTGTTATTATATTATTTTAAATCAAATTCAAATTATTATTATAATTATGCTATTATGTTAAAACTCAAATTAATCCTATATATTTCATTTGAAGTTATTCGCACAAAACTTGTTTTGATTTTAGAAATCGTATTATTAGATGAATTCATATTTTATATACTATTGTTTTAAAATTCAAATAAATTCTTATTTGGTTTTAAAAACCTTATTGTCGAAGGATTTTATATTTTACTGTTAATTTGGTTTTGAGTCAAACTTAAAATTTAATATTTAATATTTAAAATACTATATTTTAATTTTTTTGTATTTAAAATCGCCTATGGCATAATTCCACTTATCCCACATGTACACCACACTTCCTTCTTACAACCAACAACCCTATAAATACAAGGAGTCATACCCCTTCGGGTCACTCTCATCAGAACGAAATCAATTTCACAATTTAGGGTTAGGGATTTTATCCTCATTTGGCTCATCGACATGGCGTCAACAAGGAAGATCATCCTGAAGAGTTCAGAAGGTGAGGTGTTTGAGGTGGACGAGGTGGTGGCAATAAAGTCACAAACAATTAAGCATATAATCGAGGATAGTTGCATTGACAACGGCATCCCGTTGCCAAATGTTACAAGTAAGATCCTCAAAATGGTCATCAAGTATTGTAAGAAGCACATCAATGCCTCTAATCCTGATGACAGGCCCTCTGAAGAGGATCTCAAGGCCTGGGATGTTGATTTTGTGAAGGTTGATCAGGCCACGCTCTGCGATCTCATTATGGTTTGTTTCTCTTTTCTCCTCATCTCAATTTTGCAATCCTTTTTCACTTTATTCTTTCTGATGTTGGGATGTGCATTATGGTCTATTGTTTCAGTTTTTTCACTTTATTCTTCGATCTATTTATGGTCTGTTTCTCTTTTATCATTTTGGTTATTGGGGTTTATTGGGATTAGGTTTTTGAGATTTCTGTATTTGTTTGGTTGTTGTGATTTTGATGCTTTTGATGTTTTGAGGGATTAGTTCTTGTAAAGTAGTTATGTTATAACCATATATGAAAATTGAATTTGGATCCCTTATAATATGAAAGTTAATTCGGATCCCTTATACCCTGAGTAGTTCGAGTAGGTAGATAAAACTCTTCCATAGTTTATTTTTTACTTTTTTTTACCAGAGTCATATGAGATCTTATTTAGTGGAAACCAAAACTTATGCCACTTCGGTAGGTAGTTGGGAATTTGAATCCCCTTATAATGTAATATTTACCTAACACAACAATTCCATGTAGGAAAGGAAAAGGGGGAAATATAGCTATGGCCAAAATTCTTCCATAGTTATTTTTTACTCTTTTTTACCAGACTCGAAAATGAGATCTTAGTATGTGGAAATCAAGTATGTGCCACTAGGGTAAATGGTTGGCAATTTGAATCCACATATAATAGTATTTACATAACCCTTATTATTTCTTTGTGCAATGATGTTTTAACCATGTATGAAATTTGAATTTGGATCTAATATAATATTATAAAATCTTTTATTAAGACCCCGAGTAGTTTGTGTTGAGTTAGTGGACTCACTTAAGTGGATAAAGCTCTCCCATCGTTTGTTTTTCTTTCTTATTTACTAGACTTGAAGATGATTTCTTATCGGTGGAATGACTGGTTCTTATTTGGTGAAAATCAATATCCTTGCAACTTGGGATTGATTGGTGTTTGGTAATCAAGATCCCCATATAGTAGTATTTACTTAACACAATAGGAATATGTTAGGGAAAGGGAAAAAGATGAAAGATATGAAGAAATCAATATAAATACTTACCATTAGACCCCAATTAATCTGAGGCCAGTCACGGGACTAACTTAAGTGAGCAAAGATTTCAACTATTTTATTTATTTACTGGACTTAAACATGGGACCTTATGGAAGGGAAACAAAGATATTTTCCACTTGGTCTAGTATACGTGATGGCATGCTGCTGGAAGGGAACAAGGCTGCTTGGGCTTGCAAGACCAATATAGCGGAATATAACCCAATTTCAAACTAGGAAAAGATGAGGAAATTAGTGTCCTATAATCTTAGGGACTCTACCCTACGGGAGGGCACTACCCTACAGAAGGACACCTGGTCCTATGACTCCCCCTAATTAGGAGTCATGGGTTCAAGGACCCATTAGGATAGTTTTATTTTCCCTTTTCCTTTCCTTTGAGTTGGCCGCCCAAGTAGCCTATATAAGGGGGCCTTCTCCTCACTTGTACATTTTAATCTTCATTTTATCATAAAGCTTATGCTTGTATTCTCCCTTGTGAGGTTGAGAGGCTTGATGGTTATTGCTTAAACCATTGTGATTCTTATCCAGTTCCAGGAGTTGGTGGCGAATCTACACTGCTGGCTTATCAATTGAAGGGGTTGCCTTCTTCAGTGGCACCTACACCATCTCGAATCGCTTCCATTTTCTCAACATATGTAGATTGCAAGGAACTGGATAAGAATCAAGAGATCACTATCATAATGGGTCCTTGAACCCATGAATCCTAATGCTTTTAGTAAAGCAACCTCCTAGCCACTTATTCCATCAAATTAGCGTCCCAAAATGAGAGTAGGAAGTAGGAAAATATAAATTAAAGAAAATACAAGAGATTCCTAATTAGGGTGAGTCATAGGACTGGGTGTCCTTCTGTAGGGTAGTGCCCTCCCGTAGGGTAGAGTCCCTAAGATTATATGACACTAATTTCCTATTATATTCCATTGTATTTGTCTTACAAGCCCAAGCAGCCTTGTTCCCTTCTAGCAGCATGCCATGAGGTTTGGTAGGATCAGAGTGAGATCACTAATCTTGATTGTGAAATTTTGAGATCCTCACAATCCTATTTATGGATTTTTCTTGGTCAGGGTGCGTGACCCGAATTTAAAAACCCGAATTTTCTCTCCCATTTAAATCCTTAATCTTTTCCCCCTCCGCCTTCAATCTACCTTTGATCTCCATCCCCTTTCTTTTCATAGATATTTTGTTGTCCCTATGAACTGTAAATGGTGAGCTGCCCTACGAACTGCTAGTCTAAGACCGCGAGTACGTTTCTACCCGTGCGAACTACCTTCACACTACTGTGGTCACGTTTAACTTTCTTTCTCTGCATTCGTACTAGTTTTTTTTCTATTGTGTGATCTGTCTTTGTCTCTATTCTAGTTTTTTCTTATCTTTTTGTTTCTCTCTGTCACTACCTCTGTCTGTTTTGTTTAAACTTTAGCAAACCTTACATTATGTATGTGACTAATTATGACTTGTTTGGATGTTATGGTTATGAAATTTCAATTTTAAGTTTGGTTTATCGTTGTCATTTCTTAGTTTGTTTCACACATAAACACACACATATTAGTATAATTTTTCATTTTTGTAGGATATTATAATCCTTGTTACTATCCTACATTTTACAATCTTGTAACTCTTTTGCCTAATCCAAGTATGTGTTATAGATTGAGCTTCTAGTTCTTTTCAATTTTATGTTTCCTATTGTGATTGATCCTGAACATGATTTTTTTTGTTCATTATGTATAAATGTTTGATCGATTAGACAAACTTCTAAAGTGGGAAATCAAGGCCCTCACTTGCTCACTTTACAACTTAATTCATTGTAGAAAATTTTTATTAATGGTTTACGAACCCATGTTTATATCAATGTGTATATTTCATGAAATTTGTGTCATGTGAATTCTATGTGATTCTATGTTCCTTATTCATAATTCATCATTGGATAGTATGTTGCATGCCTAAATATGCAATGGTGCATTACATATTCCTATATTAGGATTCCCCATGGCAATTAATTTAGTCTTCGTGGTCTCTGTCAGTTTGCATCTGATAACATAATGGTGTGTTTAATTTGATTTGATGTCAATTTCCAATTTGTTCTAGCTATCATACAATTTTTATAGACATTTTTCTGCATCTATGTTTAGAATATTTGTACATTTTAATGTCACATTTATTATGTTTATGATGTTAAGGTTGTGTTATTGCTATGTGTTATAAAATTTTCCCTTACAGGCTGCAAACTACTTGAACATCCAGAGCCTTTTGGACCTTGGTTGCCAGGCTGTAGCGGACATAATCAAGGAGATGACTCCAGAAGAAATTTGCAAGATCTTTAACATTAAGTATGACTTCGAAGTTGGGAAATTGAATGATTTTCTAAACTTATGAAAACTTAATGAAAGTTATGCCATGTGGGTTTATGCTACAGTTGTTAGTTTATTTTGTTGACTCTTTATCGACTATGTTTACATATAGACTTATCTTTGCTTATTAAACTCAGAGTAATCTTCAAATTATAAGTAATAGTTGAATATGGTGGGATAATGGTTCTATTCCGTTATGAGGTTTATTTTAATTAATTGTCAACCTTTTGTTCCTGATATATAGTCTCAAATATTACATGGTGTAGTGGTTGCTCTATAATAACATATACCCTTGGTGTGTATCACTAAATTATCATAACTTGTTGGGTAAGTGTTGGCAGTTACCATGTTTTCATTAGAAACACGAATGAGTAGGATACATGTTCAATGCACATATGGATTACCGTATGTCTCTACTCTTTTGCTATAAAATACTCTTTAATAAATTACTTGTTTAGGAGTTTAAAAATAGATAGAAAAGGAAAATTCAAGAGAAACTATTTTCTAACCCTTAACTATAATGATTTAATTTTTTGGGAAGAAGTGGAGATTCGTGGTATTACTCCATCATTCATTTTTCTCAAAATGTAAGGAATTGTACTAGAATATTGGGAAATTTATCTTGTCCAAAGAACCAATTCACCTTTCACATGTCTTGATTTGTCTCTCATTTTCTTAACAAAACCTTTTGAAATGGATCTAACTTGGTGTGATAAAGTTCTTTTTTACTATGCCATTTTTGTTTTTTAGCACAAAAATGATGTTGATTGATGCTCAAAAGCATGAAAATACATTTTTGTTAAACCATTTTGTAGGCCCTAAGAAGAAGAACACACGCCCTCTAACCTCACGGTACATGGAATATTAACAAATTAAGTTATAATTTGTTTATTTAGGTTGTGAATATTGTGTTGAAAAGAGGTGATTGGCTATTGAAACTGTCAGAAGAAGCTCAGGGCCTATGTATTTTTATTTTCATACCACCTGGCATCAATTTCCTAAATGTAAAGTACCGTTTTGTATTATTTACCCCAAAAGGTAACTTTTATAGTTCATTGATGGTGCATCATAAACTGCATTTTAGGCCATAGGTAAATATAGTTGTGGTTAATTTTTAGCATTTTTCCTTTGAGACTTTTACTTTCATTAGACTTGGTTTGATGAACCCTTACCTTCCTTGCTCTTATTTTACATTTGGACAATCACGTTCTAAAGACAAAAATTTAGGTTGGAAGATGTTGATCATAAGATGATAAAGAGCAATGTTAAAATAGTAACTAGCATACTATTCTAATTGTATTTTACAATTCAAAAAAAGGGGGAAAATTATTTCTTCTCTTTTACTTGATATTCTTCCATTGTGCAAAACACAAAAAAAAATGTGAGATGATGTTAAATGTTATATTATCAACTAGGTAGTTTATGAGCTAATTTTATTAAACATATTGCAAATTGGAGAGAGAACCCAAAATCCTTTGGATGATTAATAAGCAATTTATATGTTTATTGAATATAAGATAAATAAATTATCTTATTTGACAACCACTTGCAAACATGAGAAAATTGAATAATTTTTTATTGGTATTTTTATGAATAACACTACATTTTTTATGCACGCTTATTTCTTGTTATATTTTTTCATTCATAATTTGTTGGTAGACTTCAAAAGCCATTTTCCAACACTAAATTTATTAATTAATCATTTAAAACTTTTTTCCTTTTTATATTCTAATATTGTGATTGGACTATGCTTGTGTTTGGCAATGCAAATATGCTAACTTATAGTATATTTGACTAGCTTATAAACTCATTTGACCACATTGTAATTGTTTGATAAAGGAGCATAATTTAGTAGATTTTAGCTTTTTTCATACATTATTTTAAGTAGTATTTAAACTTATAGCTTATATCTTTTTTCTTTTTATTTGTACACTTAATGTTTGAATAAAAGCTTATTGTATCCCTCTTAGTTTTTAAAAAACCTCTTAAATCCTTTTCAGATTAAATGTATTCTATGAAAAAAAAATTAAAATAAAAAATAGTCTTAGAATATGATGATCTACAAAATAAAATAATTGAAAATAAAAATAGTGTAATTAAAATTAATAATTCATTTTAAAAAATCTAAAATTATAATAATAAAAAAATATATTTTTATATATTAAATAAAAGGTACCATATTAATATGTTCTTTTATTTTAATTTATATTTATCAGCCACTTCAATAGCTAACTTTACAAATTTCTAATTCAATAATCTAGTTTATTAGATTTCAACTAAAAAAAAATAGGTTTAACTATGAGCTAACTTATCAACTATTTTTTACCAAATATAGCCTACGTCTCTCCCACTTCTCCTTCCCCTTGTCTTCTCCCTTTTATTAAAGAATAGAGTTTCTTCCTATTCATAGCTTTTTTATTATCATTTTCTTTATTTGATCTAAGATTGACTCTGAGTTACGTCTTGGTATGTATTTCACAACAAGTAAAATTTTGGTGATTATCCTTTAATCTAGATGATTTTTAAAATGTGCATCCCAAGTCAAATTTTGGCGAATTTGGTTACATTGGTATAGATACCACAAAGTTCTGCCATAAATACTATTAATTGGAGAGCTTAGGTTTGGAAAACCTTAGATCCATGTTTACGACACATCTTAAAAAAAACATTTTACATCTAACACTAGAGTTATCTTGTTGAACAAATGTGTCAAGATAACATTTAATCCACCCATCAAGGAGAAGCTCTCAACTCATTGCCACTTGATGATAATATAATCATTAGAATACAAATATTTCTTTGGCCATTAGTGACTGAAATTTCAGTCGCTAAAATTAAAAAATTGGTCGCTAAACATGTTAGCGACTGAATTAGTGATCGACTTGTTGAGTCGCTTAATCGATGGTCGCTAATATATAGCGACTGAAACATAGACCGATTTACTAGCGATCGATTTAGAGACCGCTTGTAGAGACCGATTTCTTAGCGACTGATTTAGAGATTAACTGTAGCAACTAATTTATAGAGTGATTTTAGAAACCAATTTATAGACTGGTTTTAACAACCGATTCAATAAATGTTCTAGAGACTGATTTATCGGTCACTAATTTGGTCGCTTGCTTTTATTATAATACATCAAATTTTATATAAATAAAAATTCATTAGACCTACAAAGTCAGGTTGCAGATGGGTGAAATGGTTTTGGACCACTCTTGGGCCTGATCAATTATTTTTTCAGATTTTTTGGGCTTCTTTTATTTTCTCTATTTTTTCAAATCCAAATAGATATAATTTTCAATAATATATTAATTAGGCTATTTCAAATTTAAATTTCAAAGCCCAATGACAAAAATTACAAATATAAAATTACATATATTACATATATAATTAAATTTTAAAGTAAGTACATCCAAAATTTTAAAATTATAATAGTCGACAGGCCAAATTAAACAAAAGAAAATTAAATAAACAAAAAATATCATATTTGAGCCTAAAACTTACAAAGTTTTTCTACATTCATCAGCATTGAATCCAGAATCCAAGTCAATGATCTTCCACAATGAATATTAATTAGTAACATACAGTAAGAGCAATAACTGCAGAATGTAATTTTTTATTTAAATGCGAGTCTGTTATCTCTCACCTCTATCATCTTAATAGAAACCATAACATGGCATCATTACTGCTCATTTGACGACTATTTAAAGAAGGTTAAAGATCCAATGCACGTTTACACTTTCTATCCAACTCTCAGTATTCCTTGCTCTTGAAGAACCTCTGTATTTTCTTTGTGTTCATGTTCTCTTTCTTCAACCTCAAGCTTTCATCCATGGCACCCAAGAAGTCAGCAGGTGGTCAGATCGTTCCCAACAGGGGAGTAGACCTAGATGTTCTAAGAGTTGGTGGTGTTGATCTCATTGAAAGTTTTGATGCTGCTGGATGGACTCCATTTTTCAATGCCCTAAACTGTGCATGGCACGAGCAGAGCGTAATAGATTTCTGGAAGACTGCTAAGTCTGTAACTAGTACTGATGGAAAGTACACCTCCATTTAAGCCAAGGTTTTGGGAGTGAATGTGTTCGTTAATGATGCAATTATTTCAACTGTCACTGGAGTAAAGTCTGATGGGCAGATGTTCGTTCTAGAGTGGGAACACCATCATGGTGGCCCCAGAAAGTTCATTAAGATACTGTACGACATAGAAGACCCCGCAGATTTGAGAGCCTCTTTGATGCATCCTAAAGCTAGGATTCTGCATGCCATTTTGGGTTGCAGTATTCTTCCAAAGATGGGGAGCAAAAATCACATTTCAGAAGTGGAAAGGTTTTGTGTAATCAACTTGCTGAAAAAGAAGCAGCTGAACCTACCAAAGATAATTTTGTACAACATGCTTAAGAGAGTAAGTGACTCTGCAACCAGTTACACTCATACTACTCTCATCACCAAAATTCTGCTTCACTTCAAAGTTCCCATTGAAAGACTATATGACCATCAAGGTCCTGTATTCTTCTCATTGTTGAACATTAAGAAGATGGGGATTGTTGTGAAGAAACCCTCTCCTAAGCGCACACTCAAGGAGACTACTGTTAGAGAAAAGACTGCTGCTACTGGGCATAGTACTTTAAAAATTCTGGAGAATGAGCTTCATAGAGATGCTCATAGGAGTGAATTTGTACTAGCTCAAGCCACTCCTACGAAGATTATTAAGAGGAAGAGATCTAAACCCATTCAAAAGATTGTTGATTCTGAACCGGCTAAGAAGGAAACTCATGTTGAAGAAACCCTTGTCAGACAGTCTAAAGGTAATGCAAAACTCAGACAATCTGAACCTGCTCAAAAGGTCCCCTTAAGGCCAACTGATATTGTGGGTCAGACTCATGAGGATTTAGTTGTTCATGATACTGAGCCTACTTCTGTTCCAGAAGGACAAGTTGTTGTATTTGATCAACACAGTGCAGCTACTGCAGTTCTTGAGATATAATCTGATGATTCTGAGAGAACTCTAAATGCTATACCTTTGGCTGCCATCCATCCTGACCCTGAATTACAACAAGTGGCTGCTATTGCCACAACTTTGGAGGTAGAAGAAACACAAAGAATCAAGGAGCAAGAAGCTCAAGATCATGCACTTGTTGTTGCTGCACAGCAAGCCATCTTAGAAGATGAGAAGATGGAGCAAGCCTCCTAAAGATTGAAAATAATAAGAACAAGTTCCAAGTCAAGGAGAGTTCAAAGGAGAAGGTTGTTGTCTCCTGTATCTGAGGCTCCTCAAATTGTTACAAAAAGTAAATCTGTTCAACAAGAGGAAGCCATCAAGTTTTAGCAAGCTGCTGAACTTGAGAGGAAGAAAAAGCTTGAAGAGCTGAAGAAAAGGAAACAAGAAAAAGAAGTTGCATCTGCTGATCCCTCTCAGCAAGAATCAACTACTCAGAGAAGGCCAAAGGTTGTGTTTGGAAATGTCACTCCTTCAGAGGATGACAAGACTCCTTCACCTAAACCTTCTGAACCTGCATCTGTTGCACCTCATCATTCACCTTCACATTCATCAACTTAAACTTCATCTGATTTCTATGAAGTAGACACTGAGGAAGAAGATTCAGATGTTGTTGACTGTGTCTGATTTGGGAGCAACCTTCCCAAGGCTTGGTGGCTGAAAGAAAAGCCAAGGGATCTTTCTAAAACTCTCACTCATGACTTAGTTGCACCAACAAGAACCAGTGCTCAGTTAATGGCAGCAGCTGAAGTTCCACATAGATTCTATAATGTGCCACTGGAGGAGAGGCCTAGAGTGCCTAAGTTTGAAAATTTGTATGAAGAGTTGATGTCCTTCAAAGTTGCACCCCCTCTTGCAACTCATAAAGGATTGATCTTGGAATCTGCTGAAGCTGCCAGGCAAAGGAGAATGCACAATCATAAGGAAAGCACTAAAGATGATTTTCTTTTATCTGATCAACTAGAGAAGATAAGGAGAGGCATCTAACATCCTTCTCATAGATGGGAACCACAGGACCCATACTCTCAAGATCAACACATTATTTCCTATGATGACTGGATTATGGTAAGAATGCTATGTCTTGAAGCTAAGTTGTTTGATATGCATATTCAAAGAGCCACAGGGTGCAAAGATTTCAAGCCCTCTATCCCAATTCTATAAAGTTGTCAACAAGGATTCTGGTGTACCCAGATAGAATCATCCCAAGGTATCCATGTGTTGAACAATTCTTTGAGAAGAAGAAGGAAAGAAGAGTCTATGAAAGTACTCGTATTCCATCTAAGCCCATGACTTCTACTGAATGGAGTAGGCTTTATGAGTACATTATGAGAAATGGAGGTATGGATTATGCCTACAGAGAATGGATGTGGGAATCCTATTGGGCTGAACGTGAGAAGGAAAGATCATCTTCAGGTACATCTTGGAATGATGCTGATTCAAAAACAGCTGGAAAGATCTGTACCTTGGAGACACCCTTATTCTTTCCTGGCTGTTTCCCGCTCTCAGACAGAAGAATTCATGAAGACTGGGTTCTACGACCTAGGTTCTGGTATAAACAGTATTTCTATGTTGTTAATAAAGCTGAGGATCTCAATCTGCCCAAAGGTTTTCAATACTTCAAATTCTCATGCAAGCATCTCTCAGTGGTTTTCTACGAGCTGAACCTGGAAGAAGAAATAATGGCTTTAGAAGAAGAGAATCATTAGTTAGAAGAAGAAAACCAACAGTTAAGAGTGAAGAACTTAGAGCTGGCTCAGAAGACTGATCAGATCTTGGCTACCCAACATTAGATTCAAGTTGGGCAATTTGAGCTCAAGGATGTTGTTTTAGCTGAGCTTGAGAAGCAACGCTTGGCTATGAAGGATCTCTTTGAGAAGATTTTGGGTAAGACAAGTGGAGGATCATAAGTCTATGATGTTTTAACCTATGTTCTGTTCAGACAATGTTCTTTCTGTTTTAAACTCTTATTATTTCAGTGCCTAATTTATAAAGGTTTAACTTTTTTGCTCTGATATTAGTTAAATACGTATTTATTTCTGTGTTTATTGACGCTGAATATCATGCTCTTAATTGCGTATGTGTTCTTTGATGGTATGTTCTGATACGTATTTATTATGCCCTGAACAATTATTTATTGCTCTGATACTTCATCATTATGTTGAGTCTCAAAAATATTATTAAGTAATTAATAATGTTTTAAGTCTCATAATCCTAAGTTTTAATGATAACAAATTTGGTTAAAGTATCCTGAAAAATAGAACAGATTCTCTTAAAGGTATTTTCTATGTTTCAGCAACCCTCTGAAAGAGCAACTCTCTAAAGTTATAAACCCCTCTGAAGTAGTGCAACCTTCTGAAGGAGAGAAACTTGCTGAAGTATCAGGACCTGCTGAGATAATCGAACTCTCTGAAGCCTGGAGACGTCGTTCTTCTCAAATCATCTTTGAAGTAAGACTCTCTAAAGAACCTTTGAAGACTCAAGTCTTTTCAACGCTTTCTGCCAGCTGTCTGCATGCCACTCTTTTTGGCAGGGCAAATCAAA